>CM038680.1:526798704-527421458 GCA_021605205.1 Aegilops longissima
GTTCTGAGCGATGTGATCCAATGTCTTGTCGGTTTGAGTTGGTGTTCCGCCATCCTTCTTCAATATTATAGCGCACCTCCTGGTTCACCTAGTCGAAGAGATTTTCGTTCTCGGTCCTGTATTTCTACACAATATGTTCCCCTTGAGAGGTTCATGGGAGTATTAAAGAAATATGTTAAGTAACCGTGCTAGGCGAGAAGGAAGCATCGCCAAGGGCTATGGAAATGAGGAGGTAATTGAGTTTTGTGTTGACTTTGTTCCTGACCTTAAGCCGATTGGTCTTCCTCGATCGTGCACGAGGGGAGACTAAGTGGAAAAACACGATCGGAAGGAAATCAACGATATGTATGAATGACCATTCTCGATTGAAGCACACCACCTTTGTCTTGACCAATTCCAGCTTGGTGGCTCCGTACTTTGAGAAACACAAGAATATTTTACGTTCGACAACCCGGGAAGCTTGAATCCTGGATTAGGAAGGCCCACATGGAGACTTTCGGCAGTTGGTTGAAAACATTTAATGAATGACAATGATGTTGTAGATCAGCTGTACATGTTGGCCAAGACACCATCTTGACTATAACGACTTTCCAAAGTGCGAGATAAATGGGAATACATTTTACACGATCGCCCAAGATAAAAAGAGCACCAACCAAAACAGTGGTGTCCGCTTTGATGCAACAACCGAGAATGGGCATCAGGTCACATATTATGGTTACATAGAGGAGATATGGGAACTTGACTATGGACCCTCCTTTAAGGTCCCTTTGTTCCGGTGCAAATGGTTCAAGCTAACAGGAGGTGGGGTAAAGGTGGACCAGCAATACGGAATGACAATGGTGGATTTCAACAATCTTGGTTACCTTGACGAACCATTCGTCCTAGCGAAAGATGTCGCTCAGGTTTTCTATGTGAAGGACATGAGTAGCAAACCGAGGAAGCGGAAAGATAAGAAAGCGATCAGTACATCATGCGATGATCCAAAGCGCCACATTGTTCTTTCGGGGAAAAGAAACATCGTGGGAGTGGAGGACAAGACAGACATGTCAGAAGATTATAATATGTTTGCTGAAATTCCGCCCTTCAAAGTGAACACCGACCCAAGCATTAAGTTAAATGATGAGGATGCTCCATGGATACGGCACAATCGTAAGCAAGCAGGGACACAAGGGAAGAAATGATGTGTAATAATTTATTGTACCAAACTTTGTTGAATGGATCATGTGAATTATATTACCCGTGATGTGTTTGGTGTCCATTTTCGAATGATTCGAGATACCACTGATGATACATGAAATTTGGAGTGATTTAGTCATACTCCTGCCTAGGCGTATAATATGCATACTCGTAGTCTTCATAGCCGCCGCCGTCGTTGTCTTGGTAGTAAATGCGCCTTCTAAGTTGCCGCCGCCGTCGTCGCTGCTTTGTCGTCATTCTTTGTCGTCATTGTCGTCGAGGCGACGCTTCGTGGCTCGAAGCGAGGGTAGCGCAGATGGGGATATCGCCGCCGTGATGTAGTCCATGGCGCTCTGCAGAGTCGGCCATACCACCATAGCCGACGGCCGGCCTCGTGGAAGTTCCTGGAGGCAGACCGTCCTCCTCATACTGGCGAGTGCCCTCTCCGCCGATTGATGAAGAAAGCGTCCCAAGTATGCTGGTTATCGGGATGCCGCGAGATTCATCCGCTGCTCCGGCGTGAGGTCGAGTAGTAGTGGTTCGTGATGGCCGCCCGGCGCGTGATACCACGAGGGACGGGAGGGACGGCACGCCTTGGCGCGCAAGGCTCCAGCCGGTGGGGGCCTTGTAGCCGGTGGACAAGGGTAGTTCGGCGCAAAGCTCCTCCACCTGCTGGTAGGTTAGAGTGGGTGCGGTGGAAGCCATGAGAGAGTGATGAGAGATTGTAGAGATGTGATAATGCTGGCCAAGCCGGGCTACATATATGTAGTGAGAAATGGCGGGAAAAATGGGAGCGGGAAGACAGGAGGCGGGAAGAAAGTGGCGGGAAGAAAGAGGCGGGAAGACAGGGAAGAAATGGCGGGAAAACCCTAAACCTGCGGCGGCCTTTAGTCGCGGTTGGGCAGGCGACCCGCGACTAAAATAGCAACAATAAGTATTTTGTTGTAAGTAGAAACAAAATAAAATAAATAAAGCAACAAAGAAAACAAAAAAAGTGTTTTCAAATTTGAAAACTAATGGCACTAACAGAAAGTTTATAATTTTTCTAAAACTAAAAGCAAAAAGAATTAAAAAATAAAGCAAAAAACAACAAAAAATAAATAATAATGCAGAAAACAAAACAAAAAAACTGGAAAAAAATAGTGCACCTAAGTATTTTGTTGTAAGTAGAAACAAAATAAAATAAATAAAGCAACAAAGAAAACAAAAAAGTGTTTTCAAATTTGAAAACTAATGGCACTAACGAAAGTTTATAATTTTTCTAAAACTAAAAGCAAAAAGAATTAAAAATAAAGCAAAAACAACAAAAATAAATAATAATGCAGAAAACAAAACAAAAAACTGGAAAAAATAGTGCCGCCTCTTTGGACCCCCACGGCTGAATACGACTAGAAACCCTACATGGGCGAGATTCAGGCCCTTGGGAGGCCAAGTAGGCCCACAGGCACATAGCTAGTACAGATTAGGCCGAAGCCTGCAGTTGAGAGGAGCTCGAGAGGGTGGCGCGGCAGCTTATAAACCACTCTCGAGCTCTCTCAACTAGCGAGTGGGACTAAACTTTGGTAGCGGGCAGCACGAGGCCTTTAGTCGCTGGTCGCCCGAGACCAGCCGCGACTAAAGGTGGGGCCTTTAGTCATGGTCGCCGAGACCAGCCGCGACTAAAGGTGGGAAGCGGAGCATAAAAAACCGCCCAAAAACCTTTAGTCGCGGTTGGGCGGCGACCAGCGACTAAAAAGTACCTTTAATCATGGGCCTCGTAGCCCACCGCGACTAAAGAGAACCTATAAATACCACGCTCCCGATTCTCGTCTTCTCCGATTCCCTTTGTTAAATGCGCCCGCCGTCGCCCTCGCCCTCGGCGCCGCCCGCCGTCGCCCTCGCCCTCAGCGCCGCCCGCCGTCGCCGCTTTCCTCAGCGCCGCCCGCCGTCGGCCCGCCTCGTCTTCTGCTGCCCCAGCTCCTCCCAGCCCGCTACCTCGCCGCCCCGCAGCCCCCTTCTGCAGCCCCCGCTACCTCGCCGCCCTTGGCTGCCTCCTTGTCGCCGGTGGCGCGCCGAGCCATCGCTGGGCTCGCCCAGTGGTGTGGGCTTGACCATCGCTGGGCTCGCCCGGTGGGCGTGGCGTGACCATCGCTGGGCTCGCCCGGTGGGCGCTCGTGGCAGTGGCGGTGAGCCCACAAGTCCGCGCCGGTGGGCACTCGTGGCCGCCGTGAGCCCTCAAATGTAAAAAAAGCAGGAAAAAATATATTAATTAAAATTATTAATTAATTAACCAATTAATTAACTTAATTAATCTTGTTAATTTATCTAACTAACCTGTTAATTAACCTTAATAACCTAATTACATCACCTTGACATCATGCCGACGTCATAATGGCATTTCCTAATTAAATTAATTTCATTAATTCTAAAAATGAATTAAAACTTTGAAAATTAATATTAAATAATCCGTAGCTCGGATGAAAAACTTTCTACATGAAAATTGCTCGAGCGAAGAGGCGAATCCGGATACATAACCCGTTCGTCCACCACATCCCTAGCATAGCAAACACGCAACTTTCCCCTCCGGTTCATCGTCCGAAAACACGGAACAGGGATACTTTCTGGATGTTTCCCCCTTCACGGTATCACCTCATACAGCGTTAGAACATGTCTAGCTTTGCTTGTTGTCCTGTTATGCACTTGCTTGCTTGCGGCCAGACCAACCGGGACCCACGTGGTTGTCTGTTGTCCTCGCCTCCCTCTCCGTGTGTGTTGTCCTCGCCTCCCTCTCCGTGGCGCTTGTCGTCTGCCGCCCGTCTCGCGCTCTACGCGACACCCTCTCCACCCCTTCCTCGCCCCTCCTTTTGCCACCGCCCTTTCGCCACCGCCATACCACCCCCCTTCTTCACTTAATTAATTTGTTTTTACTACATATTTTCAGGGGTGACATAATGGCGGACGATAGAGCTGACCGATTATGGACAACTATGATCCGGACGGTGAAGCACATATGTTCGGCATCATAAGCGGCGATATTCAATATGTGCCGACCGGAGAAGAAGAAGATGATATCTCTTCTTATCTGAACCTTGACGGTGAAGATGAAGGCGCCGTCGACAAGATGATGCGAAGAAAGCGTCGATAAGCAGCGATCTTCAAATGGAAGTAGCAACCACCTCCGGCGAGGTATATATATACATTGAGCCTCTGGTGATACAAACTAACTGATTTGAATAAATATGTGTGTACTAGCAGCGACTCTCTTTCTTATTTTAGCCCTCGGCGGATCGTCGAAACAATCGATGCGTCGTCAAAGCGTGGGCGCAACCAAGGCGATGAAACCAGGAGAAACATGCACCATCGAGGTTGTCGACGAAGGCAGCCGCAGGCGGCTGGAGCCCGCAAGAACGCCACCAAGTTTGTCAGCCAATGCGGAGCCATTGTTAGAGACAACGTCTCGATCACCGTCAGAGTGGAATGAGCCAAAGAAGGCGCAATTGATGGTTTCACTTTTGTCGATAAGAGAACAAAAAAGATTGCTTCAAGAAGCTTATGGAACATTTCGTTCTACCTCCGGAATACAACAAATTCGATGAGGAGGTAACAAGATTGAGGAAAACAAGGAGAGGAGGAGGCTAGTCAAACAGTTCGCTCTTCATAAGATGGCGGCGCATTCGGAAATTCAAGCAAAATCTAGCCCGTGACTTTGTCAAGCAGAACAAGACTCCGATTTCAAAGGACAATATGAAACTGAAACATGATTGGCCAGAATTTGTGAAGCAAAAGAAATCGGAGCAGTTCATTGAAATATCGAAAAAAATAAGGAAAATGCGGCTAAGAAGGAGTACAATCATGTTATGGGGCCAGGAGGGTATCGCATTTTGGTGCCTAGGTTGGAGAAGATGGAGAGCGAGATGAGGCGCGAGGAATCCGTCCAGTGCGGAGGATGGGACCCAAGGGCCAAAAGCTGGTGAATGCGGGCATGGGAGAAAATTTTACTACTCCTCCGTTTACTCCTCGTCCCTACTACGTACTTTGGTTAGTACTCCCTCCATTTACTTATACAAGGCCACTATAAAAATACATTTTGCATCTATACAAGGCCACAAATAGTAATCGAGACAAAAGTTACTACTCCCTCCTTTCCGGTTTATGGCTCAATTTCAAAATCTGTCCAACCAAGGTAGGCGGTGAGTGGTGAATTAATTTAAGTAGTTTGCACAAGTAATTAATGCGCTCGTTTTTCTCAAGAAGTTATGTTTATCGAGGCATTAATTAGAACGAATGCATGAATAACCACTAAATTTCCATGAACTTGTACATGCATTGGTTAGTTTCTTCTTGACACTGCTTGCGTCGGGTGATCTAACGCACCTCAAAATCCAACATGTAATGGTACTACTACTAGTATAGTAGAATTGAGACTTATCAAACGGAAATACGAATGTTTTTTTAGATGAGCCCTATAAACCCTAGTGGGTACATACTCCGTAAAAATAGAATTTTCCAAAACTAAGTCGCTCCCTTTCATGAATTTTGTAGTATACTCCTCCATCGACGCTCCCTTTCATGAATTCTGTACTTCCTGTCGCCGACATGTGGGACATATAACAACGAATCGGCGTGTCAAGCACCAAATAACAGTGCAGAACAGCAGGAAGGCGCACCCACTCGTACCGGCCCGATAGTAGTAATGAGCAATGAGGCGTCAAATCACAATGCCGCACCTTCCCAGACGGACGAAGCAACCATTATTTCACACTTGGTTCGCCATCATCTCAAACCACGTACTAGTATTATACGCCTCAAGAGGGACACGCATCGCCTTGGTACATCATGACACGTGGGACCGCATGACAGTCCATGCTCCCCGCCGATCGCTCGGTAAAATCACCTCATTTTACTATACTTCCTCGTGTCGGTTTACTACATGGCATGCACGTCGTTCTAGGCACCACTGGAATTCTTTGACAAAACTAAGCATACCTGAAATTCTTTGACAACTAAACTGCTGGCTATATGATGTTGGCTATATATATTATGCATATATAATGTGAAGAAAGCAGTGGTAATCTTGTACCAACTAAAAGATGAAATGTAAGAAATACTAGTATATGCGTCTTGAAGAGTTAAAGTAACAAGAAGAAACATAACATAGTTCTGCTGGGGGCTCAGCACAACACACCCCTCAAATTAAATTAAGCACACCTGAAATTAAACTTTGCAACTATTCCGGTAGACACTGCATTAGAACCACCATGAGCAACAACACTGCCACCTTACTCGGAGTCCTCGTCCACATCCTTGACTTCGTCCTTGTCCCTCTTCCTCTTGGCCGATACTTCTTTGCTTCAACCGCACACTTGGCTGTTGCTCTTCATCCAACCCTTGTAGATATTGAAGCAAAGGTAGCCATCCATTGCAGCATAGTGGATGTGGTCTATATCTAGTACATTCCGCTGCCATGCATGACGATGAAAACGTGTATGGAGGTTTCTCCGGTTTACCATCTGAAGGATGAACCATGGCTCCTACCGGGTGACATTGAAGGTGACGAGAGGACACCAGCCGATTCTTCTAGAGGTCGAAGGTGTTGCCTACAATGAGGCCTATCCGGCCGCAGGACTTTTTTTGTCGTTACCAAAGTCTACACTAACGAATTTGACTAGGTAGCTCTCGAGAAGTCTTTAAAATCCGGCACTCAACATCGGCATGGCATATGTGGTAGACCAAGCATAAGTCATGCATGCAAACCTGGATCACGGCGGGCTTCTTCCTCTCTTCGTCCTTTAGATCCTTCTCTCGTCCCGGAGACGGTGGTGTACTCAACATCTAGCCTAGCGACCCACCGATCATCTGAGTCTTGAACATGCGTGCAAGCGAAAGGCATCCTTTCACCATCGCGGAAGAGCGGGTGTAGATGACGTCGAACTCATTGCGGTGATGGTTCTAACCTTGTACTCACCGCCGATCATGGAGATTTGGGGCGCCATGGATTTGGGAGGAGGTTAGGATTAGTGGAACTGCCGTAATATGAATGGACTGGACGACTAGGAGCGAACCGCCGTAGTATTAAAGGATGTGCGGGGACGAGTAGGAGTGAACTGCCAGCTCGCGAACGGCAGGATAGTGGCTTTCCATTCTCCCATGATACGGGCTTCCGAGAGCCCTTGGATCTGAGATCGAACGGTTGCATGGCGTGATTCTAGACCTATGGGTGAATATCCTATCCTGGAGGGTTATTCTGCAAATTTTCAGCAACTTAGCATGCGACCGTTTGATCTCAGATCCAAGGGCTGCCAGCAGCCCGTATTGTGGTCACGCCTACCACGACCGTTGCGTCGCTCGTGCGGTCGCGCCCTTGGAGATTTGACGCGGTGCGTTAGGCTATCTGATGTTGGCATGTCATACATAGTCATCACTTAGTCACTCATACTACAACAAGGTTTTGGCTATAAGGTTGGCTACAAGTGTATTTTTTTTACTTGTCTCTATCTCTTTCTTCGTACTCCCTCCGTCCCATAATAGAAGAACGTTTTTGACACAAGTGTAGTGCCAAAAACGTTCTTATAATATGGACATAAGGAGTATTAGTATTATTGCATTTGCCAAGGAGTGACCTCTTCCAATGAAATGGTGTTGCTAAGTTTGCTTCATTTAATTAGCTATAGACTCAAAATTGTCTTCTCTCCTAGGTACACACGCTTAGCACCATTTCTTCCTTGGGTCACCAAACTAGTCTCTCTCTTCTTGATTAACTTGCCACATCTGACTTTATGCCTATGTGGCAAGCTTAGCTTTATATAGAACAAGTAAAAGTAAGTAAAATAGTGCGCTTTACATGGCATTTTGCATGTGTGGAGGAAAGAGAGGCAAGGAAAAGTGGAGAAGTGGGCTCTCATGCAAGAGCCAGCCTCTACTACATGGTGGAGCATTGGGAGAGGCACCTGTATGGAGGTGGTCAGAATCGGGAGACTCACGCCGGTCGAGTGCCGCACTTAAAATGATAATGGCAAGTCAAATCACGGGGCCCCACCTGTCCATGATAACTTCATTGTCAAATCACGAGCCCTACTTTTGCAGCAGCCTACTCCCTCGTCTTCTCGTGTCTCTGTCGAACCGACTAGGCGGAACTGCCCGCCGCCTACCACACAGAAAAGCCCGCCCTCGACTTTTAAATAGTATACAATATACTAATTTTGTATCCATGGATTGCACCAGCGCCATGGAGCAAAGCGTCTAAGCGGCAGTACACATGTACGGAGTATACAACACACCCGTCGCGTTAGCGTCGCACTTTTGAACGGTCGGTCGGTTTGGCACGCTGCTCTCCGAATGGAGCAGCGTCTCGTATTGCGTTGCACACACATGTGGGGCGGCAATTGAGAACCGACCATAGGCACACTCCCGCCCCGCAAGTCGGGTGACTTAATAGAAGAGGGAGGCGGCGATAGTACTAGAAGTGTTGTACTACGTTGGTGCTCGGACGATCCCTCGCAAGACACGGAAGATCATTTCGTCCATGCATGTGACCGGACTCCGGCGAACACGCTGGATTGGCTCCGTGAGACAAAAAAAACTAGTACTACTCCACTATATAGGCAGGAGCCTTTGCGCTTGCTTGCTAGTGTTGCTCTCTTCACACTGTCTCGGCCTCTCCAGATCTAAACACGACAGCGGTGGCCATACTCTCTCTCTCTCTCTCTCTGCTCACCGCTGGTCACAGATCCAGCCGGATCCTCTCCGCCGGGGAAGGTGAGAAGGTGCAAAGTTCACGCGGTCGTCCTCGGCGACGGCTCTTACCCACTAATGGGCGCGTCCCGATCAGCCTGCCTTGCCATTCTATCCCAAGCACCACTGGCGAGGGAGGGCCTCCGACCCCTTCTTCCTCGCTGTTGTAGTGTGGGAAGATCCGGCCTCCCGCCGCCCACCTAGCGACATCCCGGCGACCATCAGGTATAACTTCCTTCGAAACCGGCCTTGCTCTACTTCCCGAGCTCCTGACGTCGCTGCATTTGTATCTTTTACTATTTCTCAGGCCCCCTCGTAGATAGGATCGATCGGCTGTTCGAAAACCACCTAATTTTTTACGTTTAAGAGGTAAAGCTAGTTCATGCACTCGAATCTAGTACTACTTGGTTCAAACAAGGAAGAAAGGGGGTGAGGGTGGGGGAGGATTTGTTACCTGAATCTAGGACTTGGTCGAAAGAGGAAATAATGGGGCGAAAAGTAGTAGAGGCGGCTATCCAACTGGTCTCTAGGTCTAATAGGAAATAAAGGAAATGCAGTACAAACTCAATATAAACCCGATCTATTGGTTGAAAAAGGAAAGAAAGTGGGGGCTGGGGACAAGTCAGCGGAGTAAGTCCAGCATTAGATTTGCTAGCCTCACACGGTATAAGGTGGCTATACCGAACAAAAATGGGACCAACCCGGATATCCTGTTACGATGTTTGTTGCCCGAGCCACTCTTATGTAATGCCTTTGGTAAAATGTAGCAGATCTCCTTGTTAAAAGTAATGACACGTTAAACCAATGTTGTTTTCAATGTAATGCCTCCGATAATATGAATCAATGGCACTTCTTTACATGTCCTGCTAAAATTTCCCATTAAGATAAGTTGGTTCTTTTCGTTAGAAATGCAAGCATCTGGTCCGCCTACTCTCCGTGCCCAAAGTAATGTTGTATTTAACGGTTGTCATAGTTTATCCTAATGCCCACACTAATATCTAGCAATGCCGTGCTTTAGAAATTACTCTGTCCTTGTAGGATTGCCATTCAGATAACTTTTCATTTGATGCATGTTTCATCACTTGTTAGTCACCCTCCTTTCCACCTTTTTTGTGCAAGCAGAGAGATAAATTTCACGCTCAATCTTAGTTGAACTGCACAAATGATACCCAAATTATAATTGAGCATTCAGGAGCTTCACAACCAACCTTGATGTTGCTCAATTTTATTGCAACTAATGAAGAAGAAGATCTAGGGTTTCGTTTTACGATGGAAATGGAACGGGGCTGAAACCCTTTTCTTAAAAAAATTGAAGAAGAAGCTGCTAGCTCACGGGACATTGCTTCATTTTAGGTGAACTGCACCAAAAGGTCCCATGAATTGAATCATCCATGTTGGTGACTGAAAGAGCCAGCTTGACATCCATCTAAGCACCCGGCCTCCATCCTTGCGGCCTTACGGTACACCTTAATTGCCACCTGCTCGACCCTAGTGTCATTGATAAAATGAAGTAAAAATACAGTTAAAATAGAGCGAGTGTCATTTCTATCATTTCATTTCCAATGTAGATAAAGAAAGTGCTTCTCTTTGTTAATGTATGTTTCATCAACTAGTCCCATTGTTAATATTTAAGCGTTTCTGCAAACTGGGGTGCTTAATTTTAGTTGATATGTACAAAATAGAGATTTGAATGTCTCAAGGTGCCTCCTTGTACTATCGTTGTACACTGATGTTCATCCTTTGGCGGAAGGTGTATCTGGGAGACTTGGGGCGATGTCGATATGAGGCGTGCCGTATGAGGCGTCATGAGGCCCATCTCGCCTCGCATGACATGGCATACTATGATACTATCGCAATATTTTCTTCTATTTATTTTGTGTGTTCATCAACTAGTGCCACTATAATGTAATCACGCTTTTTCAATATCTGTGCAAACAGGGTTATTCAGCTGCATTTTGGTGGAACTGCACAAATGTACGTATGGAACCTGCATATATGCAGAGTGCGAGGTGTGCCAAGTAGAAATTACCCACACCAACCATGCTGCATGCACGCATTGGCATCCACCACCACAAGTGGGATGTGTGGTGCTCTCTGTGGACGGATCTTTCTCGGCAGCAAATCATCTAACCAAATACTAGTAGCTTATATTAGCAGTTTTCTAGGGAGTACTCTTTTCTGAAAGAAGCACCAATCTATTTTTCTTTATTTGTACACTGTGTCACAACTTTGACCCAAAGGTCCAGAGCTATTTTAGGGTGATTGGCGTAGTACTCGGAGACTGATTGTAAGCACGATTCTCATTAGTTGTCACACTGATTGTAAGCATGAGCAGGTGGAAGATTAGGTTAGTGTGAAGCTTACCTTAAACCCTACCGCCGCCGTTGAAACGAGGCGAGCGTCGAGGGAACCGTGAAGAATGGCGGGGAAGCGACGTCACGCCATCCGGCCTCCTCTTGCGGTGAGAGAACGAATACTCCTATGGCTCCGGTTGGCTCTGCACCCTCACGAACGGCACACCATACTTGATCAATTCATTATCCTCTGGGTGCTCGACCTTGACCTGTCGCCCACCACCTCCGCCGTTGTCGCCTCGGCGAATCTGCTCGCTCCATCGCCCGGAGGAGATACTCGATGAACTCGGAGGACTGGCGTGGTCGACGACGAGGAGTACATGTACATCGCCGCCCTCATCGCCGCCGTCTCGCTCTTTCGCATACATTGCCACATGGCCCACACCGTCCTTGAAATCGCCCACTCATTGTCAAACCAACTAAGGATCTCCTTCAACCTGGCTAACTTTGCACAGTCGCGCCCGGCGATCTACTGATTCATTGCTGCATCCTCTCCATAGATGTCCTTACAGGTGGTCTAGTGCTAGCTTTGGAAGATGGGAGGGAGGCGGTGGTCTTGCAATAGAGAAGAGGGAGAGGCGAGGCGGTGGTTTTGGAATGGAGTTGATGGAGAGGAGAGGAGGTGGTTTTGCAATGGAGAAGATCGAGAAGAGGGAGAAGCGTCTGGTGGTTTTGGAATGGAGATGATGGAGAGGAGAGGAGGTGGTTTTGCAATGGAGAAGATCAGAAGAGGGAGAGGCGAGACGGTGGTTTTGGAATGGAGATGATGGAGAGGAGAGGAGGTGGTTTTGCAATGGAGAAGAGGAGGGAGAGGAGTGTGCAGCAGCGATTTAGGATTGGACGGGGGGGCCGGCGCGCTGTGACTGGATCAAAATCAAAATCAATTTACCCTTCAATTAAGAAAGTGACCCCACATTAACTAGTCTCCCTTTTATTCTGGGTCATAATTGACCATGATTTTCGTACATAAAATATATGTTATACGTTGCAAAAAAATATAATTTGAAAGTACATTCAGATACGAACCAAACGATACAATTTTTGGTGACATGCATTCACATTTTGCTTGTCAAATACAGATGCGTGGTCAAACTTTGACCCAAAATCATAAAACAACAAAAAATACTTCCAAGACCAGCGCCGCTCTTCCGCTCTTCTCCTCTTAAACCACCGCCGCTCCTCTCTGTTCTAATCTAAATGCAGCGCGCTCTTCTCCTCTTCCATTTCAAAACCACCGCCCTCCTCTCTGTTCAGTCCAAAACCAGCGTCGCTCCTCTCCGTTCTAATCCAAAACCAGCGCTGCTCCTCTCTGTTCCATTCAAAAACCACCGCCAGCGAGTGAAGGTCTGTGGAGAAGTAGATCGATGGAGGAGTACAACCGATATGTGAGGATCGAGCGGCGACCCTGTGAAGCTAGCTAGGATGTTGGAGATACAGTCTTGGTTTGACAACAAGGACCAACTAAGCGGACGGCGACATCCATGGCCAAATATCTGCAACAGAGCGAAAAGGCGGCGATACTCCGGAGGAGTCGCCACGAGTACATAGAGCTGCTCCTCTCGGACCATGGAGCAAATAGATTCACGAATCCAATCATGAGGGAGCGGTGGTGGGAGTATCGATCCCAGATGGAGCATCCACCAGAGATTGAAGGATCGAGAATCTACAAGGTGCCGTTTGTCAGGGTGTCCTGCCAAAGTGAGCCGGTGGAGTCTTCGTCGACCGAACCCAACTGCAAGAGGAGAAAAGCAGTTGGCCCGACGACGCTTCCCCGCCATCATCTCCCTCGTCGTTCACATCGTCTCACGGGGCGGCTGTCTGCCGCCGAGGAATAGGAGGGGACTGCCCCCCCCCATCCCAATAGTCGTGCAGGTTGTCAATTGTCAGGAGGAGCTTAGGGTTGTCAGTATTTGCAGGTTGTGAATTGTGTTTTGTGTTGTGTATTTTGAGAGTACTTTCAGATATTAATGTCTTTTGAATTTCAGATTTGCAGTATTGAGCATATGAAGTATTTTATGAATTCTAGAGATCTATTTTTAGCACTTAAAAAATGTAGTTTCATAGGAGTATAAAAGTGCAGACAATGTGATTCTCAGAGAAGAAACTACAAGTTTCAGTTTCAGATAAGAAACTGCAAGTTCAGTTTCAGATAAGAAACTGCAACTTTCAGAGGCAGAGCATTTATATTAACACGACCTTTTCAAACAGGGTTAACATCATGTTGGAGTGTTTTATTCATGGTCAAAAATGGAACTACCAGCCAGTTAACATCATGCTGATCAACATTCATGCATAGCACATCTTCATATGATGCACAGTCAAAATGCCCACACAATGTCGAGTGTGCGAAACACAGAGAAAACGAGGGACGAAGTTTTGGCAAGTGTTGGACGTGGTTTTGGGCTGTTCCGTCTAGGCTTTCATTTTTAACATGCGCAGCCCACGACCTCGGATGGGAGGTCCATAGGCCTGTTTGTATTTTCTTAGGGCCGTCATGTATCGACCGGCCTATGGACCTCCCATCCGAGGTTTTATTTTTGGCACCCCAATTTATGTATTTTTTTGAAGAAAACATAGAGGTCTGTTCTATTTTTCTATATAAGAATAGGAAAGCCAGGTCCAACATATGTTTTCCTTCTAACTATATTATATATATTTAAATTATTTTATATGTGGACTGTTTAGTTCACATAATTGGCAAATAGATGACCGCTCTCGCGATCCCCTTCGCCCCCGCCACCACCTCCACACTCGCAGCCGCCCCCGCCACTACCTCCACCCTCGCTGCCGCCATAGATCTCGCCGCCACCCCCGCCTCCTGATTCCGGGCGCGCGTGCCCCCCTCAGCAAGTCCGCTCGCGCGCCCCATGGAGTCTCCGGCCATATCCACGGGGGAATGGCTGGAAGACAGGCAGATGTACAAGATGCATCTCCCACATGTCTACAAAGCCTTCCCGCGGATGCTCCAGCCGCTCGACTCCGTCGCGCCCGGCGGTGCTGCAGGGAGACTTCGAGGAGGAGATGGAGGAGGCGGGCGTCGGATCCACGACGGCGCTCTCTCTGGACCCGGTGCAGCGAATGGAGGGAAGCAGAGGAGGAAGCTGTGAGGAGGAAGCCGGGAGGGACCGAATCCGTTCTCTCACTCAGCGGTATGCTCCGAAGTGCAAGGATCATGTGGATTGGGAGCTGCTGAATCTAGCCCTACGGATCTACTTGAAGGAGATTTCTCGAGAAGCACAAGATGCCCCACCCTATAGAGCCGCGCGATTGCGTTAGTTCAATGGGCGAAAGGAGAAGTGAATTCAGGAGATCCACGCCGTCTTTGCGAGATGGGAATGTTAATGGACTCCTGCCCACCAAAGCCGCCACGGGCCGGGCAGGTGGATCCCCTACCTTACCTCTCCCCAAACCTGCAGAAGATTGAAATTAGGCTTGCAATCTGCTTCAATTGAGCTATCTGGTGGTTATTTCGCTTCGAGAGACAACATCTGGTGGAGGATGAGAAGGAACCAGGAACTCCGATAATTTCCCCTATCACAATGGGGGGCGCCGGTTGGGCGGTGGTGCGGCCCACCTCCGCCCCAAATGGGGGCACAATCTGGGCAGGCTCTGTAATTTCCCAAGATCAATCTGCTGGTGGTTCTGACTCTCAGATCAGTGGGAAATCTCAAGGCAAGAATCAGCAAAAGAAGAGATAGGACATCCAGAAAACTGCTCATGCCCCTGCTTCGGGCCTTATGGAATACTCTAAGGTGATCTGCTACAACTGTGGGGAACCAGGGCATCATTTGGATAAATGTGTCAAGCCCAAGAGTTGTTTTATCTGCAAAATGGTTACCCATAAAGTTGAGAATTGCCACATCGGAAGGAAAACCCATGGATTACGCTAGATATGTTGGAAGTGCTGCTCAGGATTATGTCCACCATTAATAGAATTTTTGTGACACAGAATTAGATAGTTTCTTTCCCCTTTCTAGTTGTAGAGCTCTGCCCAGATGTGGTAGTGACCACACTCCTTTGCTCTGGGACTCTGGTCTTAACCAAACTCCAAAGAGCAATAGTTTTAAAATTGAAAAGTGGTGGTTGCTTAGAGAAGATTTTACTGAGCTAGTCAGGAAAATCTGGAATGAGCCCTCTTGAGAGCAGCTGCCCCTAGAAAATTGGCAGATCAAAATCAGGAGATTTAGAAGAACTACCAAAGGGTGGAACTCCAATGAGGAAGCTGATCTTAGAAGATACAAAAGGCTTCTCCTCCTTGAGTTTGATTCTCTAGATATTAAGGCAGAAACCGCTGACCTCTACGAGGTGAGACTAATAGATTAACCTTTGTCCATGGAGAGCTCAAGAAAATTTGGCTTCAAGAAGAAATCAAAGCC
Source organism: Aegilops longissima (assembly GCA_021605205.1). Classification (NCBI taxonomy): domain Eukaryota; kingdom Viridiplantae; phylum Streptophyta; class Magnoliopsida; order Poales; family Poaceae; genus Aegilops; species Aegilops longissima. The sequence continues at coordinate 526,814,321 of CM038680.1, forward strand.
AAACAAAGGTCTAGAGATAGGAACATTAAGGAGGGTGATAGAAATCTGCTTACTTCCATGCAATAGCTAACGGAGGAGGAGGAAAACCCTCATTCACTCCCTTGATGGCCCTAATGGCCCTATTCTTGAGGTAGATGAGATCTTTGAAAGTGGCTAGTGACTTCTACAAAGACCTGTTTAAGAAGAAAACCCTTACGGGTTCTCTCTACAAAATAATTTTTTCTGCTTACGAAAAAGTCTCTCCTGCTGAAAATGAGCTGCTAGAAGCCCCTTTTGAGAGGCAGAGTGAAGGAAGCCATTTTAGCTCTTATCTGATGGGGCTCCTGGTCTGATGGGATTCCTTCTTGTTTTACCAGCATTTTTGGGACTTGGTGAAAATGATCTCTTAGATCTTTTCAAGCCTTTCATAGAGGAGAGTTGGATCGACAACTTACTCATGGGGGTCTGTTGGGGTCAAGTTAAATAAGCTGTGAAAGTGATTTTTCCCTGCTGGTAAAGGCCTTAGGCAAGGTGACCCCATCTCCTGCTTTTGTTTAATTTAGTAGTGGGCGTTCTTACTAAAATCTGAGCAAAGCTGTTGATCATAGTCGATTGCAGGGCTCATCACGAGGTGCGCCTGGTGGCATCATCGCCTTCAATATGCAGATGATACCATCCTTTCTTAGACAATGACTCCACACATGCTAGCAATCTGAAAACTGTTCTAACCTGTTTTGAACAAGTCTCGGGCATGAGAATCAACTACTCTAAAAGTGAACTCATCCCTATCAACATGGATGATCAGGAGTTAGCTGACTTCCTCTCTATTCTAGTCTGTAATAAAGGTAACTTTCCCATTAAGTACCTAGGTATCCCTCTCCACTATGATAAGCGAGGAGAGAGGATATCCAACCCCTTCTGGATAAAATCATTAAAAGGATTGCTGGGTGGAGGGGCAAACTTCTCTCTTACAGAGGTAGATTGATCCTCATACAAGCTTGTTTGGCTAGCATTCCAGTGTATCTCCTCTCCTTCTTCAAGTTCCCTAAATGGGCGGTGAACCTCATCAATTCTCAAATGTCTCATTACCTGTGGAATGATTTTGAGGGACGGTCAATGCCTAGAACTCTCTTTTAGAAGGAACTTTAGTGATAGTCTCATGGAACAATGGTTCCAGTTGGAGGAAATTGCCAAAAGCATTACCTTTACTGCCGAGCCGGATGCCCTGATTTGGCAGCTGGACAATAAGGGGAAGTAATTCCTCCAGCTCCCTCTATCATGTTATCAACTTTAGAGGGGTTCAACCCGTGTTTATCCCTGCTATCTAGAAATTGAGAGTTCCCCCTAAAATTCATGTATTTCTCTGGCTTCTCTCCAAAAACAAATTGATGACTAGGGATAACCTTAGGAACAGACACATCATCAAACCCCTTGATTGTGTTTACTGCTTGGAACAAGAGTCTTGTTCTCATCTATTTTTTGAATGTATAGTTGCTAAACATCTCTGGGCCCACATTGAGGAATATTTCTCTAGTCAGATTGGCTCATCCTTCGAATCTGTCGCCAGATTCTGGATTGCTACCAAAAAGTGCTCAGTTTTAAACACTGTTAGCTCAGTTGTCCTTTGGTGCCTCTAGAAATATAGAAATGTTATGATTTTCAGTAACACCTCCTGGATTTCCATTCCGCAGGTCTTGAGGTTGATCAGAAACATGGTGAGGAACTGGGCGATTCTCTCCTCCGTATCGGACAAGGACAAGTTGATGAGCTTCGTGGAAACCCTAACAAGATCCCTCCAGAAACCGTTGGCGATCACTTGTGGCTGAACAAGGCTAGACCTGCTCAGGGCTGGACTCGTGGGCTCGTCTCAAGATCTCGATGAAGATGATGGGCACTGGCGCCGAAAAGAGGACATCCACCATACTCGCCTTCCAGCCGGTGTCTCCGCTTGCTTACTAGTCGATGGAGGTGACACGGCCCTTGGTGAAGACCATGAAGGCTTCGCTGGACCCTCCTTGTGTCATTTGAGTGCTCTATCCGCTCTGCCTTTGGCACGGCTCGGGTGATTTGTGTTATTGAGAGAACTTGTTCATCCACCCCCTAGTTTGTAGCTTTTCTACCTTTGCTTTGAACTGCTCTTTGAGCTGTTGTATCGAGAACATGTTGTGGTTTCGTTCTCAACAATGGAACAGGGAGATGCTCCTGCTTTTCTAAAAAATATATTTTATATGTTATTATATATTATTTTATTGTCATCATATATTTAATGAGATACTTACATATGTAAGAAAACAATATCCCACATCTTATTAACTTATAAAATAATTTCTTAACAAATAAAATCCTGGATTGTTTTGTACGAAAATCCTAGTGATTGTGTACAAAAGCTTGGTAAGATTTAAGGACGAATGTAATAATATCACTTATTATTTAAATATATTTATAACAAAATGCTCAGCCCATTTTTATATTTTGATAACATTGCTGGCCCAACCCAACATTATAATTAGAATCAGCCCAGCAAAATCGTGTATTTCGAGAAAGTGCAAATGGCCTGTATTTTTTTAGGAAATAAAATAAATGGGCCGCATGGACGCTTCATTATTTGTTCACCCAGCCCAGCTAATGGTTGTAATTCAAAAAAAGATCAAATTGATTTGTAAATTCTACTGCGCAAAAAGAAGGCGTAAATTCTGAAAAATGGGTTGAATCGTGCCACATTTTGGAGGCTGAAATGTGGGCCAATAGGTGAAAGCCAGCGCAAGTCATTGTCAATTTAGTCAACAAATGATTCTGACATGTTAGCCATTGGATTTACATCCAATGACCAGCATCCATCTGTTGGAAATATGCCCTAGAGGAAATAATAAAATGGTTGTTATTGTATTTCCTTGTTCATGATAATTGTCTATTGTTCATGCTATAATTGTATTAACTCGAAACTGTAATACATGTGTGAATACATAGACCACAACATGTCCCTAGTGAGCCTCTAGTTGACTAGCTCGTTGATCAATAGATGGTTATGGTTTCCTAACCATGGATTGGATGTCATTGATAACGGGATCACATCATTAGGAGAATGATGTGATGGACAAGACCCAATCCTAAGCATAGCACAAGATCGTGTAGTTCATTTGCTAAGAGCTTTTCTAATGTCAAGTATCATTTCCTTAGACCATGAAATTGTGCAACTCCCGGATACCGTAGGAATGCTTTGGGTGTACCAAGCGTCCTGGCAATAGCTGGGTGGCTATAAAGGTGCACTACGGTATCTCCGAAAGTGTCATTGGGTTGGTACGAATCGAGACTAGGATTTGTCACTCCGTATGATGGAGAGGTATCTCTGGGCCCACTCGGTGATGCATCATCATAATGAGCTTAATGTGACTAAGTAGTTAGTCATGGGATCATGCATTACGGAACGAGTAAAGTGACTTTCCGATGCTTGAGATTGAGCGAGGTATTGGGATACCGACGATCGAATCTCGGGCAAGTAACATACCGATAGACAAAGGGAATTGTATACGGGATTGATTGAATCCCGACATCGTGGTTCATCCGATGAGATCATCGTGGAACATGTAGGAGCCAATATGGGTATCCAGATCAACGCCCGTGTAATCGCCTCAGCGCCTTGTAATCGGCCCGCCTCCTCGTGCTGGCCCCAGCTCTCCCAGCCCCCTTCCTCGCCGCCTTGGCCCGCTACCCATAGCCCCGCTACCTACGCCCTTGGCTGCCTCCTTGTCATGATGTGGCCGAGCCATCGCCAGGCTCGCCCATGGTGAAGCCTTGACCATCGCTAGGCTCGCCCGGTGGCATGGCTGACCATCGCTGAGCTACCAGGTGGCGCTCTAAATGGCATGACGGTGAGCCCCTGAAGTCCATGGCGGTGGGCACTTCGTGGCAGCCGTGAGCCCCAAATGTAAGCAGGAAAAAAATATTAATTAAAATTATTAATTAATTAACCAATTAATTAACTTAATTAATCTTGTTAATTTATCTAACTAACCCTGTTAATTAACTAATAACCTAATTACATCACCTTGACATCATCTTGGCGTCATAATGGCATTTCCTAATTAAATTAATTGTTAATTCTAAAAATGAATTAAAACTTTGAAAATTAATATTAAATAATCCGTAGCTCGGATGAAAAACTTTCTGAAAATTGCTCAGAGCGAAGAGGCGAATCCGGATCATAACCCGTTCGTCCACCACATCCCTAGCATAGCAAACCGCTTTCCCCTCCGGTTCATCTGTCCAACGGAACAGGGATACTTTCACGGATGTTTCCCCTTCACGGTATCACCTCATACAGCGTTCATGTCATCTGCTTGTTGTCCTGTTATGCACTTGCTTGCCGGCAGACCATGGGACCACGTGGTTGTCATTGTCCTCGCCCCTCTCCGTGTGTGTTGTCCTCGCCTCCCTCTCCGTGGCCTTGGTCGTCGCCCGTCTCGCGCTCTACGCGACACCTCTCCCCTTCCTCGCCCCTCCTTTTACCGCCCTTTAGCCACCGCCACCGCCCCTTCTTCTTAATTAATTTGTTTCTACATATTTTCAGGACGACATAATGGCGGACGATAGAGCTGACCGATTATGGACAACTATGATCCGGACGGTGAAGCACATATTGACATCATAAGCGCGATATTCAATATGTGCCGACGGAGAAGAAGATGATATCTCTTCTTATCTGAACCTTAATGATGAAGATGAAGGCGCCGTCGACAAGATGATGCGAAGAAAGCGTCGATAAGCAGCGATCTTCAAATGGAAGTAGCAACCACCTCGGCGCCGGTATATATATACATTGAGCCTCTGTGATACAAACTAACTGATTTGAATAAATATGTGTGTACTAGCAGCGCGCGACTCTCTTTCTTATTTTAGCCTCGTGGGATCGTCGAAACAATCGATCGTCGTCAGCGTGGCGCAACCAAGCGATGAAACCGGAGAAACATGCACCATCGAGGTTGTCGACGATTGCAACGGCGGGCGGCAAGACGCCATACAAGTTTGTCGGCCAATGCGGAGCCATTGTTAGAGACAACGTCTCGATCACCGTCCGAGTGGAATGAGCCAAAGAGCGCAATTGATGGTTTCACTTTTGTCGATAAAGAACAAAAAGATTGCTTCAAGAAGCTTATGGAACATTTCGTTCTACCGGAATACAACAAATTCGATGAGGAGGTAACAAGATTGAGGAGAAAACAAGGAGAGGAGGCTAGTCAAACAGTTCGCTCTTCATAAGATGGCGACATTCGGAAATTCAAGCAAAATCTAGCCCGTGACTTTGTCAAGCAGAACAAGACTCGGATTCAAAGGACAATATGAAACTGAAACATGATTGGCCAGAATTTGTGAAGCAAAAGAAATCGGACAGTTCATTGAAATATCGAAAAAAATAAGGAAAATCACGACTAAGAAGGAGTACAATCATGTTATGGGGCGGAGGGTATCGCATTTTGGTGCCTAGGTTGGAGAAGATGGAGAAGCGAGATGAGGCGCGAGGAATCCGTCCAGTGCGGAGGATGGGACCCAAGGGCCAAAAGCTGGTGAAATGCGGGCATGGGAGAAAATTTTACTCCCTCCGTTTACTCCTCGTCCCTACTACGTGCTTTGGTTAGTACTCCCTCCATTTACTTATACAAGGCCACTATAAAAATACATTTGCATCTATACAAGGCCACAAATATGTCGAGACAAAGTTACTACTCCCTCCTTTCCAGTTTATGGCTCAATTTCAAAATCTGTCAACCAAGGTGAGCGGTGAGTGGTGAATTAATTTCGTAGTTTGCACAAGTAATTAATGCTTCGTTTTCTCAAGAAGTTATGTTTATCGAGGCATTAATTAGAGCGAATGCATGAATAACCACTAAATTTCCATGAACTTGTACATGCATTGGTTAGTTTCTTCTTGACCTTTGCTTCGTCGGGTGATCTACGCACCTCAAAATCCAACATGTAATGGTACTACTACTAGTATAGTAGAATTGAGACTTATCAAGCGGAAATCTGAATGTTTTTTTAGATGAGCCCTATAAACCCTAGTGGGTACATACTAAATATAAATTTTCCAAAACTAAGTCGCTCCCTTTCATGAATTTTGTAGTATACTCCTCCATCGGCGCTCCCTTTCATGAATTCTGCTTCCACTTCCATGCGACATGTGGGACATATAACCCGAATTGGCGTGTCAAGCACCAAATAACATGCAGAGAACAGCGGTAGCACCCACTCGTACCGGCCCAGTAGTAGTAATGAGCAATGAGGCGTCAAATCACAATGCGCACCTTCCCAGACGGACGAAAGCAACCATTATTTCACACTTGGTTCGCCATCATCTCAAACCACGTACTAGTGTTATACGCCTCAAGAGGACACGCGCGCCTTGGTACATCATGACGTGGGACACATGACAATCCATGCTCCCCCGATCGCTTCGGTAAAATCACCTCATTTTACTATACTTCCTCGTGTCGGTTTACTACATGGCATGCCGTCGTTCTAGGCACCACAAATTCTTTGACAAAACTAAGCGCCTGAAATTCTTTGACAACTAAACTGCTGGCTATATGATGTTGGCTATATATATTATGCGTATATAATGTGAAGAAAGCAGTGGTAATCTGTACCAACTAAAAGATGAAATGTAAAAATACTAGTATGTCGTCTTGAAGAGTTAAAGTAACAAGAAGAAACATAACATAGTTAGCTGGGGCTCGAACAACACACCTCAAATTAAATTAAGCACACCAAATTAAACTTTGCAACTATTCCGGTGAACCTGCATTAGAACCACCATGAGCAACAACACGCCACCTTACTCGGGTCCGTCCACATCCTTGACTTGTCCTTGTCCCTCTTCCTCTTGGCGATACTTCTTTGCTTCAACCACACTTGGCTGTTGCTCTTCATCCAACCCTTGTAGATATTGAAGCAAGGTAGCCATCCATTGCAGCATAGTGGATGTGGTCTATATCTAGTACATTCGCTGCCATGCATGCGATGAAAGCGTGTATGGAGGTTTCTCCGGTTTACCATCTGAAGGATGAACCATGGCTCCTACCGGGTCAGCATTGAAGGCTGACGAGAGGACACCAGCCGATTCTTCTAGAGGTCGAAGGTGTTGCCTACAATGAGGCCTATCCGGCCAGGGACTTTTATGCGTTACCAAAGTCTACACTATGAATTTGACTAGGTAGCTCTCGAAAGTCTTTAAAATCCGGCACTCAACATCGGCATGGCATATGTGGTAACCAAGCATAAGTCATGCATGCAAACCTGGATCACGGCGGGCTTCTTCCTCTCTTCGTCCTTTAGATCCTTCTCTCGTCCCGGGGCGTGGTGTACTCAACATCTAGCCTAGCGACCCCGATCATCTGAGTCTTGAACATGCGTGCGAGCGAAAGGCATCCTTTCACCATCGGCGGAAGAGCGGGTGTAGATGACGTCGAACTCATGCGGTGATGGTTCTAACCTTGTACTCACCGCCCGATCATGGAGAATTTGGGGCGCCATGGATTTGGGAGGAGGTTAGGATTAGTGGGCTAAGTAATATGAATGGGCCGGGCGACTAGGCGAACGCCGTAGTATTAAAGGATGTCGAGGGCGAGTAGGTGAACTGCCAGGCTCGAGCGGCGGGGATAGTGGCTCCATTCTCCCATGCGGGCTTAAAGAGCCCTTGGATCTGAGATCGAGCAGTTGCATGGCGTGATTCTAGACCTATGGGTGAATATCCTATCACGGAGGTTATTCGCAAATTTTCAGCAAACTTAGCATCACGACCGTTTGATCTGGATCAAGGGCCGGCAGCCCGTATTGTGATCCGCCTACCACCGTTCTGCGTCGCTCGTCTTGATCGCGCCCTTGGAGATTTGGCAGGTGCGTTAGGCTATCTGATGTTGGCATGTCATACATAGTCATCACTTAGTCACTCATACTACAACAAGGTTTTGGCTATAAGGTTGGCTACAAGTGTATTTTTTTTACTTGTCTCTATCTCTTTCTTCGTACTCCCTCCGTCCCATAATAGAAGAATTTTTTGACACAAGTGTAGTGCCAAAAGCGTTCTTATAATATGGACATAGGAAATAGTATTATTGCATTTGCCAAGGTGACCTCTTCAATGAAATGGTGTTGCTAAGTTTGCTTCATTTAATTAGCTATAGACTCAAAATTGTCTTCTCTCCTAGGTACCTGCAGCTTAGCACCATTTCTTCCTTGGGTCAAAACTAGTCTCTCTCTTCTTGATTAACTTGCCATCTGACTTTATGCCTATGTGGCAAGCTTAACTTTTATAGAAACAAGTAAAAGTAAGTAAAATAGTGCGCTTTACATGGCATTTTGCATGTGGAGGAAAGAGGCAAGGAAAAAGTGGAGAAGTGGGCTCTCATGCAGAGCCAGCCTCTACTACATGGTGGAGCATTGGGAGAGGCACTGTGGAGGTGGTCAGGAATCGGAGACTCACGCGGTCGTGATGCCGCATAAAATGATAATGGCAAGTCAAATCACGGGGCCCCACCTGTCCAACATAATGCTGTCAAATCACAGAGCCCTACTGCAGCAGCCTACTCCCTCGTCTTCTCGTGTCTCTGTCCGACCGACTAAGCGGAAGCCTTGCCGCCTACCACCTGAGGAAAAGCCCGCCCTCGACTTTTAAATAGTATACAATATACTAATTTTGTATCCATGGATTGCACCAGCGCCATGGAGCAAAGCGTCTAAGCGGCAGTACACATGTGCGGAGTATACAACACACCCGTCGTTAGCGTCGCACTTTTGAACAGTCGGTCGGTTTGTACGCTGCTCTCGAATGGAGCAGCGTCTGTATGCGTTGCACACACATGTGGGGCGGCAATTGAGAACCGACCATAGGCACACTCGGCCCGCAAGTCGGGTGACTTAATAGAAGAGAGCGGCGATAGTACTAGAGAAGTGTTGTACTACGTTGGTGCTCGGGCGATCCACGAACCACGGAAGATCATTTCGTCCATGCATGTGACGGACTCCGTGAACCACGCTGGATTGGCTCCGGTGAACAAAAAAAAACTAGTACTACTCCACTATATAGGCAGGAGCCTCTGCGCTTGCTTGCTAGTGTTGCTCTAATTGATGACAATATCTATGGACTAATGGTTGCCTTGAGCTATATTTGAAGGTTTTGTCCATAGGCTTTTCTTGGAGTACATATGTTGGTTTCAAGGAGAGTTTGTGTCGACCAAGGTGCTATATTCAAGGAATTACCTAAAAGATTGGTCTTGTGAGAGGTTGATCAAGACTAAGTCAAAGAATGAATCAAGTTGATCAATACCGGGAGGGATCAAGCAATCCCATGGTATGGTAAGCATGGTCAATTACGCTTTGTGTACTAACCCATGGTCTTCGCGAGAGTTCTTTGTGGGGTTAGGTTGCGGTGTGCAAGTTCAAGTAGGATCATCACGAAGAGATCATATGCTTGAAGCTTGCCGTCCATTGTGGTGACAATGGACTTGTGAAGATGTGCAGAAGAGTGGCTCACCCATAGTGGAGTATGGGGGAGCAATCTACTAGTCTTCATCGAGCCAACGCAATCAAGAAAGGTGGTCCATCTTGAGGAGGAGAAGATCGTCATCATATAGCTTAAGTGGATCATGTGCAAGGCAAAGGTTTGCCCTTGATAGGTTTTCTATTTTACCAGTCTCACGGTAGTTGTGGGAGACCAGATTATAGGACCGATTGTCGTACTATCAAGGGGGGCTCTCGATGAGTTGCTTGATCGTATCATTCGTAGAGAGCTCAAACCATTGCATCCTTGCATCATCTTTATTGGTTCTTGTTTGGTTCTTCTCCTTGTGAGATTTGGAGCTTATGGTCATTTTTATGACAAGCTCGAGTTCATCGAAAACGGAGTTCACATGCATCTTCTATGATGTTTTCGATGTTGGAGGGTATGCCGGTTCTTCTCTGTTGGAGGTGTCACTCCTTTGTTTGCTAAGCATACCTCCGCTGTTTTGATGCTACTCGTTGTCTTGTGTCAAACAAGCTTGAGTTTGCTCAATTCAGAGCTCATTTGCAGAAGTTATGGCAGTTCTGGTTTTCTTTGGAGTATTATTTGTTTTCGCAATAGTGGCTTTAGGATGGCGCCAGCGGTAGTACCGTTGGGCCGGAGCGGCAGTACCACTTATCGCCACAAGCGGTAGTACCGCTATCCCACAGCGGTAGTACCGCCCATGGCCATAAGCGGTAGTACGGCTCCGGTTCCGCGCTGGTACCACCTCGACTCGAGACGTGGTTTTTCGTGTCGGGTTCAGCGCAGAGATAAGGCAGAGGAGCAGTAGTACCGCCGTGAGTGGTAGTACTGGCTAGTGAGCGTAGTACCGCTTATATACGGTACACCGCTTCAAGGTTCTTGCTATGTTGCTCAGATCCTGCTTCTTCCGCCCGAGCGGTAGTACCGCTTGTAAAGGGCTGAGCACATAACGGTTGGATTTTTCCTCCTATAAAAGGGGTCTTCTTCCCAATGAACCTTATCCCTTGAGCTCGTGTTCTTCCCCATTGTTGACTTTCTCCGAGCTTGCTAACTCTCAATCCCTCCATGGATTCTTGCTAGTTTTTGAGGAAAAGAGAGGAGATCTAGATCCACGCTTCCACCAATCACTTTCTCCTCTAAGTGAGGGGAACCCCTTGGATCTAGATCTTGGAGTTTTTGGTGTTCTCCTTCTTGTTCTTCCTCTCATTTTCCTCTCTTGCATCATCTTTTTGGAAAAGGCCCAGAGCCTGTGAAGAAGGCGAATGCCTGTGAAGCTTATATTTTTGGAAAAGGCCCAGAGCCTGTGAAGAAGGCGAATGCCTGTGAAGCTTATCTTTTTGGAAAAGGCCCAGAGCCTGTGAAGAAGGCGAATGCCTATGAAGCTGTTGCGTTTTGGAAAAGGCCCAGAGCCTCGTGAAGAGGGCCAATGCCCGTGAAGCTTGCTTCCCCAAGAAAGGCCGGAGCACGTGAAGAAGGCCAACGCCTGTGAAGCTCGGCCGCCCGTGACACTCTCACGTAATAATGAGTTGGGGTTGTACACACCCGAGTCTCGAGAGCGCCCGGCCTCAGCCCCGGGCTCCTCCCACGCCAGTGGCAGCACTTAGCTCCGCGCTGGTGAGAAGACGTCGAAGACTAGATTAGGTGCCGGACGCGGCTTTTTCATTTGCTTTCTGCAGTTGGCTTGTTCATTCTCATTTGAAGTTTAATTGAATCCGTTGCCGTCTTTGATTTGTGGCTCTTCGACTTTTCGCTCTCCTGCTCGATTTCTCTCACGCAAGGTCTCGCGAGGGGGCAGCCTGAGCGCCCTCGCGAGTGTTTTCTCGCCCTTATCGCTCAAGGTTTCCCAACCCGGGTCCACCACAGAGCACCCTCCACCCATGCCTCACGGGCACCGCGACACTAACACGGACTGGGTCGGTCGCCTCTTCACGGCCGAGGCTAGGAACTACCTCACGCTACAGCGCGGCCCAAGGCACAATACCGAAATAGCGTAAACAGATGATGATTAACGGCGAAGTCCAAACACGCCCACGGGCCCCACACTACTGTATTTCTACGCAGGAAAAGAAAAGGAAGAACAAATCAGCGCTGCTCGCCGACACCAGCCCACAGTGGAAGATTCGAGCCGCCCGAGCTCAGCGGACTCTCTCGCGCTTCATCGAGGCACGACAGCGGGCGGACCCGCTACCACCCTCCAAGCAGGCACGACGGCGTGGAGGCTGATCGCGGCCGCTGCTGGAAGAGCCGCTACCCGAAGAAGAATCGATGAAGCTCGAGGACTGTCCTCTCCGTCATCGTCGGGGCTGGGCCCCCGGCCGCGGTCGTCGTCCTCAGGGAAGCACCCAGCACGGCGACCATCCTCCCCGAACACCCTCACGTAAAGGGTGGCATCGCCGTCGAACTTGAAGTGCAGGGTGCACCGACGGCTTAGGCCACGCTGCTGGGCAAACGTCGCCACCGTGAGTCAGGCGGGCTCCGGCCGCGGAGACCTCCAACGGCTTCCAGGAGGCCCGACTGCAGCAGCCGCCTACCTGAGCCGAGGGTCGCCCAGGCGCCAGCTGGAGCTCACCTAGGAGGAAGCTAGGAAGCTGAAGCCTGGTGCAAAGTCGGCTTCGCCGACCACACAACGAACTCCGGCAACACCTCCAGAGCGGGAAGCGCGCCTAGGGGTCAGGCGGCCGAGCGCCTCTGCCGCTGCCAGCCATCCATCACTGGCTGGAGATCACCTCCGCAGCCACGGGGAGTCGCCGTGGGAGCCACAGGATGTTTGCGAGGGCGGCCTCGACCGCGCTTGGGAGGGGGAGAGGCAGGCTCAACCTGGCGGGCCTTCCCCTTCTCTGCGGCCGAGAACTTCCTCGGTGGAGCCATGATGAAGGAGGAGAAGTAAGAGGGGACAGACTGGAAGGGCACGCGCCGTTCCGTACTTAAAGCCAGAGGAGGCCAACCGCCGGTGTCGGTGTCAAAACCGGCGGATCTCGGGTAGGGGGTCCCGAACTGTGCGTCTAGGCGGATGGTAACAGGAGACAAGGGACACAATGTTTTACCCAGGTTCGGGCCCTCTTGATGGAGGTAAAACCCTACGTCCTGCTCGATTGATATTGATATTGTGGATGTTTACAAGAGTGGATCTACCACGAGATCAAGGAGGCTAAACCCTAGAAGCTAGCCTATGGTATGATTGTAAGGGTTGTTGATGTTGTTCCATCCTACGGACTAGAGCCATCCGTTTATATAGACACCGGAGAGGGCTAGGGTTACATAGAGTCGGTTACAATGGTAGGAGATCTACATATCCAGACGCCAAGCTTGCCTTCCACGCCAAGGAAACTCCCATCCGGACATGGGGCGAAGTCTTCAATCTTGTATCTTCATAGTCTTGGAGTCCGGTCGATGATGATAGTCCGCCAATGATAGTTCGGCTGATGATGGTAGTCCGCTATCCGGACACCCCTAATCCAGACTCCCAAGAGTAGCCCTGAACCAGGCTTCAATGACGATAAGTCCGCGCGTATATTGCTTGGCATTGCAAGGCGGGTTCCTCCTCCGAATGATAGAAGATTGTGAACACCAGATAGTGTCCGCTCGCAAAATAAATTCCACATTCCACCGTAGAGAGAATAATATATACACAAGTTCAATCTGTCGACGTTTTCACGGTGTGACATCACGCCACTACCAAGCCATTATTTAAATCATTTTTACTCTACCACCTCAAAGACGCTTAGCTTAAGCGGTTTCCTTGGCACGCCTTGTCAAGCAGAGATCGTGTTTCCCCTTAATCCGGGATTCTCATCAATACGGACGTCGGTAACCCAACCGCGCCATTGATGGTGACGCTTGGGAGATAAGCGAGTTTTACCAGGCCGGTGGGGGACGCGTAGACTTCGCTCGCCCATATAAGGGATAAGGATTCACCTTCTCACCTACGCCTTCTTCCTCCTTTGCTTATCCATCTCCCAAGACTGAGCTCCAATACCAAGTTCACAAGATCTCGCTCTCAACCTTCTCCGACCATGTCCGGAGCGGGAGGTAAATGGTTGGCCTCCACCGTTAAGGAGGAGCACATCGCCAAACTGCGCGAGCGCCGGATACCTCTCCGGCGACATCGCGCACCGGCTGCCCGACGAGGGGCAGCTCATCCCCACCCCCTGTGCCCCATGAGAGGGTCGCTTTCCTCCCCACTTCCTCCGCTGGACTGGGCTTTCCACTTCATCCCTTTGTCCGGGGCTCATGTTCTACTACGGCCTGGATTTCCATGATGTGGCGCCAACTTCATCCTCAACATCTTGGCGCTTATCGTCGTGTGCGAGGCCTTCCTCGTGCATCCGCCCCACTTCGCTTGTGGCTCAAGACCTTCAATGTCAAGTCGAAGGTAGTGAAGGGCACTGCCGGAGTGCGGAGGCGCCATGTTGAGCAAGATGCCCAACGCCCTTGGTTCAAGGGCCTTCGTGGAATCCGCCAAGGGGTGGCAATCGGGTGGTTCTATATCACCGAGCAGCGGACCCTACATGGGCGGCGGCCCCGAAGTTCAGATCTGGTATCCCCACGCAGCTTACCTCCCGGAAAGAGAAGGGCTTGCTGTGGGGTAGTTCGGAGGAGCTGACGGACTCCAAGCCTGTATCCGAAGTTGGTGAAGAAGCTCAGCTGGTTAACGTGGTCCAAGTCATGCTCGTCCCGGATTCTCCCATGCAAGAGCGGCATTCAATCTGTGGAGTTCGATCCGAACAGCACCAGCGCTGAGCGGCTCTTCGACACAACGCATTTAAGGTGCCTCGAGGGTGTTGTTCAAGGGCGCCGAAGCCCCGTGATCCGTGATCAAGATCGCGGATTTCGCCGCAGCGCCAAAGCCAACGAGGTAAGTGATTCTACCCCTTTACGGGACACTTGCTTTTCATAGTTTGACTCTATCGCGGTTTTAATTTCCCTTTCCTTTGATAGGACTGGATGAGGAAGGAGGAGCAGATTATCCGCCTGCCCTATGCCGAAAATCCAGACGCCGCCTAGCGAGGTTGTTGGTTCCGCACCGCACGTGGTGCGGAGAAGAAGGCCAAGAAGGAGGCCACGGTGCTCGAAAGAGTTCCGCTTTCAGGTGTCCGACGACTGGGCGGACTCTCTCCCAAAACGAGGAGGAGAAGAGGACTCTCCCCGGAGGAGGGAGAGAGGAAGAGGAAGGCTTCCCAACAGGGGGAGGCCAAGGGTCCAAGAGGGAAGGACTATTCCCCGAACAGCCCGCCAACATCAACGCTATGGGAAGAATGGCCTTCAGGGCCAGCCTCCGCGAGATCGTAAGTATCCGGATTCCTGAATGATTTATAATTTTTTTCTGCGCCACATAGTGTCATTCTAATGCCGCATGCTGCCCGTAGTCCGCCATGATGATCTCCCCGCTTCATCGAAGGGTCGTTGGCTCCGCCGGATGTAGACTCCATCCCGACCGCCTCCACCTCGCGACACCGAGGACGCCGAGGTGGGATCCCAAGAGGGACCCATCGGGGAGGCTCGAGGCGCCACCAGCGCCCTCCCGACTTTGCGCCGGACTCCACAATGTAACCCGCAGTGGTTCCGGAGTCCGGCCGCGCCCCTTCAATGAAGGGCAAGACCGTGACGCCGCGGCTTCCGCCCAACCGAGGTGCCGGCAATTTGTTGAGGCGCTGCGAGCACTTCCATCGAGGAAGAACACCGCACTATTATGAGTGCGATGATTCAGAAGGTGCAGCTCGCCAAGGGCGGGCTGACCGAAGCTCGCAGAGCCTTCTATCGCTTTGAGGTAAGAAGTTAAAATATGCAATGTAATACCACATAGACAGAGCCCTCGATGCTCGGTTCGTGTTCGGAAAGAAAAGCGGACCGAGGATCTGAAAAAGAAGATATACGCAGGGTTGCTAAAAATTATGTTAATATGGGTTGCAGGCTGCGCTGCCGACCTCTCCGCCAGACCGATCTGCGAAGGTCGGTGCTTTGAAGCAGAGCTCGAGCGGTCCGAGCAAGAGCTCGCCGCCGCCAGAAGTTGCTCCAGACAAAGAAGGTGAGTAACACCACTTTGAACTTGTACCTTCATGAAAAGGATTTAGGTTGCAACAAAAATAACAAGGATAACATGGGTACTGCAGGGCCACGAACGAGGTGGCGACTCAAGGAGGCCGTGTCCGCGCCGAGCACAATGCGCCACGAACGGGCAGAGCGAGAAAAGCAGGAGGCGCGGTGGTGGTGGTTCAGCAAGAGCTCTGTGCTCTCATGGAAAAGCATGAGAGTTTGGAGCGTGACTCAAAGACTCGAGAGTCCGAGCTTGCCTCGCCTCGAAAGTGCTAAACTGCCAAGGCCGATGCCCATAAGTCCTTCAGAGATTGAGTTGATGAAGAAGATAGCGTGGTAAGGCATTTTTCATGCAAAGCAAGCATGTGAATGTAAATTACGTGTTACTTACCCGAATCGGAGCTCTCTAGTATGCTGCAGATCTGCTCAGCAGCTGTCTCGATGCCGCCAGATTCTACCGAGCCGAGGAGGGAGCTCAACGGAGAAGGTCTTCGTCTCAAGATGTCGAGGCCGCCATGTGGTGCCCCTAGCGACCAGTGAAGCAGCTGGTCGAGCTTCACAAGGTGGCCGAGCAGGCCATGAAGGGCCTCATAGTCCGGCTGTGGCCTGGAGAGGCCATGCCTGGGAGCTACTTCAGCCTCGTGCGACGGCTCGTGGATGCGTGCCCCTAGGTGGAGGTTATCAAGCGCTCTGCCTGTATTGAAGGTGCTCGTCGGGCCCTTGCCCGCGCAAAGGTGCATTGGGGCAAGCTGGATGCGGAGAAGCTAATCACTGACGCGCCACCAGCGGGCAAGGAATATCGTACGCCCGAAATGTACTATAAGACTATCCTGAAGGGTGCCCGCAAGATTGCGGATGAGTGCCCCAGGGATGTAATTATTGAGTAAACTCGCAATGTGTTATCCTGTGCGCTGAAAACTTTGTTCATATGCGCTAAGCAACGCTTGTTAATTTAAAATATTACCTTATGTGCGGCTGTTTATTAAATCTGAGAGATGGCAAGTCGTCGGCTTCAGCCCCCATGCCACGAGTGCTGGGGTGTTCGAGATAAACTTGAGCACTCTTGTTCCCATTTTTGGTCCATCTAGGAGGCGCCAACACAACGTAACAAGGCAACCAGACTTATAGTGCTTGAACACTCTCACTTAGCCATAGAATTCTATAATTTTAAATTTCGGCGAAGCCCCTAGTATTCGGAGGACCGAATTAGGGGCGCTATCCACGCCTTCGTCGGACATTATCCGAACTTCGTCAAGCGGCGAGGTCTTTAAGGACCCGAAGGACCTCTCGAACAGCGACCAGTCTCGCCTTATCATGACAGTCAGTTTTAGCTTTCCATCGAGGCGTTAACCCGACTCAACCGGGCGCAATCACGTGGTTCTCCCAGTTCTACCTTAGCCGATAGAACGGAACGTAAGGTGCCAAACATGGGAGCCGGCAAACCCAACTATTGACCCAAGACATGATTCGAGCCGATTCATATAATGCTATAAGTTCGGGTGCCGACTTGTGAAAGTGTTCGACTTTATCACACCATAATGCGGAGAACATAAGCCCCTGGTGTATTTGGCCGCACCAAAATGTACGGATGCAACATGTCGTAAATGATATATATATATATATATATATATATATATATATATATATATATATATATATATATATATATATATATATATATATAAGATAATGCAAATATAAGCAAAAAGTGCTGCATTTTATTCGAGAAGATATGCTATGAGTGCGAATGATACAAATAGTGCGGAAAGCAAGGGATTGACGAATTAAAGGCATCTCTCTGTGGGTAGGTCATGAATGTTGTATTTAACAAATTTAATGCTCGTGATGGAGACCACCTGAGTGTTCGTCGCGGCCTTTGTCCTTCCCTGGCTGTTGCATCATGAGTTCGGCAGGTTCACCGCCGGACTGAGTTCTGTATAAAAAAAAGAGAGAAAAAAAGAAAAAAAAAAGACCGACACACTTGGGAGCCCCTGGTGTGGTCGAACCGCACTATGGGTCTGTTGTGGTTCTGCCTTCCCCTATGCCCATGGTATTCCAAGGCGTAATTATGTACGCGAGAGTTTGTCTTACAATTTTGCGAGGGCTGGGGTTAGTCAGATTGCTACGCGTGCACGGACGTGCTGTGGTCTTGGTTGATGTTGCTCCGGCGCTGTTTGGTCGTGTCCGGTCATTTAACGGCCGGACTCGAGAATTGCCTTAAAAGGCTGCTCTATACTTCGTCCGCGAGAGTCGCTGATGTTCCTCCGCTCGAGGGAGCGCCCGTGTTTCCATTGACCGTGATGACTCCACAAGGGCCTCGCATCTTGAGCTTAAGGTATGCATAATGCGGCACCGCTGAATTTTGTAAACGCGTTCGTCCGAAAGCAGAGCGTGATAGCTGCTGTGGAACGGGACTATGTCGAAGATTAACTCGCTTCGAAATTATCCGGGATCCAAGACCACTTCCAGTAATCGAGCTCGCATAATTGGCCTCGACACCTGGTATGACGCTTTGAAGGTTGTCTTTGTAGGTTTAACTTGAAGGGTCTATGCCCATCTTGGCGACCGTATCCCGATAAAGCAGGTTCAGCTACGCCGCCGTCCATCGTGACTCTCGTGAGGTGAAATCCATCGACGATTGGGTCTAAAACCATCGCGCGAATCCGCCATGGCGGATATGGTCGGATGGTCTCTTCGATCGAAAGTGATCGGGCAAGAGGACCATGGGTTGAATTTTGGGGCGATCGCTCCATCGCAGATACGCCCCTTTAGTGCACGCTCGCTCCCTCTTGGGAATATGCGCTGTTTATAACATGTTTACCGTCCAACTTGAGGGGGGAATCCTTTGTCCTCTCGTTGTTCGGGCGGTCGGTCTCTTCTCGTCATCGCTGTGTAGCCCCTTGTCACTGTTTTCGCATTAATTTGCTCGCAGATGCTTGAATACCCAACAATCTCGCTGGTGTGGTTAGCTGGCTTTCGGGGTTCCATGTATTTGACAGAGCGGTCGAGTATTCGGTCCAAATTGGACGGGCCCGGAGTGGTTCTTTGAATGGCTTCTTCCGCTGACTGGTTTGAGCCTCGAATCCGGCGCTGATCGCCAGATCCTCATTGCTGTCGCCATTAATGCGGCGCTTGTTTTTGTTTCGACGCGAACCTTCCATTGCGGTCCTTGGTATCCGGACTGCCAGCATTTTTGCCGAGGTTGTTATCGCGAGCCAGCTAGCTATCCTCTCCCGCATGTAAGCGGGTCATGGGTGATGTGAGGGCTGCCATGGATTTCGCTTTTCCTGCCCTAGGTGCCGGGCCAGCCACTCGTCATGATGTTATGTTTGAAGGCAGCGAGGGCCTCTCGCATCCGGATAGTCGACGATTTGATTTTTGTTTGTTAAGAACCGTGGTCCAGAATTGCCCGGCCGATTCGTCTCGGCTGCTGGATTATGTGGCTTAGGTCATCTGCAAGGCCCGTGGTCGCATATACGCGTCTCTGGAAGTTGTCGAGGAATGCGGCTTCCGGTCCTCCCAAGATTCAATTGACTCGCTGGCAGGCTGTTAAGCCAATGCCGGGCTGGTCCTTTGAGCTTGAGCAGGAGATATTTGATGGCGTGAAGATGCCGCCCGGGCCATGTGTATATGGAGGAGATAATCCTCAATCCAAACCGCTGGGTCTATTGTGCCATCGTGAGGATTCGATATTAACGGGTTTAAACCCTTCGGGATTTGATGATCCATTACTTCGCTGAAGCATAGCGGGTGTGCGCGCCTATGTATTGAGCAATATCGCGACGAGCTCGAGAGAGCGTTGTTCGCTGTGTTCGCCCGCGGAGTAGTTGTATCCGCGCGACGGTATTCGCTGTGGGTCTTGGGGCGCCCACGTGATCCATAGATAGATCTGGATTGTCTTGCCTTGTCCTCCAATATATTTCGCAAGTCCGCGCGTTCTCCGTGGCTTCATGCTTTTGAGCGATGCCGGGTACGGTTTTGGTGGAGGGCTTGCACGCTTCTCTATCGCGCCACGAGGTGGTCGGTCTGCCGATTATGCGCCTGGTGATGCAGGTTTGTATGCCTCCTCTAATCGGGGAGCAACTTGCGCTTTGGGTAACTTTTGGAGGGGCGTCGAGTTCATATTTTCGCCGCGAGGACCTCGGTCCATCTGTCGCCAAGAGGTCTTGATCAGCTTGAAGCTGTTGCTGATTTTTTTAGGCTGTTTGCCGTGGCTATTAGCCCGCGCCTCAAACGCTCTTGTTCGACGGGATCCTCGTGCACGACGATTTGCTGCCGCCGAGGCTTGCCTCGCCTCGGAGGGAGGTAAGTAATTGTCATCCTCGACCTCTTCGTCCCGCCGCCTCTCGTGAGGGTTTCTTCTGCCTCCTCCTGCGCTGGATCGTGGCCGGAGGGAGTTGTCTTCGCACTTTCTGGGGTGTTATTATCTCCTGCCGGAATCTCCATTCTTGCCGTGGCGGATTTAGAGCGGCGCCGCCGACGCCGGGCGCTTGGGCTGTTTCTTTAAGGAATCAGCCTCCGCTTCTTCGCCGCCCCCATCTTTTGGGGTGTCCACCATGTATATGTCGATGACGAGGTGGTCTTCAAAGGTCCTCGTAGGCGCTGGTTCTGGTAGTCTCCGCATCGCCGCCCATACCGCCGATGTCTTCGGAGTCGTAGTCGAGCACGCCGGTTAAATCGCCGACGGTGGCTACGGCGGGTGGTGGTGGGCTCTGAATTTCTTCATCGTCGCGCTCTCCAACCATCCCGGCCGAGTTCGCCAGGGTTCTCCGGATAGCGAGAGATGCTTCAAATGAATTTATGATATCGCCAAAGGGCGAAAGTGCTGAAAGATGTCCGCAGCGGTGAATTCCATGATCGGCGCCCAATCGGATTCGACCGTAGGGCGCAGGAGGTTCCGAGTCCGCAGAGTCCGACACTCGGAGTCATGAGCTTTATGCGGACAAGGTAAGTGTTCGCCCATCGCCAGAGAAGTTGCAGCTCCCGAGGCGGTGTCCAGCCATCCGCCCTGATCCGAAGCGATCGCTCCGGACTATGAGTCGGAGCGATTCGTGTTCGCCTTCCAAGTACTGTCCGCGGTAGAGTTAGGTCATGCCCATCGTGACAGCTGCTGCACGCTTATTGCAGCTCAGATCCATCAAGATCAAGTCCCCGCGGATATCGGATGTGAAGTTTAGAGCTTCCAAACCTGACTCGACGGCCAGGGCGAAGCTTTCGATCTGCTCCAGATGGCCGAGTGAATTGGCCCGCAGATTAAGTCGGCGAATACGAATATCTGTCCGGGAGAAAAGTCTCACCCAGACTGCATCGTTGTTGATTGAAGAGGCCATCGTTTATCGGTGACGCATACGCAGGAACTCTCAATGAAAGCACCAATGTCGGTGTCAAAACCAGCGGATCTCGGTAGGGGGTCCCGAATCTGTGCGCCTAGGCGGATGGTAACAGAGACAAGGGACACGATGTTTTACCCTGTGTTCGGGCCCTCTTGATGGAGGTAAAACCCTACGTCCTGCTCGATTGATATTGATATTGTGGATGTTTACAAGAGTGGATCTACCACGAGATCAAGGAGGCTAAACTCTAGAAGCTAGCCTATGGTATGATTGTAAGGGTTGTTGATGTTGTTCCAGTCCTACGGACTAGAGCCATCCGGTTTATATAGACACCGGAGAGGGCTAGGGTTACATAGGGTCTGTTAGAATGGTAGGAGATCTACATATCTGTATCGCCAAGCTTGCCTTCCACGCTAAGGAAAGTCCCATCCGGACACGGGGCGAAGTCTTCAATCTTGTATCTTCATAGTCTTGGAGTCCGGTCGATGATGATAGTCCGGCCAATGATAGTTCGGCTGATGATGGTAGTCCGCTATCCGACACCCCTAATCCAGACTCCTCACCGGCCTCCACAATCGCAGGTAATCATGACCCGCATGGCATGCAGGGACTTGTCGGGTCAGGCAGCTGCCGAGGCATCTTGGGGAAGTGGGGACACCCACGTCCAATCAACCGCCACGCTGGCGCCCAAGGTCAGAGCTGTTAGGGGCTCGCTGGCGCCAAGACTTGCCCTTCCGCTTCTCGCCGGCCAAGTCCGGGCGCGCTTTGGGCCCGGGGCTATGTCAGCTTTCGGGAACGGGGTCCCTGTGACTTGCCTCGCTCATGCCCACGGCATGGTTTCAAAGGGGGCCCATCATGGCCCATCTTCATCAACACAAGCTCAAGACCTCGCGAGGGGCAGATTGCTGGGCGGACGACAGGGAGCTTCTCGTGCACGGCCTCATCAGCTGGCTCGCGAGGAGGCGAGAGATCAAGGCGGGGTACCTCACGAGGTGCCCATGACGCAAGCCATGACGACTAAGGGCGCCATCCCGCGCGGTGTCCTCCTTTCCTCTTTGGTGCAAAGGGAGCAAGCGCATGTGAGAGCATCAAGCAAAGGCATCCATTTCGGTGCAACAAGACCAAGACCAGCCCAACAGCAGGAAGGAAGTCATTGTGGAGCCCAAGCAGGCATCACCACCAGAGCCTTTGATAGGCGAGGACCAACTTTAGTTAGGATAAGTGTACCAGATGTTCCCCTTCAAAATGGCCAATTGTTGGCGCCCTTCCCGCTCAATATTTGGGGAGAGGCCCAGGGCCTTATCCTATAAATAGGACTAGCCACCCACAGAGGAGAGGGGGAAAGAAAGGGAGAGAGAGAAGAGGAGAAGATTTAGAATCGGATCAAGTAGCATCTCAAAGAGAGAGAGAGAGAGAGAGAGAGAGAGAGAGAGAGAGAGAAAGGTGACTGAACTCCTCCTAGCAGTTCACCGCCCCGGCCAAGAACAGACCCTCACGAGGTTGTTCTTCCTTGTATTGTTCATCACCATCAGCCCAAGAGGCAATCCACCACACCACAAACTAGAGTAGGGTATTACACCACAATAGTGGCCCGAACTAGTATAAACCTTGCGTCTCTTGTGTTGTTCCTTTCGTAGTTTAGATCCTAGCGAGGCGGCGGGGTGCAGGTAGGTAGAGGGCAAGATCTCCGCGCGCACCCCAGTATTCGAACCTCAAGGGTCTGCCGGAACCCGAAATCCGACAGTTCATCTTCAATATAGTAGAAGAGTTGCTCCGTTTCTCGACTACCACTATCTGGTGGGTGATCGGTGGAGTTTTAATTTCTCTCTGGTCGGGTTTAAGCCCAACCCGATCCTAGTTTGTAGCGACCCCCAAGGCGGCCATGCAATCCAGGAGTTCGTTCAACGACGATAACTCCGTTGGATCCATCCGGGCGGAGTATTCGGGATCAACGCGGAGGCGATTTTCGATGACTTGAGAGGCCATCGTCGGCTTACGGGCCGATCCGGCGGTCATGATGAAACCGCCCAGCCAGAGGGTTTGTCCTAGGGCCAGGGTTCCTCCGGAGATGATATTATCCTTGAAAACAAGGCGAGCCATCAACCCTCTTGGCGACGGCACAGTGGAACTCTCAATGAAAGCACCAATGTCGGAGTCAAAACCGGCGGATCTTGGGTAGGGGGTCCCGAACTGTGCGTCTAGGATCGATGGTAACAGGAGAAGGGGGACATGATGTTTACCCAGGTTCGGGCCCTCAATATGGAGGTAATACCCTACCTCCTTCTTGATTGATCTTGATGAATATGAGTATTACAAGAGTTGATCTACCACGAGATCGTAATGGCTAAACCCTAGAAGTCTAGTGTCGGTGTCAAAACAGGCGGATCTCGGGTAGGGGGTCCCGAACTGTGTGCCTAGGCGGATGGTAACAGGAGACAAGGGACACGATGTTTTTACCTAGGTTCGGGCCCTCTCGATGGAGGTAAAACCCTACTCCTGCTTGATTGATCTTGATGATATGAGTATTACAAGAGTTGATCTACCACGAGATCGGAGAGGCTAAACCCTAGAAGCTAGCCTATGGTATGATTGTTGTTCTTGTTGGTCCTACAAACTAAACCCTCCGGTTTATATAGACACCGGAAGGGGCTAGGGTTACACAGAGTCGGTTACAAGGAAGGAGATCTACATATCCGTATCGCCAAGCTTGCCTTCCACGCCAAGGAGAGTCCCATCCGGACACGAGACGAAGTCTTCAATCTTGTATCTTCATAGTCCAACAGTCCGGCCAAAGGATATAGTCCAGCTGTCCGGATACCCCCTAATCCAGGACTCCCTCAGTTGCCCCTAAACCAGGCTTCAATGACGATGAGTCCGGCGCGTAGATTATCTTCGGCATTGCAAGGCGGGTTCCTCCTCCGAATACTTCACAAAAGATTCCGAACACAAGGATCATGTCCGACTCTGCAAAACAAGTTCCACATACCACCGTAGAGAGAATAATGTTACCACAAATATAATCTGGTGACGTATTCCATAGTGTGACATCATACTACAGCTAGGTTTTTACTCGAACCGTTTTTTATAACCAGCCTCAGCGCGTTTTGCGAGGCGGTTTCCTTGGCACGTCTTGTCGAAGCAGAGATCGTGTCCCCTTTTTGCGGGATTCTCATCAATACGGACGTGGGTAACCCAACCGCGCCATTGATTACGGCGCTTGGGGGATGAGCGAGTTTTACCAGGCTGGTGGGGATGCATAGTTTCGTCCGCTCTTATAAAGGGATAAGGTTTTACCTTCTTATACCCACGCCTTCTTCCTCCTTGCTCATCCGTTCTCGCGAACTCGAGCTCCAGCGCCCAAGTCCGCGTCTTTCTCCTCAAACCACACCCAGCATGTCCAGAGCGGGAGGCAAATGGATGGCCTCCACCATTACGGAGGGGCACATCAAGAAGCTGCGCGGGCTGGATATTTAGCCGCGGATATCGCACACCGGCTGCCCGCCGCGGGGCAGATCGTCCCTACCCCGGAGCCTTACGAGAGGGTCGTATTCCTCACCCACTTCGTCCGCGTACTGGGGTTTCCCCTCCATCCGTTCGTCCGTGCCTCATGTTATATTACGGGCTGGACTTCCATGATCTGGCCCCGAATTTCATCCTCAACATTTCGGCATTCATCGTCATGTGTGAGGCCTTCCTCCACGTCCGGCCCCACTTCAGCATGTGGCTGAAGACTTTTAATGTCAAGCCGAAGATAGTAGGCGGCCAACAAGCGGAATGCGGCGGAGCCATGGTGGGCAAAATGCCCAACATCACGTGGCTCGAGGGCTCCTACGTGGAGACCATAAAGGGGTGGCAGTCGGGGTGGTTCTACATCACCAAGCCGCGCGACACCAACTGGGTGGCAGCCCCCGAATTTCGATCCGGAATCCCCATGCAGCTCACTTCTTGGAAGGAGAAGGGCCTGTCCTGGGGCTCATCGGTGGAGCTGGACGGACTCCAGAAATGTATCCGGAACATGATAAGCAAGAAACTCAAGCTTGTCAACATAGTCCAGGTCATGCTCTTCCGCCGGATCCTCCCGTGTCAACAACGGGCTTTCAAATTATGGGAGTTCGACCCGGCCCAGCACCGGACTCTACGCGAGCTCTTCGACACGATGCATGAAGACGTCTGGAAGGTGCTATTTAAGGGCGCCAAGGTCCCCCCTCCCCTTACCGAGGACCATGGGCTAAGCGCGACGCGCCCTGCGAATCCGGTGAGTCCTGTGCATCTTGTAGGGCATTTATTTTCCGCAGTTTAACCATGTGCGAGATCTGAGCTCCCATGCCTTTGACCGGACTGGGTGGAGACATCGGAGCAGATTGACTGCCCAGCTCCTTTACCCGAAGACCCTGCCGATGCCCTCCTTACGGAGATGCGGACTCCGGCTCCATATGAGGTGCCGGAGAAGAAGACCAAGAAGAAGGCCACGGGAACCCGAAAGAGTTCCCGGTGCCAAGTAGTATCGGACTCATCGTCCGATGACTCCAAGACGCACTCCTCCCACGAGGAGGAGGAGGATGTCGATTCTCCCCCTCCAGTCGGGGGAGACAAGAAAAGGAAGGCCGCCCCAACTGGGGAGGCCAAAGGGTCCAAGAAGGGAAGGACTCTCCTTCCGGACGGTTTCACCACCGCCGCCGACAGCAAAGACGAGTGGTCGCTCAGGGCCAAGCCCCTGGCGAAGTAGTAAGTATTCGGATACCAGAGTAACTCATAGCATACTTTTATTGCATTGCTTCCCCTAACGCGAATATGATCATGCAGTCCGCCCCGAGCCCACGTTGACGTATCCTCGTCGAGCGGTTCCTTAGGCTCGTCGGATATGATCAGCGATCCACTTCCAACCGCCTCCTCCCCTCGCCCCACGGACAATGCCGAGGTGTCGCCTCAAGGGGCACCAAGTCGAGAGGAGGTAGTCCCGGAGCCGCCTCAAGGCGACCTTCCGGACTCAGCGCCGCAGGAGCAACGCCCTGGGGCTCCAAGTCCGCCCTAGGTCGACACAGCCCGAACCTCCGCTGGTTCCGATTCGCAGCGCCCCTCGCCAAGAGGGGCAAGCCGCCTGTGCCGGTGACCTCCGTCCATCCGGAGGCACCGGATAATTTGCTGGAAGTGCTTAACGGCGCTTCCATCGACGAGGAGCACCGCACTATTATGAGTGCGGTGATTAAGAAGGTTCAGTCCGGCAAGAGCGGACTGACTGAAGCCTTGCCAGCCTTCTGACAGGCTTTGAGGTAAGTGTTTAAAATATAGCAAAATATTACCCGATAGACAAGAGCCCTCGATGCTCGCTTATGCTCACAAAGAAAAGCCGAATACAGGATCAAATAATATCTGCAGGAGTCTAATACAAGTATGTCTATATGCTATGCAGGCTTCGCTGCTGACCACTGCCGCACTGACTGCGGAGGTCGCCGCACTAAAGCAAAATCTCGAGCGGTCCGAGAACAAGCTCGGCCATGCAAAGAAGCAGCTCGGGGAGAACAAAGGTAAGTAGTACCTTGTCGTTATATTTATGAAAGATGTGGTTATAAAATGACAAGATCATCATGAATGTGCCAGGGGCCACAACCGAAGTGGCGGCCCTGAAGCAAGCTTTGTCCGAGGCCGAAGACAAAGCGGCCAAGGAGCGCACCGAGCGAGAGAGGCACGAGGCGCGGGTGGGCGAACTGCAGCAAGAGCTCCAAGCTCTCGTTAAGAAGCACGAGGCTTTGGAGCTTGACTCAAAGACGCGAGAGTCCGAGCTTGCCACTGCCCTTGAGAGTGCAAAGCATGCCAAGGCCGAAGTCCAAAAGGCCCTCCAGGAGATTGAGGCGATGAAGAAGATAGCGGCGGGTAAGGCATTCATTATGCAAAGCAAGCATGTGAAAGTAAATTACTTGTTACTTACCCGAGTCCGGAGCTCTCCAGGAGCATTCGCAGATTTGCCCCGCAGCGTGTTGGATGCCACAAAGTACTACCGAGCCGAGGAGGGGAGCTCGACCGAAAAGGTGTTCTGGTCTCAGTATGCGGAGGCCGAACACCCGATGCCTCTAAGCGACCAGCTGAAGCAACTGGTCGAGCTCCATAAGGCGGCCGAACAGGCCATGAGGGGTCTTATAGTCCGGCTGTGGCCTAGAGATGCCCTGCCTGGGAGCTACTTCGGTCTGGTGAAGTGGCTGGTGGATGCTTGTCCTCGGTTAGAGGTCATCAAGCAGTCCGTCTGCATCGAGGGCGCCCGCAGGGCCTTGCCCGTTTTAGAGTACACTAGGCCAAGATGGACGCTGAGAAGCTGGTGAAGGAGGGTCCGCCGCAGGGCAAGGAGCACGGCCACCCTGAGATGTATTATGAGGGCATCCTGATGGGAGCCCGCCTTATGGCGGATGAGTGCTCCAAAGATGTAATATTTGAATGGACTTGCTCGTGTGATCTTGTACTATGAAACTCGTTCATATGCGCTATGCAACACTTGTTTGAATTTAAAATATTACCTTCTGTGCGTCTGTTTATTAAATCTGAGAGATGGCGAGTCGTCGGCTTCTGCCCCCATGCCACGAGTGCTGGGGTGTTCGGATAAACCTGAGCACTCTTTTTCCCATTCTTGGGTCCTTCGAGGAGGTGCTCAATGAACTAACAAGGCAATCGGACTATAATGCTTTATCACTCTCACTTAGCCAGAGAATACTATAATTTTAAATTTTGGCGAAGCCCCTGGTATTCGGAAGGCCGAATTTGGGGCGCTATACACGCCTAGGCCGGACAAAGCCGACTCCTCGCTCGAAGCGGCATAAGTCTTTAGGGACTCGAAACCTCTCGAACGGCGACCATCTCTCGCCTTATCATGACAGTCAGTTTTAGCTTTCTCTACTCAGGTGCTTAGCCCAGCTGAACCGGGGCACAATCGCAGTAGTTCTCCCAGTGCTACCTTAGCTGATATAACGGAACGTAAGGTACCAAAACATGGGAGCCGGGCAAACCCAACTATTGACCTAGGACATGATTCGGAGCTGATGCATATAATGCTATAAGTTCGGGGTGCCGCACTGTTGAAAGTGTTCGGACTTATCACGCCATATTATGGGGTACGTAAGCCCCTGGCGTATTGGCCGTACCTGAGTGTACGGGTGCTACATGTCATTAATGAACATATATAAAAAGGGAAGCATAGATTATGTAGTAATATACTAGTGCTATGCATTGTTTATTCAAAAAGGTGCATTGAAGCAGAATGATACAAGTAGTGCAATAAGCAAGAACGGGATTATTTGACATGTCCCCTCCAAGGGCAAGCTGCGGACTGGTATTTAAAGAAGGTATGTTGCTTGCTATAAGAGACCACCTGGGAATTCCATGATGCGACGTAGCTTTCTGCCTCCTTGGTTGTTGTATCTTGCGTTCGGCGATCGTGCAGCCGGACGGGGTTTCTAGAGAGTAAAGTCCTGAAAGAGAGAAAAAATATTAAGACGGGAAGCCCCTTGTGCGGTTGAGCCGCGTTTTGGGGGCATGTCGTGGTCGTGCCCACCTCCCCCATCTATGCCCATGGTATTTTTAATGCGTAATTATGTACGTGTGGAACGTACTTTGCCATTTGGATGGGGCTGGGGTGGGGCCCGCATAGCTATGCTAGCTCGGAATGTGCCAGGCGGTCTTGTTGCAGATTACTCCGGGCGCATTTGACGGTGTTCGGGTGTTTAATCACCGAACTGGTGAATTGCCTTGAAAGGCTGTTGTGCGCTTCTGCTGCGAGGGCCGCAATGTGCTCCTCCGTTCGGAGAGAGCGCTCTGTGTTTCCATTGACTGTAATGACCCCCCGAGGTCCTGGCATCTTGAGCTTGAGGTATGCATAATGCGGTACCGCATTGAATTTTGCAAATGCGGTTCGCCCGAGCATTGCGTGATAGCCGCTGCGGAACGGGACTATGTCGAAGATTAACTCCTCGCTTCGGAAGTTATCCGGGGAATCGAAGACCACTTCCAGTGTGACTGAGCCTGTGCAATGGGCCTCTACACCTGGTATGACGCCTTTGAAGGTCGTTTTGGTGGGTTTGATCCTTGAGGGGTCTATGCCCATTTTGCGCACTGTGTCCTGATAAAGCAGGTTCAGGCTGCTGCCACCGTCCATAAGGACTCGAGTGAGGTGAAATCTGTCAATGATTGGGTCTAGGACCAGTGCGGCAAATCCACCGTGACGGATACTAGTGGGATGGTCCCTGCGATCAAAGGTGATCGGACAGGAAGACTATGGGTTGAACTTTGGGGCGACTGGCTCCAATGCATATACGTCCCTTAGTGCACGCTTCCGCTCCCTCTTGGGGGTGTGGGTTGCGTATATCATGTTCACCGTCCGCACTTGCGGAGGGAACCTCTTCTGTCCGCCGGTGTTCGGCGGCCGGGGCTCCTCATCGTCATCGCTATGGAGCCCCTTGTCCTTATTTTCGGCATTTAACTTGCCGGCCTGCTTGAATACCCAACATTCTCTGTTGGTGTGATTTGCTGGCTTTTCGGGGGTGCCGTGTATTTGACACGAGCAATCGAGTATACGGTCCAAACTGGACGAGCCCGGAGTGCTTCTTTTAAATGGCTTTTTCCGCTAACCGGGTTTGGAGCCTCTGAATCCGGCATTGACTGTCGTATCTTCGGCGTTGTCGCTGTTGATGCAACGCTTATGTTTGTTGCGACGTGACCTGCCATTGCTATCCTTGGTATCCGGAGTACCAGTGTTTTTTGATATGTTGTTGCTGCGAGCCAGCCAGCTGTCTTCTCCCGCGCAAAAGCGGGTCAGGAGTGTCGTGAGGGCTGCCATAGATTTCGGCTTTTCCTGGGCAAGGTGCCGGGCGAGCCAGTCGTCACGGATGTTGTGCTTAAAAGCTGCTAGAGCTCTGCATCCGGACAGTCGACGATTTGATTTTTCTTTGTTAGGAACCATGTCCAGAATTGCCTGGCCGATTCCTCTGGTTGCTGAATTATGTGGCTCAAGTCATCGACATCTGGTGGTCGCACATAAGTGCCTTGGAAGTTGTCGAGGAATGCGGCTTCCAGATCTTCCCAACTGCCAATGGATTCTGCTGGCAGGCTGTTAAGCCAATGCCGAGCTGGTCCTTTGAGTTTGAGTGGGAGGTATTTGATGGCGTGTAGATCATCACCGCGGGCCATGTGGATGTGCAGGAGGTAGTCCTCGATCCATACCGCAGGATCTGTTGTACCATCGTATGATTCGATATTTACGGGTTTGAATCCCTCTGGGATTTGATGATCCATTACTTCGTCAGTGAAGCATAGGGAGTGTGCGGCGCCCCTGTATTGGGCTATATTGCGACGCAGCTCAAATGAATCTTGTCTGCTGTATTCGGCCCGGCCGAATTTACTTTTACTGTATCCAGTGTGACGATTATCGTCTCGCGTAGTGGCGCGTCCCCGTGATTTGTAGATCGATCTTGCGTGTTTTGCTTTGTCCTCCAATATGTCTCGCAGGTCTAGCGTATTTCCCCGTGCCCTAACATTTTTATTTGATTGGCGTCGAGGTGCGGGCTGAGCTGGCTGGAATGTCTCAATATCGCGGACACGAGGTGACCGGTCAGCCACGTCATATGCTGGAGATGTTGGTTTCGATGCTTCCTCCTCTAATCGGGGTAGCAACCTGCGCTTTGGGTAACTCTTGGAGGGGCGTTCGAGTTCATATTCCTCGGCCACCAGGACTTCAGTCCATCTGTCAGCTAGCAAGTCTTGATCAGCCCGAAGCTGCTGTCGCTTTTTCTTAAGGCTATTTGCTGTGGCTATAAGCCTGTGCTCGACGGGATCCTCGGGAACGACAAATTCGTCATTGTCGAGGCTTGCCTCGTCTTCGGAGGGAGGCATGTAATTATCATCTTCTGCCTCTCCCTCTGCCGCTCTCTCAGGAGGGCTGGTTTCTCCATCCTCCTGCTCTAAACCATGCTGGAGGGGATTGTCGCCGTCTTCGGCATTGTCCGGAGTGCTATTATGTCCTGTGCCGGTATCACCACTTTTGCTTTGGCGAGACTTAGAGCGGCGCCGCCGACGTCGGCGCTTGGGTTGCTTCTTGGAGGGGTCATCCTCCGTTGTCCCGTCGTCATTGCCTTCTGTGGGTGTGTCCACCATATATATATCATATGATGAGGTGGGTGTCCAGTGTCTCGTAAGTGGTTCCTGTTCGCTCTCTGCATCGTCGCCCATACCGCCGATGTCTTCGAGTCGAAGTCGAGCATGTCGGTCAAATCATCGACAAAGTGGCTACGGCGGGTGGTGGTGGGCATCGAATTTCTTCGCATCCGCGATCCCAATCCTGCCGGACATAATCCGGCCAGGACTCTCCTGACAAGGAGAGAGACCTTAGTGAGTTCAGTATATCGCCGAAGGGCGAGTGCTAAAAGATATCCGTGGCGGTGAACTCCATGATCGGCGCCCAATCAGATTCGATTGGCAGGGGCGCGTGTGGTTCGGAGTCCGGAGGAGATTCCGGCAATTTGGAATCACGCGCCTCGTGAAGGGTAAGGTTGGTATTCGGCTCGATCGTTGTTGAGAGTGCGGCCTCCGTGGCGGGGTCTAACCACCCGTCCTTGGATGGGGCGGTTGGCTCCGAATTGAGGGTCGGAGCAGCTGCAGGTGCGATCTCCTGGACACTGTCCGATGGCAGAGATAAATCATGCTCATCGTGAACGTGCCGTGCACTCGGGAGGGGCTCGAATCCGTTGAAGATCAAGTCTCCGCGGATGTCGGCAGTGTAGTTTAAGATTCCAAACCTGACCTGATGGCCAGGGGCATAACTTTCATCTGCTCCAGATGGCCAAGCGAATTGGCCCGTATTGCAAAGCCGCCGAATACAAAAATCTGTCCGGGGAGAAAAGTCTCACCCTAGACTGCATCGCTATCGATGATCGAAGGAGCCATCAAGCCTAATGAGGACGACACAGAGGACCTCTCAATGAAAGCACCAATGTCGGTGTCAAAACCGGCAGATCTCGGGTAGGGGGTCCCGAACTGTGCGTCTAGGCGGATGGTAACAGGAGACAAGGGACACGATGTTTTTACCCAGGTTCGGTGTAACGCCCCGGATTCGATGCGCCAGGTGTCTGCCAGTTATTCGTTGTCTTTGCCATGTCATGTGCTTGTGTGTCTCTCTTTGCCATGTCATCATCTGCATTTCATATCATGTCATCCTGTGCATTTCATTTTGCATACGTGTTCGTCTCATGCATCCGAGCATTTGTCCCGTTGTCCGCTTTTGCAATCCGCACTCCTATGTCTCCCGGCGCCCCCTTTTACCTCTTTTCATGTGCGGGTGTTAAACGGTCTCGGAATGGACCGAGGTTTGTCGAGCGGCCTTGGTATAGCACCGGTAGACCGCCTGTCAAGTTTCGGATCATTTGGAGGTCGTTTGGTACTCCAACGGTTAACCGGGTAACCGCAAAAGCCTCTTTTGTTGCAGCCCAACACCCCTTTCTAAGTTGCCCAAAACCCACCAAACTCCTCTCCATGCTCTCGGTCGTTCGATCACGATCGCGTGGCCGAAAACCGCACCTCATTTGGACTCTCCTAGCTCCCAGAATCTATAAATAAGTTCCCCCTCCGAAAATTCGCGGATGAATCTCCCCAAACCCTAGCCTTCTTCCCTCCGCGCCGCCGGACAAACCTCCCCACCGCTCCGGACATGTCCGCCGCCAGCCTCCACGTCACTCGGGCCAATCACGAGGTGACACGTCACCTCCTCCGCCTCCCTCCTCCACTCACAGTGCGCCACATCAGCGTCCACAAGAGCCTCACTTCGCTGCTGCCCGGCGAGCCCGGATCGGGC
Source organism: Aegilops longissima (assembly GCA_021605205.1). NCBI lineage: Eukaryota > Viridiplantae > Streptophyta > Magnoliopsida > Poales > Poaceae > Aegilops > Aegilops longissima. The sequence continues at coordinate 526,847,007 of CM038680.1, forward strand.
CCGCCTGCCTGCCTGGCCGCCACAAGGCCTCATGCAGCGCGTTCACAGGTTTCCCGGCTGGCCGGGAGCCTGCCGCCTCCTGGCGCCGACCACCGCCGCCCGCCGCCCGACCCCGCCGCCTGCTGGCGCTCCGCCGCATGCCTCCGCTCGCCGGCAAGGCCGCCGCCTCGCCTCGACCGAGCCTCCCGAGCTCGCGGAGCTCGCCGCCCGCCTCCGGCGAAGCGCGCCATGCCCGAACTCGCGCCGGCCTCCTCCGCCAGATCCGGCCGAGGAGCGACCGGATCCAGCCCCCCCGCGCTCCGGCGACCCCTCCTCCCTGCCGGCGCCTCCTCCCGCGGCCATCTCCGGCGAAGGTCCGGCGTTCCTCGTAATCCGCGCGCCGGTTGACTTTATTCTCCCCCTCCAAATCCTCTAAGTCCCGTAATCTGCAGTAATTTTGTTCCATTTTCATTGCATCATATCTCCGTCATCGTTGCTCCGTTTTGCGCGTGTAATATGTCAAAATGTTCGCCTCGAAGAGTAGATCATTTCATCTCATTGCATCATTTTCATTTGAGCTTATCTTGATGCCCGAAATTCTGTTGCAAGAGTGCTATGTGATGTTAGTTTCTGATTTTTATCAGAACTTGCACTTTTGTCATTTTTGCCATGATTGATGTGTGCATCCTATGGACTTGAGTCCTACATGTGTTTTGTAATATGCCATGTCTTCTTTCCAGTGGTGCTTGCTATGTATTTTTGTGATCTATGTGGTGACTAGCACAAGCATGCAAACTAGGTGTCTTGATGTTGCTGATTTCAGCCCTGTTTTGCTGATATTTTGATGCCATGTTAACTTGATGCTACCGAGAGATCCATGCATATTTTGAGATACTTCAGTAAGGATGTTTTTTTAAACATGTCTTGCTCTATCCATCCATGCCCTTGTTTGCAATTATGGAGTGCCATAGCTTGAGTCAATCGAGCTCTACTTTTGCTATCAAATGTTTCCTGGCAGATTGTTTACATGTTATTCAATTTTGCCAAGGTTGTTGTGGTTGATCCATGTATGCTATGTTATTGTTCTTGCCATGTATGTCTTCTATGCCATGTCTTCTTGATGTATGTATGCTTAGTTTTTCATATAAGGCTCTGTAGTGAGTGCATTGAGCTTGTAAACATGCCTACTTGTTATCAGTTTTGACATGCCATGTTGCTGAATCTGTTAACTAAACTTTCGATATTGACATGGGTGTTACTATATTTTCTGATCCTTTTGGCTTATGGTCACTAAAGGACTTTTGTTCTATGCTTTGAGTAGATTCATGCCATGCCTTTGTTTGCCATGTTAAGTTCCTGTAACATGTTGTTTCATAGCTCTAAACATTGCAACCTGATGTTATTTCTGCTAATGCCTGAAACAGTTATTAGTTGCAATCTTGCCATGTGTTTTTGAGCATGTTCTAGTTGTTTCTGGAGATAGCTCAGTGTTCATGTTTTGTAATGCTTTACCTGTAAATCATGTCCATGCCTTTTTTTATTATGTTGAGGTCCTGTAGCATGTTGTTTTGATGCTTGCAATATGCCTAGTTGCTGTTTTGGACAGCTTGTCCTTTAAACTTGTATAGGGTGTATGTGTTGAACCGCTGTCTGCTTTTGAGTGTGCTCTATATGAAACTTGCTTGATTTTGCATGTAGTTTCATATTATCATGTTGGATCCTTGTTTTGAGGTGTTTGCTTGATGTTTGTATGCATTTTGCATCAATGCCATGCTTATCTTGTTTTGCTCATATCTTCTAGGCCGTAGTCTCAATCTAATGAACTTTATATGTAACTTGACTAGAATTTCGTGTAGATCATCGTGGTGCATCTTAACTTGCTGTTTAACAACTTGAACATAAAGTTTATTCAGATCTGGACCAATTTCGAAATTTGCATATGAGGACTTACCGGAATTGTTATATGTTGTTTCCGCCTCATTTAAACTTGCCTTGATGTGTTGTTCTTGTTTGCATCATCTCTTGCCATGAGTAGCTTCATCTAGATTTGTCATGCATCATGTTTGTTGTGCATCATGTCTTGTTCATGTGTGGTGTGTTTACTATGTTGTGTGCTTCTTCTTGTTAGTTCCTGTTTGCTATGCGATCGTGAGGATTCGCTCGCTCACGCTTGGTTCGCTTCATCCGCTCATCTTCTTCATGGATCCGTTCATCTTCTTCATGGACTCGTTCTTCTTCCTTGCGGGATTTCAGGCAAGATGACCGCTACCCTGGATCTCACTACTATCATTGCTATGCTAGTTGCTTCGTTTCTATCGCTATGCTGCGCTACCTATTACCTGTTGCTCAAGCCTACCTAATTGCCATGTCAGCCTCTAACCTTTTGCACCCTTCCTAGCAAACCGTTGTTTGGCTATGTTACCGCTTTGCTCAGCCCTCTTATAGCGTTGTTAGTTGCAGGTGAAGATGAAGTTTGTTCCTTGTTGAACATGGAGATGTTGTTCCTTGTTGGAACATGTTTACTTGTTGGGATATCACAATATATCTTATTTAATTAATGCATCTATATACTTGGTAAAGGGTGGAAGGCTCGGCCTTATGCCTGGTGTTTTGTTCCACTCTTGCCGCCCTAGTTTCCGCCATATCGGTATTATGTTCCCGGATTTTGCGTCCCTAACGCGGTCGGGTGATTTATGGGACCCCTTGACAGTTCGCTTTGAATAAGACTTTTCCAGCAAGGCCCAACATTGGTTTTACATTTGCCTCACCTAGCCTTTTTTCCCTTGGGAGTCGCGATCCCGAGGGTCATCTTTATTTACCCCCGGCCAATGCTTGTCTAAGTGTTGGTCCAAACTAGAGCCACTTGCGGTGCCGCCCGAGGAAACTTGGGGTATCGTCGGTGTCGCGACGAGTGTTCATCCGGTCGTGGCTCGAGACGAGATACTGCAGCTACTATCAGGGTGTCGGCACGCCGGGAGGTCTTGCTGGTCTTGTTTTATTGCTGTCGAATGTCTTGTAGCCGGGATTCCGAGACTGATCGGTCTTCCCGGGAGAAGGTCTATTCTTCGTTGATCGCGAGAGCTTATCATGGGCTTGTTGGGACACCCTGCAGGGTTTGAACTTCGAAAGCCGTGCCAGCGGTTATGTGGCAGATGGGAATTTGTTAATGTCCGTTGTAGAAAACCCGGTTGATCTTAATTAAAATACACCAACCGTGTGCGTAATCGTGAGTGTCTCTTTTCGGGTTGATCGAGAGGAGAACACGGTTTTCGGGTTATGTCCGACGAAGTAGGAGTTCAGGATCACTTCTTGATCATTACTAGTTGACGACCGTTCCTTTGTTTCTCTTCTCGCTCTCATTTGCGTATGTTAGCCACCATATATGCTTAGTCGCTGCTGCAACCTCACCACTTTACCCCTTCCTTTCCCATTAAGCTTTGCTAGTCTTGATACCCATGGTAATGGGATTGCTGAGTCCTCGTGGCTCACAGATTACTACACCACCAGTTGCAGGTACAGGTTTTGCGATGATCATGACGCGAGAGCGATGTTTGCTTGTTTTGGAGTTCTTCTTCTGCTTCTTCTTCGATCAGGGGATAGGTTCCAGGTCGGCAGCCTGGGCTAGCAGGGTGGATGTCGTTGAGTTTTTGTTTATGTTACATCCGTAGTCGGATGTTGATCTTGTATGTGATGTTGATGTATTCTGGTGGCATTTGTGCCTTATGTATGTATCCCTATCTATTATGTAATGTTGATGTAATGATATCCACCTTGCAAAAGCGTTTCAATATGCGGGTCTATCCTTGGTGGGACCGTCGAGTTCCTTTTGGATAGGGTCGCATATTGGGCGTGACAAGTTGGTACCAGAGCCTCGACCGACCTTAGGAGCCCCCCTTGATTGATCGTGTAGTTTGGCCGTAGTTGAGTCTAGAATAAAACTGTTTTCGGAGTCTAGTTATATCGAGAGTAGGATTTCTTTTTACTCCTCCGCCTTCGTCGCCTCTGGTGAGGAATCTTGACGAGGTGTTTTGAATTACCTCTTCCCTTCAAATTTTTCTTTAGGATCACGCAGTTGGTTTTCCGATCGTTGTTCCTCAGCTCTTTTGTCCGTGCATTTCGTCAAGTCGACTCGAGCCTCTTCATCTTGCAAGTTCAATCCTCGTTCTTCCTCCGACGCCGTTGTTTTTCCTTGTCCGGTTGTCCTTGTTTTTCCCACCCGCCCACCCTTTTCATCTCGGAACCGAGTCCGTAATCGAGTATCCATCCTACTCGTGTGAAGTCTTTGCTTTCTTTCATCAATGATTTCAACCGTGTTTTTCTTCAAGATATTCGTCGGTTTTCCCTTCCAAGTTGCCTTTGTTTTTCCCGCCTCCCACCCTTTTTCTTCCCGGAGTTCGAGTTTCTTCCGACCATCAATTTCATTCGTATGGAGTATCTTCAGTCTTTTCTCAATTATTTCAACCGTGAATTCTCGCCCTGTTCGTCATTCTTCATCTCCTTTTCTTTTCGGTGGTTTCAATTCAAGTTTTTCAGGTTGATCATATTCTTTCCTCGGCTCAAATGTTTTCCCTTGCTCGCTCGTCTCTCGCCAGTTTATCCTTCCGAGTGTTCAAGTCATCTCAGAGATTCGTCTGTTCGATTAATTCGAGGTTGTCACCTCATTCAAATATTTCAATTGTTCCGTGCATCATCTATCTATTCAACAATCCTTTCCAACGGTGTTTTTCTTTTAGTGGGCCCTAACCCATGTGTCTTTTCCTGTGATCTTACCCGACTCTTCTATTTTCCCGGGTTATTCTCAATTCTTTTCGAGTTTGACGAAGAATGAATTTCATCACCGACGCCTTTCCAAGATCGATTTCAAATCATTTCATTGTTGGCTCAACCTCTTCGCTTTTCATTCTCCCGAGTATCTCAACAATTTTGGTGGTGTTTTCGTCGTCATTTGAAGACCAAGTAGATTTTTCTTAAATCTTGTCCGCTCTCCCGAGATTCATGGTGCTAGCTCGATGTTATCCTATCTAATTGTTTCCAGTTGTGCAATTCTTTTCATCCATCCGAGTATTTCAGGAGTTGCTTTCTCTCTCAATCATCCGGAGGCCATCTTTTCGGAAGATTTCTTCGTTCTAAGTTTTCAAAGTCGTTCTCCAATTATTCTATATCCGTGCCCCTTCTTTCATCTCAATATTCTTCCGGTTCTTCGTTCAAGCATTCGTTAATCAGTTTGCGATCTCTTCGATCTCTTTTCTCTAAATTCCCTCAAGTATCTCCGTGCTTCTCTAATTCTTCCCGGTGATTATTTCTTTTTCATCAGTCATTTCTGAATTCTTACGGTGGCTCATCCAAGATTCTTTTCTTTGATTATCATTTTAATTCATTCGTTTTTCCAATCCTACCGTGATTCATGAAGACCTTCTCAAGTTTGCGTTATGTCACTTCTCAATCTCTTTTTCAAGAAGAATAAGTATTATGCCAAATCCATTGCTTGTCATCAATTTAATTTGATGAAGGATAAGCATACAATAAATCTTATTCTAATTTCATCCAAGTGAGTAATCTTTTCCTTCGGAGTTTGTTCGTAATGAATAAATTCTACTTCCAAGTGATTTCATCTTTTCTTATCCGGAGTTCAGTTTCCTCGGCCATTTCGTCGGAACCTCCGTCTAAATCATCGCAAGGCTCATCTTATTCTTTCTTCCTTCATTCTATCTCATCATCCTTTTCGTTACCGGAGTTTTCATGGTGGTTCTTCATGATTTAATTCTCTCTTCAAGAGTTTCATCAATATTTTGGTGGAATTCAAATATCTTTTCTTCTCGCGTCTCGAAGTGCAATTAATTCTCCTTATTCCTTGAAGTGGAGTTTTGCATTTCTTCGTTCTTCTAAGTTATCCAATCTTTTCCTTTTGCGGCTGGTTATCAGCTCATAATTTTGAGATGTTATCCATAAGTCCACAACAAGCTTATTTCTTTTCGTTGTTGATTTTCTCAACAACTCCAGTCAATCTTTCCTTCTAAGTTCCTTTCATTCAATTCTTTCAATTCTTCCGGAGGCATTGTGTTGTACCTCTCATCAACTATCATTCCATTTTGTCAAACTCAGTTCCAACTCCTTTCATGTTCAACCGTGTGCTGCCTAAATTCTTTCAGTCTTATTCGTTTTTTTCTCATTCTAACCAATCCGCTTAGAACGAGTTGTTTCATAGTCTATTTGATTCCGTGAGCTTTGATTCTCGCCATTCTCGTTGTTCTCTTCTTCTCGAGTGCTCTCGATTCTTTGCTTCTTCTCTTGAGTTTCTGTTTCACCTCATCCTTTTCTCTTCCGTCTCGGTCCTAAGATCTCGGACGAGATCTCTTGTTAGTGGAGGAGTGTTGTAACGCCCGGATTCGATGCGCCTGTGTGTCCGCCGCTTATTCGTTGTCTTTGCCATGTCATGTGCTTGCGTGTCTCTTTGCCATGTCATCATCTGCATTTCATATCATGTCATCATGTGCATTTCATTTTGCATACGTGTTCGCCTCATGCATCCGAGCATTTTCCCGTTGTCCGCTTTTGCAATCCGCACTCCTATGTCTCCCGGCGCCCCTTTTACCTCTTTTCATGTGCGGGTGTTAAACGGTCTCGAATGGACCGAGGTTTGTCAAGCGGCCTTGGTATAGCACCGTAGACCGCCTGTCAAGTTTCGGATCATTTGAGGTCGTTTATACTCCAACGGTTAACCGGTAACCGAAAAGCCTCTTTGTTGCAGCCCAACACCCTTTCTAAGTTGCCCAAAACCCACCAAACTCCTCTCCATGCTCTCGGTCATTCGATCACGATCGCGGGTCGAAAACCGCACCTCATTTGGACTCTCCTAGCTCCTCTACCTATAAATAAGTTCCTCCAAAATTCATGGATGAATCTCCCCAAACCCTAGCCTTCTTCCCTCCAAGGCCACGGACAAACCTCCCCACCGCTCCGGACATGTCCGCCGCCAGCCTCCACGCCACTGGTTAATCACGAGGTGACACGCCACCTCCTCCGCCTCCCTCCTCCACTCACAAGGCGCCACATCGTCGTCCAAGAGCCCCACTTGTCGCGTCCGGCGAGCCCGGATCGGGCCCGCCTGCCTGTCTGCCGCCAGCGCGCCTCACAGCAGTTCACAGGTGCCCGCCGCCCGAGCCGGCCGCCTCCGGCTCCCACGGGCGCCCACCACCGCCCGCCGCCCGCCCGGCCTCCCGCCTCGGCTGGCGCTCGCCTGCCAGCCTCCGCCTCCGCGGCCCCATGGCCGCCCGGCCGCCCTCGCCGGCCCAGCGCCGCCGCCTCGCCCGACCGGAGCCTCCCGAGCTCCGCCGAGCTCCGCCGCCGCTCTCCGGCTGAGCCGCGCCATGCCCGAACTCGCCGCCCGGCCTCCTCCGGCCAGATCCGGTCGAGGAGCGACCGGATCCAGCCCCCCCGCGCTCCGGCGACCCCTCCTCCCTGCCGGCGCCTCCTCCCGCGGCCATCTCCGGCGAAGGTCCGGCGATCCTCGTAATCCGCGCGCCGGTTGACTTTATTCTCCCCCTCCAAATCCTCTAAGTCCCGTAATCTGCAGTAATTTTGTTCCATTTTCATTGCATCATATCTCCGTCATCGTTGCTCCGTTTTGCGCGTGTAATATGTCAAAATGTTCGCCTCGAAGAGTAGATCATTTCATCTCATTGCATCATTTTCATTTGAGCTTATCTTGATGCCCGAAATGCTGTTGCAAGAGTGCTATGTGATGTTAGTTTCTGATTTTTATCAGAACTTGCACTTTTGTCATTTTTGCCATGATTGATGTGTGCATCCTATGGACTTGAGCCCTACATGTGTTTTGTAATATGCCATGTCTTCTTTCCAGTGGTGCTTGCTATGTATTTTTGTGATCTATGTGATGACTAGCACAAGCATGCAAACTAGGTGTCTTGATGTTGCTGATTTCAGCCCTGTTTTGCTGATATTTTGATGCCATGTTAACTTGATGCTACCGAGAGATCCATGCATATTTTGAGATACTTCAGTAAGGATGTTTTGTTAAGCATGTCTTGCTCTATCCGTCCATGCCCTTGTTTGCAATTATGGAGTGCCATAGCTTGAGTCAATCGAGCTCTACTTTTGCTAACAAATGTTTCCTGGCAGATTGTTTACATGTTATTCAATTTTGCCTAGGTTGTTGTGGTTGATCCGTATATGCTATGTTATTGTTCTTGCCATGTATGTCTTCTAGGCCATGTCTTCTTGATGTATGTATGCTTAGTTTTTCATATAAGGCTCTGTAGTGAGTGCATTGAGCTTGTAAACATGCCTACTTGTTATCAGTTTTTGACATGCCATGTTGCTGAATCTGTTAACGAAACTTTCGATATTGACATGGGTGTTACTATATTTTCTGATCCTTTTTGGCTTATGGTCAGTAAAGGACTTTTGTTATATGCTTTGAGTAGATTCATGCCATGCCTTTGTTTGCCATGTTAAGTTCCTGTAACATGTTGTTTCATAGCTCTAAACATTGCAACCTGATGTTATTTCTGCTAATGCCTGAAACTGTTATTAGTTGCAATCTTGCCATGTGTTTTTGAGCATGTTCTAGTTGTTTCTGGAGATAGCTCAGTGTTCATGTTTTGTAATGCTTTACCTGTAGATCATGCCCATGCCTTTTGTTATTATGTTGGGGTGCTGTAGCATGTTGTTTTGATGCTTGCAATATGCCTAGTTGCTGTTTTGGACAGCTTGTCCTTTAAACTTGTATAGGGTGTATGTGTTGAACCGCTGTTCGCTTTTGAGTGTGCTCTATATGAAACTTGCTTGATTTTGCATGTAGTTTCATATTATCATGTTGGATCCTTGTTTTGAGGTGTTTGCTTGATGTTTGTATGCATTTTGCATCAATGCCATGTTTATCTTGTTTTGCTCATATCTTCTAGGCCGTAGTCTAATCTAATGAACTTTATATGTAACTTGACTAGAATTTCGTAGATCATCGTGGTGCATCTTAACTTGCTGTTTAACAACTTGAACATAAAGTTTATTCAGATCTGGACCAATTTCGAAATTTGCATATGAGGACTTACCGGAATTGTTATATGTTGTTTCCGCCTCATTTAAACTTGCCTTGATGTGTTGTTCTTGTTTGCATCATCTCTTGCCATGAGTAGCTTCATCTAGATTTGTCATGCATCATGTTTGTTGTGCATCATGTCTTGTTCATGTGTGGTGTGTTTACTATGTTGTGTGCTTCTTCTTGTTAGTTCTTGTTTCGCTATGCGATCGTGAGGATTCGCTCGCTCACGCTTGGTTCGCTTCATCCGCTCATCTTCTTCATGGATCCGTTCATCTTCTTCATGGACTCGTTCTTCTTCCTTATGGATTTCAGGCAAGATGACCGCTACCCTGGATCTCACTACTATCATTGCTATGCTAGTTGCTTCGTTTCTATCGCTATGCTGCGCTACCTATTACCTGTTGCTCAAGCCTACCTAATTGCCATGTCAGCCTCTAACCTTTTTGCACCCTTCCTAGCAAACCGTTGTTTGGCTATGTTACCGCTTTGCTCAACCCTCTTATAGCGTTGTTAGTTGCAGGTGAAGATGAAGTTTGTTCCTTGTTGAACATGGAGATGTTGTTCCTTGCTGGAACATGTTTACTTGTTGGGATATCACAATATATCTTATTTAATTAATGCATCTATATACTTGGTAAAGGGTGGAAGGCTCGGCCTTATGCCTGGTGTTTTGTTCCACTCTTGCCGCCCTAGTTTCCGTCATATCGGTATTATGTTCCCGGATTTTGCATCCCTAACGCGGTCGGGTGATTTATGGGACCCCTTGACAGTTCGCTTTGAATAAGACTTTTCCAGAAGGCCCAACATTGGTTTTACATTTGCCTCACCTAGCCTTTTTTCCCTTGGGAGTCGCGATCCCGAGGGTCATCTTTATTTACCCCCGGCCAATGCTTGTCTAAGTGTTGGTCCAAACTAGAGCCACTTGCGGTGCCGCCCGAGGCAACTTGGGGTATCGTCGGTTGCCAGACGTAGTGTTCATCCGGTCGTGGCTCGAGACGAGATATGCGCGCTACTATCGGGGTGTCGGCACGCCGGGAGGTCTTGCTGGTCTTGTTTTATTGCTGTCGAAATGTCTTGTAGCCGGATTCCGAGACTGATCGGGTCTTCCCGGGAGAAGGTCTATTCTTCGTTGATCGCGAGAGCTTATCATGGGCTTGTTGGGACACCCCTGCAGGGTTTGAACTTTCAAAGCCGTGCCGCGGTTATGTGGCAGATGGGAATTTGTTAATGTCCGTTGTAGAAAACCCGGTTGATCTTAATTAAAATACACCAACCGTATGCGAATCGTGAGTGTCTCTTTTCGGGTTGATCGAGAGGAGAACACGGTTTTCTTGGGTTATGTCCGACGAAGTAGGAGTTCAGGATCACTTCTTGATCATTACTAGTTGACGACCGCCTTTGTCTCTCTTCTCGCTCTCATTTGCGTATGTTAGCCACCATATATGCTTAGTCGCTGCTGCAACCTCACCACTTTACCCCTTCCTTTCCCATTAAGCTTTGCTAGTCTTGATACCCATGGTAATGGGATTGCTGAGTCCTCGTGGCTCACAGATTACTACACCACCAGTTGCAGTGTACAGGTTTTGCGATGATCATGACGCGAGAGCGATGTTTGCTTGTTTTGGAGTTCTTCTTACGCTTCTTCTTCGATCAGGGATAGGTTCCGTGTCGGCAGCCTGGGCTAGTAGGGTGGATGTCGTTGAGTTTCTGTTTATGTTACATCCGTAGTCGGATGTTGATCTTGTATGTGATGTTGATGTATTCTGGTGGCATTTGTGCCTTATGTATGTATCCCTATCTATTATGTAATGTTGATGTAATGATATCCACCTTGCAAAAGCGTTTCAATATGCGGGTCTATCCTTGGTGGGACCGTCGATTTCCTTTTGGATAGGGTCGCATATTGGGCGTGACATTCGGGCCCTCTCGATGGAGGTAAAACCCTACTCCTGCTTGATTGATCTTGATGATATGAGTATTACAAGAGTTGATCTACCACGAGATCGGAGAGGCTAAACCCTAGAAGCTAGCCTATGGTATGATTGTTGTTCTTGTTGGTCCTATGGACTAAAACCTCCGGTTTATATAGACATCGGAAGGGGCTAGGGTTACACAGAGTCGGTTACAAGGAAGGAGATCTACATATCCGTATTGCCAAGCTTGCCTTCCACGCCAAGGAGAGTCCCATCCGGACACGATACGGAGTCTTCAATCTTGTATCTTCATAGTCCAACAGTCCGGCCAAAGGATATAGTCCGGCTGTCCGGATACCCCCTAATCCAGGACTCCCTCATCTAGCCTATGTGTATATGGTAATGAATGTGTCCTATCCGGACTATGCTCTCCGGTTTATATAGACACTGGAGAGATCTAGGGTTACATGGGGTCGGTTACATAAGAAGGAATATTCATGGTTGATCGCCTAGCTTGCCTTCCACGCCAAGGAAAGCCCAATCCGGACACGGTTATAGTCTTCGGTCTTCGTATCTTTACGGCCCATCAGTCCGGTCCATGGTTATCAGGCCGGACGCCCGAGGACCCCTTAATCCGGGACTGCCTCAATGGTCTCTCTCAAACAACCCTGCAACCAAATAACAAAGGGTCTCTTGTGTCCCCAACACACCCAATACAATGGTAAATTGTATTGGTGCACTAGTTCGGCAGAGAGATGGTGATACAAGTGCAATATGGATGGTAGATATAGGTTTTTGTAATCTGAAAATATAAAAACAGCAAGGTAACAAGCGATAAAAGTGAGCGTAAACGGTATTGCAATGCTTCGAAACAAGGCCTAGGGTTCATAATTTCACTAGTGCAAGTTCTCTCAACAATAATAACATAATTGGATCATATAACTATCCCTCAACAAGCAACAAAGAGTCACTCCAAAGTCACTAATAGAGGAGAACAAACGAAGAGATTATGGTAGGGTACGAAACCACCTCAAAGTTATCCTTTCTGATCGATCTATTCAAGAGTCTGTAGTAAAATAACATGAAGCTATTATTTCCGTTTGATCTATCATAGAGTTCGTACTAGAATAACACCTTAAGACACAAATCAACCAAAACCCTAATGTCACCTAGATACTCCAATGTCACCTCAAGTATCCGTGGGTATGATTATACGATATGCATCACACAATCTCACATTCATCTATTCAAACCAACACAAAGTACTTCAAAGAGTGCCCCAAAGTTTCTACCGGAGAGTCAAGATGAAAACGTGTGCCAAACCCTATGCATAAGTTCACAAGGCCACTGAACTCGCAAGTTGATCACCAAAATATACATCAAGTGGATCACATGATATCCCATTGTCACCACAGATAAGCACATGCAAGACATCGTCAAGTGTTCTCAAATCCTTAAAGACTCAATCCGATAAGATAACTTCAAAGGGAAAACTCAATCCATTACAAGAGAGTAGAGGGGGAGAAACATCATAAGATCCAACTATAATAGCAAAGCTCGCGGTACATCAAGATCGTGCCAAATCAAGAACATGAGAGAGAGAGAGAGAGAGAGAGATAGATAGAGAGAGAGAGATCAAACACATAGCTACTGGTACATACCCTCAGCCCCGAGGGTGAACTAATCCCTCCTTGTCATGGAGAGCTCCCGGATGATGAAGATGGCCACCAGTGAGGGATCCCCCCTCCGGTAGGGTGCCGGAACAGGGTCCCGATTGGTTTTTGGTGGCTACAGAGGCTTGTGGCGGTGGAACTCCCGATCTATTCTGCTCCCCGATGTTTTGAGGGCATATGGATATATATAGGCGAAAGAAGTCGGTCAGGGGAGCCACAAGGGGCCCATGAGGGTGGGGGCGCGCCTCCATGCCTCGTGGCTTCCTCGAAGCTTCCCTGACGTCTACTCCAAGTCTCCTGGATTGCTTCCGTTCCAAAAATAACTCTCCCGAAGGTTTCATTCCGTTTGGGCTACGTTTGATATTCCTTTTCTTCGAAACACTGAAATAGGCAAGAAAACAGCAATTTGGGCTGGGCCTCTGATACGTCTCCAACGTATCTATAATTTATGAAGTATTCATGCTGTTATATTATCTATCTTGGATGTTTAATGGGCTTTTATATGTTGTTTTATATGATTTTTGGGACTAACCTGTTAACCTGGAGCCCAGTGCCAGTTTCTATTTTCTCCTTGTTTTTGAGTTTTGCAGAAAAGGAATACCAAACGGAGTCCAATTGACGTGCCAATTTTTGATGATTTTTGATGGACCAAAAGAAGACCACGGAGCATCGGAGTTGGGCCAGAAGAGTCTCGGGCCGCCCAAAAGGGTGGGGGGCGCGCGCACCCCCTGGGCGCGTGGGCCAGCCTCGTGGACAGCTCGGGTACCTCCTTGATGTGAGACTGACACCAAAAATTCCTATAAATACAGAAATCTCGGAAAATTAACCTAGATCGGAAGTTCCGCCGCCGCAAGCCTCTGTAGCCATGAGAAATCAATCTAGGCCCTCTCCGGCACCCTGCCGGAGGGGGTCATCATCACCGGTGGCCATGGAGGAGTATCCCGGAGAGGCCATCATCGCCATGAAGGCCAAGGACCAGAGGGAGAACCTTTCCCCATCTAGGGGGGAGGCCATGGAGGAGGAAGCACAAGGGGGAGAACCTCTCCTCCTCTCTCTTGGTGGCACTGGAGTGCCATCGAGAGGGGAATCATCGCCGCGGTGATCGTCTTCATCAACATCACCATCATCATCACCATCCTCATCTCTTTTACGCGGTCCACTCTCCTGCTCCCTGCTGTAATCCCTACTTGAACATGGTGCTTTATGCCACATATTATGATCCAATGATGTGTTGCCATCCGATGATGTTTTGAGCACATATCTTTTGTCTTTGGGTTGATTGATGATTGTCGGTGTAAAAACCGGCGGATATCGGGTAGGGGGTCCCGAACTGTGCATTTAGGCGGATGGTAACAGGAGACAAGGGACACGATGTTTTTACCCAGGTTCGGGCCCTCTTGATGGAGGTAAAACCCTACTCCTGCTTGATTAATATTGATGATATGGGTAGTACAAGAGTAGATCTACCACGAGATCAGAGAGGCTAAACCCTAGAAGCTAGCCTATGGTATGATTGTCCGTCGTCCTACGGACTAAAACCCTCCGGTTTATATAGGCACCGAATAGGGTTAGGGTTACACAGAGTCGGTTACAATGGTAGGAGATCTACATATCCGTATCACCAAGCTTGCCTTCCACGCCAAGGAAAGTCCCATCCGGACACGGGACGAAGTCTTCAATCTTGTATCTTCATAGTCTAGGAGTCCGGCCAAAGGTCATAGTCCGCTATCCGGACACCCCTAATCCAGGACTCCCTTAGTAGCCCCTGAACCAGGCTTCAATGACGACGAGTCCGGCGCATATTGTCTTCGCATTGCAAGGCGGGTTCCTCCTCGAATACTTCATAGAAGATTTTGAACACAAGGATAGTGTCCGCTCGCAAAATAAGTTCCACATACCATTGTAGAGAGAATAACATTTACACAAGTTCAATCTGCTGACGATCCCGCAGCGTGACATCTCACCACGCCAAGCCTTTATTGAATCGTTTTACTGTCCCACCTCAGCGTTTAGCGAGGCGGTTTCTTGGCACGCCTTGTCAAAGCAGAGATCGTGTCCCCTTATTCTGGGATTCTCATCAATACGGGTGTGGGTAACCCAACCGCGCCATTGATTACGGCGCTTCTGAGATAAGCGAGTTTTATCAGGCCGGTGGGGACGCATAGCTTTGTCCGTCCATATAAGGGGATAAGGATCCGCTTTTTCACACACACGCCCTTCTTCCTCCTTTGCCTATCCATTTCCGTGCACTCGAGCTCCAGCGCCCAAGTCCGCACATCCCACCTCAACCTTCTTCAACTATGTCCGGAGCGGGAGGCAAGTGGATGGCCTCCTCCGTCACGGAGGGGCATATCAAAAAGCTGCGTAAGGCCGGATACTTGTCCGGCGACATCGGGCATAGGCTCCCAACGAGGGGCAGCTCATCCCCACCCCCAGGCCCCATGAGAGGGTGGTGTTCCTCCCCCACTTCCTCCGCGGACTAGGGTTTCCACTTCACCCATTCGTCCGGGGGCTCATGTTCTACTACGGCCTAGATTTCCACGATCTGGCCCCGAATTTCATCCTCAACATCTCGGTGTTTATCGTCGTGTGCGAGGCATTCCTCTGCATCCAGCCCCACTTCGGCTTATGGCTGAAGACCTTCAATGTCAAGCCGAAGGTAGTGGGCGGCCGCTAAGCGGAGTGCGGAGGTGCCATGGTGGGCAGGATGGCCAACGTCCTATGGCTCGAGGGCTCCTTTGCGGAGACCATAAAGGGGTGGCAATCGGGGTGGTTCTACATCACCGAGCCGCGCGACTCTCAATGGGCGGCGGCCCCTGAATTCCGATCTGGCTTCCCCACACGGCTCACCTCATGGAAAGAGACGGGCCTGACGTGGGGTAATTCGGAAGAGCTGGCCGGACTCCAAACCTGCATCCAAAACCTAGTGGACAAGAATCTCAAGCTTATCAACGTAATCCAGGTGATGCTCATCCGCCGGATTCTCCCATGCCAGCAACGGGCCTTCAACTTGTGGGAGTTTGATCCGGCACAACACCGAACCTTGAGCCGGCTCTTCGACACTACGTACGAAGATGCCTGGAAGGTGCTGTTCAAGGGCGCCGAAGCTCCCGCATCCGCTACCGAAGATCGCGGATTCAGCTCGTAGCATCAAGCCAGCGAGGTAAGTTATTTTACCCTTTACGGGACTCATTTTTCATAGTTTTGACTCTATGCGGGATCTAAAACTTCCTCACCTTTGACAGGACTAGCTGAAGACGTCCGGACAGATCCACAGTCCGGCTCCCTTGCCAGAAGACCCAGCGGACGCCCGATTGACGGGGCTGCTGGTTCCGGCACCTCACGTGGTGCCGGAAAAGAAGGCCAAGAAGACGGCCACGGGAACTCGAAGGAGTTCCCGGCGCCAGGTGCTGTCGGACTCATCGTCCGATGACAACGAGGCGGACTCCTCCCGTGAAGACGGGGAGGAGGAAAAAGAGGCCTCTCCCCCGGCGGGGGAAGAGAAGAAAAGGAAGGCCGCCCCAACCGGGGAGGCCGAAGGGTCCAAGAAAGGAAGGACCCTTCCTCCGGACTACACCGCCAATGCCGACGACGGCGAAGAGGAGTGGGCTCCAAGGACCAAGCCCCTGGCGAAATCGTAAGTGTCCGGACACCGGAATAACTCATGGCGTTTCATTTGTCACACAGCATCTTATAACGTCGGATATAACCATGCAGCCCGCCCAAGGATGGGCTCGACGATTCGTCGAGCAGCTCCCTGGATTCATCGTAGGTGAATAGCACCTCACTTCCAACCGCCTCGTCTCCTCCCGCCGCGGATGACGCCGGGGTGGAGTCCCAAAAGGGGCCCAGCCAGGAGGAGGTGTCTATGGAGGCGCCGCAAGGCGACCTCCCAGAATCCGGGCTCAAAGGGGATAAAACATGGAAGTGCTTCAAGTCCGGCCATGTGCCGGACTCCGTACCGGAACCTTCAGTGGTTCCGGAGTCCGGCAGGCGACCCCTTCGTAAGAAGGGCAAGACTGCGACACCGGTGACCTCCGTCCAACCGGAGGAACCGGATGATTTGATGGAGGCGCTTAACGGCGCTTCCATCGACGAGGAGCACCGCACTGTTATGAGTGCCGTGATCCAGAAAGTTCAGTCCGCCAAGAGCGGGCTGACTAAAGCCTGTGCCAGCCTTCTAACAGGCTTTGAGGTATGTATTTAATATATGTAAAAATATTACCGCATAGACAGTAGCCCCTGATGCTCAGTTTGGTGTTCGGAAAGAAATGGCGAACCGAGGATCTAAAAGATATACGCAGGAGTCTAAAATAAGTATGTCAATATGGGAACGCAGATCTGACCGATGACCTCTGCCAGACCGATCATGGAGGTTGATGCGCAAGAAGCAGAGCCTCGAGCGGTCCGAGAACGAGCTCGGACTTGCCAAAAGCAGCTCGAGGACAAGGAAGGTAAGTAATACCTTATGGGAGTATTGAAAAGATGTGTTTGCAAAAATGACAGGAATAACGTGAATATTGCAGGGCCACGAACGAGGTGGCGACCTCTGAAGGAAGCGGTGTCCAAGGCCGAAGCAATGCGGTGCGGAGCGCACCGAGCGAGAGAAGCAGGAGGCGCGGGTGGCGGAGGTGCGGCAAGAGCTCCAGGCTCTCGTGGAAAAACACGAGAGTTTGGAGCATGACTGAAAGACTCGAGAGTCCGAGCTCGCCTCGGCCCTTGAGAGCGCCAAGGCCGCTAAGGCCGAAGCCCAAAAAGCCCTCCAGGAGATTGAGGCGATGAAGAAGATAGCGGCAGGTAAGGCATTCTATATGCAAAGCAAGCATGTGAAAGTGAATTATCTGTTACTTACCCGAATCCGGAGCTCTCGAGGAGCATTCGCAGATCTGCCCTGCAGTGTGGCTGATGCTGCCGCATTCTACCGAGCCGAGGAGGGAAGCTCGACAGAGAAGGTGTTCGGTCTCAAGATGTCGAGGCGGACACCCGTGCCCTTAAGCCACCAGTTGAAGCAGTTGGTCGAGCTCCATAAGGTGGCGAACAGGCCATGAAAGGCCTCATAGTTTGGCTGTGGCCTAAGGAAGCCATGCCTGGAGCTACTTGGGCTGGTGAGGCGGCTGGTGGACGCCTGTCCATGGGTTGAAGTCATCAGCGCGCCCTCTCAGATCGAAGGTGCTCAGAGGGCCCTTGCCCTGCTAAGGTGCACTGGGCAAGATGGACGCTGAGAAGCTTGTGACGGACGGACCACAACCAAGAAGGAGCATCGCAAGCCCGAAATGTATTATGAGGCGCCCCAAGGGTGCCTACCTTATAGCGGATGAATGCTCCAAAGATATAATTTTTGAGTAGACTGCATTTGTTATCTGTCAGACGATGAAAACTTGTTCATATGCGCTAAGCAACACTTTTGAATTTAAAATATTACCTTCAGGCGGCCGTGTATTAAATTTGAGAGATGGCGAGTCGTCGGCTTCAGCCCCCATGCCACGAGTCTTTGGGGTGTTGGGACTAACTTAAGCGCTCTTGTTCCCATTCTTGGGTCCTTAGAGGGAGGCGCTCAACTCAACGAACAAGGCAACCGGACTATAATGCTTGAACACTCTCACTTAGCCATAGAATTCTATAATTTTAAATTTCGGCGAAGCCCCTAGTATTCGGAAGACAGAGTTCAGGGCGCTATCCACGCCTAGGCCGGACAATGCCGACTCCTTGCTCTAAGCAGCATAAGTCTTTAGGGACTCGAAAACCTCTCGAACAGCGACCGGCTCTCGCCCTATCATGACGGTTAGTTTTAGCTTTCTCCACTGAGGTGCTTAACCCAGCTCAACCGGGGCACAATCGCAGTGGTTCTCCCAGCGCTACCTTAGCCGATATAACGGAACGTAAGGTACCAAAACATGGGAGCCGGGCAAACCCAATTATTGACCCAAGACATGATTCGAGCCGATGCATATAATGCTATAAGTTCGGGTGCCACACTTGTGAAAGTGTTCAGACTTATCACACCATGTTATGGGGTACTTAAGCCCTGTGTATTGCCCTGCACTAACGTGTACGGTTGCACAATGTCATAAATGATATATATATATATATATATATATATATATATATATATATATATATATATATATATATATATATATATATATATATATATATATATATAAAGGGGAATTCAATAATAGGCGAAGCTATATATTGTTTATTCAAAAGGGCTGCAGAAGAGCAGAACGATACAAATAGTCACGATAAGCAAGGGACGGACTTTTAACATGTCTCTCTCCAGGGTAAGTCATGGATGGTGTGTAAAACAGATATATTGCTCGTAATAGAGACCACTGGACACTCGACGAATCTTTTCGCTTCCTGGCTGTTGCATCGTGTGTTCGGCGATTCTAATGCCAGACAGGGCTTCATGAGAACGGAGTCCTGAAAGTAAAAAGAAAGAAAAAAAGAATGACACAATCGGGAGCCCCTGGTGCGGTTGAGCCGCATTCTGGGCATGCCGTGGTCGTGCCCCTTCCCCTATTGCCATGGTATTTCCAGAGCGTAGTTATGTACGCGTAATATTGGTTTCGCAATTTCGCGAGGGCTGGGTCTTGGGCATGCTCGGAACGTGCCAGGCGGTCTTGTTGTAGGTTACTCCGGGCGCGCTTGACGGTGTCCGGACGTTTAATAGCCGGACTCGAGAATTGCCTTAAGAGGCTGCTTTGTACTTCCGCCGCGAGGGCCACCGTATGCTCCTCCGTCCGGAGAGAGCGTTCGGTGTTTCCATTAACCGTAATGACTCCTCGAGGACCTGGCATCTTGAGCTTGAGATATGCGTAGTGCGGCACCGCATTGAACTTTGCAAATGCGGTTCATCCGAGCAGTGCATGATAGCCGCTGCGGAAAGGGACTATGTCGAAGATTAACTCCTCGCTCCGGAAGTTTTCCGGGGATCCGAAGACCACTTCAAGTGTAATTGAGCCTGTACAGTTGGCCTCTACACCTGGTATGACGCCTTTGAAGGTCGTCTTCGTGAGTTTAATCCTTGATGGGTCTATGCCCATTTTGCGCACTGTATCCTGATAAAGCAGGTTCAGGCTGCTGCCGCTGTCCATTAGGACTCTAGTGAGGTGAAATCCGTCAATGATTGGGTCTAGAACCAATGCAGCGAATCCTCCATGGCGGATGCTAGTGGGGTGGTCCCTTCGATCAAAAGTGATCGGGCAGGAAGACCACGGGTTGAACTTTGGGGCGACTGGCTCCACCGCATATACGTCCCTTAGTGCACGCTTCCGCTCCCTTTTGGGTATGTGGGTTGCGTATATCATGTTCACCGTCCGCACTTGCGGGGGGAAGCCCTTCTGTCCTCTATTGTTAGGCGGCCGGGGCTCCTCCTCGTCATTGCTATGCAACCCCTTGTCATTGTTTTCGGCATTTAACTTGCCTGCCTGCTTGAACACCCAACAATCCATGTTGGTGTGATTGGCTGGCTTTTCGGTGGTGCCATGTATCTGGCATGAGCGATCGAGTATTCGGTCCAAATTGGACGGGCCTGGAGTATTTCTTTTAAATGGCTTTTTCCATCGACGGGTTTAGAGCTCGAATCCGCATTAACTGCCGTATCCTCAGCATTATCTCCGTTAATGCGGCGCTTGTGCTTGTTGCGACGCGACCTACCACTGCTGTCCTTGGTATCCGAATTACCAGGGCTCTTGGTCATGTTCTTACTACGAGCTAGCCAGCTATCCTCTCCCGCACAAAAGCGGGTCATGAGTGTTGTGAGGGCTGACATGGATTTCAGATTTTCCTGTCCTAGGTGCCGGGCAAGCCACTCGTCATGGATGTTGTGTTTGAAGGCTGCAAGGGCCTCGGCATCCGGACAATCGACGATTTGATTTTTCTTGGTTAGGAACCGCTTCAGAATTGTCCGCCGATTCCTCTGGCTGCTGAATTATGTGGCTTAGGTCATCGGCGTACGGTGGTCGCACATATGTGCCCTGAAATTGTCGAGGAATGCGGCTTCCGTGTCTTCCCAACAACCAATTGACTCACTGGCAAGCTGTTAAGCCAATGCCGGGCTGGTCCTTTAAGCTTGAGTGGGAGGTATTTGATGGTGTGTAGATCATCACCATGGGCCATGTGGATGTGAATGAGATAGTCCTCATCCAAACTGTAGGATATGTTGTGCCATCGATGATTCAATGTTTACGGGTTTGAAACCCTCGTGGATTTGATGATCCATCACTTCATCCGTGAAGCATAGTGGGTGTGCGCGCTCAGATTGGGGCTATATCACGACGCAGCTCAAATGAGCTTTGTCTCATTGTGTTCGCCCGGCCGGAGTTGCCATGTCCGGCGATTTGTTATAAATCACGTGTCGTGGGGCGCCCACGCGATCCGTAGATTGATCTTGTTTGCCTTGCCTTGTCCTCCAATATATCTCGCAGGTCTGGCGCATTTCCCCGCGCCTTTGTATTTTTTGAATGGCGACGGGGTGCGGCTTGAGTTGAGGGCCGAGAGGCCTCTCTGTCGCGACCACGAGGTGGCCGGTCAGCCATATCAAGCACTGGTGATGTAGGTTTAGGTGCTTCCTCCTCTAATCGGGGTAGCAACCTGCATCTTGGGTAGCTCTTGGAGGGGCGCTCGAGTTCATACTTGTCGGATTTCGGGTTCCGGCAGACCCTTAAGGTTCGAACTCTGGGGTGCGCACGGAGATCCAACCCTCCACCGTCTCGTTCCTCACCGAATCGCAAGGACCTAAAACTACTAAGAAGAATAGCTCAAGAGACACAAGATTTATACTGGTTCAGGCCACCATCGTGGTGTAATACCCTACTCCAGTGTGTGGTGTGGTGGATTGCCTCTGGGGCTGATGAAGAATAAGATCAGGAAGAACAGCCTCATGAGGGTCTGTTCTTGGTGGAAGCGATGAACTACTAAGTGGTGTCCCGTCTCTCTAGCTTGAGGATCGGGTCTCTCTCTCTCTCTCGGATGCTTCCCACTCTATCCGATCGTCCCCCTACTATGGTGGCTAGCTCTACTTATATAGACGAAGGCCCTCGGCCTCTTCCCAAATATTGAGCGGGAAGGGCACCAACAATTGGCCATTTTGAAGGGGAACAGCGGGTACACTTATCCCGACTAAAGTTGGTCCTCGCCGCCAAAGGCTCGTGATGACCGCTTGGGCTCCACGATGGCGGCATTCCAGCCGTTGGGGCTGGTCTTGGTCTTGTTGCATCAAACGGATGCCTTTGCTTGATGCTCTTGCTCGCGCTTGCTCCCTTTGAACCAAAGAGGAAAGGAGGACGCTGCTGGCTGGCGCCTCGACCGGCGCCTTGGTGGTCGCATGGCTTACGCCATGGGCACCTCGCGAGGTACCCTGCCTTGAACTCTCCGCCTCCTCATGAGCCAGCCTGACGAGGCCGTGCCTGAGGAAGCTCTTGGTCGTTCGCCCCGCAAGGCTTGGCCCCTCGCGAGGGTCTTGAGCTTGTGTAGATGAAGATGGGCTGTCCTGGGCCTCCTTTGAGCCACGCCGCAGGCCGCAGGCAGGAAAGTCTGGGGAACCCCGTTCCCAGAACGCCGACAGCAGCCCCCGGGGCCACCGCGCGCCCGAACTTGGCCGAGCAGAGAGGCGAAAGGGCAAGTGTGAAGCGTCGCGGGCCCTAACAGCCTGCGGCCTCGGGCGACGCGTGGCGGTTGATTGGACATGGGCGGCACTGTTCCCCCACGCCTCCTTATTTCGTGCCTTGCTAGGCGGACACGCTGTTGCACACATCTGTTCCCCTCTCTGCTGCTTGTGCGCTCCAGTCCTTCCCTCTCTCAAACTCCAGCTTCCATTTCCAATCCAATCTCAAATCCCCCTTCCCCCTTTCGATCGCCATGGCTCCGACGAAGAAGGGGAAAGGGAAGAAACCTGCGCCTTCGCCTTGCTCGCCGACGCCGGCGTCCTCCGCCGTCGACCCGTCGATCATACTCAATCTGGAGGGCTTGGGCAAGGTCAGTTGGCTCGCCACCTCTTTCAACGAATGCGGAGGACGACGGCCTGGCCCGCGCCCCCTTCGCCATCGACAGGATAGTCACCGAGGTCCGGTATTTACTGACGCCTGTATGGACTGGTTCCCCTTCTCGATTTCTTCAATGCCGTGCTTTCCCATTATCGATCCACATGATGCATCCGGGTCCCGAGTCCATTACTCTCCTCTCGGTCTTCGCCTTCGTTTGTGAGGCAATGATGGGCATCCTTCCCAAGGTTGCCTTGTTGCGCCACTTCTTCTCTCTGCGCCTTGTCGACCCCACTCAATGCTTGGCGTGTGTGAGCTTCGTCGCCGCGCCCGAGACAGCGGCCTCAAGGATTGACTTCAGCCTGCCTCCGCCCGCGACTGAGTTCCGCGAGAGGTGGTTGTATGTGGATGTGGGGGTGCCCAGCCCCCTGCTGTCGGGGAAGCTGATCGTGACCCACGAACACCTATGGGACCTGGCAGACCGAGTCCCTTGTGGTTCGGTGGGGGCGGAGATTGCACGAAGAGCAGATCGAGGCGATGCACACGAGCAGTTTTACCCAGCTTCGGAGCTCTCCAGAGAGATAATACTCCTACTGCTGCTTGGTTGATTGTATTGTGTTCTTGCTAGGGAGCAATGGGAGCTACAAAACCTAGCTTGAGTGAGTGTAGTCTCGAGTGAGTCAAATGGACCGAACCCTTTCTACGTTGCACATGGGCCTCCTTTTATAGGCTCAAGGGGTCACCACAGGTGGCAACGTAGACGAGGGCAAAAATGGGAAAATGAGTAGCGGTTGGTACACCGATTTGTACAGTGCATTCTACCTAACTCTGACGGCAAGGGACAAGAGTAATAAATGCCCGTCCCTGTCGCCTAAACAGTGCAACAGGGACCGTCAAATGCACCACCGTTTGCCACGATGGTAAGCTTGTCGGCGCCGCTTATCGCTGCTCCCCACGGGCTGCACAGCCTCTTGACACGCTGCGCCTGGAATGGCCCCATGACGACACGCTGGTGGATGAGCTGGAGCGAGATGAAGAGAGGTTTCGCGGCAAGCACCTTGCCGCAGCTGAATCCTTGTCGCGCCGGGAGCTTGTCGCCACCAGCCTTCCCGCAAGCTCCTCTTGCCGGGCCTTGTCTTTGTGGTGCCTTGAGGCCTTCCGGCAAGCTCCTCTTGCCGGGCCTTGAATACTTTGTTCTTGAATGGCTCCAAAGGAACCACGGAGGATCTTGGCGGTCACTAGGCAAACCCTGCCGTGGGGCTGCGACCGTTGCAGGCACGAAGTTCGGGATACTAGGGTACCCCTACTCTAGTACACCGGCAGAGCCCCGGGCTGGGCCCACACACGGTGCCGAGCGCTGTTGGGCCAGGCCCAAAACAGTGCATGGGCACGCGCGGCCTAGATCACGCCGTTACTCGCTCCGGACCCACCACGTTCCCACGAACAGCACGCGCCGGACGTGGCGTCGTGGGGGAGATCGTGGGGCTTTTTTAATCGAAAGCGGGCGCCCCCCTCTCCCTCCTTATAAGCAGGGGAAACAGGGGCATGACGCCCACCTTGCCATTGCTGTCACATCAAAAACCACGGCCGCTCCCCCCTTCTTCTCGAGTCTGAAGAGAGCAACGCCCCGCTCCCCATTGCTACCAGCGCCATCAACGCCGTCGGCCTCCTCCACCGCCTCCGCCATGGCTCCGAAAGGCGACAAGGGGAAGGGCGTGAAGTCGGCCGAGGCGCAGCGGCTCGCGGAGCTGCGGAAGGAGCGGGCCCTCTTCGACCCCTAGCTCGACGCAAAGGAGCTGCGGGAGGCGTACTACCTCTTCTGGTCGACGGAGACGCGGGCGCACCCGCGCACGAGGGTGATCTCCGCTGCCGCATCCGAGAAGGTTTCTGTCGGGTATCCCTTCTTCGCGCTCTTCTTCTACTGCGGGCTCTGCCCGCCCTTTTCCGAATTCTTTTGCGACATCATGAACACCTACGGTCTCCGCCTCCTTGATTTCACCCCCAACGCCGTTCTAACCATGGCGGTTTTCGCACACCTCTGCGAGAACTTTGTCGGAGTCCACCCAAATGTAGCCCTTTTCCGCCACTTCTTCATGCCCCGCCGAGAGGAGAGCCACTTGCGGAGGAATTGCTTAGATCTCCGTGGATCGGCAAGAAAGAATCCTATCTTGAAGGAGAGCTCCGCAGCAAGTGGGAAGAGTGGAGAGCCGATTGGTGTTGGATTGTAGAGGAGGACCCACAGCCCTTCTGCCCAGCGCCAAACTCCCATAGTCTTGGCAACGATTGGAGCAACTTGGCGCGGAGGATGCTAGGTTGAAGATAGCTGTGACCGGATCTTGCGCCTCAGCTTGCGGACTCACCGTAGGCGCAGTTGGCGAGATTTCTTCGCCGCCGACGCTTCCCTTGCAAGAGAGGAGGAGGCCTGCTTGGGAGTTCCAAACCGGCAGATATCATGAGGTTGCGCCCGCCTCAATTGGAACTTTACTGTCTTGGAGTTGGACGCAATGCTGCTGGAGTTGTTCAAGCATGACCACGACTACCCGAATGGTTCATGTTGCCGAGGGGGTCGCCTTTGTGCAACAATTCTTCTCTTGACCGCATCCGCGCCATGATGCCCTTGTGCGATTCCCATGGGATCGCTCCAACTGGCAAGAGCCTTCCGACGACATCGCGGCGGCGGTTCTTCGACAGCTTGGAAGAGGTGCCGATCCGCGCCGACGAGCAGAGGTGGCTCACCCGCGACACCACCGAGCAAGAGATGGTGCGCATTGCCACAAGGTTGGAGGAGGCGGCAGCAGCTGCTGCCGCTGGCGTGTTTGGGTTCACCGTGGAGGAGGCAGAGGCAGCCGAGGCGGCAAGCCTTGCCGATCGAGAGGAGTTTGCCGGCGAGGAGGAGCAGGCCGAGCCCGATGCTGAGCCGAACGAGCCTGCCGGGGACGCCTCCCCTCCACCTTCAGATAACTTGTCGCGGGAGGAGCCCGCAGCTCCACCAAGAAGGCGCCTCCGCAGGACTGGGGAAGTGGCGGGGCGGCAGACGGGCCAACAGCCGCCGCGCCGCGCGACGCGCTCCACCGCGGCAAGCTCCGTTGCCGCGGGAGCGCCTCACGCTGCCACAGAATCGGAGGGGCCTTTGGGACCATGGCTCCCTGCACCCGCCAAGCGCCCGAGGGAGCCTACTCTTCCAGCTCGTCGCACCGGAGGCGGAGCGGAGTTCGACTTCTCCGCTCTCAGCTCCGAGGAAGAAGAAGAAGAGTAAGATCTTGTCGCTGTTACTTGTAATTCTTCAATTTACTACTTTGTCTTGTATCTGATTTGCTTCATTCTGAACCCTTTCCTTTTTCAGGACGCTGGCTCAGAGGGCGTCAAAGAGAGCCAAGACCCCGGTGGTTGTCATCGAAGACGATCCCCTGCGTGGCGGCAGAGGCGTCTGAGACTCCCTTGCCGGACCCGGCAACCCTTCCTCAAAGCAGCCCCCAGCACAGCCCCCAGCGTAAGTATTTGGTTTATTTCTTACGGTTAGGTGTGCATGGGTGCTCCTTCAATGACATCTGACTTGTTGATTTATGTAGGGGCAGAGCAGCTCCATCAGGAGGGCCCGGAAGTCGCTCCCGAAATTATGTCTGCTTCAACTACGCCGCCAAGGGAGAATTCTCCGGCAAGGGAGCGCTCTCCGGCAAGGGAGGCCTCTCCGATAAGGGATGTTTCTCCGACAAGGCAGCGCCAACGATCCTCCGGTGGTGGAAACCATGCCACGCACCCCATCGCAGGTAATCTCCTTGCTTGAAAATTTCCCTTGGGTTCCTTTTCTTGTTCTTCTTTTCAACATTTGCTTGATCTGTTCTTTCTTTCTCGATCATCGATCCATCTGCCGGAGAGCCGATGAGACCGAGGTTGCCGGGCGAGGAGGACGCTACTTGGCAACAATGGCGACGCCGCCAACATGGAGGATGAGGCCGGCGCCGATGGGTACGCCGGCGAGGAGGCCGCCAAGGCTACTGGCGCAAAGGCTAGGGAGGGGTCTGGTGATCGTACTGACGACCCTGAGGCCGCAGGAGCGCCAGGCGCTACGCCGACCGCTGATCCCTCCGCCACCGATGCAGCACCAGGCTCTGAAGAGCCCCAGCCCGGCGCCTACCTGAAGGCCGGCGATGGTGTCTTCATCAAGCTTCCATGGGCGTCGAGCTCCAGGGCGCCGGTCGAGGGAGAGACCTTCGACGAGGCTGCTCGCCTCATTGGGCTGTCGCTAGTTGATGCGCCAAGCAGCAGCGAAGTGGCGAGTTCGAGGAGGAGCAGCTCTGAAGAAGCTGCCGCTCTACCGCGCCCGACAAGCCAAACTCGAGTCCCGGGAAGCACTTGTCGCGAGGGTGGGAGCTGACATGGAGAAGTGCGCAGAAGAGCTCCGGCGCGCCAATCAGGAAACTCTCTGGGACATAGCAAAAGCGCGTGAGCAACTCGCTGAGGAGCGCACGGCCTTCATCCTGGAGAAGGCCGAGGTCGAGGAGCAGCAAAGGCTTGCGGTGAGAAGCTATCTGCAAGAAGAAGGCGGTGGCGCAGCGGAAGATCAACCTTGATAGCTATGAGGAAGAGCTCGCCGCGCGCGAGCAATCACTTGGCGGAGCTCTCCAGGAATCAAAGGACGCTGCCGCAGCTATCGAGGCCGCCAAGAAGGAGCTGGAGACGAGGGTGACGCAGCTGGAGGCCACCCTCCAGAAGAGCGGCGAGGAGGTCACTGCGCTGAAGCACGAGCGCGAGAAGGATGCCTATACTCTTGGCGAGTTGCAGGGCCGTCTCGTTGAGAGGATCAAAGAGCTCGACGCCGCCAAGGACTCCAAGGCAGATCTAGAGCTGAAGCTGGCCACTTTGATGGAGACGCTGGACGGCGCCAAGGAGCGGGAAGCGGGCCTGTTGGAGAAGATCAAGGCCAACGAGGAGCTGTTTGGCGATCGCCACGATCGCTCATAACACCTTCAAGGAGAACGTGATGCACTGGACGGAGGGTCTTGTGGATACTGCCGCCGCCATTGACAAGGAGCTGATGGAGATGGGGATGGTGGATCTCGGGTACCCCGCCGACGAGCATTTCCAACCCAGCGCCAAGCTCAGCCTATTCCTTAAGAGCGTGGTGACGGCTCTCCAGCGGCTCCGGGAAGAGATCCCAAAGCAGCTGGCCAACGAGTCACGCCAAATCTGTGCAGGGGCCCTTCAGAAGGTGCTGATGAAGGTGGCCTTCCGCAATCCAGGCGTCAGCTTCGCCAATGTCCTCAAGTCCCTGCCGCCGACTGCTGACGTTGAAGCGCTCAAGGCCCTTGTCGCACCCATTGTGGACAGGGTGAGCAGAGTCAAGAGGGTTGATGGCGACCGCGTAGATTAGGCCGCCAAGCTTATCTTTCCCTTGTCGCTGTTGATCATGTTTAGGAGAACAATTTATTAGATCAGCAACAAGTTATCTTGTAATATACTCTATCTTAGGCAACGATCGCAATGTTATTTCCTTTACTCGATTCCTTCCTTTATATGTTTGTGCCCTACGCTTTTAGGGAACTCGTCGTCGGCGAGGCACCTTTGTCTTGAAAGCGCTGAGTGCGAACGTCAAGAACTTCGCTGGCGGTGCCGCCTCCGACAAGCAACCTTGTCGCAACTAGTTGCAGCTCACTTAAGTTGTTGAGCGGACTCGAAACAAAGTAAGGGCGCAAACTAGCTACGAGTTGGTTCCTCCGCGCACAGGTTTTCCATATAAAGTACTATCGTTCGAGGAAGATAACTTAAAAATTAAAAAAAACTGATTGCTCAAACTTTGGCAACTTAGCTTTTCTGTCGTTTGCTTCCCGGCAAGGCGATACTTCCTCGAGCGACGCTTGTTGGCCCACACCATTATCTTCTCCTCCCCGGCTAAATTGTGGGCAAAGGAACCTTCCTTTCTTTTGAGAAGAAAGAAGAGAAAATAAAGTTATGGAGCCTCGTGGCTCGTTATCGCTTACCGGGTGCGGGTGCTGCACAAAATGTCAGATAACACATGCAAAATAATTAAGAAAGCATGAAATTGACAAGTTGTGCGCAACGCATGAGCTTTACTGATGCACGGGGTCTGCGCCCGGCTTTGTACAAAGGATTACATGCAACATCGGCAAGACTTGTACAAAAGGGTGGTTGCCGGAACGGGTTCCGGCAACCGCGCCCTATGGGTAAAACTTACGAAGATGCTCTATATTCCAGGAGTTGCTCACCGGAACGCCATCTTCGGTCTCAAGGCGGACAGCGCCAGGCCTAGTGACTCGTTTCACCCGATAAGGGCCTTCCCACTTCGGCGTCAACTTGTTGGAATTCTTGGCGGATTGAACGCGCCGAAGAACAAGGTCGCCTTCCTCGAAACTTCTGGCACTGACTTTGCGGCTATGGTAGCGACGCAAAGCTTGCTGATAACGAGCAGCTCGTACAGCGGCCTGAAGACAATCCTCCTCAAGGAGCAGCGCGTCATCTTGTTGCAGCTGCTCTTGCTCGAGCTCATCATAAGAGAGCACTCGAGGTGACCTGTATACGAGTTCCGTGGGGAGAACTGCCTCTGCTCCATAGACTAGAGCGAAAGGTGTCTGGCCAGTGGCTCGATTTGGCGTCGTCCTGATCGACCAAAGAACCACCGGCAGCTCCTCAATCCAGTTTCTTCCGCACTTGTGCAGCCTGTCAAA
Organism: Aegilops longissima; assembly: GCA_021605205.1. Taxonomy (NCBI): domain Eukaryota; kingdom Viridiplantae; phylum Streptophyta; class Magnoliopsida; order Poales; family Poaceae; genus Aegilops; species Aegilops longissima. Next base: position 526,876,302 of record CM038680.1, read on the forward strand.
AGTTCTGGTCTTGAGTCCTCGCAGCACTTCAGCATTTGCCCTCTCTGCTTGACCGTTGCTCCTTGGATGAGCAATGTAGGTTAAGCAGACCTTGGCGCCAAGATCTTGGACGATTGCATGAAGGTGCGACTCGTGAATTGTGTGCCGTTGTCGGTGATGATCCGTTAGGTATCCCAAAGCGGCAAACAATTGACTCAAGAACTTGATTTCTTGTTGTCTTTGTCACCTTCCTCATCGCTTCCACTTCCGCCACTTTGTGAACTTGTCGATTGCGACGCACAAGTACTCAAAGCCCCGACAGCTCGGGAAAGGGCCGAGGATGTCGAGCCCTGCACCGAAAATGGCCAGGATAAAGGGATTGTCCGAGAGCTTGAGCTGGCTGGTGTATCTGTTTGGAATGGGCCGCACGCTTCACACTTGGTTACTTGTGCAGTTGCATCCTGGAGGGCTGTTGGCCAGAAGAAACCTTGCCGGAAAGCTTTGCCGGCAAGTGCTCTTGCGCCAATGTGGTGACCACATATGCCTCCATGTATCTCTTCCAACAGCTTCTGTCCATCTTCCCGGCAAATACACTTCAATTTCACACCGTTGAGTCTTCTTCTGTACAGGATGTTGTCAACAAACTGGTACATACTCGACTGCCGGGCTACTCTCTCCGCTTCTTCTTGCTCTTCGGGAAGTTCTCCTGTGTGAAGGAAACGGACAATCTGCTGTGCCCATGTTGGAGCTTGCGGCTCGACAACAAGAACTAAAGGCACATCTGCTGCTGCGGGAACATCGGCTTCTACGGCAAGAACCTGCGGCTCGGCCGGAGCTTGATGATCCCCGGCAAGTTTGCCGGAGCAAACCTTGTCGGGAGCGTCTGCTTCAACGAAACAAACCCTAGGGCTTGTCGGAGCAGACTGCTCCTCAGCGATATCTGCGTTGATTTTGGGGACCTTCTTGGCGGCGGCTTCAGGAGCTCTACGGAAAGTAGTCACCGAAACCAACTTCCTCTTCTTGTTACGACCAGTTGATGGCGTTCTATTGGTTGAGTCAGCTTGAGCACAAAAATTCCTGGTTCCATTGGTAACTTGAGTGCAGCGACTTTGACGAGCCATCAGCAATATCATTACGAGCTCTTGGAACATGTTCCATTTGTAGGCCGTCAAGTGTTCTTCTAGCTTTCTCACTTCATCAACATAGGCTTCCATCAACGGACTCGATAATCTTTGTTTACTTGGCGGACGACAAGCTGCGAGTCACCCCCGACAATAAGCTTCTGATCCCAAGGTCCACTGCAATCTCGAGACCGCAAGCAAACCTTCATACTCTGCAGTATTATTTGTTGCTTGCTCTTTGGGAAAGTGCATCCGGACTATGTACTTGAGGTGCTCTCCGGTGGGTGCGATAAGCAACACGCGGCACCGGGCGCCTTTGCAGCGAGAAGGCACCATCAAAGTACATCAGCCACTCTTTACTTGCTTCCTTGACGGGATGCTCGTCTCGAATTTCTTCATCTTGCGTTGGCGTCCATTCTGCTATGAACTCTGCCGGTGCTCTGCTTTGGATAGTTGAAGTGCTTTCAAACTTGAGGCCAAAGCTTGACAGTTCCAAATGCCCACTCGACAATCCTGCCTGTTGCTTCGGATTTTGCAATATCCTCTTCAGCGGAAAAGCAGTGACAACTGTTATCTCATGTGCTTGGAAGTAATGGCGCAGCTTTCTCGAGGCCATGAGGAGGCGAAAGCAGTTTCGACACCGTAGTACCTTGACCTAGCTCCTCAGAGAAGGAATCGACAGTACACCTTGGGCGCTGCACCATCCTTTTCTGAATCTTCTCGCTCGTCTGCGCAGATCTGTCCTTGTCGAGACCAGAGCTTGACGGAGAAGCCCCCTGCTTGTCACTGGATGCATCTGCCATGGTTGCCGGCTCGTCGTCCGCCTCCCTCTTCGCTACTAACGCAGCACTAACCACTTGATTGGTTGCCGCTATGTATAGCAGCAACTTCTCTTGTGGCCTAGGTGCGATAAGTATGGGAGTGGAGGGCAGGTACCTCTTTAAGTCTGCAGCGCAGCCTCCGCTTCGAGTCCATCTCATTGACCTGCCTTTTCAACATCTTGAAAAAGCGGCGAGGCGCTCAGCAGACCTAGAGATAAACTCTGAGAGCAGCCACGAACGGCAAGTCTTCGTGACATCCTTGACGCGCTTTGGTGCTTCAAATCTGCTCAATGGCCTTAATCTTGTCGGGATTGGCTTCAATTCCCCGCTGAGACATGAAGAACCCGAGAAGCTTGCCGGAAGGAACTCCAAACACGCACTTCTCGGGGTTGAGCTTGAGGTTGATCTTGCGCAGATTTGCAAAGGTCTCATCTAAATCTTGAACCAGAGTTGCTTTGTCCTTGCTCTTGACCACTATGTCATCCATGTAGGCTTCTACATTTCGTGCATTTGCGGCTCAAAAGCGCCATGGACTACTCATAACGTTGAACCAGCATTCTTCAAACCGAAAGGCATCCGTATGAAACAAGATGTGCCACATGGTGTAATGAATGCGGTTTTCTTCATCCTCTTCGCCATGAAGATCTGATGATATCCTGAATATGCATCAAGAAATGAAAGCAGATCACATCCAGCCGTGGAGTCAACAATCTGTCGATGCGTGGCAAGGAAATGGGTCTTTGGGACAAGCTTTATTAACATCTGTGAAGTCAATACAAAGTCTCCATTTCCCATTTGCCTTTGAACAACTACAGGATTGGCCAACCACGTGGGATGGAGCACTCCTCTGACAAGGCCTGCTGCTTCCAACTTCTTGATCTCTTCTGCTATGAACTCTTGGCGCTCCACTGCCTGCTTCCTGACTTTTTGCTTGACGGGCCGCGCATGAGGACAGACAGCTAGGTGGTGCTCAATTACTTTCCTGGGAACACCGGGGATGTCAGACGGTTGCCATGCAAACACATCGACATTCGCCCGCAGGAAAGCAACGAGCTCGCCTTCCTATTTAGGGTCGAGAGTGGCACTGATGGTGAAGGTACCACCAGTGCCGTCCTCCTTGGCGGGCACCTTCTTGGTCTTCGGCGGAGCTGCCATCATCTTCTTGCACTTGCCGGTGGAGCTCGATGGTGCGTCCTCGACGGCAGCGCAGCACCAAGAGGTGCGCTTGCGGAGTGGGCATCGAGCTCTTGCCGGACAAAGTGGTCTTCTTCTTCCCCCCGGGAGCTTCAGCGGCAAGTGATTTGCTATCTGTCGTAGTTGCTGCATCCCGGTAAATCTTGTCGGCGTAGATAAGAGCATCTTTCTTGTCACCATGAACAGAAATGACACTTATCGGGCCGGGCATCTTGAGCAAGTTGTATGCATAATGAGAGGCCGCCATGAACTTGGCAAGTGCTGGACGGCCAAGTATTCCATTGTAGGGCAATGTGAAATCAGCAACGTCGAACGTGACCCTCTCAGTCCTGAAGTTTAGCTCGCCGCCGAATGTTACCGGCAGCGTGATCTTCCCTTTCGGCTTGCTCCTTCCTGGGTTGATTCCTTGAAAAGTGACAGTTTCCTCGAGCTCGCAGTCAGGGATCTGAAGCTTCTGGAGCACTGCAGACGAGATCAGGTTTAGGCCGGCCACGCCGTCAACTATCATCTTGGTGACCTTGAGGTTGCGGATAGTTGGTGAGACTAACATCGGCAAGCACCCGACCGCAGTTATGCGATCAGGGTGGTCCTCAATATCAAAGATGATAGGCGTGCTGGACCATTTCAAAGGCCTGCGTGACTCTACGGATGGTTCTGCTGCATTAACCTCTCGCATCCATTGCTTGAGTTGGCGGTGCGAGGTATGCAGAGAAGCACCACCGTCAACACAGAGGACCTCCGTTGCTTTCTGAAACTCTTGCTCATCAGCTTCATCGTCTTCCATATCTTCATCGTCATCGTAAATGCGTCATCCTTGTCGCGCGCGGGAGGTCTGTCTCCTTGCCGCTGCTTGGCCTTGCCGCGGCATCCTCCCCGGCCGGGTCGCTTCTTGCTAGCTGCCCCAGCACCTTCCTGGGCCTTCTCCTTGTCGCGCCGCTCGTATTCAGCCCTCTGCTGTTCAACAAGCTGCTCGACTTTCTTGCAGCTCTGGAGGTCGTGGCCCTTGGTGCGGTGAATTTTGCAGTACTGTTTTCTGGAGCTGTCCTGCTTGTCGGCGGCCGCCACAGCTTGGCGGTCGGTGTCAGCGGCAACCTCCTTGCCGGAGCGACCAACCTTGGCCTTCTTGGCGCCACCTCCGTTGCTGGACTGCTCGACAACTAGTACTTCTTTGCCCTTCTTCTTTCTGTTGTTCCGCCGCCAGCTCTTTTTCGCTGGGGCGGTCTCCTCACTGTCAGATCCTGCTTCCACATTCTCTCCTGGGAGTCTTCTCCCTTCTTCAGCACGTGCACACTTGTCGGCCAAGGCATATAGCTCACTGACGTCCTTGACTTTGCACATCGCCATCTCCTCCCTCATCCTGCGGTTCCGCATGTTCTGATGAAACGCGCTGATCACCGCGGCAGGGTGGACATCTGGGATGTTGTAGTGCACATGGCTAAATCTCTGAATGAACTTGCGCAGGACTCTCCTTCCTTCAGGCGCAGCAGGTGAAGGTCACTCTCCGCCATGAGGTTGGTGGTCACCGTGAAGGCGCCGCAAACCGATGGCATAGATCTGCCTGTGAAGATATGGAACTGTCCGGCAAGTGCATGAGCCAAGATCTAACATTAGGCTTGAGTACCAGCGGGAAGTAGTTGGCGAGGATCTTGTCGTCTCGTCCCCCTGCAGCCTGCACCGCAATGGTGTAGATGCTGAGGAACTCCGATGGGTGTGTCCTGCCATCATACTTCTCTGGCACATATGGTTTGAAGTTTTTCTTGTCGGGCCACTGGACTTGCCGCAGCTCACGAGTGAACGCAGGGCAACCTACCGCGTATGGCAAGCCACCTGGTTTCTTCCGGCGCTTGCATGTCGACATGGGCCCAGCCCAGCGCTGGTCGGATTGACGCCGCTTCTCGGGCGCTCGGCGCGAGTTCGAGCGTCTTCTTGTTGCTGTTCTTGAAGAACTTGGCGCTGATCACGGCGAGCTCGTGGATCTGACGACGCGGTGGCGTCGCTGTCGAGGTGGATCCGACGAGTCGGCGATCTTGGCCTTCTGGATGGAGAGTGCATGGTGGTCGCACCCCCATAGGTTTCGTCGCCACCGGCTCGTGCTTTGTCGTCTCGCCGCGGCAAGGATGCAGTTGGTTGTCATGCGGAGTGTCGCCGTTAAGCGGCCGATGAGACTCGGATGGTGGCCTCCATTCGTCGACCTTGTCGGCCGTTGGAGGGTAGTCTAGAAGCAGTTGAGCTCGCCAAGGCTTCTGCTGGAGTGGTGGGTGGCAATGGCGTGCGGTGCGAGGAACGGATATGCCGGACTTCTAACCAAGTTAGAAGGAGCAGCATCCCGCCCAGCGATCGACTCGCTTCATACCAAGCATGTTTGGCGTGCATGCTGTCCTCGAGGGCTTTGGGATCCTCCAGCTTGGCCTTGATCCAACGAGCGTATGGCGCTGCGAGCACCATGACGATGTCGGTCTCGCACCTCCTGAGATGGACGCGGTACGTATCCGGACGCCGAGGTCTGCGCCGCCTTGTCCCTGGACTTGGCAGCGTCGTGGACTCCCTCGACGACGCCGGTTCCTCCGCCAGTGTCTTCCCCACCACTCGCCAGCTCCGGTGGTGGTGGGTTTGACGCGGACGGCTCTGCTGCCGCCGAAGCCTTCTTCTTCGGTGGCATGTTGATGAAGATGATGAAGAAGTTGCTCGTGTGAACGCCGGATCAGGTTCACACAGCCTCGACGCCCCCTACGGGCGCGCCAAAGATGTCGGGGAAGCTGATCGTGACCCACGAACACCTATGGGACCTGGCGTACCGAGTCCCTTGTGGTTCGGTGGGGGGCGGAGATTGCACGAAGAGCAGATCGAGGTGATGCACACGAGCAGTTTTACCCAGCTTCGGAGCTCTCCGGAGAGATAATACTCCTACTGCTGCTTGGTTGATTGTATTGTGTTCTTGCTAGGGAGCAATGGGAGCTACAAAACCTAGCTTGAGTGAGTGTAGTCTCGAGTGAGTCGAATGGACCGAACCCTTTCTACGTTGCACATGGGCCTCCTTTTATAGGCTCAAGGGGTCACCACAGGTGGCAACGTAGACGAGGGCAAAAATGGGAAAATGAGTAGCGGTTGGTACACCGACTTGTACAGTGCATTCTACCTAACTCTGACGGCAAGGGACAAGAGTAATAAATGCCCGTCCCTGTCGCCTAAACAGTGCAACAGGGACCGTCAAATGCACCACCGTTTTCCACGATGGTAAGCTTGTCAGCGCCGCTTATCGCTGCTCCCCGCTGGCTGCACAGCCTCTTGACACGCACGCCTGGAATGGCCCCATGGCGACACGTTGGTGGATGAGCTGGAGGGGAGATGAAGAGAGGTTGCCTGCCGCGGCAAGCACCTTGCCGCGGCTGAATCCTTGTCACGCTCGGGAGCTTGTCGCTCACCAAGCCTTCCCGGCAAGCTCCTCTTGCCGGGGCCTTGTCTTCTGTGTGCCTTGAGTGGCCTTCCCGGCAAGCTCCTCTTGCCGGGGCCTTGAATACTTTGTTCTTGAATGGCTCCAAAGGAACCACGGAGGATCTTGGCGGTCACTAGGCAAACCCTGCCGCGGGGTGCTGCGACTGCCCGTGCACGAGTTCGGGATACTCGGGTACCCCTACTCTAGTACACCGACACCTGCTATCTGAGCCGACCTCGCCTGTTGTCCCCAATTCAGGCTGGGGACAAGAGACGCTTTCGAGCTCTCGGCTCGTCTTTGTCTGGCGTCGCTTCGCGTTCCTGAAGTCGCTTGCTGTGACGGCGCCCAAGGTGGTGAAGGAGTTCCTGATGCGCCGCATTGTTCCTCTTCAACGCCATTCCCACCGGATGTGGGCCTTCGGCGGGTCTGGTGATCGTATGAGGCTCCAGGAAGAAGGCCTGGCGCCAGAAGAGCTAAGGAAAGTGCTCCTGGTCCTGACTGGCGATCCTAACCCCGGTGGCATCCAACACGAAGGGGCCTTGCTGTACCTCTGCTTGAACAGGGGTGATTTGGTGAACCAGATGCCTATCTTCGATGAATGGGGGCTGCGCCCCGCTGGTCTCCAGGGGCCTCGCGAGAATCTAGTGGTGGTGACAGCCCTTCCAGTCGGCCAAGGCGGCTCCTCCTCAAGTGGCGGAGCAGGGAGGCATGAGCCGCCAGAGGCCGAAGGGACCCCCGCCGGGGTGACAGCGCCTGGCGATGCTCGTGAGGGGGCAGCTCCTGAGGCTCGTGCCGCTGCGGCTGAGGGCGGCAGGTAGCCGCCCGCAGCGCCCGCGGCTGGAGCCCCCGAGGCCCCTGCTGCTTCTCTTGGTGAGGCGACTAGCACAAGGCCAGTGGCGCCCGAGCGCAAGCCGCCTTGATGCTTCTCCCTCGCCACAGGCTGATCCCTGCGCTCAAATCTTGGGTCGTTTCCGCATGAACTTCGAGGCCCTCCGGAAGAGAAGGGAGGCCCTGGGCGATGATTACCCTTGTCGCCTGCTGAAGCGCAGGAAGTACATCGCTACTGACGAGTAAGCCTTCTCCTTCTCCAGCTCCTGATGCCTCTGCTGCTTGTACTGATCCTTGCCCTGCAGGCCCCTTCCTGCCGAGCTCATGGAGACGGGTGAGGAGTCGTCCTCCCCGGCTTCGCCTCCTCCCCAACCCTCGAGTGCTCCAAGCAGTGGAGCTCTTGTGGTGAGGGCGATCGGGGAGATGAGCCGTCCCGAGGCGCGTCGTGGCCCCGCGCGCCTCGCGATCCTTCCTCGTGAGCCTTCCCGAGGCATAGCTAGCCTGCCGTGGGCTTCTCGCCTGGTCATGGATGGCGATTGGCTGAGGCGCTTCCTGCGCCCCTCGTCTGGGGATGGGCTGGCTCCAGGCCGGGCTTCTGGCGCGGCGCGCCCGGCCGTCGCGAGGGTGCCAGCCCCCTGCCCGGAGGGGGAGTGTTGATTCGCTGCTCCCGGCGCCCGTCTGGGGCGGTCGATGGTGTGGAGGACGTGCCCGAGCGTGCCCGGGAGCGTCGCGCCCTTCGCCAAGGATTTCTTCGAAGGGCAGCCGATGCGGTGAGCCTTCTTGGTGAAGAGCTTGCTGATGAAGACGCGCACCTTGAGGCCGAGGGCCTGCGCCTGGCCGCAGAGAGGCGCGAGCTGGAGGGCGCTGCCGCCCTTGCGCGTCGCCAGCGCGAGCTTGATGACGAACAGGCCCAGGCGTCACTGGCAGCCTCTCGGGAGGCCTGTTCTCGGGCCCTCGAGGAGGCCCGGGCAGCTGACAGGCGGCGAGAGGCGGCGGAGGAGCGGGCACAGGAAGCCCTGGCCCGGTGCCACTCGTTGGAGGAGCAAGCGGAGCTGCATGAGGCAGCCCTTGCGTCGATGAAGGTGGCCTCTGGCGACTCGGCGGAGCTCCGGAAGCGTGAAGAGGCGCTGACGCTTGAAGCCGCCAAACGCGCGCGAGTACGAGCGCTTGGAGGCAAGGGAGCGCTTGGTGACGCGGGCAGAGGATGAGGTTGCAGCACGGGAGGCCCGCGTCATGGAGGAGGTCGGACGCCGAGTGGCGGCGGCGCGCTCGAATCTCGAGCGCGAGTTTGAGGAGCGGTTGGGGTTGATCAAGGCCGAGGCTGAGGGTAGGACTGCTGCCTTGAGGGCCAAACTGGAGGAGGCGGCGGGCGATGCTCTCCGGGCCGCCCTCGAGGTGGCGCAGAGGAGTCTACCACCTCTCGGGCCGAGGCTCCTTCTTCGCCCCGGTGGAGGAGGCCGAGGCTGTTCGCGCCAGAATGCGGACGAGATGCGTCAGTGGCGAATCTTGGAGCACGAGCACCGTCCCATGCTCGCCACACTCCGGGAAAGAGCTAACGTAGCCTTGGAAAATATCTGCGAGGCGGCAGTAGGCCAGCCGCACGCGGTTAACTACGCCGGCAACCTTCAGTTCTTCACTGACGTGGTGGCGCGGTCGGTCAGGGCCGACGGGTTGGTGGAGGGGAGGAGCCGCGCGCTGCTCGGGCACGCCTTCTCTCGCGTTTTCAGCCATCTCCAGGACATGGACCCTCACTTCGATTTTGACGCAGCCATCGCTCCAGTTCCCCAGGCCGTCCGGGGCGACCTGGCGCACTGGGTGGAAGACAACGTGGATGCCCTTGTCCGGGCCTTCGCTTCGGACGACGACGGCGTGGTCGTGGCTGCCGATGAGGGCGGCGTGGTGAACGGCCCAGACACCGCCGACGATCACGCAGACAGCGATGGCGAGGCCAGCGACGCCAGCAACGGCTCAGGAGGTGCTCCTGAGGATGCATTGGGGGATTTGTCCGACTGATCATGTATTGTCCTTGTTCCATTACCCTGCATGAATAGAACTCAGGCTTTGGCCGATGGAGGTGAAGCATTTTGGGAGGGGAGCCCTCATGTAAGACTTGTGTTCTTCAGATAGCTGGTGTTACATCGCCCATACGCCCGTGCCAAGTGGTTGGCTAAGCGGCGCGCTAGTTGGATGGTTTACCTTTGTTTCGTACGAGCCTCGAGATAGCCTGTGGGATGCTGCGGCGATCCGAGTGTCTATCGATTGAATCCGTAGGACCTGCAGCAAAAACCCTCCGGAGAGGACGCGGCGGCGACAGGCTGGGTTGTGCGCGAGCTTGGCCTGGCCCGGCTCGCGAGGGGCTCGCGAGGGGAGGCAGCTGAGGCGGAGTTGTAACCGAAATGCGAGAGATTTGCTCGAACGAGACTAAGCACCCCTTCCCCGAACACACGCAAATCTTCAAGCTCAAATTCAACTTAAATACAACAGGGGAAAACGACAGCCAGAGGGAAAACCAAATGAAAGCAGAAAAAGGCCGCGTCCGGCACCTAGTCTAGTCTTGGACGTCTTCACACCAGCGCGGAGCTAAGTGCTGCTCTGGGCGTGGGAGGGAGCCCAGGGCTGAGGCGGCACCCCTGAGACTCCGGGGCGTGTACAGCCCCAGTCATTATTACGTGAGAGTGTCACGGGGCGGCGAGCTTCACAGGCACTGGGCCTTCTTCACAGGTACCGGCATTGCTTCATATCGCCAGACGAGGGCCCCGCCTTGCGCCACACTCTAGTGCCACCAACGACGACCGGAAACCAGGACGCCGCCGGTGGGGTAGAACGGTCGCCCAGTTCCCCAGCGACCACGGGTCCTCCGCCAGGCAGGCCCCGAGGCACCTCCCAGCAGAGGGCCTACCTCCCGAGAACGCCTTGCTCGACGCCGCGGTGGTGATGTCGGATCTCTGCCCCTCTCCGGCAGCCTCGGCCCCCTCCCGAGGGGTAGGAGGCTGCGGAGCGGGCAGCCGCTCGTCGTGGCGACCTGTACCTCCTGCGACCTATGGTTAGTGTATGTTTGCTCTTGAGGAAGTAGCGGTACCCGGTAATCGTCGCCCCCGGCGTGACCAGTGGGACCATCTCGAGACTCCTGGAAGAGCGCGGCTTCTGGCGCCTCATCCCCCCAGATTGGGCTGAGGAGCGAGTCTTTTCTCCCTCATGGGTGCCCTGGTCCATCATGTGGGGCACGTATTCTTCCGGCGCCGTCATCCGAAGGCCACGCCAGAGTGCTGGCGTGCCTTGCTGCTCGCTCGTCGCCCGTCGTGGGGTGGTGGCGGCGGTCCACCAGGGCCGTGACTTGCGTCGAGTCCTTCTTCTCCGCGGGCCGGGGGCTGGGGCAACCCCGCCGCCGGCCCGGTGCTGACAGCTTCGCCGGTGCTGGAGTAGCTTTGGAGCCCGTGTGCGCGCGCGGAGCCCCCGTGCGGGCCGCCCTCGGTCTGAGGTGGGAGTTGGGTGCAGAAGGGGTGAGTCCCCGAGGCGGCGAAGCCCAGGAGCTCCGCCACTCGCTCCAAGAAGACGTCGAGGCCGCTCTCAAAGAGCCTGCACTGCAGCAGCTCTCGGGCCCCGTGTGAGCGGCCCTCGAGTTCGCTTTGTTCGGTGGGTGTACGGTGATGTGGTCGCGGCGTGGTTGGAGGCTCTTGCTGCCGACCGCGCCTGTCGCGGTGTGAGAGCCGTCGAAGCCTGTCCACGTCGCCCGCGGCCCGCAGCGCCCTGCGGACCGCGAGCTGCCTGGGGCACGGGGTCACCCGAGGCGAGCGGCTCTGCGTGGGCGGGCCACGCAGCCCAAGGATCTGGGTTGCCCGCTTGGTCGCCGGACATGGTGATGACGATGCGACAGGACACGAGGTGGCAGAAGGCGGATTCCGGCGCACCCCTACCTGGCGCGCGAAATGTCGGATTTCGGGTTCCGGCAGACCCTTAAGGTTCGAACTCTGGGGTGCGCGTGGAGATCCAACCCTCCACCATCTCGTTCCTCACCGAATCGCAAGGACCTAAAACTACTAAGAAGAACAGCTCAAGAGACACAAGATTTATACTGGTTCAGGCCACCATCGTGGTGTAATACCCTACTCCAGTGTGTGGTGTGGTGGATCGCCTCTGGGGCTGATGAAGAACAGTACAGGGAAGAACAGCCTCGCGAGGGTCTGTTCTTGGTGGAAGCGATGAACTGCTAAGTGGTGTCCCGTCGCTCTAGCTTTAGGATCGGGTCTCTCTCTCTCTCTCTCTTCGGATGCTTCCCACTCTATCCGATCGTCCCCCTACTATGGTGGCTAGCTCTACTTATATAGACGAAGGCCATGGGCCTCTTCCCAAATATTGAGTGGGAAGGGCGCCAACAATTGGCCATTTTGAAGGGGAACAGCGGGTACACTTATCCTGACTAAAGTTGGTCCTCGCCTGCCAAAGGCTCTGGTGATGACGCCTGCTTGGGCTCCACGATGACTGCATTCCAGCCGTTGGGGCTGGTCTTGGTCTTGTTGCACCAAAATGGATGCCTTTGCTTGATGCTCTTGCCTGCGCTTGCTCCCTTTGCACCAAAGAGGAAAGGAGGACGCTGCGCGGGCTGGCGCCCGACTGGCGCCCTTGGTCGTCATGGCTTACGTCATGGGCACCTCGCGAGGTACCCTGCCTTGAACTCTCCGCCTCCTCATGAGCCAGCCTGACGAGGCCGTGCCTGAGGAAGCTCTTGGTCGTCCGCCCCGCGAGGCTTGGCCCCTGGCGAGGGTCTTGAGCTTGTGTAGATGAAGATGGGCTGTCCTGGGCCTCCTTTGAGCCACGCCGCAGGCCGTAGGCAGGCAATTCTGGGGACCCCCATTCCCAGAACGCCGACAATACTCTTCGGCCGCAAGGACTTCAGTCCATCTGTCAGCTAGCAAATCTTTGTCAGCTCTAAGCTGTTGCTGCTTTTTCTTGAGGCTGCTTGCCGTGGCCATGAGCCTGCGTTTGAAACGCTCTTGTTCGACGGGATCCTCGGGCACAGCAATTAAATCGTCGTCGAGGCTTGCCTCATCTTCGGAGGGAGGCATGTAATTATCGTCCTCTATCTCTTTTCCTGCCGCTCTCTCATGAGGGCTGGCTTCTCCATCCTCCTGCGCTGAATCTTGCTGGAGGGGGTTGTCTTCGGCACTGTCTGGGGTGTTATTGTCTCCCGTGCTGGAATCACCGTTTTTGCTGTGGCGGGATTTAGAGCGGCACCGCTGACGCCGGCGCTTAGGCTGTTTCTTGGAGGGGTCATCCTCTGCTGTTCCATCGCCATTCCCATCTTTTGGGATGTCCACCATGTATATGTCATATGACGAGGTGGCCTTCCAGTGCCCTGTGGGCGCTGGTTCTTGGTCGTCTCCTGCATCGTCGTCCATACCGTCGATGTCTTCAGAGTCGAAATCGAGCATGTCGGTTAAATCATCGACAGTGGCTACGAAGTGGGTGGTGGGTGGTCTTTGATTTTCTTCGTCGTCCGCATCCCAACCTTCCTGACCATAATCCGGCTAGGGCTCTCCTGATAAAGAGAGAGACTTTAGTGAATTCAGAATGTCGCAAAAGGCGAGTCTGAAAGATGTCCATGGCAGTGAATTCCATGATCGGCGCCCAATCGGATTCGATTGGCAGGGGCGCGGAAGGCTCGGAGTCCGGGGAGGAGTCCGGCACCTTGGAATCACAAGCTTCGCAAAGGACGGGGTAGGTGTATGGCTCAATCGCCGTAGAGATCGCAGCCCCCGAGGCGGTGTCCAGCCACCCGTCCTCGATCGGCGTGGTCGGCTCCGAGCTAAAGGTCGGAGCGGACTCTAGTGCGGCCTCCAGGACACTGTTCGGCAGCAGAGCTAGATGATGCCCCACGTGACAGTGCGGCGCGCTTGGCTGTGGCTCGAACCCGTCGAAGATCAAGTCTCCGCAGACGTCAGCCGTGTAGTTCAAACTTCCAAATCTGACCTAATGGCCAGGGGCGTAGCTTTCAATCTGCTCCAGATGGCCAAGCGAATTGGCCCGCAATGCAAAGCCGCCGAATACGAAGATCTGTCCGGGGAGAAAAGTCTCACCCTGGAGCGCATCGTTGTTGATGATCGGAGGAGCCATCGGGCCTAAAGATGACAACACAGAGGAACTCTCAATGAAAGCACCAATGTCGGTTTCAAAACCGGCGGATCTCGGGTAGGGGGTCCCGAACTGTGCGTCTAGGCGGATGGTAACAGGAGACAAGGGACACGATGTTTTTACCCAGGTTCGGGCCCTCTTGATGGAGGTAAAACCCTACTCCTGCTTGATTAAAATTGATGATATGGGTAGTACAAGAGTAGATCTACCACGAGATCAGAGAGGCTAAACCCTAGAAGCTAGCCTATGATATGATTGTCCTTCGTCCTACGGACTAAAACCCGCCGGTTTATATAGGCACCGAATAGGGTTAGGGTTACACAGAGTCGGTTACAATGGTAGGAGATCTACATATCCGTATCGCCAAGCTTGCCTTCCACGCCTTCAATCTTGTATCTTCATAGTCCAGGAGTCCGGCCAAAGGTCATAGTCCGGCTATCCGGACACCCCCTAATCCAGGACTCCCTCAATGATCTAAATTGGTATGAGTTGTATGTTTCACTTTGATGTTGTCCTATGGTGCCCTCGTGTCGCGCAAGCGTGAGGGGTTCCTGCTGTAGGGTGTTGCAATACGTTTATGATTCGCTTATAGTGGGTTGCATGAGTGACTGAAACACAAACCCGAGTAAGGGGGTTGTTGCGTATGGGAATAAAGAGGACTTGATGCTTCAATGCTATGGTTGGGTTTTACCTTAATGATCTTTAGTAGTTGCGAATGCTTGCTAGAGTTCCAATCATAAGTTCATATGATCCAAGTAGAGAATGTATGTTAGCTTATGCCTCTCCCTCATATGAAACTGCAATAGTGATTACCGGTCTTGTTAACAATTGCCTAGGACAATTCCGCACACCGATCCACCATTATTCCACACTCGCTATTTATAATATTTAGTAGTATATTCTAACTTTATGATAACAGCAACTACTTTTATATTTTATCTCTCCGCAAAGTTATCCTCTTCATACCCACAACATAGTTTTATTTCTCGTTTCTAGTTGGAAGCAAACGTTTGGTGTACGTAGATTCGTATCAGTGGCAGATAGGGCTTGAGAGAATATTGATCTTACCTTTAGCTCCTTGTGGGTTCGACACTCCATACTTATCACTTCCACCTTTGGAAATTGCTACGATGATTCCCTACACTTGGGGATTATCAAGCTCTTTTCTGGCGCCGTTGCCGGGGAGCAATAGCGTGGTGTTGATATTCTCGTGTGTGCTTGTTTGCTTTCTTCACTAAGTAGATTTTGTTTTTCCTTTTTCTGTTTTGTTGTGGGTGAAACATGCAAAAAAAATTAAAAGAAAGAAAATACAAAAAATTATTACTTGCCTCTCATGCCTAAAAAGTTTTTCAAAAAGGAGAAGTGATTGGAAAGTTCTGCATTGAAGAAGTGAGGGTCGACCTTGAGCACTTGTGTTCATGCTCACGGAAACAATGTAGAATTTTTCATGGAAGTTTATCTGTAAATAATTATCCCCTTTTGTATATCCATTGTATTATAAAAATAATATGCCAAGCTTTGGTTCTAGGATGATTAGATTGCTTGTTTACTATGTGCAGAACAAAAACAGAAACTTTGGCTGTAGTACATGAATTTAATTTTTTTACTGTAAGGTCAAATGGGTCTGAAACTTTTTGAACATTACTTCGGTACAAATTGTTCAAATTTTAAAATTTATTTCATAATTTTAGGAGTTACAGAAGTTTACCAAACTTCCATATTACTACAGACTGTCCTGTTTTTGACAGATTCTGTTTTTCGCGTGTTGTTTGCTTATTTTGATGAATCTATGGCTAGTATCGGGGGGTATGAACCATAGAGAAGTTGGAATACAGTAGGTTTAACACCAATATAAATAAAGAATGAGTTCATTACAGTACCTTAAAGTAGTAGTTTGCTTTATTACACTAACGGATCTCACAAAGTTTTTGTTAAAGTTTTGTGTGGATGAAGTGTTCGAAGAACGAGGAGTTACCGATGTGAGAAGAATAAAGAGAGGCAAGAGTTCAAGCTTGGGGATGCCCAAGGCACTCCAAGTAAATATTCCAAGTATACTCAAGCATCTAAGCTTGGGGATGCCCCGGTTGGCATCCCATCTTTCTTCTTCAACAATTATCGGTATACCTCGGTTTTTGTTTTGTTCACATGATTTGTGTCCTTTGTGATTTTATTTTTCTTCAAGAACCATGCTAGGGTGAGATGTCCCTTCATCAATTTATAGAATACTTCATGTGCTTCACTTATATCTTTTAAGTATGACCTTATAGAATTACTCTTTGTGCTTCACTTAAATCTTTTGAGTATGGTTTTATAGAATGCTTTGTGTGCTTCACTTATATATTTTGAGCTTGGATATTGGTTAGTCTATGTTAATTGTAGAATGCTCCATGACCTTCACTTATATCTTTTGGAGTATGAATAATACTATCATTTAAAGTGGGTTTGGAAGAGTGTCAACTTTAGGAATTAGTGATCCCACTATTTTGGAGGTGTTGAATCTTAGTGTGATATTTATGAAAGTGGATTTGGAAGAGTGTCAACTTTAGCTAGTAATGATTCCACTATTTCGGAAGAGGTTACAATTGAGTATGAGAACAAAGTTTCTATCCATGATGCTACTGAAAATTATTATGAGGGAGGAATACATGCTTGTAGGAGTTGCAATAATATCAAGTTTCCTCTCTAAGTGCTTAAAGTTTTGAAGTTATACTTGTTTTGCCTTCTTATGCTAGTTGATTGTTGTTCTTATAAATGGTGTCCTCACAAAATCCCTAGGAATAGGAAGTGGGTTATGTTTAAATGTCCTAGTCATATTCTTTATGATGCTCTCTTTATGTTTCAATTCTTTTCTTTTATGTGAGCATCATTGAAATCATCATGCCTAGCTAAAAGGCATTAAAGAAAAGCGCTTGTTGGGAGACAACCCAATATTTACCATTACTATTTTTGTGTGTTTAAATTATTAAGCTACTGTATTAATCATGTTTTATAGCTTTTGTTTCAATAAAGTGCCAAGTAAGACCTTTGGGAAGACTTGGGAGAAAGTCAATGTGATCTTGCTGTAAAAAACAGAAACTTTGCGCTCACGAGATTAGCTGTCATTTTTTACAGAAGAGCAATTTTGAGTTGATTATTTTTGCATAAGATTAATAGACAAATTCCTCACGTCCAACAATTTATTTCATAATTTTTGGAGTAGCATAAGTATGGTTTTATGTTCAGATCATTACAGACTGTTCTGTTTCTGACAGATTCTGTTTTCATTGCATAGTTTGCTTGTTTTCTAATTTCTATGACTTATATTTCTCAATATAAATTGTACAAATGATATGGTACAGTACACATTATGTGGTAACAATTATGAACCTTGTCTTAGACAGTACCAAAGTGGATGGTTTACTCTTTATCATACTAACCTATCTCACGAAGTTTTGTTAAGTTTTGTGTGATTGAAGTTTTCAAGCTTTGGGTGAGATATCGATATGAGTAGAATAAGGAGTGCAAAGACCCTAAGCTTGGGGATTCCCAAGGCACCCCAAGGTAATATTCAACAAAGACTCAAGTACCTAAGCTTGGGGATGCCCCGGAAGGCATCCCCTCTTTCGTCTTCAAAACTATCGGTATACCTTACTCGGAGCTATATTTTTATTCGTCGCATGATATGTGTTTTGCTTGGAGCGTATTTTCAATTTTAATTGATTTTTGAATAAAATCATTGGATCTGAAATATTGAATGAAAAAGAATCCTCACATGGCTAGTTAATTATTTGACTACTCAATGTTCTTCACTCATATCTTTTGGAGTAGTTTGTCATTTACTCATGTGCTTCACGTATATCCCATGAGTAAATGGTTGAATAAATTGAATGTCATAAACCTAAATTTATATATGTTTCATATGCTTATAACATGGGGAGTAATGACTTCACACATAATAAGTATAGGTAGTAAACTTATTGAAAGTTAGCAAACGTAGAATTGGTCACTTGAACAATTCATGAAAGAATATTAAAGGAAGAGGGATTTCACATATAAATATACTATCTTCGACATCTTTTGTAATTGCGAGCACTCATTAAAATATGACATGCTAAAAGGTTGATGTTGGACAAGGAAGACAACGTAATGGGTTATGTTTTCTTATATCTGAAATAAAGTATATTGTCATGGATCGCCCAACACGTTGAGCTTGCCTTTCCCCCTCATGCTAGCCAAATTCTTTGCACTAAGTAGAGATACTACTTGTGCTTCCAAATACCCTTAAACTCGGTTTTTCCATGAGAGTCCACCATACCTACCTATGGATTGAGTAAGATTCTTCAAGTAAGTTGTCATCGGTGCAAGCAATAAAAATTGCTCTCTAAATATGTATGATTGATTAGTGTGGAGGAAATAAGCTTTATACGATCTTGTGATGTGGAAGAAATAAAAGCGACGGACTACATAATAAAGGTCCATATCACAAGTGGCAATATAAAGTGACGTTCTTTCGCATTAAGATTTTGTGCATCCAACCCTGAAAGTGCATGGCAACCTCTGCTTCCCTCTGCGAAGGGCCTATCTTTTACTTTTATCTCTTACCCTTATGCAAGAGTCATGGTGACTTTCACCTTTTCTTTTTACATTTTATCCTTTGGCAAGCACGTTGTATTGGAAAGATTCTGATATATATATCCAATTGGATGTAAGGCATCATGAACTATTATTGTTGACATTACCCTTGAGGTAATAGGTTGGGAGGCGAATCTATAAGCCCCTATCTTTCTATGTGTCTAATTAAAACTTTGAACCCATAAATATCGCGTGAGTGTTAGCAATTGTGAAAGACTAAATGATAGTTGAGTATGTGGAGTTTGCTAAATCAAAGCTCTGACATAGACTCTTCCTGAAAATAAGATGAATTGTGATTGTTTGATGACTGATAACACGGTTTGTTAGTTTTCAAGAAAGTTTATGATCTATACTTTAACATGTGAATAGCTTGTTACTTGATCATGAAGAGTTTTATGAGATGAGCTACTGTTATGACATATAATGATGCTAGAAAAAGTGATTGGAATTATCATTGATCAAACTTAAGCACTTGCTAGCATTCACACTTCATAAATTATTTCCTTTATCATTTACCTACTCGAGGACGAGCAGGAATTAAACTTGGGGATGCTGATACGTCTCCAACGTATCTATAATTTATGAAGTATTCATGCTGTTATATTATCTATCTTAGATGTTTAATGGGCTTTTATATGTTGTTTTATATGATTTTTGGGACTAACCTATTAACCTAGAGCCCAGTGCCAGTTTCTGTTTTCTCCTTGTTTTTGAGTTTTGCACAAAAGGAATACCAAACGGAGTCCAATTGACGTGCCAATTTTTGTAGATTTTTTATGGACCAAAAGAAGACCACGGAGCATCGGAGTTGGGCCAGAAGAGTCCCGGGCTACCTGATACGTCCATTTTGCATCATGCTTTTATATCGATATTTATTGCAATATGGGTTGTTATTACACGTTATGTCACAATACTTATGCCTATTCTCTCTTATTTTACAAGGTTTACATAAGGAGGCAGAATGCCGGCAGCTGGAATTCTGGGCTGGAAAAGGAGCAAATATTAGAGACCTATTCTGCACAACTCCAAAAGTCCTGAAACTCCACGAAAGTTATTTTTGGAAATAATAAAAATTATTGAGCGGAAGAAATACGTCAGGGGGGCTCCACCTGTCCACGAGAGTGGGGGGCGCGCCCTACCCCCTGGGCACGCCCCCTGCCTCGCGGGCCCCCTATTGGCCCTCCGGTGGCCATCTTCTGCTATATGAAGTCTTTCGTCCTAAGAAAAATCATAAGCAAGCTTTCGGGACGAGACTCCGCCGCCATGAGGCGGAACCTTGGCGGAACCAATCTAGGGCTCCGGCAGAGCTGTTCTGCCGGGGACACTTCCCTCCGGGAGGGGGAAATCATCGCCATCGTCATCACCAATGCTCCTCTCATCGGGAGAGGGCAATCTCCATCAACATCTTCACCAGCACCATCTCCTCTCAAACCCTAGTTCATCTCTTGTATCCAATTCTTGTCTCTAAGTGTGGGATTGGTACCCGTAGGTTGCTAGTAGTGTTGATTACTCCTTGTAGTTGATGCTAGTTCGTTTATTTGGTGGAAGATCATATGTTCAGATCCTATATGCATATTAATATTCCTCTGATTATGAACATGAATATGCTTTGTGAGTAGTTACGTTTGTTCCCGAGGACATGGGAGAAGTCTTGCTATTAGTAGTCATGTGAATTTGGTATTCGTTCGATATTTTGATGAAATGTATGTTGTCTCTCCTCTAGTGGTGTTATGTGAACGTCGACTACATGACAGTTCACCATTATTTTGTCCTAGAGGAAGGCATTGGGAAGTAATAAGTAGATGATGGGTTGCTAGAGTGACAGAAGCTTAAACCCTAGTTTATGCATTGCTTCGTAAGGGGCTGATTTGGATCCATATGTTTCATGCTATGGTTTGGTTTACCTTAATACTTTTGTTGTAGTTGAGGATGCTTGCAATAGAGGTTAATCATAAGTGGGATGCTTGTCCAAGTAAGGGCAGCACCCAAGCACCGGTCCACCCACATATCAAATTATAAAAGTACCGAACGCGAATCATATGAACGTGATGAAAACTAGCTTGACGATAATTCCCATGTGTCCTCGGGAGCGCTTTTCTCCATATAAGAGTTTGTCCAGGCTTGTCCTTTGCTACAAAAAGGATTGGGCCACCTTGCTGCACTTTATTTACTTTTGTTACTTGTTTCTCGTTACCAATTATCTTATCACAAAACTATCTGTTACCTATAATTTCAATGCTTGCAGAGAATACCTTGCTGAAAACCGCTTGTCATTTCCTTCTGCTCCTTGTTGGGTTCGACACTCTTACTTATCGAAAGGACTACGATAGATCCCCTATACTTGTCGGTCATCAAGACTCTTTTCTGGCGCCGTTTCCGGGGAGTGAAGCACCTTTGGTAGATGGAATTTGGTTAGGAAAAATTCATATAGTGTGCTGAAATTTACTGTCACTTGTTATTATGGAAAGTAATCCTCTGAGGGGCTTGTTCGGGGTATCTTCACCCTGACCAGTAGAGCAAAGAATTGCTCCTCAACCTACTGAAAATGAAAATGTCTACTTTGAAATTCCTTTGGGTATGTTAGAAAAACTGCTAGCTAATCCTTTTGCATGAGACGGAACAAAGCATCCTGATGAGCACCTAATCTATGTGGATGAAGTTTGTGGATTATTTAAGCTTGCAGGTATATCCGATGATGTTATTAAGAAGAAGGTCTTCCCTTTATCTTTGAAGGGATATGCATTGACATGGTATAGGCTATGTGATGATACGGGGTCATGGAACTACAAACGATTGAAATTGGAATTTCATCAGAAGTTTTATCCTATGCATCTTGTTCATCGTGATCGCAATTATATATATACTTTTTGGCCTCGCGAAGGAGAAAGCATCGCTCAAGCTTGGGGGAAGGCTTAAATCAATGCTATATTCATGCCCCAATCATGATCTCTCAAGAGAAATAATTATTCAAAGTTTTTATGCTCGGCTTTCTGATAACAATCGCACCATGCTCGATACTTCTTGTGCTGGCTCTTTTATGATGAAGACTATTGAATTCAAATATAACTTATTGGAAAGAATTAAACGTAACTCTGAAGATTGGGATCTCAACGAAGGTAAGGAGTCAGGTATGACACCTAAGTTTGATTGTGTTAAATCTTTTATGGATACCGATGTTTTCCATAAATTTAGCACTAAATATGGACTTGACTATGAGATAGTAGCTTCTTTCTGTGAATCTTTTGCTGCTTATGTTGATCTCCCTAGGGAGAAGTGGTTTAGATATCATCCTCCCATAGAAGTAAAAGTAGCCGCACCTATTAAAGTTGAAGAAAAGACTATCACTTATAATGATCCTATTGTTCCTACTGCTTATGTTGAAAAACCACCTTTCCCTGTTAGAATAAAGGATCATGCTAAAGCTTCAACTATGGTTCGTAAAAGCAATATTAGAACCAATACACCTCCTGAGCAAGTTAAAGTTGAACCTAGTATTGCTACTGTTAAAGATCTCTTGTCTGATAATATTGATGGGCATGTTATTCATTTCTGTGATGAAACTGCTAGAATTGCCAAACCTTGTGCTAAGGATAAACACAGACCTGTGGTAGGCATGCCTGTTATTTCTGTTAAAATAGGAGATCATTGTTATCATGGCTTATGTGACATGGGTGCTAGTGCTAGTGCAATACCTATTGACTTATACAAAGAAATTATGCATGATATTGCACCTACTCAGTTAGAAGAAATTGATGTCACAATTAAACTTGCCAATAGAGATACTATATCGCCAATTGGAATTGTTAGAGATGTTGAAGTCTTGTGTGGGAAAACTAAATATCCTGCTGATTTTCTTGTTCTTGGTTCCTCACAAGATAGCTTTTGTCCCATTATTTTTGGTAGACCCTTCTTGAACACAGTTAATGCTAGGATAGACTGCGAAAAGGATGTCGTTACTATTGGCTTGGGTGATATGTCTCATGAGTTTAATTTCTCTAAATTTAGTAGACAACACCGTGAAGAGGAATTGCCTAGTAAGGATGAAATTATTGGTATTGCTTCTATTGCCGTACCTCCTAGTGATCCTTTAGAACAATATTTGCTAGACCATGAAAATGATATGTTTATGAATGAAAGAAGGGAAATAGATGAAGTATTCTTTAAACAGGAACCTATCCTGAAACACAATTTGCCTATTGAAATCCTAGGGGATCCTCCTCCACCCAAGGGTGATCCCGTGTTTGAGCTTAAACCGTTACCTGATACTCTTAAATATGCTTATCTTGATGAGAAAAAGATATATCTTGTTATTATTAGTGCTAACCTTTCAGAGCATGAAGAAGAGAGATTATTGAAAACTATGAAGAAGCACCGTGCTGCTATTGGATATACTCTTGATGATCTTAAGGGCATTAGTCCCACTCTATGTCAATATATAATAAATTTGGAGAAAGATGCCAAACCAGTTCATGATCATCAACGACGGCTGAATCCTAAGATGAAAGAAGTGGTAAGAAAGGAAATACTAAAGCTCCTTGAGGCAGGTATAATTTATCCCATTGCTGATAGTCAGTGGGTAAGTCCTGTCCATTGTGTCCCTAAGAAGGGAGGTATTACTGTCGTTCCTAATGATAAAGATGAATTGATACCGCAAAGAATTATTACAAGTTATAGGATGGTAATTGATTTCCGCAAATTAAATAAGGCTACTACGAAGGATCATTACCCCTTATATTTTATTGATCAAATGCTAGAAAGATTATCTAAACATACACATTTTTGCTTTCTAGATGGTTATTTTGGTTTCTCTCAAATACCCGTGTCAACCGATGATCAATCAAAGACAACTTTTACTTGCCCTTTCGATACTTTTGCTTATAGACGTATGCCTTTTGGTTGGTGTAATGCACCTGCTACCTTTCAAATATGCATGATGGCTATATTCTCTGACTTTTGTGAAAAGATTTGTGAGGTTTTCATGGACGATTTCTCCGTTTATGGATCCTCTTTTGATGATTGCTTGAGCAACCTTGATCGAGTTTTGCAGAGATGTGAATAAACTAATCTTGTCTTGAATTGGGAGAAGTGCCACTTTATGGTTAATGAAGGTATCGTCTTGGGGCATAAAGTTTCTGAAAGAGGTATTGAAGTTGATAAAGCCAAGGTTGATGCTATTGAAAAGATGCCATGTCCCAAGGACATCAAAGGTATAAGAAGTTTCCTTGGTCATGCCGGATTTTATAGGAGGTTCATTAAGGACTTCTCAAAAAATTCTCGGCCTCTGACTAATTTATTACAAAAAGATATACCATTTGTCTTTGATGATGATTGTGTAGAAGCATTTGAAATACTTAAGAAAGCATTGATCTCTGCACCTATTGTTCAGCCACCTGATTGGAATGTACCCATTGAAATTATGTGTGATGCTAGTGATTATGCTGTAGGTGCTGTTCTAGGGCAAAGAGTTGATAAGAAATTAAATGTTATCCAATATGCTAGTAAAACTCTAGACAATGCTCAGAGAAATTATGCTACTACTGAAAAAGAATTCTTAGCAGTTGTATTTGCTTCTGATAAGTTCAGACCTTATATTGTGGATTCTAAAGTAACTATTCACATGGATCATGCTGCTATTAAATATCTTATGGAAAAGAAAGATGCTAATCCTAGACTTATTAGATGGGTTCTCCTGCTACAAGAATTTGATTTGCATATTATTGATAGAAAGGGAGCTGAGAACCCCGTCGCAGACAACTTGTCTAGGTTAGAAAATGTTCTTGATGACCCACTACCTATTGATGATAGCTTTCCTGATGAGCAATTAAATGTCATAAATGCTTCTCGTACTACTCCATGGTATGCTGATTATGCTAACTATATTGTTGCTAAATTTATACCACCTAGTTTCACATACCAGCAAAAGAAAAAGTTTTTCTATGACTTGAGACATTACTTCTGGGATGACCCACATCTTTATAAATAAGGAGTAGATGGTGTTATTAGACGTTGTGTACCTGAGCATGAACAGGAACAGATCCTACGCAAGTGTCACTCCGAAGCTTATGGAGGACAACACGCTGGAGATAGAACTGCACATAAGGTATTTCAATCTGGTTTTTATTGGCCTACTCTCTTCAAGGATGCCCGTAAGTTTGTCTTATCTTGTGATGAATGTCAAAGAATTGGTAACATTAGTAGAAGTCAAGAAATTCCTATGAATTATTCACTTGTTATTGAACCATTTGATGTTTGGGGCTTTGATTATATGGGACCTTTTCCTGCCTCTAATGGATACACACATATTTTAGTTGATGTTGATTACGTTACTAAGTGGGTAGAAGCTATTCCAACTAGTAGTGTTGATCATAACACTTCTATTAAAATGCTTAAAGAAGTTATTTTTCCGAGGTTTGGAGTCCCTAGATATTTAATGACTGATGGTGGTTCACATTTTATTCATGGTGCTTTCCGTAAAATGCTCGCTAAGTATGATGTTAATCATAGAATTGCATCTCCTTATCACCCACAGTCTAGTGGTCAAGTAGAATTGAGTAATAGAGAGCTCAAATTAATTTTGCAAAAGACTGTTAATTGATCTAGAAAGAATTGGTCCAAGAAACTTGATGATGCATTATGGGCCTATAGAACTGCATATAAAAATCCTATGGGTATGTCTCCGTATAAAATGGTTTATGGAAAAGCATGTCACTTACCTCTTGAACTACAACATAAGGCTTATTGGGCTATTAAATAGCTCAATTATGATTTCAAACTTGCCGGTGAGAAGAGGTTATTTGATATTAGCTTACTTGATGAATGGAGAACCCAAGCTTATGAGAATGCCAAATTGTTTAAACAAAAAGTTAAAAGATGGCATGACAAAAGGATACAAAAGCGCGAGCTTAATGTAGGTGATTATGTATTGCTATACAACTCCCGTTTAAGATTTTTTGCCGAAAACTTCTCTCTAGCCGTTACGTTATCGAGGAGGTCTATCATTCCGGTGCCATAAAAATCAACAACTTCGAAGGCACAAATCCGAAGGTGGTGAACGGTCAAAGAATTAAACATTATATCTCAGGTAATCCCATAAACGTTGAAACCAATGTTATTGAAACCGTAACCCCGGAGGAATACATAAGAGACACTTTCCAGAAAGTTTCAGACCCCGAAAAGGAATAGGTACGTGGTACGGTAAGTAAACCGACTCCAAAACAGTTCTAATGGCAACATTTCTCCGTTTTGGAATATTTAGAAAAATAGAAAAATAAGAAGCAGTCCGGGAAGGACACAAGGGCTCCACGAGGGTGGAGGGCGCGCCCTACACCCTGGGCGCGCCCCCCTGCCTCGTGGGCACCTCGTGCGCTCTCCGGACTCTGTTTTCTTGCACGATACGTATTTTGGTCGGTAAAAATTCATTATATAATCTCCCGAAGGTTTTGACTCCCGTATCACGCAATTATCCTCTGTTCTTGTTTCGAGCCGTTTCCTGTCAGGGTTGTCAAGGCCAGGCATCATGTCGTCTCCCTCCTCCAAAAATGGTGATAACGATGCATGGCTAATGAAGATAGAGCTGAAGAGGGAAGAACCCATGGAGATCAACAAGGATGAAGGGATCAAGAAGGCCATGGAGGACCAAGCTCCGGCAGCAGAAGACATCCTTCAACTTGATCACAACCTTCTTACCCCAACTGAGATTGAAGCTTTCAAGATGATTGAGTTAGCTCGTATACAGAACAAGTATCTCACACGTGAAAATATTTTGTTGAAGGAGCATATCGTTGCACTCAAGGGCATTATCCGCAAGCTGGAGGACCTCTTACGCTCGATGTGCGACTATCCATCATCACCTCCACCTTCTTCACCAGCAAAGGAGACATAATCACATGGGTATGGGCACTCACCTTGGCAACTGCCAAGCTTGGGGGAGATGCCCCGGTATCGTTTCACCACCACATCTCCTATCTTTACTATTTTTCTTAGTTCGATCCTTTTAGTAGTATCTTGATCTAGTAGAATAAAAGTTTTGGTATGATCTAGTTTTGAGTTTTGCTTTATGATCCCTCTATGTAATCGATTCCGTGAGCTTTATAATAAAGATTAGTGTTGAGTCAAGGGCTTGATTATTTTGCCATGATCTTGAGTGAATAAAAGAAAAGAGAACAGAATAAAAAATAAACAAAGAGATCATATTGATCTTATGAAGAGTAATGACTTCCCATAGAAAGAGTATGATGATTAAAAGTTGTTGAGAGTTGACAAACATAGCTTTGGTCATCGTTGCAATTAATAGGAAGTAATAAAGAAAGAGAGGTTTCACATATAAATATACTATCTTGGACATCGTTTATGATTGGGAGCACTCATTAAAATATGACATGCTAAAGAGTTGATGTTGGACAAGGAAGACAATGTAATGGGTTATGTTTTCTTATATCTGAGATAAAGTATATTGTCATGGATCATCCAACATGTTGAGCTTGCCTTTCCCCCTCATGCTAGCCAAATTCTTTGCACCAAGTAGAGATACTACTTGTGCTTCCAAAAACCCTTAAACCAGTTTTGCCATGAGAGTCCACCATATCTACCTATGGATTGAGTAAGATCCTTCAAGTAAGTTGTCATTAGTGCAAGCAATAAAAATTGCTCTCTAAATATGTATGATTGATTGGTGTGGAGGAAATAAGCTTTACACGATCTTGTGATGTGGAAGAAATAAAAGCGACGGACTGCATAATAAAGGTCCATATCACAAGTGGCAATATAAAGTGACGTTCTTTCACATTAAGATTTTGTGCATCCAACCTTGAAAGCGCATGGCAACCTTTGCTTCCCTCTGCGAAGGGCCTATCTTTTATTATTATCTTTTATCTTATGCAACAGTCATGGTGATCTTCACCTTTCCTTTTTACATTTTATCCTTTGGCAAGCACAGGATGTTGGAAAGATCTGATATATATATATATATATATATATATATATATATATATATATATATATATATATATATATATATATATATATATATATATATAATTGGATGTAGGGTAGCATGAACTAGTATTGTTGACATTACCCTTGAGGTAAAAGGTTGGGAGGCGAAACTATAAGCCCCTATCTTTCTCTGTGTCTGATCAAAACTCCGTAACCACAAGTATTGCGTGAGTGTTAGCAATTATGAAAGACTAAATGATAGTTGAGTATGTGGACTTGCTAGAAAGCTCTGACATAGACTCTTTCTGATGTTATGATAAATTGCAATTGCCTCAATGAGTGAGATTATAGTTTGTTAGTTCTCAATAAAGTTTCTGATTCATACTTTGCATTGTGAATAGATTATTACTTAAGCATAAGAAATCATATGAAAATATCCATTTATGTTGCTATTATGAGAATAATCATGATGCCCTCATGTCTGTATTTTATACCTCTAAACATGTGTACATATTTATCATTATCGGCTTTCGCTTGAGGACAAGCGAGGTCTAACCTTGGGGCAGTTGATACGTCCATTTTGCATCATGCTTTTATATCGATATTTATTGCATTATGGGTTGTTATTACACGTTATGTCACAATACTTATGTCTATTCTCTCTTATTTTACAAGGTTTACATAAGGAGGGAGAATGCCGGCAACTGGAATTCTAGGCTGGAAAAGGAGCAAAATATTAGAGATCTATTCTGCACAACTCCAGATGTCCTGAAACTCCACGAAAGTTATTTTTGGAAATAATAAAAAATATTGAGCGGAAGAAATACGTCAGCGGGCCCCCCACCTGTCCACGAGGGTGGGGGCGCGCACTACCCCCTGGGCGCGCCCCCAGCCTCGTGGGCCCCCTATTGGCCCTCCGGTGGCCATCTTCTGCTATATGAAGTCTTTCGTCCGAAGAAAAATCATAAGCAATCTTTCGGGACGAGACTCCGCCGCCACGAGCCGGAAGCTTGGCGGAACCAATCTAGGGCTCCGGCAGAGCTGTTCTGCCGGGGACACTTCCCTCTGGGAGGGGGAAATCATCGCCATTGTCATCACCAACACTCCTCTCATCAGGAGAGGGCAATCTCCATCAACATCTTCACCAGTACCATCTCCTCTCAAACCCTAGTTCATCTCTTGTATCCAATTCTTGTCTCTAAGTGTGGGATTGGTACCCGTAGGTTGCTAGTAGTGTTGATTACTCCTTGTAGTTGATGCTAGTTCGTTTATTTGGTGGAAGATCATATGTTCAGATCCTATATGCATATTGATACTCCTCTGATTATGAACATGAATATGCTTTGTGAGTAGTTATGTTTGTTCCTGAGGACATGGGAGAAGTCTTGCTATTAGTGGTCATGTGAATTTGGTATTCGTTCGATATTTTGATGAGACGTATGTTGTCTCTCCTCTAGTGGTGTTATGTGAACGTCGACTACATGACATTTCACCATTATTTGGGCCTAGAGGAAGGCATTGGGAAGTAATAAGTAGATGATGGGTTGCTAGAGTGACAGAAGCTTAAACCCTAGTTTATGTGTTGCTTCGTAAGGGGCTGATTTGGATCCATATGTTTCATTCTATGGTTAGGTTTACCTTAATACTTTTGTTGTAGTTGCGGATGCTTGCAATAGAGGTTAATCATAAGTGGGATGCTTGTCCAAGTAAGGGCAGCACCCAAGCACCGGTCCACCCACATATCAAATTATCAAAGTACCGAACGCGAATCATATGAACGTGATGAAAACTAGCTTGACGATAATTCCCATGTGTCCTCGGGAGCGCTTTTCTCTATATAAGAGTTTGTCCAGGCTTGTCCTTTGCTACAAAAAGGATTGGGCCACCTTGCTGCACTTTATTTACTTTTGTTACTTGTTGCTCATTACCAATTATCTTATCACAAAACTATCTGTTACCTATAATTTCAGTGCTTGCAGAGAATACCTTGCGAAAAACCGCTTATCATTTCCTTCTGCTCCTTGTTGGGCTCGACACTCTTACTTATCGGAAGGACTACGATAGATCCCCTATACTTGTGGGTCATCACTGCCAATGAGGGTGGGGGCGCGCCCACCCCCCTGGGCGCGTGGGCCTGCCTCGTGGATAGCTCGGGCACCTCCTTGACGTGAGACCGACGCCAAAAATTCCTATAAATACAGAAACCTCGGAAAATTATCCTAGATCGGAAGTTCCGCCGCCGCAAGCCTCTGTAGCCACGAGAAATCAATCTAGGCCCTCTCCGGCACCCTGCCGGAGGGGGCCATCATCACCGGTGGCCATGGAGGAGTATCCCGGAGAGGCCATCATTGCCATGAAGGCCAAGGACCAAAGGGAGAACCTTTCCCCATCTAGGGGGGAGGCCATGGAGGAGGAAGCACAAGGGGGAGAACCTCTCCTCCTCTCTCTTGGTGGCACCGGAGTGCCATCGAGAGGGGAATCATCACCGCAGTGATCATCTTCATCAACATCACCATCATCACCACCATCCTCATCTCTTTTACGCGGTCCACTCTCCCACACCCCGCTGTAATCCCTACTTGAACATGGTGCTTTATGCCACATATTATGATCCAATGATGTGTTGCCATCCTATAATGTTTTGAATAGATATCTTTTGTCTTTGGGTTGATTGATGATCTAAATTGGTATGAGTTGTATGTTTTACTTTGATGTTGTCCTATGGTGTCCTCCGTGTCGCGCAAGCGTGAGGGGTTCCCGCTGTAGGGTGTTGCAATACGTTTATGATTTGCCTATAGTGGGTTGCGTGAGTGACTGAAACACAAACCCGAGTAAGGGGGTTGTTGCATATGGGAATAAAGAGGACTTGATGCTTGGGTTTTACCTTAATGATCTTTAGTAGTTGCGGATGCTTGCTAGAGTTCCAATCATAAGTGCATATGATCCAAGTAGAGAAAGTACGTTAGCTTATGCCTCTCCCCCATATGAAACTGCAATGGTGATTACCGGTCTTGTTAACAATTGCCTAGGACAATTCCGCACACCGATCCACCATTATTCCACACTCGCTATTTATAATTTTTAGTAGTATATTCTAAATTTATGATAACAGCAACTACTTTTATATTTTAGCTCTCTGATATCATACAAAGTTATCCTCTTCATACCCACAACATAGTTTTATTTCTCGTTTCTAGTTGGAAGCAAACGTTTGGTGTACATAGAGTCGTATCAGTGGCAGATAGGGCTTGAGAGAATATTGATCTTACCTTTAGCTCCTTGTGGCTTCGACACTCCATACTTATCACTTCCACCTTTGGAAATTGCAACGATGATTCCCTACACTTGGGGATTATCATCCTCCGGTTAATAGGTTAGTTCCAAAAATAATATAAAAGTGTTTAATAAAGCCCATAAACATCCAAAACAGATAATATAATAGCATGAATACTTCATAAATTATAGATATGTTGGAGACGTATCAGCATCCCCAAGCTTAATTGCTGCTCGTCCTCGAGTAGGTAAATGATAAAATAAATAGTTTGTGAAGTTTGAATGCTAGCAAGTGCATAAGTTTGATCAATGATAGTTCCCATCACTTTTTCTAGCATCATTATATATCATAACAATAGCTCATATCATAAATCTTCTCATGATCAAGTAACAAACTATTCACATGTTAAAGTATAGATCATAAACTTTCTTGAAAACTAACAAACTGTTCTCAGTCATCAAACAATTGCAATTCATCTTATTTTCAGGAAGGGTCTATGTAAGAGCTTTGATTTAGCAAATCCCACATACTCAACTATCATATAGTCTTTCATGACTGCTACCACTCAAAGCATATTTTTAGAACAAATAGCATCCATCGAACACAAAGAAAGATAGGGGCTTAATGTTTCGCCTCCTAACTTATTTATCATATAGATAATTGTCAACAATAATAATTCATGATCTAATATATTTGAATGGCCATATATGCTTAGATCTTTCTCCACCACATGAAGCTTGCCAACTAAAAAGTATGTTGGAATGAGAAGGAATACTACTGACTCTTGCATAAAAGTAAAAGATAGGCCCTTCGCAGAGGGAAGCAGGGAATTGCAGAGGTGCCAGAGCTCGAAGCTAAAATAGAGATGAAAATAATTTTGAGAGGTATGCTTTCATTGCCAACATAACGACCAAGAATTTCCAAGGTCTTCCATACTAGATACATTATAGGCGGTTCCCAAATAGAAAGGTAAAGATTTTACTCCCCCTCCACCAACAATCACACTCCACGGCTTGTCCAAAACAACGGGTGCCGTCCAACTTTCAACAGTCCTGGGGGAGTTTGTTTAAATTATTTGCGAATTTGATTTTGATCTTTTGATCATAGGACTGGGCATCCCAGTTACCAGCCATTTTCTCGTGAATGATGAGCGGAGTCCACTCATCATGAGAATAACCCACCTAGCATGGAAGATACTGACAGCCCCTAGTCGCTACATGAGTGATTCGGGCATACAAAACAGATTATTATTTGAAGGTTTAGATTTTGGCACATGCAAATTTATTTGGAACGGCAGGTAAATACCGCATATAGGTAGATATGATGGACACTCATGGAAGAAACTTGGTTCAAGGAATTTGGATGCACAAGCAGTATTCCCGCTTAGTACAGATATTTTGGCTAGCAAAGGATTCTAAATAGCAAGCACCACATGTTAGAGGATCCATAACAATATAACTTATACAAATATACCCAAGCATAACTCATTATGTTGTCTTCCTTGTCCAACTTCAACTAATTTGCTCAGGTTTGAAAATAATTAATGGGGCTCACAATCATAGAAGATGTCCAAGATAGTATATTTATATATGAAATCTCTCTTCCTTCAATATTCTTTCATGAATTGTTCAAGTGACCAATACAATGTTTGCTAACCCTCAAAAAAAATTACCACCTCTACTTCTTATATGTGAAGGCATTACTCCCCATGGGAAAGGCATATGAAACATATATAATTTCAGATTTATGACATTCAAATCATTCAACCATTTACTCATAGGATATAAGCGAAGCACACGAGTAAATGACAAACTACTCCAAAAAGATATAAGTGAAGATCAATGAGTTGTTAAATAATTATGTAGCTATGTGAAGACTCTCTCTCATTTAAGAGTTTCAGATCTTGGGATATTATTCAAACAGCAAGCAAAACAAAATAAAACGACATTTCAAGGATGGCACTCATCATGTGAAGAAGCAAAAACTTAGGCTCAACCGATACTAACCGATAATTGTTGAAGAAGAAAGGTGGGATGCCTAACGGGGCATCCCCAAGCTTAGATGCTTGAGACTTCTTGAAATATTATCTTGGGGTGCCTTGGGCATCCCCAAGCTTGAGCTTTTGTGTCTCCTTAATTCCTCTCATATCACGGTCTCCCTAAATCTCAAAAGCTTCATCCACACAAAACTCAACAAGAACTCGTGAGATAAGTTAGTATAAACCAATGCAAAAACCTTATCATACTCTACTGCAGCAAATCACAAAAATTATTATTCAACATTTCATACTAAATTCCTCTGCATATTTAATACTCCTATCCTCAAATATAATCATTAAACAAGCAAACATATGCAAACAAATGCAAACATAACAGCAATCTGCCAAAACAGTACAGTCTGTAAAGAATGCAAGATTCATCATACTTCCCTAACTCCAAACATTATGAAATTCTACCATACTGTAGAAAATTTATCAGATCTTATTATGCAAAAAGTTTCAACATTTTATCACATTCTGACTTTTCTAGGAATTTTTGCAACAGCGGTAAACTTTCTGTTTTGAAACAGCAACATGTATACTTGCAAAATAAGCATGGTAAAAGCTATCCTTGACATTTTTATTGAAAATAGAGATGCAAAACATTATTCTAAATAACAGCAAGAAAATACTAACAAAATAAAATGACGCTCCAAGCAAAACACATATCATGTGGTGAATAAAAATATAGCTCCAAGTAAAGTTACCGATGAACGAAGACGAAAGAGGGGATGCCATCCGGGGCATCCCAGAGCTTAGGCTCTTGGTTGTCCTTGAATATTACCTTGGGGTGCCTTGGGCATCCCCAAGCTTAAGCTCTTTCCACTCCTTATTCCATAGTCCATCGAATCTTTACCCAAAGCTTGAAAACTTCACAACACAAAACTCAACAGAAAATCTCATGAGCTCCGTTAGCGAAAGAAAACAAACCACCACTTAAAGGTACTGCAATTAACTCATTCTTTATTTATACTGGTGTTAAACCTACTGTATTCAAACTTCTCTATGGTTCATACTCTCCGATACTACTCATAGATTCATCAAAATAAGCAAACAACACACGAAAAACAGAATCTGTCAAAAACAGAACAGTCTGTAGTAATCTGTATCAAACGCAAACTTTCTGTAACTAAACAATTCTACCAAAATAGGACGACCTAGATAATTTGATTATTGATCTACTGCAATTGGAATAAGTATTTTATCACGTTCTGGTGATTTTTAACAATTGTTCTCGTGAGCAGAAAGTTTCTGTCCTTTTCAGCAAGATCAAATAATTATCATCCAAGAAGATCCTATAGGTCTTACTTGGCACAAACACTAATTAAAACATAAAACCACATCTAACCAGAGGCTAGATGATTTATTTATTACTAAACAGGAAAAAAAAGCAAGGAACAAATATAAAGTTGGGTTGCCTCCCAACAAGCGCTTACGTTTAACGCCCCTAGCTAGGCATGATGATGACAATGATGCTCACATAAAAGATAAGAATTGAAACATAACGGGAGCATCACGAAGCATATGACTAGCACATTTAAGCCTAACCCACTTCCTATGCATAGGGATTTTGTGAGCAAACAACTTGTGGGAACAAGAGTCAACTAGCATAGGAAGGTAAAGCAAGCATAACTTTAAAACTTTAAGCACATAGAGAGGAAACTTCATATTATTGCAACTCCTACAAGCATATATTCCTCCCTCATAATAATTTTCAGTAGCATCATCAATGAATTCAACCATATAACCAGCACATAAAGCATTCTTTTCATGATCTACTTGCATAGAAATTTTACTACTCTCCACATAAGCAAATTTATTCTCATCAATAGTAGTGGGAGCAAACTCAGCAAAATAACTATCATGTGAAGCATAATCCAATTGAAAATTAATATCATGATGACAAGTTTCATGGTTATCTTTATTCTTTATAGCATACGTGTCATCACAATAATCATCATAAATAGGAGGCATGCTTTCATCATAATAAATTTTCTCATCAAAACTTGGGGGACTAAACATATCATCTTCATCAAACATAGCATCCCCAAGCTTGTGGCTTTGCATATCATTAGCATTATGGGTATTCAAAACATTCATACTAACAACATTGCAATCATGCTCATCGTTCACATATTTTATGCCAAGCATCCTATGTAATTCTTCTTCTTGTACTTGAGCAGAATTTTCCTTTCCATCATTTTCACGAAAGATATTAAAAAGATGCAGCATATGAGGCACCCTCAATTCCATTTTTTTGTAGTTTTCTTTTATAAACTAAACTAGTGATAAAACAAGAAACTAAAAGATTCGATTGCAAGATCTAAAGATATACCTTCAAGCACTCACCTCCCGCACCGCGGCGCCAGAAAAGAGCTTGATGTCTACTACGCAACCTTCTCCTTGTAGACGTTGTTGGGCCTCCAAGTGCAGAGGTTTGTAGGACAGTAGCAAATTTCCCTCAAGTGGATGACCTAAGGTTTATCAATCTGTTGGAGGCGTAGGATGAAGATGGCCTCTCTCAAACAACCCTGCAACCAAATAACAAAGAGTCTCTTGTGTCCCCAACAAACCCAATACAATGGTAAATTGTATAGGTGCAATAGTTCGGCGAAGAGATGGTGATACAAGTGCAATATGTATAGTAGATATAGGTTTTTGTAATCTGAAAATATAAAAACAGCAAGGTAACAAGCGATAAAAGTGAGCATAAACGGTATTGCAATGCTTCGAAACAGGCCTAGGGTTCATACTTTCACTAGTGCAAGTTCTCTCAACAACAATAACATAATTGGATCATATAACTATCCCTCGACATGCAACAAAGAGTCACGCCAAAGTCACTAATAGCGGAGAACAAACGAAGAGATTAGGGTAGGGTACGAAGCCACCTCAAAGTTATCCTTTTTGATCGATCTATTCAAGAGTCCGTAGTAAAATAACATGAATCTATTCTTTTCGTTCGATCTATCATAGAGTTTGTACTAGAATAACACCTTAAGACACAAATCAACCAAAACCCTAATGCCACCTAGATACTCCAATGTCCCCACAAGTATATGTGTGTATGATTATACGATATGCATCACACAATCTCAGATTCATCTATTCAAACCAACACAAAGTACTTCAAATAGTGCCCCAAAGTTTCTATCGGAGAGTCAAGACGAAAACGTGTGCCAACCCCTATGCATAAGTTCACAAGGTCACTGCACTCGCAAGTTGATCACCAAAACATACATCAAGTGGATCACATGATATCCCATTGTCACCACAGATAAGCACATGCAAGACATACATCAAGTGTTCTCAAATCCTTAAAGACTCAATCCGATAAGATAAGTTCAAAGGGAAAACTCAATCCATTACAAGAGAGTAGAGGGGGAGAAACATCATAAGATCCAACTATAATAGCAAAACTTGCGGTACATCAAGATCGTGCCAAATCAAGAACACGAGAGAGAGAGAGAGAGAGAGAGAGAGAGAGAGATCAAACACATAGCTACTGGTACATACCCTCAGCCCCGAGGGTGAACTAATCCCTCCTTGTCATGGAGAGCGCCGGGGTGATGAAGATGGCCACCGGCGAGGGATCCCCCTTCGGCAGGGTGCCGGAACAGGGTCCCGATTGGTTTTTGGTGGCTACAGAGGCTTGCGGCGGTGGAACTCCTGATCTATTCTGCTCCCGATGTTTTTAGGGTATATGGATATATATAGGTGAGCCACGAGGGGCCCATGAGGGTGGGGGCGCGCCTCCCTACCTCGTGGCTTACTCGAAGCTTCCCTGACGTCTACTCCAAGTCTTCTGGATTGCTTCCGTTCCAAAAATAACTCCCCCAAAGGTTTCATTCCGTTTGGACTCCGTTTGATATTCCTTTTCTTCGAAACACTGAAATACGCAAGAAAACAACAATTTGGGTTGGGCCTCCGGTTAATAGGTTAGTCCCAAAAATAATATAGAAGTGTTTAATAAAGCCCATAAACATCCAAAACAGATAATATAATAGCATGAATACTTCATAAATTATAGATACGTTGGAGGCGTATCAGTTGTACAGGCGGTGACACATCCAGGAGGACTAGCAGCTCCGCCAACCATGCCAGCAGCAGCAATTCATTGAGCAGCAGGAGCACACTACAGATGTTGATTGAAAAAACTTGCTGGAAAGACAAGGATTTGCCGAAGTCAAAGAAAAACAATGAAGTAGAGTCTCAGGGCAGCATTGATATGTTCAAGCTGTGCAACTTGAAGCCAGCTTTGCCAACCACCTTTCCCGTGCCAGATTTTACTGACAAAGAGATGTGTGAGAACATCAACTTTGCCATTGATCAGAGCCTGTTCTTATCAAGTGAGGCTGAAAAGAATCAAATTGACATGGAGGAAGCAGGAAATGGTCTTGATTGGGTTCATTCAAAGAAAAAATACAAGGAATATTTGAAGCAGCTTCCAGATGTAAGCTGCAGCAAGAGCAAGGCAGCATCCGTGGCAAACCAGTTTCAATGAAGAAGAATCTATAGTTGCCTCAAACCAAGGAGAAGACGGTGAGTGCAAATGCTGAAATAAATGTGGTCAAGGAAGTTGTGGTTCAAACTGTAGTGAGCAGAGAGCCAACCACCATCCCAGGAGTTCAATAGGTCAAAGGGAAGACTCCTCTTTCAGCAGTCCCTCCTAAACTAGCTAAGCAGCAAAAGATTGTCAAGTTTGCCAAGGGCACAAATGGGGAACAGGGCAAAAAAGGTGTGGGGCTCAAAGACGAGACAGAACTACGTGCCACGGCAATTGATGCAGGGGTGCCAAGTTCTGCTAGGTTGCTGCCAACTCAAACTGGAAAGATGCCGACTGAAGATACCAGTGTGCCAACTGATGTGTCAGTTAGCAGCGTGGTCACAGTCAAAACCACCACTGCTGCTCAGGAAGGCACCACTGCAACTGCAAGCCCCAAGGTGCCAACTCATATGGATACTTCAATGCCAAACACGAAAGGAGGTGATCAAACTGCCAAAGTGTCGTCCCCACGAGCTAGCACACAGCAGCCAAGCAAGCCTGCATCACCAAGAGCTGACTTTCAGCACTCATTAACACAAGAGGATGTCTTCAACATTGTAAGCAGGTGCAAGCCTCCAAGGCCGCCAACTACAACACTATTGTGAGCCAAGTCAGCGAATGATGCACCTGTGTATGTGCCGCAAGGAGATGCCCTGGGCCTTGAACCCATACGCAGATCAAACTCTTGCAGCTATCATGGTGATGGGTTCTGCGATGCACCATCTTTTGACCTCGGCATAGATGGTGATGCTCCAGCACCTTCTCCAGCAGCAGAAACAACGGAAGCCGGTGTAGTTGCCATAGATGAGGGTGAGTTGGACCCAGCAGCTGTGAATGAAGGATGTGCTGCTGCTGATGCTGTCAAGGCAATAGCTCAAGAGCTAGATATTGGATCACCAGACAATTGCCACACCCCAATATGCGCAGAACCAGAAGTTGGCACGAGCAGTTCTTCAGGACCACCTGTTGCACGAAGACAAAGGAGGGTAATAAGGTCGCAGCATCTCAAAGGTCTCCATTCATTGACTATAACAAGAAGAAGACGTTCAGCTCCAATGAGGCAGTCAACAAGCTTTACGCTGCCCTCATGTATTGGGTCAGGCATCACCTAGGAGCAAATGATGAGCTTACCAGGTAAACCAACTCCCCACAGCCTACATACATATCTTTTTCAGTTGCACAGGACCAGCCACTTAGTTGCACAGAAAGCAGAGCATGTTGCACAAAACAGGGCTTTTAGTTGCACACTGTTTTGTTTTAATTTCATACACATCTTTGTTGTTGCTGTGAATCTTCGAGCTAACTTGTCTTTTTATTTCTTTAAAAAAAATTAGCCCTGAGATAATCAGGTATGGTGCTTTCTACATTTCTTTAAAGGAGTTAGTTGATTCGATGAAGCCGGTTCAATGGCTGTCAAGATTTGTTATTGAGACTGGAATCTTATACATCATGGATAACTTACCAGAAGGGTCAAAGAAGGTCGTTATGCCACTGAGGTTTTCTGTAAGTTTTTTCAAAAACTTTTTCCCCTCTTCTTTTTTGTAGCACTTTTGTTCACCAATTCAGGGAGCCCTTTCATTTAGTAAGGAGTTTGAGGCATGCTTATAATCTCTACAGATCAATTTGCAGCAAGGGATCCACAATGTGACTGAGATAAACAAGAAGTTTGATTATAAGAACCGTCTCGACAAGCAAGACTTGGTGAGTGTTGTGCCCACATGATCCATCTCTTTAGTTGGCACCCATAGCATGATCAGTTGCACATAACACATATGTTAGTTGGCAAATACTTTCTGGCAACCTGTTTTAATTTCACCAAGTCTTTTTACTGTTTTTCTTACCTACAGTGTGTATCTATGTCTTTCGTTCACGCTTGCAGGTCATGCTGCCAGTGCTCGAGTGTGATGATGTAACCGATAAGGAGGGAGGGAGGCATTATTGGGTCTTCAATGTCAACTTGAGGGACGGACGCTTCGAAGTTCTTGACTCAAACAGGACGCTGGACAACATTGAGCTGATGACCACCTCTACCGTCGCGGGGGCAGTGCGCCAGCTATGGAGGAAGCATTACCCAAAGTTCAACATCGAGCACTTCCAGATTATTGACATTGACGTACCGAAGTAGCTCGGCAAGTAAGACAATAAGCAGGGCATTCTTCTCAATTTCTTACCATCAATTTGTAGTTTTTAAATTTTTCTACATGTGCAATCTTTAGTTTTTTAAAACACAGTACTACTCTGCAATCTGTTTTTCATTTTTATGAGTTTCTCATGGATTATCTAGTCAGTTGCACAGTGGCACATAAGTAGTTGCACAGTGCCGCATAAGTAGTTGCACAGTGGCACATCAATAGTTGCACAGTGGCACATAAGCAGTTGCACAGAGTGGATTATCTTTATTGGTTTTAATTTTCTGTGACAAATTTTCATGTTTGCCCACCGCAGCAATGAGTGTGGGCTGTTCGCACTGCTTAACGCCACTGAGTGGAACGGTAGCCAACTGCCCAACTATGAACCCAAGGAAGTACTCAACATCAGGAAGAAGCTGGCATATGATTGGGTCACCAGCCCGCACAACTCCGCCCCATGGAGGAAGTTGCTCATATATGACAAGGACTAGGTCAGTACTCTTTTTCTTTCTCTGCCCCATGGAGGAAGTTGCTGGTTTGCATAATTTTTTAGCAGATTTTGTAGTTGCACACTAGTAGTAATTCCGTTGGCAACTCAATATCGTCACTTTTGTTGACACGTTAGGAGCACTGGACATACAATTATTCAACAACTAAATATTTAACCAGTTGCCAACAAAGGCAGAAATTGCAACCTTTTTTACACAGTGCATGAACTAATTCAAGGAGCATAAATTAGATAAGAGAAAGCATAGATGCTGAATGTGTCCACTTGGTGCCAACATTGCTCAAAAACCATCATTCTTTTCCTTTTTGTCCCAAAGTTACAAATGATGAAAGAGAATCACAGCAGCCTGAGTGGACACACACTAGCAGTGTGCTCTGTAGATTGGCACTAGCTGCATTGGTTTTTCTTCTTTGGGTGTAGCTCCAGTGTTGATTTGTACCATCGACTCTTTGCCCTATCCTTTGTAGTAGACCTTGGAGGATCCTTGGGCACAAAATCATCAGAGGCTTGTGCAGGTGATGCAGCCTCCAACGGGGTAGTAGGACCATCACGAGGTTGTGTTCGATCACCTGGGTAATAATCATATAAAAAGTTTAGTATTTTTTTGTGCAACTAGCACTGATGTTCTCTGCAACCACACAGCCCATGCTGTGCAACTAACTGGATGCTGTGTGCAGGTTAAGTTGAAAAAAAACCTGTAGTAGCACAGCCCGTCATGGTACTTGGATTGTAATCACCTATGGGCAGAACAGGAAAAACAAGTTAGTTTTTTATCTTGATACTCAAACTAACATAGCGCACGCAACTAGGTAGCCTGTTCTGTGCAACTGGGCAGTATGATGTGTGCAAGTGAAGTCACACAACTAGTTTCATTGGGAAGTTGGGGAAGGTAATTACCTGGGTGATGAGCCCCCTGAGTACTGCCTGTACGTCCATTGGGAGGAGCATGCGGGGCACTGCTTGTTGGGCCAGGCGGGGAAGGAGGTGGTGGAGCATGTCGTGTACGGCCTGGAGGTGGAGGAGGTCCTCGAGGGTTGCCATCACCTATAGCCAAAACAGGAAAAACAAGTCAGTTTTTTATCTTGATGCTCGAACTAACATAGCGTGCACAACTGGGTAGCTTGTTCTGTGCAACTGGGCACCATGATGTGTGTAACTGAAGTCACACTAATAGTTAGATGAGGAGTTGGGGCAGGTAATTACCTGCATGATGAGCCCCCTGAGTACTGCCTGTAGGGCCGTTGGGAGGAGCATGCGGGGCACTGCTTGTTGGGCCAGGCGGGGGAGGAGGTGGCGTAGCATGTCGTGTAGGGCATGGAGGCGGAGGAGGTCCTTGAGGGTTGCCATCATCTGATGGCCCAGTAGCAGCAGTCGGTTTTTTTTCTTTTTCTTGCACTTGTTCAGGTGGCCGATCTCGGTACGTGCTCCGCGCATATGCCTGTATACAATGGCTTGTGCTGCATCAGAGCCACTTGCAAACTTGGCTAGTTTCTGAAAATCATATATCATGTTTCTCTCCCTTATCTACTTTTTTGATTGAGGAGGCATCTCATCCGGTTGCTCATACCTAGTCCCTGGCGCACTAGGGACAGCAGTAGGTGTCCACCGTCTTAGCATGTACCTTTCCGGTATGACATCAACTCCAATATGGGTGAACACCTTGAGGATGTGGTAACAAAGCATGTCTTCCTTGTCCATTTTGCAGCACTCACACAAATAGGAACCCTCCTCCACCCTTGCCTGCACCAAGTAGTTTCGAGAACCATATTTGGCAACAAATTCCTGGTTCGGTCTGAGCTCAAAAAGGTCAGCACCAACTTGGAACGCATTATAATGTCCAATCAGCTCAAACTCTTCTCTGAACTTGCGGTAGAGGTCCCTAGTGTAGGTTTCGTAAGCTTGCCTCTCTATTGGGAAGTTGGACCATAGCTCAATCTCAAGGTGTTCTGTCCTGTAATCATTGCAGCCTTCCTTGGCAAGGATGTGGTTCTGAATTTTTTCATATTGCTTGACGAAGTTCAACATTGGGTTGTGTGGGTTCACATATCTTTTTAGGACGGCGTTGAACCCCTCACTACGCTGTGTAGACTGCAGGAAGGGGAAGAACATATGTTTGAAGTAGCACAGCACCCAAGTTGACTTGTATTCATACAACTTATCAAAGTGTGTGTGTGTGTCACAGCCTCGTACTTCATCATTAACCCAACCCAATTCTGCTCAAACTCGTCTATAGTGAAGCTGAAGTCAACACAGTAGTTGAAATCATCAGAGAGCCCTGGATTCCGGCACAGCAGCCAACCAACTTTTTCTTGAGCCTTTTTCATGATGTGCCATCGACAACAGTGACGTACTGTGGTTGGAAGGATGCTCTGTATTGATTGCCTCATTGCACCATCTTGATCGGTTATGAAGTTGTCAAGAGGTTTGTCATCCATAGCCTCTAGGAATGCTCTGAAGACCCAATCAAAGCTCGATGCCAACTCCTGCCTCACAAACACGCAACCCAGCATGAAAGGTTGGCCATGTTGGTTTATTTCAATGAAGGGTGCGAACGGCATATTGTACATGTTGGTCATGTAGGTGGTGTCAAACGATATGCAATCGTGGTACGCCTCCGCATAAGCTTTTCGAGCTAAGCCATCCACCAAAATATGTTGACAACTATGTCTTCTTCATCATATTTTACCTTATAGAAGAAGTAGACTACTATGGCTCAAGGAAGCACTAGACTACATTTCCCCATAAGGGAGACTGCCAAGGATAAACAACTAGATTGTCGGATCCCACACATACCAAGCATTTCAAACATACACACAATATGCTCGATATGTGCAAAGACAACATGGCATCACAACATAACTCTACGACTCAAAGTATTTATTCATTAGGCTCCGAGGAGCGAGATATTACAAACATGGGTCTCATGACCCAACATTCAGAGCATGCAAGTCAAAGCACAAGCGGAAGCTTAACATGTCTGAGTACAGACATCTACAAATGAAAAAGGCTGAGAAGCCGACTATCTACCGAGATCTGCCGAGGCACAAGATCGTAGCTGAGGTAACAAGCTAAACATCAAGTCCACGCTGAACTACTAGCGAGACCGATGTCTCTCGCAAAACATAAAATAAGCAAGCGTGAGTACAAATGTACTCAGCAAGACTTACATCGAACTAACTACATATGCATCATTATCAACAAAGGGGTGGTGGAGTTTGGTGCAGCAAGCCAGCTTTATGCAGGTGGCTATCTGAACTACATTTGCAAGTAACTCTTTTGAGGTGGCGCACATGAGTCCACATATTCACCAATCAATACACCACTATGGATCCAATCTCGTCTTCCTACGATAACGCCATCCATAGCACTCACGCTTATCTTGCGCATTTTAGAGTATCCACTTTCACTTGTCTATGAACTGTTATAGGCAACCCAGAAGTCCTTTACCACGGATACGGCTATTCGAATAGATCATATTAACCCTGCAGGGGTGTACTTCTTCACACACGCTCTCGCCACTTACCGCCATGTACACGTATGTATCTCGGCAACCTTCAAGCGGAAGCCTGGTGAGGGTGTTGGCCACGGCCTACCTAAACACTCAAGTCCCTAGTCCAGGTTTATCGCCTATTCGGGTTCCATCTGCAGGGAGTCCGGCCGAGGTTTCCACTAACGGCCCCGAACGATGTGTGCAGGGTTCCCGAGACACCAAGCAGGCGAATCAAGACACAGACCACGTGCCTACCGCAACACAGCCCACCCGAAGGTCAGCGCTGCGTCATGCCCCCAAACATGCTACAAACACCAGAAACTACTTTGCAACTCCCGGACAAAGAACAAGGGTGGTTAAGAAGCCGAGAGAGTCAATTAAGGATCCCAATGTGTGGTAGTAACTGTTCATGGATCACAAACACAGAACTCAGTTCCTGAGGACGGCTTCAATGAGACAACCCACCATGTACTCCTACATGGCCTCTCACCGCTACCTTTACCAAATCGTGTTCACACACTTAGCTCACACACAGTAGGACATGTTCACAAACCATTCCGATTCATTCCCGTTGAATCAGACCTGACTCAACTCTAAGCAATAGCAGGCATGACAAACAAGCGTGAATGAGTAGGCACAACAGGGCTCAAACAACTCCTACTCATGCTAGTGGGTTTCATCTATTTACTATGGAATGACAGGTCATGCAGAGGATAAAGGGTTCAGCTACGCAGCAAGTAATGTGATGAATCGTTGTAGTCCTAATGCGATAAAAAGAGAGCAGGAGCGAGAGAGTGGGATTGTATCGGAATGAACAAGGGGGTTTTGCTTGCCTGGCACTCCTGAAGATATTATAGCTCTTCATCGGTGTCATGGAACTCATTGTCGGAACCATGTCTATCGAGAGGGGGCAAACACCGGCAACCGAGAAAGAACACAATCAATGCAATGCCACAACATGATGCATGATCATGACATGGCAATATGCTGTGATTTGAGCTAATGCATCTAGCTATGATTTAAATGAAGTTGGTTTGAATACATGATTCAAATTCCAACTCCATATATGATTATTTAAATGCTCTTTATTTGTTTTGTCCAAAACAGAGGACAAACATTGTTCAAACATGCATGAAAATAGTACATATGGATTCCTTGAATTTTCTGATAATTTTTCATATATAACTTATTTAATTTGGAGTTACGGTTGAATTTTAGAAGTTTTAGACATTTTCTGGAATTACTGAGTTATTTTTAATCCAGAAAATGATTTATTACGTCGACTGACGTCGATGCCACGTCGGTAGTCAACAGGTCGGGTCGAGTCAAACACGGTGCATGGGTCAGCGTGTCGATGTCATTAGTTTAACTAACCAAATTAACATTAGATTAGCTCCTAATCTAAGGTTGACCAGGGGCGGGGCCCACATGGTCAAATGGGTCAAACCCACCGGCGACATGACGCCGGCGAGGCCCGAGACGGTGGCGCGGTTCGGAAATGCAGCACAGGCGACAAAACAAGCGGCGGTTTGGCTTGGCGAGAAGCTGGTGCTCGTCCGCATCCAACGGAGCCATTAGCTCGCGCCGGAGTGGACGTAACGACGGCGGCGATGGCAAGCGCGGCGGCCGGAGCTCGGACGTC
Source organism: Aegilops longissima (assembly GCA_021605205.1). NCBI lineage: Eukaryota > Viridiplantae > Streptophyta > Magnoliopsida > Poales > Poaceae > Aegilops > Aegilops longissima. The sequence continues at coordinate 526,920,979 of CM038680.1, forward strand.
GAGCGAATCGGCGTTTCAGGGAGTGGCAGGAGCCACGGGTGGTATGATTGACTCTGAGGAGCGTCTTTTGAGCACGGTGGCGCGCTCGGTTGCGGTTCTAGGTGACGGTGGCCATGGCGGCGACATGGCTGGGCGTCGGTGAGCTTCGGGCATGGCAGCGCTAGTGCTAGAGGGCAAGTTAGACTGCGTGGAGAGAGGGGGAAGGCACAGGAGCTCACAAGGGGTCGGGAGAGAAGCTCGGCGGGCTCGGGGAAGCTTCTGCGACGACGCGTTGACGACGGCGATCTCCGGGCAGAGGCGGCGAAGATGGCGGGGCAGAGGGTGATGCAGGGCGTCCGGCGTCGGGCGGCTCGGTGAGGAGGAGGACAGGGACTAGGCGGAGCTCGTGGGCAGCTCCAGGGAGCGAGGAAGAGGCGATGGCCAGGGTGGTGCGAACGGCGGCGACGGCGCGTTCGGGTGTGGCGCGGGAGAGAGCAAAGGAGGGGGAGGAGATCCCGCGAGAGAGGGGAGAGGTGCAGAGGGTCCGGGTGCGTGGCGGCGTCACAGGCGGCGAGGTAGCGAGCAGGCAGCTGCCGGCGCACGCCACGCCCGCCGTGGCTGTCTTCTCCTCGCCTTACCGCAAGAGGAGGGGATGACTTCATGATGGTGGGTTGGTGGGCTGGGCCAACTGGGCCAGCTCCTGTAAGTGGCTGGGCTTCTCTCTCTGTCCCTTCTAATTTATTCAGTTTTCTAATTTTCTGCTTTATGTTTGCAAATAAGATACCAACCAAAACACTTTGGTTAATTCTGTAAATTTTTGTGAGGAATATTTGAATTATTTTCAAACCACACAATAAATTTCAGAATATTTGGAGCAACCAATATTTAATGGTAACTTTTAAACTCCAACTCAAATACCATAATGATTTAATTCAATGACCAAAATGTCCTGGAAAAATATGCATCATCTCTGGTAGAGGCTTTCACCTTTTTCCATAAATCATGAACATTTTAAAAGGATATTTTGAGGTCATTGAAAATATTTTGGTTGAACCTATTTGAATTGCATTTGTGCTAGGGTTTATCAATCCCCATTTCAACTTTCTGTGAAAAGTAAACATGATGCAACACCAGATGCTAATACTAGGCATTACTAGAACTAGGGATGTGACAAATCACCTCCACTAAACAAGAATCTCGTCCCGAGATTCAAGGCGTGAGGTAAGGAGACAGAGGGGATACAAAGCTAACTTGGTCTTCATGATCCAACTTGCACTTCGTAAGAACGTTGATTCGATCATCATCTTGATCTTGACATCTTGCTTTGAGAACTTTATCCAACATAACAACGAGTGGAAAGGAAAAACTCCAGAGGGACCGATCTTCTCGAAGATCGAACAACTCAGGATCACTCATGGAGTGAGACATTGAAACACATCGAGAGGAATGGAAGAACAAGCGACGGGGTTTGATTTGGTGGGCAACAATTCCACGCTTAGAAAGATGGTGGATGGTGTCAAGGTGGCGAGGAAATAATTTCCATGGTCCCGTAACGGGGCACCTTGAAAAAGGTGACTCGTTGAACTGTTCCCTTAAGTGGCAAAAAGAATTACTTTTGATCCATAGATCATTGAAACCCTTCATACCAGCTTAAGGCAATTTACAATTGATCATTTGAAAGAGCTCGAAGAAATGGCATACTCGTACTAGGATGGATGATGTGGACTACCTTGTTGAAGACAACGCAATTGTAACATCCCAAATTTTCAATTTGGAATGTTATACATTAGGTCATCATGCATATCATATTTTTCTCGCATTTTTCCGATCCTAGAAATTTCACGCAACTCAAGGACCCTCGGAGAGAGTTGGAAGTTTCATTATTTTTCATATTTGGGGTTTCTCAAATTTTGAAAATAGGATCATTGGATTTATTTAAATTATCTTCATAAAGTTTTTCCTATAAAAATATTTGGAGAGGGAATAATATGACTTTCCCAACATTTAGGAAAAACGAAGGTTTTACAAATAAACCAAATTTGGCTTTTGGAAGATTTATTTTGCTTAGGCAAAAATGAGCGTTTTAAAAAAATTATGCATGTTTGCCGCTTTTAAAGTTCTTTTTGTTGACTCATTTTTAGGAGTCGGGAAAATTTGTTTTATTTAATTTGGAGTTCATTTGGTATTTTTTAATTCATTTGGTTTAATTTTTTAAAAAAACGAAGCGCTTCTGGCCGAGGCCCGGCCTGCCCAGCCAGGCCCAGCCAGCGCCGCCTCCCTCCTCCTCGCGCGCGCTTGGCCAGCCAGTCTCCCTTCGGGGCAGCCCCCGCCGCCCGAGTCCCACTCCGACCCGGCCGCCTGCCCCTCCCAAGTCGCCGCCTCCCCCCTCCCATAAATAGCCCCCCCCTCTCTCTCACCCCTTGAGCCGCCCGCCGCCCGCCTCCCAAGCAGCGCCGCCGCCGCCCAAGGACGCCGCCACCGCCGCCGTTCCCCCGCCCCTCGCCTCCCGACCCGCGGACCCCCGCCCCAACGAGCCCGCGGAGCCCCGCCGGCGAGAGATCACCGGAGGTAGCCCCGCGCCCCGATCCGGTTTTCCCCTAAAAACCCGATCCGGTTTTTTTTTAAAAAAAAAGATGTTCGGTTTTTTTTAAAACCCTAGATTGGTTTTATTTTTTTCGGTTTTCTTATTTAACGAACGTTCACCGAACCGTTCGTTTTAATGAACGCGTTCGTTGGATTCGTTCTGTTAACGAACGTCCGCTATTTAAACCGTTCGTCGTTTTCTTTTAATCGGATTTAATCCGTTATTTTTCTGATTCGATTTCAGAGCCGATTTTCAAAACTGTTTTATTTCTCGCTCGTTTATCGGAATCAGGTGATTCAAGCGCCTGGAGTTTCGTAACGAAAACGCCGTTCCGACTACCCTACTTTCACAGAGTTTTGCTACTGTGAAATTTTGACCTAATTTCAGATTGTTAAACCGAATCGTTCTCTCTCGAGTTTCGACTTTCGGAGTTTATTTTGATTCGATTCTTTTGCAACCAGGGTTCTTAAGTTGAACTTTCTGGTTAGATCTTTTATTCGAGATTTCCCCGTGCATTAGATGAGTACTTATTGTATGCTTGTTGTTTGTCTGCGTTAGATCACCCGGAGTGCGCCGCTTGTTACTTCGAATCTCTAGGTCTCGCGGATCATCAGCAAGGCAAGTAACACTTTGATCATACTCTTCCCATACCCAGTTTTTATGCATTAGATCTATTCCTCAAACACTTGCATGGTTAGGATCTAATTAACTTGTGGGACGGGAAGTAGATTGAGGTAGTACCTATTACCTGCTTTACTTACGAAACCTTTGTTGGAAATATGCCCTAGAGGCAATAATAAAAGCATTATTATTATATTTCCTTGTTCATGATAATTGTCTTTTATTCATGCTATAACTGTATTATACGGAAATCATAATACACATGTGAATACATAGACTACAATACGTCCCTAGTAAGCCTCTAGTTGACTAGCTCGTTGGTCAACAGATAGTCATGGTTTCCTGACTATGGACATCGGATGTCATTGACAACGGGATCACGTCATTAGGAGAATGACGTGATGGACAAGACCCAATCCTAAGCATAGCACAAGATCGTGTAGTTCGTTTTGCTAGAGCTTTTCCAATGTCAAGTATCTCTTCCTTAGACCATGAGATCGTGCAATTCCGGATACCGTAGGAGTGCTTTGGGTGTATCAAGCGTCTGGCGAATGGGTGACTATAAAGGTGCACTACAGGTATCTCGAAAGTGACCATTGGGTTGACACGGATCGAGGCGGGATTTGTCACTCCGTATGACGGAGAGGTATCACTGGGCCCACTCGGTAATGCATCATCATAATGAGCTCAAAGTGACCAAGTGTCTGGTCACGGGATCATGCATTGCGGTACGAGTAAAGTGACTTGCCGGTAACGAGACTTAACGAGGTATTGGGATACCGACGATCAAGTCTCGGGCAAGTAACATACCGTCTGACAAAGGGAATAGAATACGGGGTTGCTTGAACCCTTGACATCGTGGTTCATCCGATGACAACATCGAGGAGCATGTAGGAGCCAACATGGGTATCCAGATCCGCTGTTGGTTATTGACTTGAGGTAGTCTCGGTCATGTATCGCATGTCTCCCAACCCGTAGGGTCTACACTTAAGGTTCGGTGGCGCTAGGGTTAATAGGAAGACAAGTATGTGATTACGAATGTTGTTGAGTCCGGATGAGATCCCGGACGTCACGAGGAGTTCGGAATGGTCCGGAGGTAAAGATTTATATATGGAAAGTGGTTAAGCGGACTCGGAAAGTTTGGGGTATCTGGTAAAAAGTAGGGGCCACGGGAGGGTTCGGAGGTCCACGGGAGGGGCCACCCTCGGGGGCCACATGGGCTAAGTGGGAGGGAGCCAGCCCTGGTGGGCTGGGCGCCCCCACCTAGGCCCATGCGGCTAGGGTTTGGGGAGGGTAAACCTAAAGGGGCCCCCCAGCTTGGGGGCAAGCCACCCTTCCCTCCTCCCTTGGCCGCCCCCATCTAGGGTTTACCCTAGATGGCGGCCCCCTGACCCTCTCCTCCTATAAATAGAGGGGTGGGGGAGGCTGCCAACACCATTGTAGGCACAGCCCTCCCTCCCAACACCTCTCTTTCTCCTGTGAGCTTGGCGAAGCCTCTGGGAGAACTGCCAGTACCAACTGCACCACGCCGTCGTGCTGCCATTGGAATTGTCTTCCTCAACCTCTCCTTCACTCTTGCTGGATCAAGACGGAGGAGACGCCATCGTCCCGTACGTGTGTTGAACACGGAGGTGCTGTCCTTTCAGTACTTTGGTCATCGGTGATCGGAATCACGTTGGAACGCGTCTTCATCATCACCACTCCCTCGAACGCTTCCGTACTCGATCTACAAGTGGTATGTAGATGCAAACTCTCTCCCGTTACTCGTTGCTTAGTAGAACTCATAGATGGATCTTGGTGAAACCGTAGGAAAAATTTTAATTTTCTGCAACGTTCCCAACAGTGGCATCATGAGCTAGGTCTATGCGTAGTTCTCTTTGCACGAGTAGAACACAATTTTGTTGTGGGCGTGGATCTTGTCAACTTACTTGCCGTTACTAGTTGTTTCTTGCTTCCGCGGTATTGTGGGATGAAGCGGCCGGACCAACCTTACACGTGCTCTACGTGAGACCGGTTCCACCGACTAACATGCACTAGTTGCATAAGGTGGCTGGCGGGTGTCTGTCTCTCCTACTTTAGTGGGAGCGGATTCGATGAACAGGGTCCTTATGAAGGGTAAATAGAAGTTGACAAGATCACGTTGTGGTTATTCGTAGGTAAGAAAACGTTCTTGCTAGAACCCAATTGCATCCACGTAAAAGATGCAACAACAATTAGAGGGCGTCTAACTTGTTTTTGCAGCAATTGTCATGTGACGTGATATGGCCAAGTTGTGATGAATGATGATATATTGTGATGTATGAGATCATGTTCTTGTAATAGGAATCACGACTTGCATGTCGATGAGTATGACAACCGGCAGGAGCCATAGGAGTTGTCTTTATTTTTGTATGACCTGCGTGTCATTGAAGAACGCCATGTAATTTACTTTACTTTATTGCTAAACGCGTTAGCCATAGAAGTAGAAGTAGTCGTTGGCGTGACAACTTCATGGAGGCACGATGATGGAGATCATGATGATGGAGATCATGGTGTCATGCCGGTGACAAGATGATCATGGAGGCCCGAAGATGGAGATCAATGGAGTTTTATGATATTGGCCATATCATGTCACTACTTTATAATTGCATGTGATGTTTATTATGATTATACATCTTGTTTACTTAGAACGACGGTAGTAAATAAGATGATCCCTTAGAACAATTTCAAGAAGTGTTCTCCCTAAGCGTGCACCGTTGCTACAGTTCGTCGCTTCTAAGCACCACGTGTTAATCGGGTGTGATGGATTCTTACGTTCACATACAACGGTGTAAGCAAGATTTACACGCAGAAACACTTAGGGTTAACTTGACGAGCCTAGCATGTGAAGACATGGCCTCGAACACGGAGACCGAAAGGTCGAACACGAGTCGTATGGAAGATACGATCAACATGAGAATGTTCACCGACGCAGACTAGTCCGTCTCACGTGTTGATCGGACACGGCCTAGTCGACTCGGATCGTGTAACACTTAGATGACTAGAGGATGTCTAATCTAAGTGGGAGTTCATTAATAATTTGATTAGATGAACTTAATTATCATGAACTTAGTCTAAAACTTTTGAATTATATGTCTTGTAGATCAAATGGCCAACGCTCATGTCAACTTGAACTTCAACGCGTTCCTAGAAAACCAAGCTGAAAGATGATGGCAGCAACTATACGGACTGGGTCCGGAACCCGAGATCATCCTCATAGCTGCCAGAAACAATCGTCCTAGAAGGACCGCTAGGTGAAGCTCCGTCCCAGAGAACCAAGACATTATGAATTCTTGGCAGTCTCGTCTTGATGATTACTCCCTCGTTCGGTGCGGCATGCTTTATAGCTTAGAACCGGGGCTCCAAAAGCGTTTTGAGCACCACGGAGCATATGAGATGTTCGAGGAGCTGAGACTTGTTTTCCAAGCTCATGCCGGGTCGAGATATGACATCTCCGACAAGTTCTATAGTTGTAAGATGGAGGAAAACAGTTACGTCGGTGAGCACATTCGAAGATGTCAGGTTGCACAACCGTATGACCCAGCTGAATATTAACCTCCCCGATGAGGCGGTCATTGACAGAATCCTCGATCGCTCCCACCAAGCTACAAGAGCTTTGTGATGAATTACAACATGCAGGGGATGGTAAAGACCATTCTGAAGTGTTCTCTATGCTGAAGTCAGCCGAGGTTGAAATCAAGAAAGAACATCAAGTGTTGATGGTCAATAAGACCACTAAGTTCAAGAAGGGCAAGGGTAAGAAAAACTTCAAGAAGGACGGCAAGGAGATTGCCGCGCCCGTAAGCAAGTTGCGGGAAGAAGTCAAAGAATGGACCCAAGCACGAGGCCGAGTGCTTTTATTGCAAGGGAAGGGTCCTTTGAAGCGGAACTGCCCCAAGTACTTAGCGGATAAGAAGGCCGCAACACCAAAGGTATATTTGATATACATGTAATTGATGTGTACCTTACCGAGAATCGTAGTAACTCCTGGGTATTTGATACGGTGCCGTTGCTCATATTTGTAACTCACAGCAGGAGCTGCGGAATAAGCGGAGATGGCGAAGGGCGAGGTGACGATGCGCGTCGGGAATGGTTCGAGTCGATGTGATCGCCGTCGACACGCTACCTCTTCATTTACCCACAGGATTAGTTATGAACCTTAATAATTGTTATTTGGTGCCAAGTTTGAGCATGAATATTGTATCTGGATCTCGTTTAATGCGAGATGGCTACTCATTTAAATCCGAGAATAATGGTTGTTCTATTTATATGAGAGATATGTTTTATGGTCATGCTCCGATGGTCAATGGTTTATTCTTAATGAATCTCGAGCGTAGTATTACACATGTTCATAGTGTGAATACCAAAAGATGTAAAGTTGATAACGATAGTCCCACATACTTGTGGCACTGCCGCCTTGGTCACATTGGTGTCAAGCGCATGAAGAAGCTCCATGCTGATGGACTTTTGGAGTCTCTTGATTATGAATCATTTGACACATGCGAACCATGCCTCATGGGCAAGATGACCAAGACTCCATTCTCGGAACAATGGGCGAGCAACCAACTTGTTGGAAATCATACATACCGATGTATGCGGTCCAATGAGCGTTGAGGCTCATGGAGGATATCGTTATGTTCTCACTCTCACAGATGACTTGAGTAGATATGGGTATGTCTACTTGATGAAACACAAGTCCGAGACATTTGAAAAGTTCAAGGAATTTCAGAATGAAGTAGAGAATCAACGTGACGAAAGATAAAATTCTTACGATCGGATCGTGGAGGAGAATATTTAAGTCACGAATTTGGTACACACTTAAGAAAATGTGGAATCGTTTCACAACTAACGCGCTGGAACACCTCGGCGTAATGGTGTGTCGAGCGTCGTAATCACACTCTATTGGATATGGTGCGGTCTATGATGTCTCTTACCGATTTACCGCTATCATTTTGGGGATACGCTCTAGAGACAGCTACATTCACTTTAAATAGGGCACCGTCTAAATCCGTTGAGGCGACACCGTATGAATTATGGTTTGGGAAGAAACCTAAGCTATCGTTTCTAAAAGTTTGGGGATGCGATGCTTATGTCAAGAAACTTCAACCTGAAAAGCTCGAACCCAAGTCGGAAAAATCGTCTTCATAGGATACCCTAAGGAAACCTTTGGGTATACCTTCTACCTTAGATCCGAAGGCAAGATCTTTGTTGCCGAGAGCGGAATCTTTACGGAAAAGAGTTTCTCTCGAAAGAAGTAAGTGGGAGGAAAGTAGAACTTCGATGAAGTACTACCTCTTGAACAGGAAAGTAGTGCAGCTCGGAAAATGTTCTGTGATGCCTACACCAAGCGAAGAGGAAATTCATGATGATGATCAAGGTACCGGATCAAGTTACTCTTGAATCAGAGGTCCACTAGGACACGTTCCGCACAGTGAGTGTAGCAACCCTGTCACGGAAATCATGTTGTTAGACAACAATGAACCTTGAACTATGAAGAAGCGATGGCGGGCCCAGATTCCAACAAATGGCTAGAAGCCATGAAGTCCGAGATAGAATCCATGTATGAAAACAAAGTGTGGACTTTGAGTGACTTGCCCGATGATCGGCGAGCAATAGAAAACAAATGGATCTTTAAGAAGAAGACGGACGCGGATGGTAATGTCACCATCTATAAAGCTCGACTTGTCGCTAAGGGTTATCGGCAAGTTCAAGGGATTGACTACGATGAGACTTTCTCTCCGTGGCGAAGCTTAAGTCCGTCCGAATCATGTTAGCAATTGCCGCATACTATGATTATGAGATATGGCAGATGGACGTCAAAACAGCGTTCCTTAACGGTTATCTTAAGGAAGAGCTGTATATGATACAGCCGGAAGGTTTTGTCGATCCTAAGAATGCTGACAAAGTATGCAAGCTCCAGCGATCCATTTATGGGCTGGTGCAAGCATCTCGGAGTTGGAACATTCGCTTTGATGAGATGATCAAAGCGTTTGGGTTTATGCAGACTTATGGAGAAGCCTGCGTTTACAAGAAAGTGAGTGGGAGCTCTGTAGCATTTCTCATATTATATGTAGATGACATACTTTTGATGGGAAATGATATAGAATTCTTGGACAGCATTAAGGCCTACTTGAATAAGTGTTTTTCAATGAAGGACCTTGGAGAAGCTGCTTATATATCGGGCATCAAGATCTATAGAGATAGATCGAGATGCCTCATAGGTCTTTCACAGAGCACATACCTTGATAAGATTTTGAAGAAGTTCAAAATGGATCAGTCCAAGAAAGGGTTCTTGCCTGTATTGCAAGGTGTGAGATTGAGCTCAGCTCAATGCCTGACCACGGCAAAAGATAAAGAAGAGATGAGTGTCATCCCCTATGCCTCAGCCATAGGATCTATTATGTATGCCATGCTGTGTACCAGACCTGATGTAAACCTTGCCGTAAGTTTGGTAGGAAGGTACCAAAGTAATCCCGGCAAGGAACACTGGACAGCGGTCAAGAATATCCTGAAGTACCTGAAAAGGACAAAGGACATGTTTCTCGTTTATGGAGGTGACGAAGAGCTCGTCAGAACAGGTTACGTCGGCGCTTAGCTTCGACACAGATCCGATGACTCTAAGTCACAAACCGGATACGTGTATATGTTGAATGGTGGAGCGATGGCTGGTGCAGCTGCAAGCGAGCGTCGTGGCGGGATCTACATGTGAAGCGGAGTACATGGCAGCCTCGGAGGCAGCGCATGAAGCAATTTGGGTGAAGGAGTTCATCACCGACCTAGGAGTCATACCCAATGCGTCGGGGCCAATCAAACTCTTCTGTGACAACACTGGAGCTATTGCACTTGCCAAGGAGCCCAGGTTTCACAAGAAGACCAGGCACATCAAGCGTCGCTTCAACTCCATCCGTGAAAATGTTCAGAATGGAGACATAGAAATTTGTAAAGTGCATACGGATCTGAATGTCGCAGATCCGTTGACTAAACCTCTTCCGCGGGCAAAACATGATCAACACCAGAACTCTATGGGTGTTCGATTCATCACAATGTAAACTAGATTATTGACTCTAGTGCAAGTGGGAGACTGTTGGAAATATGCCCTAGAGGCAATAATAAAAGCATTATTATTATATTTCCTTGTTCATGATAATTGTCTTTTATTCATGCTATAAGCGTATTATCGGAAATCATAATACACGTGTGAATACATAGACTACAATCGTCCTAGTAAGCCTCTAGTTGACTAGCTCGTTGGTCAACAGATAGTCATGGTTTCGACTATGGACATCGGATGTCATTGACAACGGGATCACGTCATTAGGAGAATGGCGTGATGGACAAGACAATCCTAAGCATAGCACAAGATCGTGTAGTTCGTTTTGCTAGAGCTTTTCCAATGTCAAGTATCTCTTCCTTAGACCATGAGATCGTGCAATTCCCGGATACCGTAGGAGTGCTTTGGGTGTATCAAGCGTCTGGCAACGAATGGGTGACTATAAAGGTGCACTACAGGTATCTCGAAAGTGACCATTGGGTTGACACGGATCGAGGCTGGGATTTGTCACTCCGTATGACGGAGAGGTATCCTTGGGCCCACTCGGTAATGCATCATCATAATGAGCTCAAAGTGACCAAGTGTCGGTCACGGGATCATGCATTGCGGATGCGAGTAAAGTGACTTGCCGATAACGAGACTAAGCGAGGTATTGGGATACCGACGATCAAGTCTCGGGCAAGTAACATACCGTCGACAAAGGGAATAGAATACGGGTTGCTTGAACCCTTGACATCGTGGTTCATCCGATGACAACATCGAGGAGCATGTAGGAGCCAACATGGGTATCCAGATCCGCTGTTGGTTATTGACTTGAGGTAGTCTCGGTCATGTCTCGCATGTCTCCGAACCCGTAGGGTCTACACATAAGGTTCGGTGGCGCTAGGGTTAATAGGAAGACAAGTATGTGATTACGAATGTTGTTGAGTCCGGATGAGATCCGGACGTCACGAGGAGTTCGGAATGGTCCGGAGGTAAAGATTTATATATGGAAAGTGGTTAAGCGGACTCGGAAAGTTTGAGGTATACCGGTAAAGCAGGGGCCACCGGGAGGGTTCCGGAGGTCCACCGGGAGGGCCACCTCCCGGGGGCCACATGGGCTAAGTGGGAGGGAGCCAGCCTGGTGGGCTGGCGCGCCTCCCACCTAGGCCCATCTTGGCTAGGGTTTGGGGAGGGGTAAACCCTAAAGGGGGCGCCCCCCTAGCTTGGGGGGCAAGCCACCCTTCCCTCCTCCCTTGGGCCGCCGCCCCCATCTAGGGTTTACCCTAGATGGCCGGCCCCCCTTGACCCTCTCCTCCTATAAATAGAGGGGTGGGGTAGGGCTGCCAACACCATTGTAGGCGCAGCCCCTCCCCTCCCCAACACCTCTCTTTCTCCACGCGAGCTTGGCGAAGCCCTGCCGGAGAACTGCCGTACCAACTGCACCACGCCGTCGTGCTGCCATTGGAATTGTCTTCCTCAACCTCTCCTTCACTCTTGCTGGATCAAGACGGAGGAGACGCCATCGTCCCGTACGTGTGTTGAACACGGAGGTGCTGTCCTTTCAGTACTTTGGTCATCGGTGATCGGAATCACGTTGGGAGCGTCTTCATCATCACCACTCCCTCGAGCGCCTTCGTACTCGATCTACAAGTGGTATGTAGATGCAAACTCTCTCCGTTACTCGTTGCTTAGTAGAACTCATAGATGGATCTTGGTGAAACCGTAGGAAAATTTTAATTTTCTCGCAGCGTTCCCCAACAACCTTGGGAGTTACTTCTACGTTTGCTTGTTCATGCCATGCTATGCTAGTAGACGTGGATTGGGTGAGTGAATATCCATGACAGATGTGAGATTGTTAATTAATGGTTTATCTAAGGTGGCAACCTAAACACACATCTGGGTGGATTGAGGCACCTGGTTTCCATCAGGACTTGCCTGTATTTCTTCGGACCGCCACCCAGGCTCTAAGGGATCATAAGATTATTCAAGCTGGAAACTTCCGTGTGCAGCCACAAGCCAATTATGGACTCTGGCGTAGTTGACTAAGTCGTGCAAACTCTTACGGGTAGGCTAGCTGATGTAGGGGATGTAGGTTGGTACGGTCTACCCACATGTAAGGTGCTAGCGCTTCTGAAAGACTATGTCTCGGTCATCCGTTTCTCAAACACCATGTAGTCACGAGAACCAAGCGGAGGCGATCGAGTCTTGTGGGGAAAAGTGCGCAAACCTCTGCAGAGTGTATAAACTAATCATGATTAGCCGTGTCCCGGTTATGGACGTTTTGAGTATCCGGTACTTGATTATCATGTGAATCTCAACATGTTACTTCTAAATAAAAGTTATTGGGTTTTGATGAGTATTTTTAATTGGGATTGAGGATGCTGTCAACCATTCTCAATGTTTAACAACCACCATGATAGTTAAATAAAACTATTCCTTTGATGTAGGGAAAAATCAGCTTTATGCAAATGTAACCGTAGAGCCTTACCACCAGCCATATATGCATGTAGTGTAGGCTTATTCATTCATTGCTCTTATGTGTTACATTGCGGCATATTCCATGTCTTGACCCGTTTTGGGCTGCAACTTTTCACGTTGCAGACTTTTCGAACGACACAGTAAGGTGTTAGGTCGTGGTTCTATACTCAAGTGATGCCGTTGGAGTTGATGGACTCGCTTATCTTCCAAGCCTTCCGCTGTTATTATTAGATGGCCTTAAGCCAGATTATTGTAATAAATTCCCTTGTGGACAACGATGTAATAAGTGTGTGATTGCTACTCTGCTATAAATCCTTCGAAGTAATGTGTGGTGTCAGCATTACTGATCCAGGGATGACACTGAGCACAGAGACTGGATCCATTCGGGTCTGGTCGCTACAACAATGGATGACCTTACTTATCATCGGAAATGGATGGGACCCATGGTAGGACCGCTTTTGAAGTTGGTCCTGGGCAACAACTGCTGGGGTGCAAGCTGGGAACATAATGCAAATGCTAGGAATGATCCAACCATCATATCTGCCTGAGATTCAGATCCGATTGGTAATAGGATACTCCAGACTCAGCATGTCTGAAAAGAAAGTTTGCAACACAATTCGACGAGATGGCGTTGCGAGATTCTCAAGGAATGAACTAAGATAGCAGGCTCCAAAACATGAACTGGTTCTGCTACTCACATGTGAACACGCTGTCCCAGACAAGCATGACCACATGGTAGTCTTACAACAAAACACTACCGAGTTCTGGTGGGGAACCATCAACTAGGGTAACGAAGTCTTGTGCATTACCATGGATTAGCACTTAACTCCTTTTCCTAGAACAAATCAGTCAGTGGCTTGGTGTGCTAGGGATACATGTGGAGTGAAGGTTGCAAGTCTCCAAACCATAGGATACTTCGCAATGCATGACTGACTTGGGATGATTCCAGAGGAAGCAAAAACAAGCTTTCTCGAATTCACGGCGGCAACTTGCATCATATGCACGTGAATTAGAGGAAGCCACTTCTTACATCTGAACATATGCTCCATGAACGGATGATGAAAGCATTGCTCACAAGTTTCCAACACTAGTTGGATGTTCAACATGAATCATGGGGGAGACAAAATGCTGCTGATGGGTTCAGCAACAACTCATCAAAATTTCCATATCACTGGAGTTCCACCATCATGTGAACACGGTGATAGCATTGGTTAGACCAAAAGATGTAATGGTGTATGCTCGAGGGATCAACCACGAGTAAGACAACATTACGAACATCGCTGGTTCTGATTTTACTTGATGATAGCCCATACTCAAATCAAAGTTTTGACAAGACAACAGATCCAACAACTGATCACAGGGACCAATCGATGAAGATATCATCTTTCTTCAACACACACTACACAAGAATATCCCTTGGAAATGAACTAAGTCAGGTAAGCTTTTATCTTCCAACTCTCCAAGTTGTTGTTTAGCTTAAACAACTAGCTCAAGGGTATCCAACACGGATTCTTAGAGAATGGCTGGTTTAGAGGATAACCAACTTGATCACGAGCTCAACATAACAGTCAGGGAACAACCTAGTAATACTTCCGAGAAGATATTCGGAAATCACGAACCACCAGTATGTTACTAAGCTCGAGAACAATCTTGCTTTTCAGGCAAGATGATATGATCAAAAGGGTGAGGGATTGACACAATCCTAACTCATTGATCGAAGAGTGCACCAGAAATAAGGACTAGGTAGCACGATCAATCTTAGGATGATGATTCAATAACCAACACGCTAAGAATGAGAATATTTTCCATTTACTACCAAGCAACGGGGTTGCTAGGAGTATCGATTTCACACCTCACAGTTCACTTGTCGGCATTCCGGTTACAACAACACGGGACCGAGGAATGAAAAATGATGGCGAGAGTATCACTGTATCAAGAATTCATAAGAGGCTATGCAATTCTCATGACATTCTTGACATAAGACGGTAATACTTCAAGGTAGAACAGAATCAAAAGCTGGATTGGCATTTTGATCTGTGAATTACAACTACTTTGACCCAATTCTAGATATGGATGAGGTACTAGAGTTTGTTTCTCCTAGTCATTCTGGAGTAGAATGGCTTGACGGACCACAAGAATAATATGCATTGATGAACACGAATGCACAACTATTCCTGACTATCAATTGATAGACTAGGGTCGGAATACAGCTGAGGAGGGTCAACTCAAGGAACATATAACTTTCTGAGTTGTGGATGCATGGGTTAGTATGTCGAATCAAGTTCAACAGGTTTCTTCCGGATAACCCATGCAGAAAAGTAGAACTGGCAGATTCACAATATAGAATGGAGGACTCAACAAGAGCACTCTGGTTGTGATCTCTCGGTTCAGCGAGGAACTTTTGCCATATGCGGTTCATGGTATTTGGAAGAAGGAAATACCACGGACCTCGAGGGCTAATGCAAAGGTTACTAATAACCTAAGGGAGCTAGCAATTACTATCAACATGAAGTAAGTAGGGTGAATCTCGGGTTTAAGAACCCAGGAATAGAATACCTACTACTAAATGGCATCACGGGATGCTTTCGAGAATGGTGGCCAGAATTATCACACCGGGAACACAAAACATGGCTGGATTACTAGATGACTCCCTAAAACACCTAGCTCATAATAATAACTCCAACATATATGTTGAGGCAGCGGAGTACCTCAACATACTAATTTGTGTGATTAATCTGGCCTAGATGAACATTAGAAATGGAGAGAAGGGATTTGCAAATGCATCATACTATTTAGAAATCTGGGATGACTCGGACATCATAACGGCTGTAAATGCTCAAAATGATTTGAGACATCCTGCAAAAATGGTGGAATAACCACTCAGAAGCACAACATCAAGGTTTCGAGACCAACTATGAACACACGGAAGTAGTAGAAACTGAACTGGGGCGTAAAACCAACAATCTTAAAAGTCTATGGATTAGTAACACGTCATCCTAATAGATAGATGAGGAGCCTAGTTCTTAATCCCGTAGAATAGAAGAGGATGATTTCGGATCGAGAAGGCCATGAGGTATAAGAAGTAAAAAAGAGCCTTACGTTTCCCTCCACAATCAATTCCCTTACATAACTAAAGCATTTCTAGACACAACCGACCAGTTTGGCTTGGTAATCCTGACTGAAGTCGAGGCTCGATACCAAAGCTGTCGGGACCCGATTCCAAGTCACATCGATCTAGCGGTAACACCTCATATCACTTTGCGGCCTCACGCATGGTATTCCCCAGGTGTCGCCTTACCATGGCCCGAGACCGTTTGCGCCTTTTGGCTCACGTATATGATAGTGTCGCTAGCATCCATATGATGAGAGAACCGGGCCGACATGGCTAGTCGTGAACCCAAAGCGGCACTAACCCATGGGGACAGGCATACATGAATCAACTTCGAGCATGTCGATTGACAGCGTGTGAATCGGGCTGTAGCAGGCTAACAGGACTCAGGGAACCCGGGCTGTAGCGAGCTAGGCAGGACTCGGATGTCACGCGTGACATTTCCCGAAGGGACAGAACACGAACGAAGTGAAACACATTGGCGATCAAGCGTCTGGCGAGAGTAGTCTTTGGGCTAGCAGGACTCCGGTGAACCGGGCTGTAGCGGACTACTATGGCTCAAGGAAGCACTAGACTACATTTCCCCATAAGGGAGGCTGCCAAGGATAAACAACTAGATTGTCGGATCCCACACATACCAAGCATTTCAAACATACACACAATATGCTCGATATGTGCAAATACAACATGGCATCACAACATAACTCTACGACTCAAAGTATTTATTCATTAGGCTCCGAGGAGCGAGATATTACAAACATGGGTCTCATGACCCAACATTCAGAGCATACAAGTCAAAGCACAAGTGGAAGCTTAACATGTCTGAGTACAGACATCTACAAATGAAAAAGGCTGAGAAGCCTGACTATCTACCAGATCCTGCCGAGGGCACAAGATCGTAGCTGAGGTAACAAGCTAAACATCGAAGTCCACGCGGAACTACTAGCGAGACTGACGTCTCTCTGCAAAACATAAAATAAGCAAACGTGAGTACAAATGTACTCAGCAAGACTTACATCAGAACTAACTACATATGCATCATTATCAACAAAGGGGTGGTGGAGTTTGGTTGCAGCAAGCCAGCTTTATGCAGGTGGCTATCTGAACTACGAATGCAAGTAACTCTTTTGAGGTGGCGCTACGAGTCCACATATTCACTAATCAATACACCACTATGGATCCGATCCGTCTTCCCTCGAGAACGCCATCCATAGCACTCACGCTTATCTTGCGCATTTTAGAGTATCCACTTTCACTTGTCTATGAACTGTTATAGGCAACCCAAAAGTCCTTTACGCGGACACGGCTATTGAATAGATCATATTAACCTGCAGGGTGTACTTCTTCACACGCTCTCGCCACTTACCGCCATGTACACGTCATGTATCTCGGCAACCTTCAAGCGGAAGCTTTGGCGAGGGTGTCGCCACGACCTACCTAAACACTCAAGTCCCTAGTCCAGGTTTATCGCCTATTCGGGTTCCATCCATGAGGAGTCCGCCGAGGTTTCCACTAACGGCCCCGAACGATGTGTGCAGGGTTCTCGAGACACCAAACGGGTGAATCGGTACACCGGGCCACGTGCCTACCGCAACACATCCCACCCCTAAGGTCAGCGCTGCGTGCGGCCCCCAGCATGCTACGAACACCAGAAACTACTTTGCAACTCCCGGGCAAAGGACAAGGGTGGTTAAGAGGCCGAGAGAGTCAATTAAGGATCCCAATGTGTGGTAATAACTGTTCATGGATCACAACACAGAACTCAGTTCCTGAGGACGGCTTCAATGAGACAACCCACCATGTACTCCTACATGGCCTCTCACCGCTACCTTTACCAAATCGTGTTCACACACTTAGCTCACACACAGTAGGACATGTTCACAAACCATTCCAATTCATTCTCGTTGAATCAGACCTGACTCAACTCTAAGCAGATGCAGGCATGACAAACAAGCATGAATGAGTAGGCACAACAGGGCTCAAACAACTCCTACTCATGCTAGTGGGTTTCATCTATTTACTGTGGAATGACAGGTCATGCAGAGGATAAAGGGGTTCAGCTACCGCAGCAAGTAACAGATGAATCGTTGTTGTCCTAATGCAGTAAAAGAGAGCAGGAGCGAGAGAGTGGGATTGTATCGGAATGAACAAGGGGGTTTTGCTTGCCTGGCACTCCTGAAGATATTATAGCTCTTCATCGGTGTCATCGAACTCATCGTCGGAACCATGTCTATCAAGAGGGGGCGAACACCGGCAACTGAGAAAGAACACAATCAATGCAATGCCACAATATGATGCATGATCATGACATGGCAATATGCTGTGATTTGAGCTAATGCATCTAGCTATGATTTAAATGAAGTTGGTTTGAATACATGATTCAAATTCCAACTCCATATATGATTATTTAAATGCCCTTTATTTGTTTTGTCCAAAAAAGAGGACAAACATTGTTCAAACATGCATTAAAATGGTACAGATGGATTCCTTGAATTTTTCTGATAATTTTTCATATATAACTTATTTAATTTGGAGTTACGGTTGAATTTCTATGAATTTTAGAAGTTTTAGACATTTTCTGGAATTACTGAGTTATTTTTATTCCAGAAAATGATTTACTGCGTCAGCCTGACGTCAGTGTGTCGTCAGCAGGTCAACAGGTCGGGTCCAGGTCAAACCTGGCATGTGGGTCCCGCGTGTCAGTGTCATTAGTTTAACTAACCAAATTAACATTAGATTAACTCCTAATCTAAGGTTGACCAGGGGCGGGGCCCACATGGTCAAATGGGTCAAACCCAAGCTACATGGCCTTGGCGAGGCCGAGACAATGGCGCTTGTTCGAAATGCACCTGAGGCGATAAAGCGGCGGTTTGGCTTGGCGAAGCTGGTGCTCGTCGCATCCAGCGGAACCATCAGCTCGCGCCGGAGTGGACCGTAACGACGGCGGCGATAGCAGCGGCGGCGAGCTCAGACGTCGGCGAATCGGCGTTTCAGGGAGCGGCAGGAGCCACGGGTGGTCGCGGTTGACTCCTGGGAACGTGCTGAGCACGATGGCGCGCTCGGTTGCGGCTCTAGGTGACGGTGGCCACGGCGGCGACATGGCTGGGCAGCGGTGAGCTTCGGGCACGGCAGCACTAGTGCTAGAGGGCGAGTTAGACTGCGTGGAGAGAGGGGGAAGGCGCAGGAGCTCACAAGGGGTCGAGAGAGAAGATCGGCGGGCTCGGGGAAGCTTCTGCGACGGTGCGTTGACGACGGCGATCTCCGGGCAGAGGCGGCGAAGATGGCGGGGCAGAGGGTGATGCAGGGCGTCCGGCGTCGGGAGGCTCGGTGAGGAGGAGGACAGGGACTAGGCGGAGCTCGTGAGCAGCTCCAGGGGGCGAGGAAGAGGCGGTGGCCGGGGTGGTGCGAACAGCGGCGACGGCGTGTTCGGGTGTGGCGCGGGGGAGAGCAGAGGGGGGGAGGAGATCCCGTGAGAGAGGGGAGAGGCACAGAGGGTCCGAGGGGTGCGTGGCGATGTCCTGTGCGACGAGGGGGTAGCCAGGCAGGCAGCTGCCGGCGTGGCACGCCGCGGCGCCATGGCTGTCTTCTCCTCTGCCTTCTGGCAAGAGGAGGGGGATGACTGGCAGCGGTGTGTTGGTGGGCTGGGCCAATTGGGCCAGCTCCAGGTAAGTGGCTGGGCTTCTCTCTCTCTGTCCCTTCTAATTTATTCAGTTTTCTAATTTTCTGCTTTATGTTTGCAAATAAGATACCAACCAAAACACTTTGGTTAATTCTGTAAATTTTTGTGAGGAATATTTGAATTATTTTCAAACCACACAATAAATTTCAGAATATTTGGAGCAACCAATATTTAATGGTAACTTTTAAACTCCAACTCAAATACCATAATGATTTAATTCAATGACCAAAATGTCCTGGAAAAATATGCATCATCTCTGGTAGAAGCTTTCACCTTTTTCCATAAATCATGAACATTTTAAAAGGATATTTTGAGGTCGTTGAAAATATTATGGTTGAACCTATTTGAATTGCATTTGTGCTAGGGTTTATCAATCCCCATTTCAACTTTCTGTGAAAAGTAAACATGATGCAACACTAGATGCTAACACTAGGCATTACTAGAACTAGGGATGTGACACTATCATTGTAACCGACTCTGTGTAACCCTAACCCTATCTGGTGTCTATATAAACCGGAGGGTTTTAGTCCGTAGGACGAACAACAATCATACCATAGGCTAGCTTCTAGGGTTTAGCCTCTCTGATCTCGTGGTAGATCAACTCTTGTACTACCCATATCATCAATATTAATCAAGCAGGAGTAGGGTTTTACCTCCATCGAGAGGGCTGAACCAGGTAAAAACATCGTGTCCCTTGTCTCTGTTACCATCTGCCTAGACGCACGATTCGGGACCCCCTACCGAGATCCGCGGTTTGACACCGACATTGGTGCTTTCATTGAGAGTTCCTCTCGTGTCGTCGTCCTTAGGCCCGATGGCTCCTTCGATCATCAACAACGACGCGGTCCGGGTGAGACTTTTCTCCCGGACAGATCTTCAGATTCGGCGGCTTTGCTGCGGGCCAATTCACTTGGCCATCTGGAGCAGATCAAAAGCTACGCCCGGCCGTCGAGTAAGATTTGGGAGTTTGAACTACGGCCGACATCCGCGGAGACTTGATCTTGACGGATTCGAGCCACAACCAAAGCACCGCCTTGTCTCGATGGGCACGATCTAGCTCTGCCGCGAGCGATTGCTCTGGAGGCAGCGCGGTATCGCTCCGACCCTTTGCTCGGAGCCGACTGCGCCGATCGGGGACGAGTGGCTGGACACCGCCTCGGGGGCTACGATCTCAATGGCGATTAAGCCGAACTCCATCCCTGTCCTTTCCGAAGACCGTGACTCCAAGGTGCCGGACTCCTCTCCGGACTCCGAACCCTCCGCGCCCCTGCCAATTGAATCCAATTGGGCGCCGGTTATGGGGTTCACTGCCGCGGACATCTTTCAGCACTCGCCCTTTGGCGACATCCTGAATTCACTAAAGTCTCTCTCTTTATCAGGAGAGCCCGGGCCGGACTACGGTCAGGAAGGTTGGGATGCGGACGACGAAGAAATTCAACGCCCACCCACCACCCACTTTGTAGCCACTGTCGATGATTTAACCGACATGCTC
Source organism: Aegilops longissima (assembly GCA_021605205.1). Lineage (NCBI taxonomy): Eukaryota > Viridiplantae > Streptophyta > Magnoliopsida > Poales > Poaceae > Aegilops > Aegilops longissima. Next base: position 526,941,972 of record CM038680.1, read on the forward strand.
GACTTCGACTCCGAAGACATCGGCGGTATGGGCGGCGATCTTTGGAGGCGACCAAAAGCCAGCGCCTCTGAGGCTTTGGAAGGCCACCTCGTCATCGACATATACATGGTGGACATCCGAAAAAGATGCAGCGGCGATGGAACAGCGGAGGATGACCCCTCAAGAAACAGCCCAAGCGCGCGGCGTCGTGGTGCCGCTCTAAATCCGCCACAGCAAAAGCGGTGATTCCGGCACGGAGATAATAACACCCGGACGGTGCGAAGACAACCTCCTCCGGCAGGATTCAGCACGGGAGGAGGAGAAGCCAACCCTCATGATAGGCGCGGCGGGGAGGTGGAGGACGATAATTATATGCCTCCCTCCGAAGATGAGGCAAGCCTCGACGACGACGAATTTGTCGTGCCTGAGGATCCCGCCGAACAGGAGCGTTTCAAACGCAGGCTTATGGCCACGGCAAGCAGCCTCAAGAAAAAGTAGCAGCAGCTTAGAGCTGACCAAGACTTGCTAGCTGACAGATGGACTGAAGTCCTTGCAGCCGAAGAGTACGAACTCGAACGCCCCTCCAAGAGATACCCAAAACGCAGGCTGCTACCCCAATTAGAGGAAGAAGCACCCAAACCTACATCGCCAACGCATGATGCAGCCGACTGGCCACCCCGTGGCCGCGACAGAGAGGCCTCTAGACCCTCCATTCAAGCCGCACCCCGACATCGCTCGAAAAGTACCAAGGCACGGGGAAACGCGCCAGACCTGCGAGACATATTGGAGGATAAGGCAAGGCAAACAAGATCGATCTACGGATCGCGTGGGCGCCCCACAACACGCGATGATAACCGTCACGCCGGATACAGCAATTCCAGTCGGGCTGAACACAGTAGACAAAGCTCATTTGAGTTGCGTCGTGATATAGCTCAATACAGAGGCGCCACACACCCACTATGCTTCACGGGCAAGTGATGGATCATCAAATCCCGAGGTTTCAAACCCGTAAACATCGAATCATACGATGGTACAACAGATCCCGCGGTTTGGATCGAGGACTACCTCCTCCATATCCACATGGCCCTTGGTGATGATCTACGCCATCAAATACCTCCCACTCAAGCTTAAAGGACCAGCTCGGCATTGGCTTAACAGCTTGCCGGAGAATCAATTGGTTGTTGGGAGGACCTAGAAGCCGCATTCCTTGATAACTTCCAGGGCACATATGTGCGACCACCAGACGCCGATGACCTCAGCCACATAATTCAGCAGCCAGAAGAATCGGCCAGACAATTTTGGACACGGTTCCTAACCAAGAAAAATCAAATCGTCGACTGTCCGGATGCAGAGGCCCTTGCAGCCTTCAAACATAACATCCACGACGAGTGGCTTGCCCGGCACCTAGGACAGGAAAAGCCGAAATCCATGGCAGCCCTCACAACACTCATGACCCGCTTTTGCGCGGGAGAGGACAGCTGGCTAGCTCGTAGTAACAACTTGACCAAAAACCCTGGTAGTTCGGATACTGTTGGGGATATTACTACTAGGCGTAAACCGGCCTATCTGGGCTGGGTTAACTTCATCAGTAGTTCAACGGTGTAAAAGCCCAAGCATGAAGGTAAGGGCCCAAGGCATGTAGTCAGTTTAGAACCTGTAGCCATAAACCGGCCTGGTATGTAAACTTGTATTGTAAGTTAGGAATAGAGAGAGACCAACCCGGATACGAGTATGAACCGGAGATTGGGACTCTGTGAACCGACGAGCATCACCCATGTATATAAGGGGACGACCCGGGGCGGTTCAAGGACAGACAACAACAACTCGAGGCCTAGGCGAAGCTTATTTGCTCCCTAGTCATCGAAACCACATCAATCCCATCACAACTAGACGTAGGCTTTTACCTTCATCGAAGGGGCCGAACTAGTATAACTCTTGTGTCTTTGCGTCCGCTTTAACCCCTTCAAATTAACCCGGCGATGGCTCCACGACTAAGTCCTTTCACGAGGACATATGTCGTGACAAAACCACGACAGTTGGCGCCCACCGTGGGGCTATCGCACGATGGTTTGATGATCTTGGAGGGCAAGCTCGAAGGACTCGAAGGCTATGCTGTGGGCCGGATGACCAAGAGTCGTCGTGGCAAGCTCTACATCGACGATGCAGGCTGGGGCCCCGAGGCCGGCTCGATTGAGTACGAGTACCGGGTCCCCTTTGGTGGCATACACGTTTTCAGATCGGTGAACCGGGCCCTGAGTTGGACACCTGCACCGACCTCGTCGAGACAGCTCAGTGTGCGCGATCTGCCCGGGTCAAACCGGCCGTGAAGCGTGCCTTTGTGGGAGTCATCCACGGAGGAAGTTATGAGGACGGATCAGAATCTGGTGGCGAGACCGTCGTCTACTCTGGCGACGAGTCGTCAACCGGAGAAACTGAATCTCTATATCAGTTACAAGATGGCCGGATTGGGGGCTGCTCTGATGGTGACAGTATTCCGGACCCCTCTGATCTGCCCAACCGGGTTGGAATATTCATGGCCGGTACACAAGCGGTGCTTCACTCTTCAACTGCTGCGGCAATGATCTCCGGTTCAACAGCGGCGACGGCTGCCGGGGCAGGAGGCCCTGTGCGCCCGCCGGCTCAAGTTTTATCAGATCTGTTCGATGCGTTGGCTGCGCTCATGGCAGAGGCTAACCCGGCGGATCAGGACGCTCATAACGCAGAGATTGCGAATGTGAAGGAACAAATCACTCAGGCTAAAGCGGATCTAGCAGCTGCGAGCGCCAGATGACAGCGAGCGGGCGCTTTAGATCTGTGAGCTTATAGGCTCATGTTGGATCAGAACGCATCACATGAAGTCATGAAGAGGAAATACAGATCCCGTTTGCCTTCAGTTTTCAAAGCCAAAGACCTCTTCAACACCCCCGGAGCGGGAACCAGTAATCCGCCGGTGGTAAACCGGGAGGAAGCACCTGGGACGGGCGCGCCGGTCCAGCCCCGCTTAATAGATCTACCTCGCCATAACGCCAGTGTGCCTCAGGCTGTGCAAACACCTCCGGGTCACTACTCCAACCCGATGGATAACCTTGTTGCAGCTACGGCACGGCTCGAGGCTATTCAATTGAAGGTGATTCACCACGAGCGATAGAGACGCGGCGGGTCAAGGAGCTCCTTAGGACAGCTTTGGTCCAACAGAAGCGTATTAAAGACACCGCGACGGATCCACTCTACCCCGCCCAAGCCGGAGCTATAGCGAGCACATGGATGAACCGGCCGTATCAAGTAATGCACGGTGTGGTGCGCCCGTGGCAACAACCCGGCAGGTGGTGTCGATAATGCCCGGAGGTGGTGGACGGGCCCGGCCGCAGGAGGCGAATTAGCAAAGACATCAAGCTCGTCAGCTTACGCCGGTTCGTCCGACCATCTCGGCCGAGCCTGGGGTTACCTCTAGCTCTTTGGGGGTGCCTTGCCTCGTCCCCGCTTTATGCAATGTGCGCCTGCCCAAAGACTTCAAGGGTCCGCGCAAGGTGCCAAATTACACTATTGATTTATCTCCAGAAGCATGGATAGAGAGCTATGAGATGGCCATGGAGATGCTAGATGTGGATGAGGCCGCGTGTGCAAAGTATCTTACCATGATGCTTGAAGGGACGGCCCGTACTTGGTTAAAGAGCTTGCCGCCCAATTCTATCAGTTCATGGGCCCAGTTGCAAGCCCGGTTTATCCAGAATTTCAAGGATACCTGTAAGCAGCCCATGTCCGTAGTGGACTTGGCGGCTTGTGTCCAGGGGGAAGGGGAGTCAACAACCCATTGGGTACGCCGCGTTTCGAAAATCTTGCACTTGTCAGACCGGATCAACGCTGACTCTGCGATCTTAACCACGGAGGGCAACTACGGTTTCAGCCTCACGAAGTTAAAGTTGAGCGCATGAAGCGATTTTGTAATGACATGGGAACTCTCATGGGCGCTTTAGTGAAGTATGCTGATTCTGATAGTACCAAGGATCCCGAGTCTGAGGATGACAAGGCAGGGAAGGGAAGGAAGAACAACGACTCCAAGGGCCAGCAACATCACTCAGCAGGTAATGGTGGCGGAGGCAAGCGTAAAGCGGATGGCAACATGGACTTCGTAGCTAATACCAACGCACAGGACAAGGGCCAGCGGCGCAAGGGTAGACAGCCTTATCGAAGTGGAGCGCCTAATCCCAATCCGGACCGCTTGAACTATCTATTGAATCAACCCTGTCCGAAGCATGGGACGAAGGAGACGCCAGCAAACCACCTCTGGAAGGATTGCTAAATTATGCAGGAGTTCAAGAGTTCTAATGCTTTTCGGTATGATCATGGCTCTGGCGGCGGTTAAGAGTATTATGACAGTGTATATATTATGAATAAAGTAATAAACCGGAGCCTCAGCTAAAGCGGGGTATCTGTTCTGTTACATCATGCGTGGTTACATGGAGTTGTTCTGTCTTAAAGCGGCCTCCGGTTTACCCCTTGAGTTTGCTTTTCTAAAGCGTTATGATATCACTTGGGGGCTTGGTCGTGTCCGAACCAATGCAACACCTTTTGATAGGCGAAAGCCACCAGATCACTTGGGGACATGGTCAAGTCTGAACCAGTCACGCCTCTTGATCGGCCTAAGGCCATAGAGTCACTTGGGGGCTTGGTCGAACCCGAACCATTGCCACACCACTTGATCGGCATAATGCCACGGTTTCAGTTGGGGACTGGCTGACTTGAACCATGGCTACACCTTATTGGGAGCTTGGTCGTGTCCGACCATGGTAACACCATCGATCGGCTCGATAAAGCCTTTTTCAAACGGTTTTATCATTGCCTTTGCTTCCATATTTTTCATAACTGTTATTTGATTTTTGTTGCCTTTTTTGAACCGATAACATTTTTTACGGTTCAAACTGTCAATTGACGGAATTCGGTCCATTTTAATCCGGAGATAATTTTCCGGTTTGACTTTTCTGTTAACATCCATTATGGAGTAACAGGGGCTTGTCATGACCCGCACGGTTTACATAGTAAACCGGCATTATAAACACAGGAGCTGTTTTCTCCGTTGACGGTAATGGTTTCTACAACCTCCGTTTCAAGATTGGCTAAGCCAACTTCATGCCCAGCGATGGCGGTATTTTGTATCACAAATTTTGATCATATACCTCAATATTTCATTGCATATATATATATATATATATATATATATATATATATATATATATATATATATATATATATATATAACGTCACAAGCCGGTGGCGGCATAAACCGTCGTGGCAGTTTAAGATTTTGTGATTGCAGCAATATAGATTGAAGGTTTCGATCATTCAATCAAAAGTATCAGCACCTATGCACGAAGGCATATTAAAAGCAAAAGTGTTGGCTATCCTATTACAAGGCAACATGGTGCACAAATAAGATCATTGTTTTCTTGGCGGAATATAATGAAGCAGCTATTTAAACCGGCTTCCGGTTCATGCTTGCTCGCCGCCCCGGTCTGACAGTTGTGGGTCGTCCTGCGCCGCTTCAGCTTCTTTATCCCTACCCAGTGGCTGGAAGTCAACAGTGGTCAAGTCAATTCCCATTAAAGCTTGAAAGACAGCCTCCTCATGGATCAGGGAAGATGGTTCAATATCAGGAGCGTAAGTATGCTTACGGATCGGAGGGATCAGGTTCTCCGCTTCGGGAATAGGTGCAGCTACTCGTTTGTTCTGATCATTATATTGAGCTTGATAATGCGACAAGTCTGCCTCTTCGGCCAATTGGCAAGCCAGAGGGCGCACCGCCCGGTTTATCGCTCTCGGGTCATCTTCGTTGAACTCTGAACCGTCTTCCTTGATGGGATAGCCTGAGCTGCCTCAACAGATCGAAATCGGCACCCATGCTTTTGCCCGGATTAAGGCATTAATGGCACCGGTTCGAGCAGCAGATTTCTTTAGCTCTTCAACCCAGGCGGGAAGCATTGAAAACCTCCTAAGAGTATCTTGAATTAAAGAGGGTGCCGGATTGTTATGTGATGTAGTGGAGATGATCCGCTGCGCTCCGGTGTCAATTGTTCGATTAAAGTGTAGGCAGCTTTCAATTTCATCCGAACATCTGACCCCAAGTGACCAATGCGTGTGCCTGCAGCATTACAAGAAAAATCACAAACCGGACTTATCATAAGAAGGCCAAGTTATCATAGAAACCAAAGGAAGCTTACCAAAGATGGCAGCAGTCATGGCATGCACTTGCCGCTTCACGTTGGTCAGCTCATCTACCACCGGTTTAAGGGCAGCTTCAGCATTTTCAACCTTTTTGGTTAAAGCGGCCTTCTCAGTGGCCCAATCCGCCCGCTCCTTTTTGAAGCCCTCCTTAAGCTGTTCCATGACGCCTAAAGCGCTGGTCAATTCTTCTTTTGCCTTTGAGGTTTCAGCTTGTTGGGATTTCAAGTTTTCTTGAAGATCGGTGAGTTGGCTTTCTTTAGTCCTCAACTCAGCCTACATACTGATAGATCATCGATTTAACAAAGCGATACAAGATTTGAAGTACCAACCACATAACAAGTTATGCACTTGGCACTTGGGGGCTAATGCATATTTGATCTTCATCTGTCAATAAAATCACAAAGTCCCAAGCTCAATACAGGTATTCAACTTGGTACTTGGGGGCTAATGGCTATTTGCTCGAACATGTTCTGATGCTGCGATATAAATTAAAGTCCCGGTTTAACTATACTAAGTTGAACCGGCCCTTGGGGGCTACATCAGTGAATTCTGAAGCGTTGAGTTTTATGTTAAGTCCCGGTTTAACTATACTAAGTTGAACCGGCCCTTGGCGGCTACATGAGTGGATTCTGAAAGTATTGAGTTCTATATCAAGTCCCGGTTTGAAAGAAGATTACAAACAGACCCTTGGGGGCTAGGAGAGTTAACAAAAATTGAAATATCCAAGCAGGAAAAAGAACATGGAGGTTACCTCGAATTTTTCTTTCATCATATTCAGCAAGTCAGCTTCATAATCACGGCTGGTATACAGCCGGTTCAAGTAGCCAGAATGAAGATCTTGGGGGTTCAGAGCAGCGTAAGTTGCCAGATCAACATTCCACTTGCCCTTGCTCATAGTGGCAAATTCTACTTTGGAAGAATGTTTGGATAAGGCGACCGGATTACCTGGTTCGCTTTGGCCAAAGCCAGTAATCACAACGTCATCGTCCTTGGTATCACTGGTTTGACCAGGGACAGTCGGTTTGTCAGCAGGCCGGATTGGACTGGTGGATTTTTTAATCCGGGTTGGGCTTCTGGGCTGGTCAGCAGGACGGGAGGTGTCAACAGGCCTTTCTTCAGCAACAAAATCGTCATCTTGCAGTGGCGGATCATTGGGCATATCTTCACAAACAGCCGCTTCAAGAATTGGGGCGTTGTCCGGTTCAAGGGCAGTCTCTTCGTCGGCCGCTTTATCCAGGCGAGCCTTTTTGCTCGGCCTAGGCTTGGCCCTGAAAAGGCATAATAACAGTCAAATACGGCATATACTACGCAGTGATGCAATAGAAACAATATGATATGTATAACTTACCCAAGCACCGTTTTAAGTGGTGGCAGCTGAGTAGCTGATGACTCGCCAGATGAGGAATGGGAAGTGACCTGATAATCAGAATCAAATTGATTAAGAGGTTGACGAAAACAGCCCGCTTTAGGACAAGCACTGACAAGCAAATTAGAGACCTCTGAACGACGTTTCCGAACCGGACTGTTCGGTAAACCGCGGAGGTAACTACTGGCATTGTGCGAGTTGTGCGGCGAACTTCATGTTGTTGAGTCTTCATAAGAAATTTGGGATCCAAGCAAGCAAGGGATGAGAAAATTTAATTTTCCGGTTTGCCGACGAATTTTTAGTGAAGGCAAAGGATTTGAGTCGAGGAGGAATAGTTACCTCTACAACATCAGCATTCTTGGCTTCAGATCATCATCGACAAATATCATCATTAATTAGGCGTATGAAAAGTAAGCCAAGTGAATCAAGTTCTACCTCAAGGTCCGGATTACCCACATCGTCATCCACAGCCGGATCAGAAGATGCAGTGGTTTTCCTCTTATGAGCAGACCTCTTGACAACTTTGGTCTTTTGCCGGATTGGTCTTTCCGGTTTGTCTGGCTTCTCTGGTTTCTCTTGTGGAAGTTTCTTGCTCCAGAATGGATCATCACCCTGATTAAAGCAGCAGTTGATGTTAAAAAATATACCGGAAATGGCAGTAATATATTCAGTAAAAAATACAGTCAGAGTCTTACAGATGGTGGTTTATTGGTAGCACAGAAGGGGAGCAGACCGGTTTAGGCACAGAGGTGTTCCGGTTCGTTCAACATTTTCTTCACAGCCTCGGTGACATCATCATCGGTAAGCTAGATATTAACATGTCGGAGGGGGTCGTTGACGCTACCAGTGTACTCACACATTAAACGAAGCGCTGGGAGAGGCGGTATGCTCCGTGATATCCAACGCGTCGAGATCAATTCGGTTAAACCATTGGCCATGAAGGCTCGAGCTTGGAGAGTTGAGGCGTGTTACTTCTCTCCTTGGCAGTTAATCTTTGCGAGAAAGGGATGTGTATTCTTGAGTCGCTCGGACGAAAGCCGGGCAAAGGATTTTCATTGGCGGGAGAGGTGTCTACGCAATAGAACCATGATTGATTCCATTCCTTGGGGTGGCTGTGCAGTTTGGCATGAGGATAAGTGACTTCCTTCCTTTTTTGAATCGCCACACCACCCAATTCTTTGTTGGACCCATCAGTGAATTCTGTGCGGCGGTTTAGATGGAAGCAGTCTCTAAACAGCTCAACTGTGGGTTCTTCTTGAAAGTATGCCTCACAAAGCACTTGGAAGTGACATATATTGGTAACAGAATTGGGGCCAGTATCTTGCGGATGGACTTGAAAATTGGCTAAGACATCCCGGTAAAATTTTGAACCGGGAGGGTTGAAACCCCGGGCTAAGTGATCTGCGAAAACTACAACCTCTCCTTCTTGAGGTGTGGGTGGACATTCTTTGCCAGGAACCCTCCAATGGATAGTATCTTTACTGCTTAAAGCGCCAGTCAGGGCCAGATTGTTTATTTGAGTTTCGGTGACACGGGAAGGAGCCCAGTTGCACTTATATACTTGTTTGGCCATGATGAAATCTACAAAATATATAAATCCGGTTCAAGAAATGTGTTGGGACAAAGAGAGAACCGGTGTACAATGCTAAATCGGAGACAACTACATCTAAACCGGAGTTCTATGAAGCGATAGTGTCTAGTTAAGGAGTTCTGGCGGTTCAACAAGGGGACTAATGGTGTATACCGGTTTATTAATTCTTTCTATGTTAAGTTAAACCGCCTAATCTAAATATTGAAAGCAATTGAGGTTGCGAACGGCTAAGTGCGCGGAAACAGGTTTCACAAGATTTCTCTACAACGAAGGATCTGAAGCCAGATCAGAAAAGAAGAAAAATATCCAAAAAAAGAATAAAGTAGAGCAGTATTGATGCAATGAGCAGGAAATAATATGCGAGATCTATGGACGTGAGCACGAAACTACAGGTGGATGCTAAAAGCTACTACTAATCGAGCAAGGTGTCACAGATCTATCCAGAGTGCAGTATGAGCATGAGCAGTTAATGGAGCACTGCAAGAACAAGAAACCCTAGAACAAATCTAGGTCGAGGGAAACTGAGGACCTACCAGAGTTGAGGAGATGCGGAAGATTGCTGCATTTTTCTGGTGCGTTCAGGTTGATGCAGCGGCCCAAGACGGTGCAGAGGTCGACGGCGGCGGTGGAGCTCCAAGGCTAGCGCCGTGAGGAAGACGAAGAGAAAGGGGATGGAGGGGAGAAAAGGAATGACCCTTCGGTCCTATTTATAAGGCAAGAGACCTGTGTCAGGCGCGTGAATCAAGGAACCACAAATCTGGGAAGAAGAGTTGTCGCCTCGGTTATTGCGGATCTGTTAAACAAAGAAGGTATCATGAATGCTATCTTTATGGGGATGTCATGCCGGTTTACAGCAACCAGAGAAGGTGACATCACGGCGGTTCAACAATTATTCTGGGGCCTAATGTTGGGGATATTACTACTGGGCGTAAACCGGCCTATCTGGGCCGGGTTAACTTCATCAGTAGTTCAACGGTGTAAAAGCCCAAGCATTAAGGTAAGGGCCCAAGGCCTGTAGTCGGTTTAGAACCTGTAGCCATAAACTGGCCTGGTATGTAAACTTGTATTGTAAGTTAGGAATAGAGAGAGACCAACCCGGATACAGTATGAACCGGAGATTGGGACTCTGTGAACCGGACAGGCGTCACCCGTGTATATAAGGGGACGACCAGGCGGTTCAAGGACAGACAACAACAACTCGAGGCCTAAGCGAAGCTTATTTGCTCCTAGTCATGAAACCACATCAATCCCATCACAACTAGATGTAGGCTTTTACCTTCATCGAAGGGGCCGAACTAGTATAACTCTTGTGTCTTTGCGTCCGCTTTAACCCCTTCAAATTAACCCGTAGCGATGGCTCCACAACTAAGTCCTTTCACGAGGACATCTGCCGTGACAAAACCACGACAGTTGGCGCCCATGGCCGTGAAAAAACCACGACAGATACCAAGGACAGCAATGGCAGGTCGCGTCGCAACAAGCACAAGCGCCGCATTAATGGCGATAATGCTAAAGATACGGCAGTCAATGCCGGATTCAGAGGCTCTAAACCCGATCAGCGAAAAAAGCCGTTCAAAAGAAATACTCAGGGCCCGTCCAATCTGGACCGAATACTCGATCGCTCGTGCCAAATACATGGCACCCCCGAAAAACCAGCCAACCACACCAACAGGGATTGTTGGGTCTTCAAACAGACAGGCAAGTTAAATGCCGAACTCAATGACAAGGGTCTGCATAGCGATGACGAGGAGGAGCCCCGGCCGCCGAACAATAGAGGACAGAAGGGCTTCCCCCCACAAGTGCGGACAGTGAACATGATATCGCAACCCACATACCCAAAGGGGCGGAATCATGCACTAAGGGGCGTATATGCGATGGAGCAGTCGCCCCAAAGTTCAACCCATGGTCCTCCTGCCCGATCACCTTTGATCGAAGGACCACCCACTAGCATCCGCCACGGCGGATTCGCTGCATTGGTTCTTGACCCAATCATCGACGGATTTCACCTCACTAGAGTCGATGGACGGCGGTAGCAGCCTGAACCTGCTCTATCGGGATCTGATGCACAAAATGGGCATAGACCCTCAAGGATTAAACCCACAAAGGCGACCTTCAAAGGCGTCATACCGGTGTAGAGGCCAATTATACAGGCTCAGTTACACTCGAAGTGGTCTTGGATCCCGGATAACTTCGAAGCAAAGAGTTAATCTTCGACATAGTCCCGTTCATGGCGGCTATCACGCATTGCTTGGGCGAACCGCATTTGCAAAGTTCAATGCGGTGCCGCTTTCTGAATACCTCAAGCTCAAAATGCCAGGCCCTCGAGGAGTAATCATGGTCAATGGAAACACGAGCGCTCTCCGAGCGGAGGAGCATCGGCGACCCTCGCGGCGGAGGTGCAAAGCAGCCTCTCACAGCAATTCTCAAGTCCGGCTACTAAACGTCCGGACACCGTCAAGCGCACCCGGAGTAATCTACAACAAGACCGCCTGGCATGATCCGAGCACGCGTAGCAATCCGGCCCCAACCCCAGCCCTCGCGAAATTGCGAAGCCAGTACTACGCGTACATAACTACGCTCTGGAGATACCATGGGCATAAGGGGAGGGGCACGACCACGGCATGCCCAGAATGCGGCTCAACCGCACCAAGGGCTCCCGATTGTGTCATTCTTTTTCTTTCTTCTTTTCTCTTACTTTCAGGACTCCGTTTTCCAGAAGCCCTGTCCGGCTCTAGAATTGCCGAACTCACGATGCAACAGCCAGGGAAGTTGAAAGCTACGTCGAGTGTCCAGGTGGTCTCTACTATGAGCATTATACCTGTTTTACATACGATCCAGCAGCTTACCCCTGGAGGGGGACATGTCAAATAGTCCCATCCCTTGCTTATCGCACTATTTGTATCATTCTGCTTTCGTTGCAGTCCCTTTTTGAATAAACAATACATAGCTTTTGCCTATTATTGTACTCCTTTCTTTATCTATATATATGTTCATTCATGACAGGTTGCACCCGTACACTTTGGTACGGCCAATACACCAGGGGCTTAAGTACCCCAAAAATATGGTGTGATAAGTCCGAACACTTTCACAAGTGCGGCACCCTGAACTTATAGCATTATATGCATCGGCTCCGACTCATGTCTTGGGTCAATAGTTGGGTTTGCCCGGCTCCCATGTTTTGGTACCTTACGTTCCGTTATATCGGCTAAGGTAGCGCTGGGAGAACCACTGCGATTGTGCCCCGGTTGAGCTGGGTTGAGCACCTCTGTGGAGAAAGCTAAAACTGACCGTCATGATAGAGGCGAGAGCGATCGCTGTTCGAGAGGTTTTTTCGGGTCCCTAAAGACTTATGCCGCTTAGAGCGAGGAGTCGGCATTGTCCGGCCAAGGCGTGGATAGCGCCCCAAACTCGGTCTTCCGAATACTAGGGGCTTCGCTGAAATTTAAAATTATAGAATTCTATGGCTAAGTGAGAGTGTTCAAGCACTATAGTCCGGTTGCCTTGTTCGTTGCGTTGAGCGCCTCCCTCGAAGGACCCAAGAATGGGAACAAGAGCGCTCAGGAAGCACTCGTGGCATGGGGGCTGAAGCCAATGACTTGCCATCTCTCAAATTTGATAAGCGGCCGCCTGAAGGTAATATTTTAAATTCACAAGCGTTGCTTAGCGCATATGAACAAGTTTTCAGCGTCTGAGGATAACAAATGCGAGTCTATTCAAAATTACATCTGTGGAGCATTCACCGCTATAAAGCGGGCACCCTTGAGGCGCCCTCATAGTACATTTCGGCTTGCGATGCTCCTTGCCCGGCGGTGGCCCGTCCGTCACAAGCTTCTCAGCATCCATCTTGCCCGGTGCACTTTAGCACGGGCAAGGCCCAACAGGCACCTTCAATGCAGACGGAGCGCTTGATGACTTCAATCCATGGACAAGGCGTCCACCAGCCGCGCACTAGCCCGAAGTAGCTCCGTGCATGGCTTCCTTAGGCCACGGCCAATTATGAGGCCCTTCATGGCCTGTTCGGCGACCTTGTGGAGCTCGACCAGCTGCTTCAGCTGGTCGCTCGGGCACGGATGTCCGCCTCAAAGCATCTTGAGACCGAACACCTTTTCCGTCGAGCTCCTCTCCTCGGCGTGATAGAACGCGGCAGCATCAGACACACTACGGGGCAGATCTGCGAATGCTCTTGGAGAGCTCCGGATTCGGGTAAGTAATAGATAATTCACTTTCACATGCTTGCTTTGCATAAAGAATGCCTTACCGCCGCTATCTTCTTTAATGATTCAATTTCCTGGAGGGCTTTTTGGGCTTCGGCCTTAGCGGCTTTGGCACTCTCAAGAGCCGAGGCGAGCTCGGACTCTCGAGTCTTCGAGTCACGCTCCAAACTCTCGTGTTTTTCCACGAGAGCCTGGAGCTCTTGCCGCACCTCCACCACCCGCGCCTCCTGCTTCTCTCGCTCGGTGCGCTCCACGGCCGCTTTGCTTTCGGCCATGGACACCGCTTCCTTCAGGGTCGCCACCTCGTTCGTGGCCCCTACAATACCCACGTTAGTCCTGTCATTTTTGCAACCAAATCCTTTCTATAAGGTATTACTTTAAGAAGGTATTACTTACCTTCCTTGTCCTCGAGCTGCTTCTTGGCAAGGCTGAGCTCGTTCTCGGACCGCTCAAGGCTCTGCTTCAATGCACTGACCTCCGTAGTCAGTGCGGCAGAGGTCAGCAGCGCAGCCTGAATTCCCATATTGACATACTTATGTTAGACTCCTGCGTATATCTTTTTAGATCCTTAGTCCGGTTTTTCTTTACGAACACCGAACTAAGCATCAGGGGCTACTGTCTATGCGGTAATATTTTTAATATTCTAAACTTACATAAAGCCTGTTAGAAGGCTGGCACGAGGCTTGATCAGCCCGCTCTTGGCGGACTGAACTTTCGGATCACCACACTCATAACAGTGCGGTGCTCCTCGTCGATGGGCGCCGTTAAGCGCCTCCAGCAAGCTATCCGGTGCCTCCGGATGGGCCGGAGGTCACCAGCGTCGCAGTCTTGCCCTTCTTACGAAGGGGCCGCTTGTCGGACTTCGGAACCACTGAAGGTTTCAGTACGGAGTCCGGCACAGGGCTGGACTTAAATCCTTCTGGGGTTTCGCCCCCTTTGCGCCCGGAGTCCGGGAGGTCGCCTTGCGGCGCCTCCAGGACCACCTCCTCCTGGTGGGGCCCCTTTTGGGACTCCACCGCGGTGCCGTCTGCGTCACGAGGAGAGGAGGCGGTCGGAAGTAAGTGCTATTCACATCCGACGAATCCAGGGAGCCGCTCGACGAAGCGGCGAGCTCATCCTTGGGCGGGCTACATGGTTATATTCGGCGTTAGAAGACACTATGCGACAAATAAAAAGTCCTGAGCTATTCCGGAGCCCGGACACATACGATCTCGCCAGGGGCTTGGCACTTGGTGGCCACTCCTCCTCGTCGTTGTCGGCGTTGGTGGAGAAGTCCGGAGGAAGGGTCCTTCCTTTCTTGGACCTTCTGGCCTCCCCAGTTGAGGCGGCCTTCCTTTTCTTCTCTCCCCCTGCTGGGGGAGAGGCTTCTTTTTCCTCCTCCTCGTCCTCAGGGGAGGATTCCGCCTCAGAGTCGTCGGACGATGAGTCCGACAGCACCTGATGCCGGGAGCTCCTTCGAGTTCCAGTGGCCTTCTTCTTGGCCTTCTTCTCTGGCACCACGTGAGGTGCCGGAGCCAGCATGTAACATCCCAATTTTCAATTTGCATGTTTATAATAGATCATTCATATGCATCCATGATTTGTGCATTTTACCCCATTTATTTTATTTGATTTTGATCTAAGGAACTTTGAGCAACTCAAGGACCAAAAGAGAGAGTTGGAAGTTTCCCTAAAAACCAATTTTGAGTTTTTTTCGAAGTTGGGAGTTTGGATCAAATTTGGTTTCACCAAAAAAATTCATTTCCATTATGTCAAAAATAAAATAAAGAGAGAAGATAAAATGACTTCTTCAAAATCAGAAAAGAAAATATTGGAAATTGAATTTGGAACCAAAATATATTTGTTAGGTTGTATTTGCAATTTATTTTATTAGTTTAGCAAAAATGTTTATTTTTAAAACTTGCATTTTAGGCCAGGTAAATGTTCACAAGGTCATATAGAAGACCATATAATTATGTGGAATTTTCTGGGATTTTTACGCTAATTTTTATTTGTATTTTTCGGTGTTTCATTGCTTTTGTAAAAAAAGTTAAAAAAACCGCAGCCCAATAGGCCCAACCTTCTCACGACCCAACCTGGTCATCTTCTTCCTGGAGCGTTCATGGCAGAGGCAGGATGTACGCACTCAACACATCTTCCACCCAGCGCCCCACCCCTCCCCTTCCTCTCCCCCGCTCCAAAACGCCTCTGAATGGAACCCCCTCGCCTCCCTCGACCCCTCCCATCCCCTGGTGCGCCTCAAAGACGACCATAATGGCCACCATGAGCACTTCATGTTGCAGCCATTAAACACATTAATTCCGGCAACGCCCCGCTCTCCTCTGGCTTCCCCTGACCCTCTATAAAAGCCCAGAGTGTTGCCCCAGTTCCCCTCGTCCGAAGCCCCCTGTTTGCAAAAGCTATCTCCCTCAAACCTCTCCAATTGCTCGCCGGAGTTCGCGAATTCCGGCGACCTTTCACCGTGTGTACAGGAAACAATCTACAACCACAAGTTGTTCAAGTGGTTCACCTCATCGTCCTCTACACTGTCATGCACGCATCCTTCACCTAAGCACACCGGAGCCGCCTTCTTCCTCGTCTCCGGCGACAAGTCCGGTGAGCACCCAGCCAGCCAATCACAGAGCGCCACTTGTCTCTGGCCGAATTGTTTTTCTTTTTCAGGAACTTTTCCAAATTCAGATTCTTTACCAAATCTTATTTCTTGTATATCTTTTAGTCTATAGATCCGATTTAGTTGATTATTTTTTCTACTAGTTCATAGAAATCCCATCTATCCAGAGAACCAAACGAAAAATATTTTTGAAAATTTTAAAATTTGAATCCAAACAGATCTGAATTAAAACTTCGTTAGGCCGTATCTCGAGTTTCGTAACTCCGTTTAGGTGATTCTTTTTGCAAATCGAAGCTCGTAACGTGTAATTCTGTTAGAACCACACACACATATTTTTGCTACTATAAAAATTTCGTTCTGTACAGAAACTTTATTTGGATGTTTTGGAGTTTTTCGAAGTCTTTCATTTGTTTTCTTTTTGGATCTTTGCTTGTATGCTTATGTATGTTATTTCTTGCTTACACTAGATCATCCAGAGTGCGAAGCTTGCTACTACGAATCTTTACAGTTCAACGAACGTCAGCAAGGCAAGTTCACACTTTGATCATAATTTTTTTAATACCCAGTTTTTACTATGCATTACTTTAACCCTCAAAGATTGCACGGATAGGATTGGGAACATGTGGATATGCTATGTAGTTCATGTGGTAGGAACCTATGACCTTTGATCACCACAGGAATTTTCGTTATGTCATATATTGCTTAGCCATGCTCGTGAGACGGGATTGGTTTGAGTGATCCATGCAAGTCATGAGAGATAATAATTTTGGGACAACATAAGGTGGCAACTTTAATACACATCTGGGTGGATTGTTTGGGGCACTGGAGTAATCAGTGCTTGCCCAAGGGAATCCGGAGTACAATGTGATTACCATAGGTCCGCCACCTAGGCTCAAAGGGATCATAAGATATTTCATGCCTAGAAACTTCCGTGTGCAGCCACAAGCCATTATGGGCTCTGGCATAGTTGAGTAAGTTGTGTGACCTCTTTCCGTGGTAGACTAGCTGATGTAGGGGAAAGTAGGTGTACCGGTCTACCCAGGTTTTAGGGCAAACGCTTCTGAAAGGCTATGTCTCGATCTTCCGATCATGGAGGTGGTCGAGTCTTGTGGGGAAAAGTGCGCAAACCTCTGCAGAGTGTACAAACTAATGATGATTAGCCGTGTCCCCGGTTATGGACATCTTGAGTATCTAGAAGTGAATTATTGGTTGATCTCATCACTCTTTTTAATCAAATTATTGGGTTACTAATAACTCGGGAATTTTGGGATTGAGTTGGAGGAACCTTCTCAATAATGGCATTTTAATTTAGTAGTTAATAAAAATTTATTCCTTTGTTTTAGGGTTAAATTGGCTTTATGCAAAAATTTAACTTAGAGCCTCCACCAGCTAAATTTGCATATAGAGATAGTCTTTTCTTTTATTATTATTCTAAGGTGTGAAATCTTGACATATTCCATGTCTTTGGCCTACACGGCTGCAACGTCTCATGTTGCAGACTTTTCGATGAGGATTAAAGGTGCGATAGGTCGTTGTTCGCACTCAGTTTGCCATGGAGTTGGATGGACTCATTTACCTTGATGCTTCCGCAGATTATTTTGTTTTAGATGGCCTTTGGCCATATTATTATAATAAGTACTCTTTTGAGGATCTCGATGTAATAAAGTGTGTGATTGAACTCTGTTATAATTCCTCGAGTATTGTGTGTGTCGACATACCGATCCGAGGATGACACGTAAGCACGAGACTTGATCCATTTGGGTCGGGTCGCTACAAGATGGTATCGAGCACACGCTGTTCGTAGAGACACGACCACTAGGTAATGGAAAGCCATAGGAAGAAAACTTTATTTTACGACTTCCTTAAATATCCGTTGGTCTATACTCTTCTCTATTCATTTCTATTTCTTCTCCACTTCAATAAAATAGCTGTTGAACCCCATCACCAAGTTGCTCGTCCCGATGAGACCATGACCTATGTAGACATCATTGACGAAGAAGAAGACGAAGCTAGAGTTGACTTTGATTTGAGAAGATTTAGTTCAGACCACCACTACCAAGTTGAGTCCAACGAATGATTGCGGTAGTATGAAGAGATCATATCTCTTGTGGATATGACCATACCTGTAGGTTTTGCTTGTGTGGTGTGATCTGTGTGAATTGCTTGATTTGGAGTTTTCATGCTATCATAAACATATGGGTAGTGATTTCTCTCTTTAGGCCCTTATTCTATTCTAATTTCTCATCCACTCTAAACCGTACCAGATGCCCACAAATGATCTGGAGGAAATTAAGAAGCATATTAAGAAATTATTGGAGAAAGGTTATATTCGACCGAGTTCATCACCTTGGGGAGCCCAGTGCTTGTAGTTGAGAAGAAGGATGAAACCTTGAGAATGGTTGTAGATTATCGTGCGCTAAACCAGGTGACGATTAAGAACAAGTACCCTCTACCAATGATCAATGATTTGTTTGACCAGCTACAAGGAGCAAAAGTTTTCTCCAAGATCGATCTTCGATCAGGATATCACTAGCTGAAGATTCGAGAACAGGATATACCCAAGACAGCTTTTACCACGAGATACGGACTTTATGAGTACACGGTCATGTCTTTTGGATTGACTAATGCCCCTGCCTATTTTATGAGTATGATGAATAAGGTATTCATGGAGTTCTTGGATAAGTTTGTTGTGGTATTCATTGATGACATATTGATTTACTCAAAGAATGAAGAAGAACACAAGGAACATTTGCGCTTGGTTCTAGAGAAGCTCAGGGAACATCAATTATACGCAAAGTTCAGCAAGTGCGAATTCTGGTTGAAGGGAGTCGGATTTCTCGGACATGTTATATCAGGAGAAGGAATAGCAGTAGACCCCTCAAAGGTTGAAGCCGTCACCGAATGGAAGGCACCCACCTCAGTCGGAGAGATTCGCAGTTTTCTTGGACTCGCAGGATATTACTGGAGATTTATTGAGAATTTCTCCAAGATCGCGAAGCCCATGACAGAGTTATTGAAGAAAGACACCAAGTTTAATTGGACCGAGGAATGTGAGACTAGTTTTCAGGAGTTGAAGAAACGTTTGGTCACAGCCCCAGTGCTAATTCTTCCGAATATACGCAAGGATTTCCAAGTATATTGCGACGCTTCTCATCAGGGACTTGGAGGTGTTCTTATGCAAGAAGGAAGAGTTGTTTCATATGCCTCACGTCAGCTTCGACCTCATGAGCGGAATTATGTCAAACATGATTTGGAGTTAGCAGCCGTAGTGCACGCACTCAAGACCTGGAGACATTTTCTTATTGGAAATAGGTGTGATGTTTACACGGATCACAAGAGTTCGAAATACATCTTCACACAGAAGGAGTTGAACCTCAGGCAGAGAAGATGGTTGGAGCTCATAAAGGATTATGATATGAAATTGCACTATCACCCAGGAAAGGCCAATGTTGTGGCAGATGCATTGAGCCGCAAGAGCTATGTCAATACCCTCACAGCAGGAGGATTACCTCAGGAGTTAATTGATGATCTCAGAGATCTTCGATTGGAGATAGTACCACAAGGTTTTGTTGCCGAAATGGAAATTCAATCCACTTTGTTGGGAAAGATCCGAGAAGCCCAGAAGTTAGATAAAGGTATTGCGGAGATAAAGGGAAGGATGAACCAAGGAAAGGCAGAAGGATTTCGTGAGGATGAACATGGAACCTTATGGTTTGAGCAGCGCATTTACGTGCCAAATGACCCAGAGATCAGGAAATTGATTCTTCAGGAGGCTCATGATTCGCCTTATTCAATACACCCGGGCAACACCAAGATGTATTTGGACTTGAAGGAAAGTTTCTGGTGGACAGGCATGAAGAAGGATATTGCCGAGTATGTCGAAGTATGTGACATATGTCAGAGGGTTAAGGCAGAGCACTAGAAACCAGCAGGATTACTTCAGCCTTTGCCGATACCAGATTGGAAGTGGGACAAGCTTGGCATGGACTTCATTACAGGATTACCCAGGACCCGATCAGGCTATGATTCTATTTGGGTAGTGGTTGATCGCTTGACTAAGGTAGCTCACTTCATCCACGTGAAAACCACCTATACAAGTGCTAAGTTAGCCAAGATATACATGACCAGGATCGTATGTCTGCATGGAGTTCCTAGGACCATCGTATCAGATAGAGGAACACAATTTACCTCAAAGTTTTGGCATCAGTTACATGAAACTTTGGGTACCAGGCTGGAATTCAGTACATCTTTTCATCCGCAGACGGATGGGCAGACCGAGAGAGTCAATCAGATTCTGGAGGACATGTTGAGAGCTTGTGCGCTAGATTATGGATCTAGTTGGGATGATAATTTGCCTTACACAGAGTTCTCATATAACAACAGCTATCAAGCTAGTTTGAAAATGGCCCCTTTTGAAGCTTTGTACGGAAGGAGGTGTAGAACACCATTGATGTGGGATGAAGTTGGAGACCGTAAATTATTCGGACCAGATTTAATTAGATATTCAGAGGAGAAAGTCAAGCTGATCCGCGACAGACTCAAGGTAGCCCAATCCAGACAGAAGAGTTATGCCGATACTAAACGCAAGGAGGTAACCTATGAAGTCGGAGATAGATCATATCTGCGTGTGTTGCCACTTCGAGGAGTTAAACGATTCAGAGCCAAAGGAAAGTTAGCACCACGGTTTGTGGGGCCGTACAGAGTTTTAGAACGCATGGGTGAAGTTGCCTACAAGTTGGAATTACCAGAAGCCTTGTCAGGAGTTCATGATGTGTTTCACGTTTCCCAGTTGAAGAAGTGCCATGCGGAGATGGCCGATATTCCTTTGAGAGATACAGTGCCACTGGAGGCCATACAGTTGGATAGTGATCTGACCTATGAGGAGAAGCCCATCAAGATTCTCGAAACTGCAAGCAGGGTTACCCGCAGCAAGGTCATCAAGTTTTGCAAGGTTAAGTAGAGTCATCATATTGAGGAAGAAGCCACCTGGGAACGAGAAGAAAACCTCCGACAGGACCACCCACACCTTTTTGCTAGCCAACCCGAATCTCGAGGGCGAGATTCCTCTTAAGGGGGTTAGGTTTGTAACATCCCAATTTTCAATTCGGATGTTTATAATAGACCATTCATATGCATCCATGATTTGTGCATTTTGCCCCATTTGTTTTATTTGATTTTGATCTAAGGAACTTTGAGCAACTCAAGGACCAAAAGAGAGAGTTGGAAGTTTCCCTAAAAACCAATTTTGAGTTTTTTTTCGAAATTGGGAGTTTGGATCAAATTTGGTTTCACCAAAAAAATTCATTTCCATTATATCAAAAATAAAATAAAGAGAGAAGATAAAATGACTTCTTCAAAAGCAGAAAAGAAAATATTGGAAATTGAATTTGGAACCAAAATATATTTGTTGGGTTGTATTTGCAATTTATTTTATTAGTTTAGCAAAAATGTTTATTTTTAAAACTTGCATTTTAGGCTAGATAAATGTTCACAAGGTCATATAGAAGACCATATAATTATGTGGAATTTTCTGGGATTTTTACGCTAATTTTTATTTGTATTTTTCGGTGTTTCATTGCTTCTTTAAAAAATGTTAAAACAAACCGCAGCCCAATAGGCCCAACCTTCTCACGACCCAACCTGGTCATCTTCTTCCTGGAGCGTTCATGGCAGAGGCAGGATGTACGCACTCAACACATCTTCCACCCAGCGCCCCCACCCCTCCCCTTCCTCTCCCCCGCTCCAAAACGCCTCTGAATGGAATCCCCTCGCCTCCCTCGACCCCTCCCATCCCCTGGTGCGCCTCAAAGACGACCATAATGGCCACCATGAGCACTTCATGTTGCAGCCATTAAACACATTAATTCCGGCAACGCCCCGCTCTCCTCTGGCTTCCCCTGACCCTCTATAAAAGCCCAGAGCGTTGCCCCAGTTCCCCTCGTCCGAAGCCCCCTGTTTGCAAAAGCTATCTCCCTTTAACCTCTCCAATTGCTCACCGGTGTTCGCGAATTCCGGCGACCTTTCACCGTGTGTACAGGAAGCAATCTACAACCACAAGTTGTTCAAGTGGTTCACCTCATCGTCCTCGACACCGTCCTGCACGCATCCTTCGCCGAAGCACACGGAGCCGCCTTCTTCCTCGTCTCCGGCGACAAGTCCGGTGAGCACCCAGCCAGCCAATCACAGAGGCCACTTGTCTCTGGCCGAATTGTTTTTCTTTTTCAGGAACTTTTCCAAATTCAGATTCTTTACCAAATCTTATTTCTTGTATATCTTTTAGTCTATAGATCCGATTTAATTGATTATTTTTTCTACTAGTTCATAGAAATCCCATCTATCCAGAGAACCAAACGAAAAATATTTTTGAAAATTTTAAAATTTGAATTCAAACATATCTGAATTAAAACTTCGTTAGGCCGTATCTCGAGTTTCGTAACTCCGTTTTAGGTGATTCTTTTTGCAAATCGAAGCTCGTAACGTGTACTTTCTGTTAGAACCACACACACATATTTTTGCTACTATAAAAATTTTGTTCTGTACAGAAACTTTATTTGGATGTTTTGGAGTTTTTCGAAGTCTTTCATTTGTTTTCTTTTTGGATCTTTGCTTGTATGCTTATGTATGTTATTTCTTGCTTACGCTAGATCATCCGGAGTGCGAAGCTTGCTACTAAGAATCTTTACAGTTCAACGAACGTCAGCAAGGCAAGTTCACACTTTGATCATAATTTTTTTTAATACCCAGTTTTTACTATGCATTAGTTTAACCCTCAAAGATTGCACGGATAGGATTGGGAACATGTGGATATGCTATGTAGTTCATGTGGTAGGAACCTATGACCTTTGATCACACTGGGAATTTTTGTTATGTCATATATTGCTTAGCCATGCTCGTAGACGGGGATTGGTTTGAGTGATCCATGCAAGTCGCGAGAGATAATAATTTTGGGACAACATAAGGTGGCAACTTTAATACACATCTGGGTGGATTGTTTGGGGCACCTTGAGTAACCAGTGCTTGCCCAAGGGAATCCCGAGTAGTGCCGTGTGATTACCCTAGGTCCGCCACCTAGGCTCAAAGGGATCATAAGATATTTCATGCCTAGAAACTTCCGTGTGCAGCCACAAGCCATTATGGGCTCTGGCATAGTTGAGTAAGTTGTGTGACCTCTTTCCGTGGTAGACTAGCTGATGTAGGGGAAAGTAGGTGTACCGGTCTACCCAGGGTTAAGGGCAAACGCTTCTGAAAGGCTATGTCTCGATCTTCCGGTCATGGAGGTGGTCGAGTCTTGTGGGGAAAAGTGCGCAAACCTCTGCAGAGTGTACAAACTAATCATGATTAGCCGTGTCCCTGGTTATGGACAACTTGAGTATCTAGAAGTGAATTATTGGTTGATCTCATCACTCTTTTTAATCAAATTATTGGGTTACTAATAACTTGGGAATTTTGGGATTGAGTTGGAGGAACCTTCTCAATAATGGCATTTTAATTTAGTAGTTAATAAGAATTTATTCCTTTGTTGTAGGGTAAAATTGGCTTTATGCAAAAAATTAACTTAGAGCCTCCACCAGCTAAATTTGCATACAGAGATAGTCTTTTCATTTATTATTATTCTAAGGTGTGAAATCGCCAGCATATTCCATGTGCTGACCTACACGGCTGCAACGTCTCATGTTGCAGACTTTTCCGACGAGGATTAAAGGTGCGATAGGTCGTTGTTCTGCACTCAGTTTGCCGTGGAGTTGGATAGACTCATTTACCTTCGATGCTTCCGCAGTTATTTTGTTTTAGATGGCCTTTGGCCATATTATTGTAATAAGTACTCTTTTGAGGATCTCGATGTAATAAAGTGTGTGATTGAACTCTGTTATAATTCCTCGAGTACTGTGTGTGTCAGTATACCGAACCAGGGATCACACATAAGCACAGAGACTTCGATCCATTTGGGTCGGGTCGCTACACAGCAGCCCCGTCAATCGGGAGTCCGGTGGGTCTTCTGGCTAGGGGGCCGGACAGTTAATCTGTCCGGACGTCTTCAGCCAGTCCTATCAAAGGTTAGGGAGTTTTAGATCCTGCATAGAGTCAAACTATGAAAAAAGAGTCCCATAAAGGGTAAAATAACTTACCTCGCTGGCTTGACGCTGCGAGCTGAATCCGCGATCTTCGGTAGCGGATGTGGGAGCTTCGGCGCCCTTGAACAGCACCTTCCAGGCATCTTCGTACGTAGTGTCGAAGAGCCGGCTCAAGGTTCGGTGCTGTGCCGGATCAAACTCCCACAAATTGAAGGCCCGTTGCTGGCATGGGAGAATCCGGCGGATGAGCATCACCTGGATTACGTTGACAAGCTTGAGATTCTTGTCCACCAGGTTTCGGACGCAGGTTTGGAGTCCGGACAGCTCTTCCGAATCACCCCACGTCAGGCCCGTCTCTTTCCATGATGTGAGCCGTGTGGGGAAGCCAGATCGGAATTTGGGGGCCGCCGCCCATTGAGAGTCGCGCGGCTCGGTGATGTAGAACCACCCCGATTGCCACCTCTTTATGGTCTCCACAAAGGAGCCCTCGAGCCAAAGGACGTTGGCCATCCTGCCTAGCATGGCACCTCCGCACTCCGCTTGGCGGCCGCCCACTACCTTCGGCTTGACATTGAAGGTCTTCAGCCATAAGCCGAAGTGGGGCTGGATGCAGAGGAAGGCCTCGCACACGACGATAAACGCCGAGATGTTGAGGATGAAATTCGGGGCTAGATCGTGGAAATATGGGTCGTAGTAGAACATGAGCCCCCGGACGAATGGGTGAAGTGGAAACCCTAGTCCGCGGAGGAAGTGGGGGAGGAACACCACCCTCTCATGGGGCCTGGGGGTGGGGATGAGCTGCCCCTTGTTGGGGAGCCGACATGCGATGCCGCCGGACAAGTATCCGGCTTTCCGCAGCTTTTTGATGTGCCCCTCCGTGACGGAGGAGGCCATCCACTTGCCTCCCGCTCCGGACATAGTTGGAGAAGGTTGAGGTGGGATGTGTGGACTTGGGCGCTGGAGCTCGAGTGCGCGGAAATGGATGAGCAAAGGAGGAAGAAGGCGTAGGTTAAAAGGTGGATCCTTATCCCCTTATATGGACGGACGAAGCTATGCGTCCTCCGCCAGCCTGGTAAAACTCGCTTATCTCCCAAGCGCCGTAATCAATGGCGCGGTTGGGTTACCCACGTCCGTATTGATGGGAATCCCGGAATAAGGGGCACGATCTCCATACGATAAGGCGTGCCAAGGAAACCGCCTCGCTAAGCGTCTTTGAGGTGGAGCAAGAAACGATTCGTATAAAGGCCTGGCCGTGGTGTGATGTCACACCGCGGAATACGTCAGCAGATCTGTGCAAAGGTTATTCTCTCCACGGTGGTATGTGGAACTTGTTTTGCAGAGCCGGACACTATCCTTGTGTTCAAAATCTTCTATGAAGTATTCGGAGGAGGAACCCGCCTTGCAATGCCGAAGTATGCACGTCGGATTCGTCGTCATTGAAGCCTGGTTCAGGGGCTACTGAGGGAGTCCTAGATTAGGGGGTGTCCGGATAGCCGAACTATCACCATTGGCCGGACTCCTGGACTATGAAGATACAAGATTGAAGATTTCGTCCCGTGTCCGGATGGGACTTTCCTTGGCGTGGAAGGCAAGCTTGGTGATACGGATATGTAGATCTCCTACCATTGTAACCAACTCTGTGTAACCCTAACCCTATCTGGTGTCTATATAAACAGGAGGGTTTTAGTCCGTAGAATGAACAACAATCATACCATAGGCTAGCTTCTAGGGTTTAGCCTCTCTGATCTCGTGGTAGATCCACTCTTGTACTACCCATATCATCAATATTAATCAAGCAGGAGTAGGGTTTTACCTCCATCGAGAGGGCCCGAACCTGGGTAAAAACATCGTGTACCTTGTCTCCTGTTACCATCCGCCTAGGCGCACAGTTCGGGACCCCCTACCCGAGATCCGCCGGTTTTGACACCGACAGGCACCATCATCTCAGATCCATAGAACTCTGCCATTACATGCATCATACGTCCTGCATAATACAAAAAGAAACAATATATCTTTTTTTAGTCACACGAATGCACATATCCAACTGCACAGTAATATGACATGTGTTGGCACAGAAGATAGTTGCAGGAAATGAACAACTAGCTGCACCTTTTAAAAACACTTTAATTGCACACAGGACATTATGTAGTTGCACAGTGAAGGTAATCTAGTTGCATAGGAACATTATGTAGTTGGACAATGAAGGTATTCTAGTTGCACACTTAAGGCATTTTAGTTGCACACCAGTACCATAACAGTTGCACACTGGATCGCCTAGAGGGAAACTTAATTCTGTAAGGGATATAGAAACTCACCTATAGTCAAGTTGCAGTTATACAAGATGCGCAAAAACTCCTTTTCATCAGGAGAGATGCCTTGGTGGGATCTCAAGTATTTGGACAATGAAGGTTAGTTCACCAGCGGATGATTGTGGTCATGAACAAAGTGCGTCACCTGCCATCGCCCATCTATCAGCTTCACCAACATTTTTGCCTTGTATTGAGTCTGCTTTATTGTCTCGCATTTACACTTCTTCTTTTTCTTACTAGTACCAGCCTCATCTTCAGCAAATATTGGAGGTTCATCTTCCATCTCCTCATCACTATCAATGGGTTTTGGATCTGGTATAGGGTCCAGGATAGGAGGAGCCTCAGGTCCTCCATCATCATCTTTTGGCTTCTTGTACTTGTTGCAGCAAAACTGTTGTTTTACCAATACATTTGTGCGAGCTGTCCGCCTAGAGGTATTCATTTTTTACAGAGAAACCCATCCATAGGGCGTAGCTGTTGTAGTGATCCTTAGCAATTTGAAGGCTGTCAAACCTCATGCCAACATAGGGTTCCATCGGCTGAGAACCAGCCTCATCTTCTCCTTCTTCTCCTTGCACAGCACCGTCAACAGCACCAGCTCCAAGCTCAGTCCTGGTTGGACCAGGAACATTTGCCATGGTGCCCGTGTCATCAAGAGTATGGCTCTTTAACTGCAAAGACACCACTACAGGGGCACCACGGGTTGATGACTGCCCTGCCACATTGTCATGGCCCATAGGGTTAGGCCCACGACTTGTCTCCATGTAGTAAACAAAGCGCCCATTTTCTATCCAATTTCCTTGCGGTATGCTGGGTTGCTGCTCATCCATATCATGAGGAAGCTCGTTGAGATCAGGAGGCAACTCGTTGAGATCAAGCATTTTTTTCCTTTATCTGGCTGCTGCCACACATCCACTACATATAAAAAAAGGAAGTGATGTCAAGTTTTAATCATCAAATAGTGTTTCAAACAACCTAAAAACTTAGTAAATAGGCAGTTGCATACCATTTTATGACAATCTTAGTTCAAAAAGCAACATGTCTATAGCAGAATCTTTTATTATAACAAGTATGCATTTTTTTTGTTTGCATAGACTTGTTATGTTAGTTGCACAGTTTGCAGTAAATAGTTGGCAAGAACATGACTTTTTTTACTACAGAGTTTTTCTGACTTTTTCCTCTATTTGTTGCAATGATCCGTAGGTTTTCTGTTGGCAAGGAGCTGATTCAGATTTTTCCGCACATAATTTGGACACAGTTTGATGCTACAATTTGAGATGGAAAATCCAGGTGAAAGAAGAGAGAAGAATTGGATGACAGACTATAGACATATGTTTTTCATCGCCGTTTCTGTTTTTACTTCCAGTATATTTGAACATATTTTTACACTAGCTTTGCAATAGGTGTGCTACCAGAATATATGTGTGGGACAAGTATATATGTGTGACTACTTTAATATGGTTTGTGGCTTCAATAGCCTGTTTTATTTTCTCTGTTCCACAAATTGCTGGAGAAGTTGCTATTGATCTTTGTGTGGCTTTCACAAAAGTTCTTGTGTTTTAGTTGTCATACTGCAGATTTTTGGTTTTGGCTAGAATAGATCTTTCAGTTGGCCAGGATGCATATATCAGTTGGCCAGCATGCATGTTTAGTTTTACAGCCAATGTGTTCAGTTGGCTAGAATAGATCTTTCAGTTGGCCAGGATGCATATATCAGTTGGCCAGCATGCATGTTTAGTTTTATAGTCAATGTGTTCAGTTGGCTAGAATAGATCTTCGATTGGCCAGGATGCATATATCAGTTGGCCAGCATGCATGTTTAGTTGGATAGTCAATGTGTTCAACTGGCTAGAATAGATGTTTCAATTTAACAGGATGCATATATCAGTTGGCCAGCATGCATGTTCAGTTGGCTAGAATAGATGTTTCAATTTCTCAGGATGCATATATCAGTTGGCCAGCATGCATGTTCAGTTGCACAGTCAATGTGTTCAGCTGGCTAGAATAGATGTTTCAGTTGGCTAGGATGCATATACCAGTTGGCCAGCATGCATGTTCAATTGGCTAGAATCATGTTTTAGTTGGCTGGAAAATATGCCTTAGTTGGCTTGCTGAACACATGTAGGGGGGAGGGGAAACTAGCCTGGCATGCATGTTAGAAAACATGTTCAGTTTTGATCTCAAACCATTTTAGTGTCCAGATACACTCATGGGGGGTGGGGGGTGGTGTGATGTTGACAATGAGGTGATGTGGCAGATCCACTCCTTTTTTGTAGCAGCTTTCTCCATGTATTTGCTGATAGATCCATGGAGAAGGGTGTTTATAGATGCAGTACAAAAAGGGGGAGAACTGAAGAGGGCCAGAGAGGAATTAGTTGCCTGTTTGTTGCTGCGTGGTATGGCTCTGATCACCCTGCCCTTCAGATCAACTTGTTGAAGCAGTTTTCTTCTAATTTTGGGCTGCCATGGCGGTTGTATAGGAGGAGGAAGAAGGAGCCTTGGATCCCCTTCTTTCGTGGAGGACAAGAAGGTAGCATGGGAGGGGCTGGGGCGTGGGAGGGGCCAGGACGTGGGGGCGACCGAGCATGGGGACAGCTGGCCACGTGAGCGATCGTCTTTTCTGTTCAGGACTGGGCGCTCCATCGCCTCGGTTTGGTGGCCGCCTGTCCCCTTCCTTTTCTGTATCGCGCGGGGACAGGGGCTTACCTTTTTAGGCCGGCCGCTCGATCGCACTAGTGGGCAGCCGGCCGCCCACTAGACGCTTCCAAAGAAATAATACGTAAAAAGAAAAAACTAACTGCTCCCTCCAATCCAAATTAATTCAAGTTGGTCTTGTATAAAATAAAAGTTGTACTAAGGGCCTGTTCTAAGGAAAATGTTTTGCTTTATTCAGGCTGATTTCTCGAAAGAAATCTGCCGTGTCGGCTAGGTGCTACGTGTCCTGGTGTGGACTACGCACCGCTTGAGCACCGCTCGCCTAACTTTATCTATATGTTATGTCTCTACGTTTCTCCTTCACCTACATCTCCCCCAACTACCAAGCTCTTCGATGCTACTCGGGGCATACCTCGATTGGCGCAGCTGAAGGAGATATGAGGGGCACCTAGGTGCTTCAGGGGACACCGGCGCTGCTGCAATGGAGGCGTTGGGGACGGGGCAAGCGCCATGCGTGACGCTGCCATAACCTACATGCTTCATGGGTAAATCCTTGGATACATCAGGTGAGCCGCTCACTAGGATTTGCAACATAATGGGTGTTGCGAAAACATAGTCAGTGTTGCAGAAACACAGCTGCTTCAAAAACATCCCTCGTGCTTCAACAAGAACGGCAGAGCTACAAGAAAGAGGTAACCGTTGTGTGAGATGTTTCCGAAACATGGCCTATGTTGCAGAAGTCCATGAGACTACGAAAAAATCTGCAACACAATCTTTGTTGTAAATGTTTTTCCGCAACACGAACTTTATTCCAAAGATCCACAACACAATCTCTGTTGCAAATGTTTCTGCAACACGAGCTGTGTTGCAATAATGAAGATGTGGCTGGGCCGCTGGATGATGTCAGATCTAACGACCGTCGAGCTGACGAGTCTTTTAAAAAGATCCCCTGGCCGACGCGCAGCACGCCCCCTATTCTAATGACCTACAAATTCTCAAAAACTTCTCAGATTCAGGGCGTGTTCAGTTCACGACTTGGCTTTCATGCCTGAGAAAATTGATGCCTGGAGCTAGCCTGGAAACTAGCAATTTTGTGCCTGCCCAGGCATGGAGTGTTTGGTTGCATACCTAGCTGAAAAAGGTTTACGATGGAAAAAGCATTCGTGTCAGACATGGCCCACAAGAGAATCCAACTAATTAAAGTAAGGATTGTTGCCAGGAAGCACCCAGGTGACCCATTCCTAGCACCTGGGCCAGGCTAATCAAGGGGCCACCAGCCAGGCTAAGCAAAGTTTTCAGGTTGCCAGGCCAGGCGAGCATCAACTCCTGTGGACTTTAATCAAACATTCTCCAGTCAGTTTCCATGCAGGACCAAGGCCAGACACGAAGCAACGAGGACGTCAACCCATTTGGTGGGACTGCATGCCTGTTTGTTCCTAGCTTGGGCCGGCTGGAAGCAGCCCATTGTTGGACATGGGTCCAGTTGTTGGGATGTTGCTCCTGGCTCGGGATGCATTCTTGGGCATCAATGGCGTCCGGGTGAGCTCCTCACTAACAGCGTGACTAGGGGCGCTGAGGATTGGATACGGCGGGAAAAAGGGATGGGATGGCCGGATCTGTAGGCGAAGGAGAGGATCCAAGTGGCTACGGGAGAGCGGCCTTGGCGGCGGCGGTATGGTTTGACAGAGAGAATGGAGAGAGGGTTAGCAAACGAGGGAGAGATGAGAAGGAAACGATTCGGTCAGAGCCCTCGAGGGGTTCGTGCGCCTGTACTTGGAGGTTGAATCGTTTTCCTGGGCAGTGGCATATTGATCGTAAATAGGTGGAACTCTAGATTCTTCTAAACGTGGAGCTCGGCTTTCCTGGCTTCGCCAAATTGCTCTACAACCCGGGTTAGCTTTGAGAACTTTAGCTTCTTGGAGCTAATGCATTCAGCCCCATTTCCAGTTCGGAGTTTGTGAAGCTGAGAATTGGAGAGGTTCAGAACAGGCCCTAACTTTGTACTAAACCAGTGTCAATTATTTTTTTAGGTGTACCATCGTCAATTAATATGGATTGGAGAGAGTGAGGGAGTCCTGGACTAAGGGGTCCTCGGGTGTCCGGCCTGTTAACCATGGGCCGGACTGATGGGCTGTGAAGATACGAAGACCGAAGACTGCACCCGTGTCCGGATGGGACTCTCCTTGGCGTGGAAGGCAAGCTTGGCGACCAAATGTGTAGATTCTTTTCCTTTGTAACCGACCTTGTGTAACCCTAGATCCTCCCGGTGTCTATATAAACTGGGGGACTTAGTCCGGAAAGAGGGATATGGATTACCTTAGTCATACAGGCTAGGCTTCTAGGGTTTAGCCATTACGATCTCGCGGTAGATCAACTCTTGTAATACTCATATTCATCAAGATCAATCAAGCATGAAGTAGGGTATTACCTCCATAGAGAGGGCCCCAACCTGGGTAATCATCGTGTCCCCTGTCTCCTATTACCATCGACCTTAGACGCACAGTTCGGGACCCCCTACCCGAGATCCGCCGGTTTTGACACCGACATTGGTGCTTTCATTGAGAGTTCCACTGTGTCGTCCCCAAAAGGTTCGATGGCTCCTTCAATCATCAACAACAATGCCGTACAAGGGGAAACCTTCCTCCCCGGACAGATCTTTGTGTTCGGCGGCTTTGTACTACGGGCCAACTCGCTTGGCCACATGGAGCAGATCGACAGCTACGCCCCTGGCCAACAGGTCAGATTTGGGAGCTCGAATTACGTCGCGGACATCCGTGGAGATTT
Organism: Aegilops longissima; assembly: GCA_021605205.1. Classification (NCBI taxonomy): domain Eukaryota; kingdom Viridiplantae; phylum Streptophyta; class Magnoliopsida; order Poales; family Poaceae; genus Aegilops; species Aegilops longissima. Next base: position 526,973,772 of record CM038680.1, read on the forward strand.
AATCTTCGCCGGATTCGAGACTGCGGCAACCGCTCCTAGTCACCCCGATGAACATGACCTAAATCTGTCGTCAGGCCGCATCCAGGAGATTGCTCCTGTAACTGCTTGATATCTACTACGCAACCTTCTTCTTGTAGACGTTGTTGGGCCTCCAAGTGCAGAGGTTTGTAGGACAGTAGCAAATTTCCCTCAAGTGGATGACCTAAGGTTTATCAATCCGTGGGAGGCGTAGGATGAAGATGGTCTCTCTCAAACAACCCTGCAACCAAATAACAAAGAGTCTCTTATGTACCCAACACACCCAATACAATGGTAAATTGTATAGGTGCACTAGTTCGGCGAAGAGATGGTGATACAAGTGCAATATGGATGGTAGATATAGGTTTTTGTAATCTGAAAATATAAAAACAGCAAAGTAACTAATGATAAAAGTGAGCGTAACCGGTATTGCAATGCTAGGAAACAAGGCCTAGGGTTCATACTTTCACTAGTGCAAGTTCTCTCAACAATAATAACATAATTGGATCACATAACTATCCCTCAACATGCAACAAAGAGTCACTCCAAAGTCACTAATAGCGGAGAACAAACGAAGAGATTATGGTAGGGTACGAAACCACCTCAAAGTTATTCTTTTTGATCAATCCATTGGGCTATTCCTATAAGTGTCACAAACAACCCTAGAGTTCGTAGTAAAATAACACCTTAAGACACACATCGACCAAAACCCTAATGTCACCTAGATACTCCAATGTCACCTCAAGTATCCATGGGTATGATTATACGATATGCATCACACAATCTCAGATTCATCTATTCAACCAACACATAGAACCTCAAAGAGTGCCCCAAAGTTTCTACCGGAGAGTCAAGATGAAAACGTGTGCCAACCCCTATGCATAGGTTCATGGGCGGAACCCGCAAGTTTATCACCAATACATACATAAAGTGAATCAATAGAATAACCCATTGTCACCACGGTTATCCCATGCAAGACATACATCAAGTGTTCTCAAATCATTAAAGACTCAATCCGATAAGATAACTTCAAAGGGGAAACTCAATCCATTACAAGAGAGTAGAGGGGGAGAAACTTCATAAGATCCAACTATAGTAGCAAAGCTCACGATGCATCAAGATCGTATCACCTCAAGAACACGAGAGAGAGAGAGAGAGAGAGAGATCAAACACATAGCTACTGGTACATACCCTCAGCCCCGAGGGTGAGATACTCCCTCCTCGTCATGGAGAGCGCCGGGATGATGAAGATGGCCACCGGTGAGGGTTCCCCCCTCCGGCAGGGTGCCGGAACAGGGTCTCGATTGGTTTTTGGTGGCTATAGAGGCTTGCGGCGGCGGAACTCCCGATCTATTCTGTCCCCCGATAGTTTTAGGGTATATTGGTATATATAGGAGGAAGAAATATGTCAGGGGAGCCACGAGGGGCCCACGAGGGTGGAGGGCGCACCCAGGGGGTGGGCGCGCCCCCCTGCCTCGTGCCTTCCTCGTTGCTTCCCTTACGTACACCCCAAGTCTTCTGGATTGCTTTCTTTCCAAAAATAACTTTTCCGAAGGTTTCATTCCGTTTGGACTCTGTTTGATATTCCTTTTCTGCGAAACACTGAAACAAGGGAAGAAACAGAAACTGGCACTGGGCTTTGATTCAATAGGTTAGTCCCAAAAGTAATATAAAAGTGCATAGTAAGGCCCATAAAACATCCAAGATGGATAATATAATAGCATGAATACTTCATAAATTATAGATACGTTGGACGCGTATCAGCATCTAAGCTTAATTCCTGCTCGTCCTCGAGTAGGTAAATGATAAAAGAAAGAATTTATGAAGTGTGAATGCTAGCAGGTGCATAAGTTTGATCAATGATAATTTCAATCACCATTTCTAGCATCATTATATGTCGTAACAGTAGTTCAACTCATAGAACTTTTCATGATCAAGTAACAAGCTATTCACATGTTAAAGTATAGATCATAGACTTTCTTGAAAACTAACAAACCGTGTTATTAGTCATCAAACAATTACAATTCATCTTATTTCCAGGAAGAATCTATGTCAGAGCTTTGATTCAGCAAACTTCGCATACTCAACTATCTTTTAGTCTTCCATGATTGCTACCACTCAAAGCATATTTTTAGAACAAATAGCATCCATCGAACACAGAGAAAGATAGGGGTTTAATGCTTCGCCTCCCAACTCATTTATCATATAGATAATTGTCAACAATAATAATTCATGATCAAATATATTTGAATGGCCATATATGCTCAGATCTTTCCATCACATGATGCTTGCCAACTAAAGATTAGGTTGGAATGAGAAGGAATACTACTGACTCTTGCATAAAAGTAAAAGATAGGCCCTTCGCAGAGGGAAGCAGGGATTTCAGAGGTGCCAGAGCTCGAAGCAAAAACAGAGATGAAAATAATTTTGAGAGGTATGCTTTCATTTTCAACATAACGACCAAGAGTTCCCAATATCTTCCATACTACATACATTATAGGCGGTTCCCAAACAGAAAGGTAAAGATTTTTACTCCCCCTCCACCAACAATCATCAATCCATGGCTTGCCCGAAACAATGGGTGCCTCCAACTAACATCAATCCTGGGGGAGTTTTGTTTGCAATTATTTTTGATTTGATTTTGATCTTTTGATCATGGGACTGGGCATCCCAGTTACCAGCCATTTTCTCGTGAATGATGAGCGGAGTCCACTCATCGTGAGAATAACCCACCTAGCATGGAAGATACTGCTAGCCCCTAGTCGCTACATGAGCGATTCGGGCATACAAAACAGATTATTATTTGAAGGTTTAGAGTGTGGCACATGCAAATTTACTTGGAACGGCAAGTAAATACCACATATAGGTAGATATGGTGGACACTCATGGAAGAAACTTGGTTCAAGGAGTTTGGATGCACAAGCAGTATTCCCGCTTAGTACAGATATTTTGGCTAGCAAAGGATTCTAAATAGCAAGCACCACGTGTTAGAGGATCCATAACAATATAACTTCTATACAAATATACCCAAGCATAACTCATTATGTTGTCTTCCTTGTCCAACTCCAACTAATTTGCTCAAGTTTGAAAATAATTAATGGGGCTCACAATCATAGAAGATGTCCAAGATAGTATATTTATATGTGAAATCTCTCTTCCTTCAATATTCTTTCATGAATTGTTCAAGTGACCAATACAATGTTTGCTAACCTTCAAAAAAAATTACCACCTCTACTTCTTATAAGTAAAGTCATTACTCCCCATGGGATAAGCATATTAAACATATATAATTTCAGATTTATGATATTCAATTAATTCAACCATTTACTCATAGGATATAAGTGAAGCACACGAGCAAATGACAAACTACTCCAAAAAGATATAAGTGAAGATCAATGAGTAGTCGAATAATTATGTAACTATGCGAAGACTTTCTAACATTTAAGATTTTCAGATCTTGGTATTTTATTCAAACAGCAAGCAAAGCTTAAAGAAAGTAAAATGACGCTCCAAGCAAAACACATATCATGTGGTGAATAAAAATATAGCTCCAAGTAAACTTACCGATGAACGAAGACGAAAGACGGGATGCCTTCCGGGGCATACCCAAGCTTAGGCTCTTGGTTATCCTTGAATATTACCTTGGGGTGCCTTGGGCATCCCCAAGCTTAGGCTCTTGCCACTCCTTATTCCATAGTCCATCGAATCTTTACCCAAAACTTGAAAACTTCACAACACAAAACTCAACAGAAAACTCGTAAGCTCCGTTAGCGAAAGAAAACAAAACACCACTTAAAGGTACTGTAATTAACTCATTCTTTATTTGTATTGGTGTTAAATATACTGTATTCCAACTTCTATATGGTTTATAAACTATTTTACTAGCCATAGATTCATTAAAATAAGCAAACAACACATGAAAAACAGAATCTGTCAAAAAACAGAACAGTCTGTAGTAACCTGTAACTAACGCAAAATTCTGGAACTCCAAAAATTCTAAAATAAATTGTTGACCTGAGGAATTTGTCTAGTAATCATCTGCAAAAAGAATAAACTAAATAGCACTCTCCAGTAAAAAGTTGAAGCTAATCTCGTGAGCGCTAAAGTTTCTGTTTTTTACAGCATGATCATAAAGACTTCACCCAAGTCTTCCCAAAGGTTATACTTGGCAAAAACACTAATTAAAACACAAAACCACATCTTAACAGAAGCTAGATGTATTATTTATTCCTAAACAGAACCAAAAAGCAATAAACTAAAATAAAATTGGGTTGCCTCCCAACAAGCGCTATCGTTTAACGCCCCTAGCTAGGCATGATGATTTCAATGATGCTCATAAAAAGATAAGAATTGAAACATAAAGAGAGCATCATGAAGAACAAGACTAGAACATTTAAGTCTAACCCACTTCCTATGCATAGGGATTTTGTGAGCAAACAACTTATGGGAACAATAATCAACTAGCATAGAAAGGCAAAACAAGCATAACTTTAAAACTTTAAGCACATAGAGAAGAAACTTGATATTATTGCAATTCCTACAAGCATACATTCCTCCATCATAATAATTTTCAGTAGCATCATGAATGAATTCAACAATATAACCATCACATAAAGTATTCTTTTCATGATCTACTTGCATAGAAATTTTACTACTCTCCACATAAGCAAAATTCATCTCTTGAATAGTAGTGGGAGCAAACTCAACAAAATAATTATCATGTGAGGCATAATCCAATTGAAAACTAAAATCATGATGACAAGTTTCATGGTTATCATTATTCTTAATAGCATACAAGTCATCACAATAATCATCATAGATAGCAACTTTGTTCTCATAATCAATTGGAGCTTCTTCCGAAATAGTGGATTCATCACTAAATAAAGTCATGACCTCTCCAAATCCACTTTCATAATTATCACAATAATATTCAACATCCTCCAAAATAGTGGGATCATTACTTCCTAAAGTTTACGCTATTCCAAACCCACTTTCATCAATATAATCATCATAAATAGGAGGCATGCTTTCATCATAATAAATATTTTCATCAAGACTTGGGGGACAAAAAATATCAACTTCATCAAACATAGCATCCCCAAGCTTGTGGCTTTGCATATCATTAGCATCATGGGTATTCAAAGAATTCATACTAACAACATTGCAATCATGCTCATCATTCACAGATTTAGTGCCAAACATTTTATAGATTTCTTCTCCTAGCACTTGAGCACAATTCTCCTTTCCATCATTCTCACAAAAGATATTAAAAATATGAAGCGTATGAGACAAACTCAATTCCATTTTTTTGTAGTTTTCTTTTATAAACTAAACTAGTGATAAAACAAGAAACTAAAAGATTTGATTGCAAGATCTAAAGATATACCTTCAAGCACTCACCTCCCCGGCAACGGCGCCAGAAACTGCTTGATGTCTACTACGCAACCTTCTTCTTGTAGACGTTGTTGGGCCTCCAAGTGCAGAGGATTGTAGGACAGTAGCAAATTTCCCTCAAGTAGATGACCTAAGGTTTATCAATCCATGGGAGGCATAGGATGAAGATGGTCTCTCTCAAACAACCCTGCAACCAAATAACAAAGAGTCTCTAGTGTCCCCAACACACCCAATACAATGGTAAATTGTATAGGTTCACTAGTTCGGCGAAGAGATGGTGATACAAGTGCAATATGGATGGTAGATATAGGTTTTTGTAATCTGAAAATATAAAAACAGCAAAGTAACTAATGATAAAAGTGAGCATAAACGGTATTGCAATGCTAGGAAACAAGGCCTAGGGTTCATCCTTTCACTAGTGCAAGTTCTCTCAACAATAATAACATAATTGGATCACATAACTATCCCTCAACATGCAACAAAGAGTCACTCCAAAGTCACTAATAGCGGAGAACAAACGAAGAGATTATGGTAGGGTACGAAACCACCTCAAAGTTATTCTTTCCGATCAATCCATTGGGCTATTCCTATAAGTGCCACAAACAGCCCTAGAGTTCGTAGTAAAATAACACCTTAAGACACACATCAACCAAAACCCTAATGTCACCTAGATACTCCAATGTCACCTCAAGTATCCATGGGTATGATTATATGATATGCATCACACAATCTCAGATTCATCTATTCAACCAACACATAGAACCTCAAAGAGTGCCCCAAAGTTTCTACCGGAGAGTCAAGACGAAAACGTGTGCCAACCCCTATGCATAGGTTCATGGGCGGAACCCGCAAGTTGATCACCAAAACATACATCAAGTGAATCAATAGAATAACCCATTTACACCACGATTATCCCACGCAAGACATACATCAAGTGTTCTCAAATCATTAAAGACTCAATCCGATAAGATAACTTCAAAGGGAAAACTCAATCCATTACAAGAGAGTAGACGGGGAGAAACTTCATAAGATCCAACTATAGTAGCAAAGCTCGCGATACATCAAGATCGTATCACCTCAAGAACACGAGAGAGAGAGAGAGAGAGAGAGAGAGAGAGGGAGAGGGAGAGAGATCAAATACATAGCTACTGGTACATACCCTCAGCCCCGAGGGTGAACTACTCCCTCCTCGTCATGGAGATCGCCGGGATGGTGAAGATGGCCACCGGTGAGGGTTCCCCCCTCCGGCAGGGTGCCGGAACAGGGTCCCAATTGGTTTTTGGTGGCTACAGAGGCTTGCGGCGGCAGAACTCCCGATCTATTCTGTCCCCCAATGGTTTTAGGGTATATTGGTATATATAGGAGGAAGAAATACGTCAGGGGAGCCACGAGGGGCCCACGAGGCTGGAGGGCGCGCCCAGGGGGGTGGGCCCGCCCCCTGCCTCGTGCCTTCCTTGTTGCTTCCCATACGTACACCCCAAGTCTTCTGGATTGCTTTCTTTCCGAAAATAACTTTTCCGAAGGTTTCATTCCGTTTGGACTCCGTTTGATATTCCTTTTCTGCGAAACACTGAAACAAGGGAAAAACAGAATCGCTTTGGGTTCGGGTCAATAGGTTAGTCCCAAAAGTAATATAAAAGTGCATAGTAAAGCCCATAAAACATCCAAGATGGATAATATAATAGCATGAATACTTCAAAAATTATAGATACGTTGGAGACGTATCACTGCTCCGGCCGTAGATCCGGAGCATATTGCACCGTCCGAGGATGGGAGGCTCAACCCCACCGCGGAGGCCGCAGATTCCACGACGTTGGAGCCGAACATAGACCTAAAGTCACACGGCGTCTTTGTCATCGGAACTCCGGACTCGTATCTAGTCATAAATTCCGAGCCATGTGCATCCACGGACGCTGAACTAGATCGCTTATCGATCTTTGGGTTTAGCGCCGCAGACATCTTCCAGCATTCACCCGTGGGCGATGTGCTAAATTCTTTAAGAAATCTGTCCTTGGCGGGGGACTCACAGCCGAATTATGTCCGGTTCAAACTGGAGGCTGATGACGAAGGGGAATTTTGCTTCCCACCCACCACCCACTTCATAGACACTGTCGAAGATTTAACCGACACGCTTGACTATGACTCCGAAGACATCGACGGTATGGACGACGATGCCGGAGACGAGGAGGTCCAAAACCCGCCGTTCACTAGACGATGGACGGCCACCTCGTCATATGACGTCTACATGGTAGATGCGCCGAAGAATAATAGCGGTGATGACAAAGAAAACCCAACAAAGGAGGACCCTCCTAAAATACAACCAAAGCGTCGGCGTCAGCGGCGCCGCTCTAAATCCCGCCGCAGCAGGGACAGCAACACCGACAGAGGAGACGACAACACACCGGATGGTGCCGAAGACACAGAAGAACCCGATGAACAAACTGCTGAACGAGACAGGGCACGCCAGCCCTGACGAACAGGCCATAGAAGAAGACTCGGAGGACGGTAGTTACCGCTGGCCCTCCGAGGATGAGGAAAGCCTCGGCAACGAAGATTTTATCGCGCCTGAGGAACCCCTCGAGCAGGAGCGCTTCATGCGCCAGCTAATAGCCACCGCAAGGAGCTTGAAAAAGAAATAGCAGCAGCTTCAAGCTGACGAAGATCTACTCGTCGACAGATGGACTGATGTCCTGGCAGCCGAAGAATACGGCCTCAGACGCCCAGCCAAGAGCTACCCAAAGCGAAGGTTGCTACCTCATTTCGATGAAGAGGCGACGGAGCCCATACCTCCCTCGCGTAACGCGGCCGACTGAACACTACGCGGTCGGGACAGTGCGGCGGATCGACCACCTCGTGGTCGGGATAGAGCGTCAATTCAAGCTGAACAGTCCACCCCGCCGCCACGGAAAAATAGAAACAAAATAGTTTGGGGTCATACATACGACCTCTGGCAAACCCTGGGCAGTAGAGCAGGACATACAAGATCGATCTACGGATCGAGAGGACGTGCCTTGACACACGACGACGACTATCTATTCAGACGTGACAAACCTAATCACGCTCGAGCCGATAACAATACACGGACTCCATCGGAGCTACGTCGCGGCGCGGCCCGCTATAGAGGTGCCGCACACCCTCTTTGCTTCACTGATGAAGTAATGGACCATGAATTCCCCGAAGGGTTCAAGCTCGTCAACATCGAATCATACGACGGAACAACCGATCCCGCGGTATGGATCAAGGATTTATTCTCCACATTCACATGGCCCGCGGAGATGACCTCCATGCTATCAAATACCTCCCACTAAAACTCAAAGGGCCAGCTCGGCACTGGTTAAATAGCCTACCTAAAAATTCTATTGGCAGCTGGGAGGACTTGGAAGAAGCCTTTCTCGACAACTTCCAAGGTACATATGTCCGGCCGCCGGACGCCGATGACTTAAGCCACATAGGTCAACAGCCCGGGGAGTCAGCCAGGAAATTCTGGACTAGGTTCCTAACTAAAAAAATAGATCATCGATTGTCCGGATGCAGAAGCCCGAGCGGCCTTTAAACATAGCATCCGCGACGAATGGCTCGCCCGCCACCTCGGCCAGGAAAAGCCAAAATCTATGGCCGCCCTCACGGCCCTCATGACCCGCTTTTGTGCGAGTGAGGACAGCTGGCTGGCTGGTAGTAAAAATACGGCCAGTGAGGCAGCCCCCTCCGAGGCCAAAAATAGCAACAGCAAGCTCCGATGCAGTAGACACAAATGCCAAAGCAATGGCGATAGCACCGATGAAACTGCTGCAAACGCCGGATTCAGCGGCTCCAAGTCCGGACAGCGGAAAAAGTCGTATCAAAGAAACAATCAGGGACCATCTAGCATGGACCGCATACTCGACCGTCCGTGCCAAATTCACGGCTCCCCGCACAAACCAGCCAATCATACCAATAGAGACTACTGGGTTTTTAAGCAAGCCGGCAAGTTAAACGCCGAGAATGAGGAAAAGGGATCGCAGAGTGAGGACGATGACGAGGAGCCCCTGCAGCCAATCACAGGGGGACAGAAGAAGTTTCCCCATCAAGTCAAAACCGTGAACATGATATACGCTACACACATCCCCAAAAGGGAGCGCAAGTGCGCACTAAGGGATGTTTATGCGATAGAGCCAGTCGCCCCAAAATTCAACCCATGGTCATCATGCCCGATCACTTTTGATCTTCGGGATCATCCGACCAGTATCCGGCACGGCGGTTCAACCGCACTAGTTCTCGACCCAATCATTGATGGGTTTCACCTGACACGTGTCCTTATGGACGGAGGCAGCAGCCTCAACCTGCTTTATCAGGATACAACGTGAAAAATGGGCATCAATTCATCACGGATCAAGCCCACAAAGACTACTGAGGGAGTCCTGGATTAGGGGGTATCCAGACAGCCGGACTATATCCTTTGGCCGGACTGTTGGACTATGAAGATACAAGATTGAAGACTTCGTCTCGTGTCCGAATGGGACTCTCCTTGGCGTGGAAGGCAAGCTTGGCGATACGGATATGTAGATCTCCTACCATTGTAACCGACTCTGTGTAACCCTAGCCCCCTCCGATGTCTATATAAACCGGAGGGTTTATTCCGTAGGACAACAACAATCATACCATAGGCTAGCTTCTAGGGTTTAGCCTCTACGATCTCGTGGTAGATCAACTCTTGTACTACTCATATCATCAAGATCAATCAAGCAGGAAGTAGGGTATTACCTCCATAGAGAGGGCCCGAACCTGGGTAAAACATCGTGTCCCTTGCCTCCTGTTACCATCCGCCTTAGACGCACAGTGTGGGACCCCCTACCCGAGATCCGCCGGTTTTGACACCGACATTGGTGCTTTCATTGAGAGTTCCACTGTGTCATCACCATAAGGCTTGATGGCTCCTTCGATCATCGGCAACTATGCGGTCCAGGGTGAGGTTTTCCTCCCCGGACAGATCTTTGTATTCGGCGGCTTCGCACTGCAGGCCAACTCGCTTGGCCATCTGGAGCAGATCGAGAGCTACCCCCCTGGCCATCAGGTCAGGTTCGGAAACTTTAACTACACGGCCGACATCCGCGGAGACTTGATCTTCGACAGATTCGAGCCCATGCCAGGTGCACCGCGCGATCACGACGAGCACGATTTACCTCTGCCGTCGGACGGCGTTCAGGAGATCGTACTAGCAACAACTCCGGCCTTCAATCCGGAGCAGATCGCGACATCCGAGGACGGGTGGATAGACCCCGCCACGGAGGTCGCACTCTCAGCGGTGATAGAGCCGGATACTGACCCTACCCCTCATGAGAGCCGTGATGCAGAACCTATAGACTCGTCTCCGGCCACGGACTCTGAACCGCCTACGCCCGTGCCTGTCGAGTCCGACTGGGCGCAGGTCATGGAGTTCACCTCCGCGGATATTTTTCAGCACTTGCCCTTTGGCGAGGTACTAAACTCGTTAAGGTCTCTCTCTTTGTCAGGAGAACCTTGGCCGAACTATTTCCGGCTAGAATGGGTTGCGGACGACGAAGAATTTCACGCCCCACCCACCACCCACTTAGTAGCCACTGTCGAAGATTTAACCGACATGCTTGATTACGACTCCGAAGACATCGATGGTATGGACACCGATGCAGGAGACGAATAGGAGCCACCGCCAACACGGCGCTGGACCACCACTTCATCACATGCCATATACATGGTGGATACACCCAAAGAAAATGAGGACGAGGAACGGAAGAAAGATAGCTCCCTTGAGAAGCAATCAAAGCGGCGCCATAAGCGCCGCCCCAAATCCCGCCTCGGCAAAAACAGCGATAACAGCGCAAGAATAAACAATACCCCAGTCGACTCCGGAGGAGACGATGACCAAATAGACCCAGCGACAGAGCAGGGCGAGCCAGCGGACGAACAAAGTACGGAGCCGCTGTCCGAACACGGCGACGCCGAGCGCCAAGACAATCAACCCGTCTCCAGCGAAGAGAACATTCCGGATGACGACGAACGCATCATCCCGGAAAGGCAGCTGGGGCAAGAAAGGCTTATCGCCACTGCAAGAAGTCTGAAGAAGCAGAAACAAAGGCTGAAGGCCGCACAACACACACTCAACAGTAGATGGAACAAAGTGCTCGATACTGCAGAAAAGTATGGTGATAATCGCCACACGAAGAGCTACCCAAAGCGAAAGCTACTGCCTGAATTCGACGACGAGGCCTTAGAGCCCCCACAGTCAAAAAATAAAACCGCCGTCCGGTCGGATCAACGACCCCACGGCCGCGATAGAGCGGCCAACGAGGCCGCACACAAGTCAGTACACGATTCACGCAAAGAATCGCGTCAAAAGGCCGGCGCAACCAGATCCATCTACGGGTCAAGAAAACACGCTCCAGCGCACAATCAAAACCGAACACCACACCCGTCCAAACGCCATGATACGCTTAGATACAGGGGTGCCGCACACCCCCTATGTTTCATCGACGAAGTATTGGACCATGAATTTCCAGAAGGATTCAAACAAGTGAACATAGAGGCGTACGACGGGACCATAGACCCTGGGGTCTAGATTGAGGACTTCATCCTCCATATTCATATGGCTCGCGGAGACGATCTCCATGCCATCAAATACTTGCCCCTCAAGCTCAAAGGACCAGCTCGGCACTGGCTGAAAAGCCTCCCGAAAACTCCATTAGAAGTTGGGAGGAGCTCGAGGATGCTTTCCGGGCTAATTTTCAAGGGACTTATCTCCGGCCTCCGGACGCTGACGATTTAAGTCATATAATTCAACAGCCCGGAGAATCAGGCCGAAAGCTTTGGAACAGGTTTCTCACTAAGAAGAACCAAATTGTCGACTGTCCGGACGTTGAAGCCTTAGCAGCTTTCAAACACAGCGTCCAAGACGAATGGCTTGACAGACACCTCGGCCAAGAAAAGCCGAGAACAATGGCAGCTCTAACAAGCCTCATGACCCGCTTTTGCGCGGGCGAGGACAGCTGGTTAGCCCGAAGTAGCACCAGCAACCCAAGCACATCTGAAGTCAGGGACGGCAATGGAAAACCGCGACGCAATAAAAACCAGCACCGGAATAAAGAAGACAACCCAGCTAACACGGCGGTAAACGCCGGATTCAGGGGCTCTCGACCAGGTCAGCGGAAAAAGCCCTTCAAAGGCAACAAAGATGGTCCGAATAGCCTAAACAAGATCCTAGACAAACTATGTCAGATCCACGGCACCCCCGATAAACCTGCAAATCATACCCACAGAAAATGTTGGGTCTTCAAGCAGGCCGGCAAGCTAAACGCCGAACACAAGGGGGAGGACACACCAAGCGAAGACGAGGATGAGCCTCGCCAGCAAGGGACCGGGGGATAGAAGAAATTCCCATCGGAAATCAAAACGGTAAATGTGGTGGAAGTAATGAGGGGGAGAAGCAAAACCGCACTCCGAGACATACACGTCCTAGAACCCATCACCACCAAGTTCAACCCTTGGTTGTCCCGACCGATCACTTTTGATCACAGGGATCATGCTACAAGTATCCAGCCCAAAGGATTGGCTGCGTTGGTGTTAGACCCAATAATAAACGAGTACCATCTCACACGAGTCCTCATGGACGGCGGCAGTAGTCTAAACCTGATATATTAGGACACAGTCTGCAAAATGGGAATAAACCCAACAAAATCAGCCACAATAATGCTACCTTCAAGGAGGTAATACCAGGCGCAGAGGCCCGCTGCATGGGCTCTCTAATACTAGAGGTTGTGTTCGGCTCGCCGGACAACTTCCGAAGCGAAAAGCTAACCTTCGACATTGCTCCATTCCGAAGTGGCTATCAAGAACTACTCGGACGAGCGGCTTTCGCTCGGTTTAACGCAATACCGCACTACGCTTTTCTCAAGCTCAAGATGCCCGATCCACGTGGCATCATCACAGTAAATGGAAATGTTGAGCGCTTCTTTCGCGCAGAAAAACGTACGGCTGCTTTAACAGCCGAACACTAGACGGCCTCACCAACCAGAACAAATGACTGGTCGTGAAGACCACGGACACGGTTCGACGGGTCCGGATAATCATTGGATATACCTGAGATTGGTTTAATGGTTACACCCTCCCAGGCAGTACCAGGGGCTTCCCAGTGTTAATACGGCTAAATTACCGATCTTTCCTTTTAATACGGTTTATTCATAATAGCCAATTTTTTGCACGACGACTTTCAACTAAGTTCCTCTCTTTTACAGATGACAATCGTGCTACACCCATCCAGGATACGGCACAATGGAGACACAGGCGCAGACGTGCAGCAGGGACCCATTCCAAGGTTTCTCTTTAGATTAAGACCCTGCGTAAACCTTTTTTACTGTCTTTCGTTGTTCACATCCTCCGGATTCTTAATACAACCGAGAAGGATGCTGGCGTTCTTGGCATGTGGCCACGTCAGAATATTGCACGTACCCGGACACTAGGGGCTCATTACCAAGGGCATCGTTTAGCCCGGTATATACTACAAAGACCGAATACCTTAGGGAGTGTTCGGCGTCGCGAGTTTGGCCTTATATGCATCAGCTCTGAATCATGTCTTTGGTCAAATGTTGGGTTTGCCCGGCTCATGTGTTTTGCTACCTTACGTTCTGCTCTATCGGCTAAGGTGGCACCAGGAGAACTACTGCGATTGTGCCCTGGCTAGCCCGCACGAGCACCTCAGTAGAGAAAGCCGAAAACTGACTGTCATGATAAAGCGAGAGGCTGGTCAACCACTCGATGACTCATCGGAATCTTTGGGATTCCTCTGCATTAACGAAGGGCCGTTTCCCGGTCAGGCATGAGCGCGCCCCGTATTCGAATGAGCACGGAGCCACCAGGGGCTATATAGTAGCCCCACTGTCAAACTCCTATGGCTAAGTGAAAGTGTTAAAGCAATATAGTCCGATTGCCTAGTTCGATGCGCTATCACCTCCGTAATGGACCAAGACGTTGGATCAAGTGTGAACACACATCTTCTTCAAACACCCCCGCATTATATGCGTGGGGGCTGAAGCCGACGACTGCAAACTTTCAGGTTATATACATAAACGGCCGCACAGGAGGCATCATCACACTTTCAGGCAAAATTATAAAAATAGCCTTTACAATTACGTAAAACATTGTTTTTCAATGGGAATACATGTCATTAGAACATAATATTCTTCGACCACTGAGCTTCTATTGAACGAGCACCTTTAAGGACTTCGTCAAAGTAGTGATCGGCAGCCACTCGGACAATGGCCGAACTCGGGTTTGCAATAGCGGCGGCCTCCATCTCTGCCCAGTATGTTTTAACACGGGCAAGCGCCATCCGTGCACCCTCAATGCATGCCAACTTCTTCATAGCGCTGATGCGCGACACAGCACCAAGGAACTGTTGCACCAGACTGAAATAACTGTTTGGCCTTGGCCCCTCCGACCACAAATGATCCACGACAGACCTCATGGCGAGCCCGAACAACCTATGGAGCTCGGCCCATTCGGCCATCCGTTCATTCAGCAGGAGCGGATGCACCGGAGCATTAAATTGTGACCAAAACAGCTTCTCCACTTCGCGATCTTTTTGATCTTTGAAGTATTCGGCCGCATCTGCGGCACTCGCTGCCAAATCAAGATAATCGTCTACGGAGCTCCACATCCGATCAAGAGGAGCATACTTAGGATCTACGAACTTCATCCGCATCATAAAGGGCTTGCCAGCCGCGATATCCCCGGCGTGACGCAGCTCCTCCTTCATCACTCTAATTGCAGAGTGGGCATCCTTGGCCGCCGCAGTGGCCTTTTCCAGGTCAGTCATCTTCACTCGATCTTCTTTTTTGAGAAGCTCATAACGGTCGGTGGCGTCCTTCAAATCCACAGCCATCTTGGCTATTTCTTCCTTGCTTCGGCCATGAGCGGCCTGTTCGGCTCTCAGCTCTTTGACCGCCTTTAGAGCGGCCGCATCGCTTTTCCTGGCTTGTTCTTTGGCTCGGGCAAGTTCCGCCCGAAGGGTCTCCACGGCCGCAGCTCCATCTGCAGTCAAAACATGTTAAAGATACTGGCATAATACTCCTCTTACTATATGTCGATCATCGGAGAAATTACATACCCTGCGCCTTGTCAAGCTGCTTGTTGACAAGCACAATGTCGGCATCTACCGCGTCAAGTTGCCGCTTTAGCTCGGCAACCTCACTAGTCCGGCTAGCCACCGGACCTCCCGCCACCTGCATATGAAGACGGCCAGATTGTTACCTGGGACTATGATCCTCTGCTTGCCACCGTTCTCAGTGGTAACCAGAGTCTCAGGGGCTACTATCTGCACAGGGCACATCTAAAACATGTGCGGTACTGTAAAAAATACACACTATTTCACGTACCTCGAAACCTCTCAGCAGACTCATAAAGGCTTCATGCAACCCACTTTCGGCTGACGAAATCCTCTCAACCACCATGCCCATTAGCGCATGGTGCGCTTCTGAGATAGCCGCCTGCTCTAGCAGATCCTTCAGTGCGTCCGACCGCATAACAGGCGGTGCCGGACTCTTCCGGTTGCTCTCTTCAAAAGCCGGATACTGAGGGCCTCGGGTGGCCAAAGGATTACCCTCTAGCCTTGCCGGATCGGGAGAAGCCCTCCGAGACGACACCTCAGGGTCACCCACCTCGTAAGGCGGGATGGCATGGGGAGGCGTTTCGCTCTCCGTCATCTCCGGAAGAAGATCCCCCGAAGACGAACTCTACCGAGAAGGGCTATGATCTGGACTACAAGATAAATGTCTCGATTATTTTCCTCAGAGGTAAAGTAGGATGTTTTTTACTATTAAACCCCTTTTGTACTTATAGCTCGATGGAGGGCTGACCCCCTTGCGGGCATTGTGCGGCCGGGGTACCCCCCCCCCCCCGGGGGGGCAGGACCCTCCGGCAAAGATTTCTTCCCCCGTTTGGAGTATTGTCTCCGGGCCTTCGGAGGCGGTCCTCTTCCTTCCTTGGGGAGAGGAAACTTTGGCTTATTCTCCCCAGTTATCCTCCTTCGCGGAGGCATTAGCCTCTTTCTTCCCACCTCTATCTTCCCCTGAGGGCACTTGGCAATGCGCGAGCTCCAGCATCTTGGCTAGTACCGGATCCGGTGACACCTCGGGGAGGGGGGCCGGACACCTGATCATCTTCGCCTTTGCTATCTAATCCTGGTCAAAGAGCGATTTTTCAGAATAATGTTGTGATGAATAAAAATACAACGTGTTCGGCCACAGGGCGACTTACTTGGGTGTCTGGACGATTGCAGCTCAGACCCGCGTCCTCGGTGGTATCCAGACACATTACTTGTGGTCCGAAGTACAATTCGTACATCTCCTCGAGCGTCATGCCGAGGAAGTGTTGAATAGCTCGCGGTCCCTCCGGGTTGAACTCCCACAGGCGGAGGGGACGACGTTTGCAGGACAGGATTCGACGAAGTAACATCACTTGCGTTATGGTGACCAGACCAATATCTCTTTCGAGGAGATCTCGGATGTGGCTCTGCAGCATGGGCACATCCTTTACTGGCCCCCAGACCAGTCCCTTGTTGATCCATGACGTTAGTCGTGGAGGGGAGCCCGAGCGAAAGGTAGGGGGAGCCACCCATTTGGTACCCCTAGGAGCTGTGACATAAAACCACTCTTGTTGCCATAAGCTGGACACCTCCTGGAAAGAACCCTCGGGCCATGGGGCATCGGCACTTTTGCTTATTACGGCACCTCCGCACTCCGCGTGCCTCCCCTCGATCATCTTCGGCTCCACTTGGAAGGTCTTGAGCCACAGGCCGAAGTGAGGGGTGATGCGGAGGAAAGCTTCGCACACGACGATAAAAGACGAGATGCAAAGGATAGAATCCGGAGCTAAATCATGGAAATCCAGCCCGTAAAAGAACATGAGCCCCCTCACAAAGGGATCCAGAGCGAGGCCTAGCCCTCGAAGGAAGTGAGATATGAACACGACGCTCTCGCCGGATTTGGGAGTAGGAATGACCTGCCCTCGGGCAGGCAGCCGGTGTGCGATCTCGCCGGTCAGTAACCTGGCCTCTCTTAACTTTTTGATGTCTTCCTCTATGACGGAGGAGGGCATCCACCGACCTTGAAGGTTGGATCCGGACATGGCTGAAGGTCCGAAGCGCCTGACCTGAGCTTTGGGTGTTGGAACTTGAGGCGGGGGAAGGATTCGATTGAGTTCGAGGAATAAAAATAATAGGCCTTGGTCTCTTTATAAAGAGGGTGAACACTAAGCGTCCTCCTCGTGACCGTCTGGGACTTGCCTATAATCGAGGAGTCATACCAACGGGCACGATTGGTTTACCCACGCCCGTATTGATGAGAATCCCGCGATAAGGGGACACGATCTCTGCTTCGACAAGACGTCCCAAAGAAACCGCCTTGCGATATGCACCCAGGCGGGTTGAGAAAAACGGTTCGGTAATAACTGGGGCATGGTATGATGTCATGATATCAAATATGTCAGCAGGTCGGAAATATTATTCTCTCTATGGTGGTATGTGGAACTTGTTTTGCATAGCCGGACACTATCCTTGTGTTCAAAAATCTTCTATGGAGTATTCGGAGAAGGAACCCGCCTTGCAATGCCGAAGACAAACTGCGCGCCGGACTCATCATCATTGAAGCCTGGTTCAGGGGCTACTGAGGGAGTCCTGGATTAGGGGGCATCCAGAGAGCCGGACTGTTGGACTATGAAGATACAAGATTGAAGACTTCGTCTCGTGTCTTGATGGGACTCTCCTTGGCGCGGAAGGCAAGCTTGGCGATACAGATATGTAGATCTCCTCCCATTGTAACCGACTCTGTGTAACCCTAGCCCCCTCCAGTGTCTATCTAAACCGGAGGGTTTAGCCCGTAGGACAACAACAATCATACCATAGGCTAGCTTCTAGGGTTTAGCCTCTACGCTCTCGTGGTAGATCAACTCTTGTACTACTCATATCATCAAGATCAATCAAGCAGGAAGTAGGGTATTACCTCCATAGAGAGGGCCCGAACATGGGTAAAACATCGTGTCCCTTGCCTCCTGTTACCATCCGCCTTAGACGCACAGTTCGGGACCCCCTACCCGAGATCCGCCGGTTTTGACACCGACAACTACCTTCAAGGGAGTCATACCAGGTGTCAAGGCCCGCTGCACGGGCGTAATCACGCTAGAAGTTGTCTTCGGGTCTCTGGACAATTTCCGAAGCGAGGAATTAATCTTCGACATCGTCCCCTTTCGCAGCGGCTATCATGCACTACTCGGACGAACCGCGTTCACTCGATTCAATGCAGTGCCACACTATGCCTATCTTAAGCTCAAAATGCCCGGTCCACGCGGAGTCATCACGGTCAATGGAAATACAAAACGCTCCCTCCGTATAGAGGAGCACACCGCCGCCCTAGCAGCAGAAGTACAGAATGGCCTTCTCAAGCAGAACCGTAATCCGACCGCCGAGCCACTGGACACCGTTAAGAAGGTCCGGATTACGCTGCAGTAGGACAGCTCGATTCATCAAGAGCTCGATTAGCAATTTGGCCTCTGTCCCAGCCCCGATCAGGCAGTGGCATTTGTACCACACGTACATAATTACGCACTAGAAATCCCATGGGCATCGACGGAGGCACAACTAACTTGCGGTCCACAGTTCGGCTTGACCGATCCCGGACACACATATACTGTCATTTTGTTCTTTTTCCTTTTCCAGGTTTACTTAGGCCTTTTTCAAATGGCGCGACCATCGATCCTGTTAAAGGATACAAAGACCAAGGAGGCAAGGAGCTTTGGTGTATAAGGGAATCCCCAGGTGGTCTCTGCTAACGATTGCTATACCTATTTTACATACCCGCATGCAGCTCACTCTTGGTCATGGCATGTTAAATTAGCCTTATTTGCTTATCGCATTTCTTGTATAAGTACGCCTCAACGTATTCATCACATTACAATGGTAACATCAGCTTACTACTTGATTTTCTCCTGGACTTTGTACTTATTACTCATCGAACCCGTACACTCTGGTACGTATCACTTCGTCAGGGGCTTCATCACGCCCCGTAGTACGGCAATAAAGTCAGAACACTTTTTATAGTACGGTTCGGCATCCCGAACTTATAGCATTATATGCATCGGCTCCGAATCATGTCTTTGGTCAATAGTTAGGTTGCCCGGCTCCTATGCTTACTACCTTACGTTCCACTATATCGGCTAGGGTAGTAAAGGGAGAACTACTGCGATTGTGTCCCGGTTCTTCCGGACGAGCACCTCAGTAGAGAAAGCCGAAAAATGATTGTCATGATGCAGCGAGAGCTGGTCAGCTGTTCGAGAGGTTTCAAATCCTTAGAGATTTTTTTTCCGCTTTATGCAAGGAATCGGTTTTTACCCGATCAGGCGTGTATAGCGCCCCTTGTCGGTGTCAAAACCGGCAGATCTCGGGTAGGGGGTCCCGAACTGTGCGTCTAGGATCGATGGTAACAGGAGACGGGAGACACAATGTTTACCTAGGTTTGGGCCCTCTCTATGGAGGTAATACCCTACTTCCTGCTTGATTTATCTTGATGAATATGAGTGTTACAAGAGTTGATCTACCACGAGATCGTAATGGCTAAACCCTAGAAGTCTAGCCTATGAGTATATGGTAATGAATTTATCCTATCCGGACTATGCCCTCCGGTTTATATAGACACCGGAGAGATCTAGGGTTACATGGAGTCGGTTACATAGGAGGAAATCTTCATAATCGGTCGTCTAGCTTTCCTTCCACGCCAAGTAGAGTCCAATCCGGACACGGGTATAGTCTTCGGCCTTCATGTCTTCATAGCCCATCAATCTGGCCCAACAGATAACAGGCCGGACGCCCGAGGACCCCTTAGTCCAAGACTCCCTCAGTAGCCCCTGAACCTGGCTTCAATGACGAGGAGTCAGGCGCGCAGATTGTCTTCGGCATTGCAAGGCGGGTTCCCCCTTTTCCGAACTCCAAGATAATCTTCGGATGTGTCGATCGTATCCGGACCTGTGTATATAATTGCAGAAAATACGATACTCCACGAGTCCAATCTACTGACAACTGTTTATGACATTGTATCACGCCTGCCCGGTTATTATTTCCAACCGTTGGCTAGCCCGTCGCCCCATGTCTCGGGAAGCGGTTTTATTGGCACGTCTTGTCAAAGCAAGGATCGTGTCCCCTTATTCACAGGATTTTCAATAATGTAGGTATGGGTAACCCAACCGTCCCCTGGGTACAACTCTTTGAGGATAGGTAAGTTTCAAGACCCAGGAGGGGACGCTCGATATTCTGGGCCTTTATATAGGGACCCAGACTTGTATTTCTCTTCTGCGCTTGCTTCTTCCTCAACCCCAGCCTCCTCGAGTTCCAGCCCTCGAATTCCAACCACCACCAGCCCCAATCATGTCCGGGTCCAGCCGTTCAGGCCGGTGGATGGCCTCTTCCGTCACGGAGGAGGATATTGCGAAGCTCCGCGTAGCGAGGTACCTGACCCCAGAAATCCTTCATCGGCTTCCCGCTGAGGGGCAGATTATTCACACCCCCAAGTCCGGCGAGAGGGTAGTATTTGTGTCTCACTTCCTCTATGGGTTAGGGTTCGCGCTTAACGCCTTCGTCCGGGGGTTATGTTCTACTATGGGCTAGATTTTCACGATCTTGCCCCGGACTCTTTTCTTCTCATCTCGGCATTCATCGTCACGTGTGAGGCCTTCCTCCGAACTCCTCCACACTTTGGTTTGTGTCTCAAGACTTTCGATCTGAGACTGCGGGTGATGGAGGAGGAGCAGGCGGAGTGCGGCAGCATTGTAATAAACAAGCTCGCCAGCGCGGTTTGGTTTGAAGGATCCTTCGCCGAGTCTTCCGAATTATGGCAGCAGGGGTGGTTTTATGTCAATGAGCCGCGGGGCTCCAAGTGGGTGGCTACGCCTGCGTTCCGACCCGGCCCTCCAACTCAGCTTGCTACATGGATCAACAAAGGATCGGACTGGGGATCCGTTAATGAGGTGCAGACTCTGCAAAGCCACATCCGAAGCCTTACCGAGAAGGGCATCGATCTTGTGAACGCCGTTCAAGTAATGCTGGTCCGCCGGATCCTGCCGTGTCAACGGCGGCCTCTCCGTATGTGGGAGTTCAATCCAGAAGGGCGGCAGACTCTTCAGCACTTCTTCGGCACTACGCACGAAGGAATGTGTAAGTTATATTTCGGGGAGCGAGAGCAATGGTCGGACACCATCGAAGATGTCGGCCTCGACTGCAATCATCCGGATACTCCGGTAAGTATTCAATCGTCGTACACCTTTCATCCAAGCATCTCTTAACAAGACACTGAGCAACTCATCCTTATACAGGACTGGATAAAGAAAGCGGTGTTAATCTGGTGTCCGCGCCTTTCGAAGACCTGCGTCCGCCCCTCTCGACGTGAGATGTTGACTCCGACACCATACCTGGTGTCTGCAGAGGGGGCGAGAGCAGGGAGCCCAGAGGCGATGCCCATCCTGAGGGCGATTTAGGCTCTGTGTTCGGGGAAACTGAAACCCTTTTGCCCAGGGGCAAAGGTGTGGAGGGAGCACTTCATGGCGAGAAGAGGGCTGCTTCTGGAGGTCAAGAGGGGAAACCTTCCAAGAAAGGGAAAATGCCATCGTCGGGCGGCTTGGGCCGGGCAAGCGATGCCGTCGTAGAGCTTGATGATGAGGACGAACCTCCGGCCAGACCATAAGTGAAGCATGGCACTTTAACCATACCTCATTCTTTTCCTTATTACTGAAATAATCCTCCGACATGCATGCATCCTCGCAGGTTAACACCTGGTGTTTCTCAATCGTCCTCCTCCTCGGGAGACCTTCTTCCGGAGATGATGGAGAGTGACATGCCTTCTCCGGCCTCTTCGCCGCATAGGGCGGATAATCTCGAGGTGTCATCCCAGAGGGCTCCACCCAACCAGCAGGTAGCACAGGAAACGAGGAAGGAGGTACCCGAAGGTGGTGCCTCTGTCATTCAGGGTTCGGGGATCAAGAATGACGACCCCGAACTGTCCGGTTTACAGCCGGAGACAATGCTGGAGGCGGGTAAGCGAATTCCTCCAAAGGAATGTCGTGCTCCGGCAGCGGTGTTCGAAGACCCAGGAGTGCCGGAGATGCTGACGGACATGCCGCGATGAGCGTACATTTCAGAGGAGCACCGTGCCTTAATGGTTACGGTGGTCGAAAAGGTTTTATCCGCGAATAGCGGGTTGAACGAGGCCTTTATGAGCCTTCTGAGGGGTTTTGAGGTTTGTGATGTAATGTTGCCAATTTAATAATATTGACAGAATGTACCTGTTGTGTATGCAGTAGCCCCTGAGACTCGGATCGCCTTCCAAGGGAAGCGATCGGAGGATCGAAAAGATATTTTCAGGTGCTAACCTTGGTTTAATTTGGAATGCAGGCTGTCTCCCCTCCCGCTACTGCCCGAAATTCGGAGGTGACCGAACTGCAGCAAAAGCTCGATATTGCGGAGGATGACATTGCTTTGATCAACAGGCGTCTTGACGACTCGTAAGGTATATATTTCGAGTATTCCTTACACCAATGTGCTTGTAATTTAAGCCTGACTCTGAAAAGATTTTGATATGAAATGTGCATGAATGCAGATGGTGCTGCCGCCGTGGAAGCCCTTCGGGCGGAGCTAGCCCATGCCAAGGAGCAGGCCCGATTTAGTAATGCGGCTACCGAAAAGGCATCGGCTGAATTGAAGGCCGAACAAGCCGCACGGCGTCAAGACAAGGAGGCGATGTCCACCATGGTGCGCGAGTTAGAAAATGCGGCTAGCCGCTATAAACTTCTTGAGAAGGAAAATGAAGCCAAAACGGCTGAACTTGACAAGGCCTTACGAGAGGCGAGAGAAACGTGGTCTGAATCCAGAGCAGCCCGTGAGGAGATCTGGCAAGCTGGGGAGATTGTGGTTGGCAAGCCCTTTTTGCTACAGGCTAGGTTCGGCGATCCGAACTATGCTCAGCTTAACCAAGTATTGAGTTCTCCGAACAATTTTTTAGATTTGTCGAAGCGTTCTTCCGATGCGGCACAGTTTTATCAGGTGCAAGAGTGGTATGCAATGGAGAAGCTTTTTTGGTCACAATTTGGCGCGTCGAAGCGCCCTCTGTTGCTGAATGAACAAATGTCCCAGTGGGCCGAGCTGCATAGGATATCCGGTGCGGCCATGAAGGACGTCATAGTCCGGTTGTGGCCGACTGTACCTGTTCCGAGTAGTTACTTCGTCCTGGTGCAGCAGCTTGCTGATGCGGTGCAGTGTATCGACACTGTGAAGCGGTCGGCGTGCATTGAAGGTGCACGGATGGCCTTCGCCCGTGTCAAGATATTCTGGGGGAAGATGAAGGCCATCGACATTGCGACGAAGAGTCCACCCAAAGGCAAGGACCGTCCGGAACCGGAGCGTTATTTTGAAGACATTCTGGAGGCCGCCCGCTTGATAGAGGGTCAGTGCTCGAAAAACATAATATTCGAGTGATGTGTACAAGGGTTGTAACAGACAACTTTATAGTTAATCTCTTTCTATGTTTTGCTCGAGAGCTTGTATTCCTCCTGTGCGGCCGTTTTAATATAAATTGAAAGTTTGTCAGTCGTCGGCTTCAGCCCCCTCGTAGGAAATACGGAGGTGTT
Source organism: Aegilops longissima (assembly GCA_021605205.1). Classification (NCBI taxonomy): domain Eukaryota; kingdom Viridiplantae; phylum Streptophyta; class Magnoliopsida; order Poales; family Poaceae; genus Aegilops; species Aegilops longissima. The sequence continues at coordinate 526,997,853 of CM038680.1, forward strand.
CGGAAAAGCATTGAATCACTCTTTATCCAACGTCTTGGTCCATAAAGGAGGTGATAATGCGGCAAACCAGGCAATCGGACTATAGGGCGTTAACACTTTCACTTAGCCATAGGAGTTTTATGGTGGGGCTACGACATAGCCCCTGGTATGTATGCGGCGTATCCTAATATTTGTGCCTTACATGTTTTGATCTGAAAAAGATCCTTCGTGTAACATGGAGAATCGCTAAAGATGCGAATAAGTCATCAAGTGGTTGACCAGCTCTCGCCGCATCATGACAGTCAGTTTTCGGCTTTCTCTACTGAGGCGCTCATTCGGTCAAAGCCAGGACACAATCGCAGTAGTTCTCCCTTTACTACCCTAGCCGATAGAGCGGAATGTAGTAGCAAGCACAGGAGCCGGGCAACCCAACTATTGACCAATGACAATGATTCGGAGCTGATGCATATAAGGCCAAACTTGCGACGCCGAAGTACGTTATAGAGTTGTTCGGACTTTTATTGGCGACTCATTTGTTCCCATACCGAGCCCCTGGCAAGTTATGCCGATGTGCGTCCTATAACACAGCCGTTGCGACCGTACTCATTGTATGAAGAGTATTTATGATTAGCTCGGATAAAGTTTATTGGGAGTGGAGCAATATGCCAATGATAAATTCATATATAAAAAAAGAAGAACCACAACCCGGATATTTGACATGCTCGGGGTCGGGAACGGAGGAAAAGGGCATAGTACATGCTCAAAATAACGAGTGCGGTCTACAAAAAGCTATTTTGGACCTCCTGTCGCACGTCTGCGCCGCCCGTCCTCTGGGAGGGGAGTTCTTAACGAAAGTAGCCCCTTAGGTGAGTGTACGGGTCCGAACTCCGATAGAGTCCGACTAGATGTTGTCCTGATGGTCACCTGTTTTTAAGAGATAATAAAGAAAAATATGGAAAACAGATAAAAAACGTTACGGGAATGTTTGCAGGGTTGCCCGTATTGTGCTTCCGCCAGTGCCCATGGTATCTTGAGCGCATAGTGATGTATGCATGGTGTGAATCTTGCCGGTATAGCGGGTGGGTGGCGGAAGTCGAACTGCTACTTCCGTTCCAGGAGTGGTCGAACTTCGTAGGGAAACTGTTTCTGGCCCCTGGTGTTCGGCTGGCGAGCCGCTCCGTCATCTTTATCGCCTGGTGGCCTCCTCCCATTGTGTTCGACGTTAAGCTTGCCTGCCTGCTTAAAGACCCAACAGTTTCTGTTGGTGTGATTAGCTGGCTTATCAGGGTGGCCGTGAATTTGACAAGGTCGGTCCAATATCCTGTCGAGGGTGGATGGTCCATCCTGGTTTGCCTTAAATGGCTTCTTCCGTTGACCGGTTTTCGGATTGTGAAATCCGGCATTGACCGTTGTGTCGCGTAATCTTTCACTATTGCTGTGACTATTGTGTTCGTTTAGTCGTGGATTGTCGTTCCCGTCTCGGATTTTGGAAGTGCCCGGGTCGCTGGCGTTGTTGCTTTTACGAGCGAGCCAGTTGTCTTCTCCTGCACAAAAGCGAGTCATTAGAGCGGTATGGGCTGTCATGGATTTAGGTCCTTCCTGGCCGAGGTGACGTGCTAGCCATTCGTCCCGGACGCTATATTTCAAGGCCGCAAGGGCTTCCGCGTCTGGACAGTCGACTATTTGCTTCTTTTTGACTAAGAACCTAGTCCAGAGTTCCCTGGCTGACTCACCGGGCTGTTGGAAAATGTGACTTAAGTCGTCGGCATCTGATGGCCGGACATATGTTCCTTGGAAGTTGTCACGAAAGGCGTCTTCCAAATCTTCCCAGCTGCCAATAGAATTTTCTGGCAAACTGTTTAGCCAGTACCGCACTGGCCCCCTAAGCTTGAGAGGCAGGTATTTAATGGCATGAAGGTCGTCTCCGCGAGCCAGGTGGATATGGAGGAGGTAATCCTCAATCCATACTGCGGGATCTGTTGTTCCGTCGTATGATGCGATGTTGATGGGTTTAAACCCGTCTGGAAATGCGTGCTCCATTACCTCGTTGGTGAAGCAAAGAGGGTGTGCGGCTCCTCTATGTTGGGCCACACTGTGAAGCACCTCCGTTGGATGCCGTTGGCGGCTTCGGGCGTGGTTGGCTCGGTTAAGTCCGGCTGATTGACCATCATCACCGGTCGGGGCATATCCCCTATATCTGTACGTCGATCTTGTCTGTCCTGCTCCGCCCACTAAGCTTTGGCGGATGTCGTGATTGTTTTCCCGAACCGTGTTGTTCTTACAGTCGTATTGGTTAGTATGTTGTTCTGCTTGGGCTGCTGCTTTATCCGGACCGAATTGTGGTCGACCTGCAGCATTGTTCAATGGTGGAATGGGCTCCAACGCCTTGCCATCATGTGGAGGGACCCACCTGTTCTTCGGGTGGCTTTTTTCCGGGCCACTAGGGCCGAATTCTATGGCGGCTAGGACCTCGGTCCATTTATCATTGAGCAGATCTTGGCTTGCTTGAAGCTGCAGCTATTTTATTCTTAGATTCCTTGTTGTGGCTATTAGCCGGCGTTTAAAGCGCTCCTTCTCGAGAGGTTCCTCCGGCACGATGAATTCTTCATTGTCGAGGCTCTCCTCCTCCTCGGAGAGGGGAAGATAATTACTATCCTCCGAGTCTCTGTACATGACCTGTTCATTGGGGCTATCTTGCCCGCTTTTCTGGTCCTCCTGTTCGGATCCTGCCTCAACAGGATCTTCGTTGTCCGGCGTATTATCACCTCCGGTGCTAGTATTGTTTTCTCTTGAGTGGCATGACTGAGAGTGGCGTGGGGGGCGCAGGTGTTCGGACTACCAGGAGGCTTATCCTCGACCAGATCCTCCTTGTCATCGCCGAGATCGTCGTTGGGTGTGTCTACCATGCACACGTCATACCAGGAAGTGGTCGTCCCGCGTCTAGCGGATAGTAAGCTCTGGCCCTGCCCCTCATCATCGTCCAGACTGTCAATGTCTTCGGAGTAGAGGCCAGGCGTGCTGGTTGGGTCTTCGACGGTGGCTATGAAGTGGGTGGCGGGTGGGAAGCAAAATTCTCCATCATCCGCCGTAAGGTCGAACCGAACATAGTTCGGCGATGAGCCGTCTGCTAGGGATAGGTTTTGTAGTGAGTTTAGTAGGTCGCCCATGGGCGAGTGTTGGAAGATGTCCGCGGAGCTGAACTTGAAGATCGATAACCGACCGAGTTCGGTACCCACGGGCTCGCAGGGTTCGGAACTCGATATCGGAGACGAGTCCGGGGTTCCCTTGGTGCAGGTATCGTATGAAGAGGGATCTGCGCGCAGCCCCAACGCCACGGACTCGGTGGCCCCCGTGATGGGGTTGAGTCTCCCACCTTCGGACGTCTTGATCTGCTCCGGATCTAAGGCCAGAGTTGTTACAGGAGCTATCTCCTGGATGCGGCCCGAGGACAGGTTTAAGCCATGTTCAACGGGGCGAAGGGGAGCGGTTGCCGCGGTCTCAAATCTGTCGAAGATCAAGTCCCCACGGATGTCCGCGATGTAGTTCAAACTTCCGAATCGACCCGATGGCGGGCGAGCTGTCGATCTGTTCGGATGGCGAGCGAGTTGGCCCGCAAAGATCTGAAGCCGCCGAATACGAAGATCTGTCCGGGGAGGAAGGTTTCTCCCTGGACCACGTCATGACTGACGATCAAAGGAGCCATCGAACCTTTCGTTGACGGCACAGTGGAACTCTCAATGAAAGCACCAATGTCGGTGTCAAAACTGGCGGATCTCGGGTAGGGGGTCCCGAACTGTGCGTCTAGGATCGATGGTAACAGGAGACGAGGGACACAATTTGTACCCAGGTTCGGGCCCTCTCTATGGAGGTAATACCCTACTTCTTGCTTGATTGATCTTGATGAATATGAGTGTTACAGGAGTTGATCTACCACGAGATTGTAATGGCTAAACCCTAGAAGTCTAGCCTATGAGTATATGGTAATGAATCTGTCCTATCCGGACTATGCCCTCCGGTTTATATAGACACCGGAGAGATCTAGGGTTACATGGAGTCGGTTACATAGGAGGAAATCTTCATAATCGGTCGTCTAGCTTGCCTTCCACGCCAAGTAGAGTCCAATCCGGACACGGGTATAGTCTTCGGCCTTCATGTCTTCATAGCCCATCAGTCCGGCCCAACAGATAACAGGCCAGACGCCCGAGGACCCCTTAGTCCAGGACTCCCTCACCCCTAGCTCGGTCTTCCGAATACCAGGGGCTTCACCAAGATTCTTATTGTCAAACCGCTATGGCTACGTGAGGGTGATAAAAGCCGTACAGTCTGATTGCCTTGTTCGTTGCGCTAAACACCTCCTTTAAGGACCAGAATGTGGAGTAAAGAGTGTTTAGATTTATCCCGAACACCCTCGTAGTATCTACGTAAAGGTGTTCACTAGTGGTTAACCCTCAGATTACATAAACGGCCGCACAGGAGGTCAAATTTTAAGAGTCACAAGCATAACGACTTGATTCATGTTACAAGACAGGATAACACGAATGTTTTCAGGGGAATATAACATCCCTCGCACATTGCTCCGCCACAAGGCGAGATCCTTCTAGGACACCATCAAAATACAGCTCGGGTCGGCGATGTTCCTTGCCCTCAGGTGGTCCTTCGGTCATCAGCTTCTTGGCATCCATCTTCACCCAGTGCATCTTGACGCGGGCGAAGGCCATCAGTGCACCTTCAATGCAGACCGACCGCTTTATGACTTCAAACCGCGGGCAGGCATTAACAAGCCGCTTCACAAGTCCGAAGTAGCTGTTGGGCATGGGCTCGGCAGACCACAGCCGGACTATTAGGTCCTTCATGGCTAGCTCGGCCGCCTTGTGCAGCTCGACCAGCTGTTTCAGCTGGTCACTGAAGGGCACCGGATGTTCTGGTCCGAAGTATTGGGACCAGAACAGTTTCTCCGAAGAGCTCCCTTCTTCGGCTCGATAGAACTCGGCAGCATACGATATGCTGCGTGGTAAATCCGTGAACGCCCCTGGAGAGCTCCAAATTCGGGTAAGTAAAAGGAATGTTTCCTTAACAGGCTTGCTTTGCATAATGAAAGCCTTACCCGCCGCGATCTTCTTGGCTGCCTGGATTTCCTGGAGGGCGCTCTGGGCTTCGGCTCGGGCATCTCGTGCGCTCTGGCGGGCCTTCGCAAGTTCGGACGCTTGCCTCTTAGAATCACGCTCCAATGACTTGTACTTTTTGACGGCATCCTGGAGCTCTTGCTGAACCTTGCCGACCCGGGCCTTGTGCTTCTCGCGTGCGGCGCCCTCCTTGGCCGCTTTGTCCTCGGCCTCGGCTAACGCCTTCTTGAGGGCCGTCACCTCGGTCGTGGCCCCTAACAAAGTTCATGACGCTTTAGTCCGCATGAAACATTCATTCTTCCTAAAATATACGCGCAGGTTACTGCATACCTTGGATGTCCTCAAGCTGCTTCTTTACGAGGCCGAGCTCTTCACTGGCCTGCTCTAGGCTCTGCTTCAGGCCGGAGACCTCCGCAGTATGAGCGGTAGCAGCCAGCGGCGACGCCTGCTTATTTCATAGACATATTATGTTAGACTCCTGCAAAAATTGTTTTGATCCTCTGTTCGCCTTTTTCTTTCCAAACACCGAACAGAGCATCAGGGGCTACTGTCTACACTGTGATATTCTTTCTACGATTATTACCTCAAAGCCTGTTAAAAGGCTAGCGCAAGCCTCGGTCAGTCCGCTTTTGGTGGACTGAACCTTTTCGATCACCGTACCCATAAGGGCATGGTGTTCATCCACAATGGAGGCGCCTCGCAGTGCTTCCAGTAGATTATCTGGTGTCTCTGGTTGGACAGAGGTCACCGGCGGAACAGGCACACCTCCTCCTTTTGGGGAAGGCCGTTCGCTGAACTCTGGAACCGTGTAGGTCTCCGGAATGGTATCCGGCTGAGGGCCGAATGGAACTTGGCCGCCATCACCAGTCCCCGGGGGGGATTTTTCCCCCATGTGTCCGGCGGCCGAGGAGTCATCCTTGGGCACCACCCTGACGATCTCCGGAACCTCCCCCTGGCCTGGGATGATCCTTTGGGACACCACCTCTGTTGGAAATATGCCCTAGAGGCAATAATAAATTAGTTATTATTATATTTCCTTGTTCATGATAATCGTTTATTATTCATGCTATAATTGTATTGACCGGAAACAGCAATACATGTGTGGATACATAGACAACACCATGTCCCTAGTAAGCCTCTAGTTAACTAGCTCGTTGATCAATAGATGGTTACGGTTTCTGACCATGGACATTGGATGTCATTGATAACGGATCACATCATTAGGAGAATGATGTGATGGACAAGACCCAATCCTAAGCCTAGCACAAAGATCGTAGTTCAGATGCTAAAGCTTTTCTAATGTCAAGTATCTTTTCCTTAGACCATGAGATCGTGCAATTCCGGATACCGTAGGAGTGCTTTTGGTGTATCAAACGCCACAACGTAATCGGGTGACTATAAAGGTGCACTACAGGTATCTCCGAAAGTGACCATTGGGTTGACACGGATCGAGATGGGATTTGTCACTCCGTAAACGGAGAGGTATCTCTGGGCCCCTCGGTAGGACATCATCATAATGTGCACAATGTGACCAAGGGGTTGATCACGGATGATGTGTTACGGAACGAGTAAAGAGACTTGCCGTAACGAGATTGAACAAGGTATCGGTATACCGACGATCGAATCTCGGGCAAGTACAATACCGCTAGACAAAGGGAATTGTATACGGGATCGATTGAGTCCTTGACATCGTGGTTCATCCGATGAGATCATCGTGGAACATGTGGGAGCCAACATGGGTATCCAGATCCGCTGTTGGTTATTGACCGAGAACGCCTCGGTCATGTCAGATGATTCCCGAACCCGTAGGGTCTACACTTAAGGTTCGATGACGCTAGGGTTATATAGGAAGCTTGTATGTGGTTACCGAATGTTGTTCGAGTCCGGATGAGATCCCGGACGTCACGAGGAGTTCCGGAATGGTCCGGAGGTAAAGATTTATATATGGAAAGTTGTTGTTCGGGTTAGGAAAAGTTCGGGTTTTTTCAGTATTGTACCGAAGCTTCTGAAGGTTCCGGAGGATTCGGAGGGGTCCGGAGGTCCGGAAATTGTTCCACCACGTCCAATACAGTAGCATGGGCTGTAGGGGGCGCCCTAGCCATAATGGGCCAAGGAACCAGCCCCCAAGGCCCATGCGCATGGGAGGGGGAAACCCTAAGGGAGGGCCTCCACTTGACTTGGGAGGCACTCCTCCCCTCTTGGCCGCCCCAAGTCCCATCTAGGGCTGGCCGCACCCCTGGGGTGGAAACCCTAAAGGGGCGCAGCCCCTTTCCCCTATATATACTTGAGGTTTTGGGCTGCCCAACACACGAGAACCTCTCCTCTTGGTGCAGCCCTGCCCTCCTCCTCCTCCTCTCCCTTGGTGCTTGGCGAAGCCTGCTGGATTGCCACGCCTCCACCACCACCACGCCTGTTGTGCTGCTGCTGGATGGAGTCTTCTCAACCTCTCCCTCTCTCCTTGCTGGATCAAGGCATGGGAGACGCCACCGGCTGTACGTGTGTTGAACTCGGAGGTGCCGTCTGCTCGGCACTAGGATCTCGGTGATTTGGATCACGGCAAGTCGACTCCTTCAACCCCGTTCTCTTGAACGCTTCCGCTTAGCGATCTACAAGGGTATGTAGATGCACTCTCCTTCCCTCGTTGCTAGAATCTCCATAGATTGATCTTGGTGATGCGAGAAAATTTTGAATTTCTGCCACGCTCCCCAACAAATGGCATCATGAGCTAGGTCTATTGCGTAGATTCTTTGCACGAGTAGAACACAAAGTAGTTGTGGGCGTTGATGATGTTCAATATGCTTACCGTTACTAGTCCAATCTTGTTTCGACGGTATTGTGGGATGAAGCGGCCGGACCGACCTTACACGCATTTCCACGTGAGACAGGTTCCACCGGTCGACATGCACTTGGTGCATAAGGGGCTAGCGGTGCCGCTCTCCCACTTTAGTCGGAACGGATTCGATGAAAAGGGTCCTTATGAAGGGTAAATAGCAATTGGCATATCACGTTGTGGTTTTATGAGGTAGGAAACGTTCTTGCTAGAAACCCAAAGCAGCCACGTAAAACATGCAAACAACAATTAGAGGACGCCTAACTTGTTTTTGCAGGGTATGCTATGTGATGTGATATGGCCAAGAAGAATGTGATGAATGATATGTGATGTATGAGATTGATCATGTTCTTGTAATAGGATTCACGACTTGCATGTCGATGAATATGACAACCGGCAGGAGCCATAGGAGTTGTCTTTATTTATTGTATGACCTGCGTGTCATTGAACAACGCCATGTAATTACTTTACTTTATTGCTAACGGTAGCCATAGTAGTAGAAGTAATAAGTTGGCGAGACAACTTCATGAAGACACGATGATGGAGATCATGATGATGGAGATCATGGTGTCATGCGGTGACAATGATGATCATGGAGCCCCAAGATGGAGATCAAAGGAGCAATATGATATTGGCCATATCATGTCACTACTATATAATTGCATGTGATGTTTATTATGTTTATGCATCTTGTTTACTTAGAACGACGGTAGTAAATAAGATGATCCCTTACACAAATTTCAAGAAGTGTTCTCCCTAACGTGCACCGTTGCTACAGTTCGTCGCTTCTAAGCACCACGTGTTAATCGGGTGTGATGGATTCTTACGTTCACATACAACGGGTGTAAGCAAGATTTACACACGCAGAAACACTTAGGGTTAACTTGACGAGCCTAGCATGTAAAGACATGGCCTCGAACACGGAGACCGAAAGGTCGAGCATGAGTCGATAGTAGATACGATCAACATGAAGATGTTCACCGATGATGACTAGTCCGTCTCACGTGTTGATCGGACACGGCCTAGTTGATTCGGATCATGTAATCACTTAGATAACCAGAGGGATGTCTATCTCGAGTGGGAGTTCATAAGATGAACTTAATTATCCTGAACATAGTCAAAAGACCTTTTGCAAATTATGTCGAAAGCTCGCGCTTTAGTTCCACTGCTTAGATATGTTCCTAGAGAAAATATAGTTGAAAGTTGAAAGTAGCGATTATGCGGACAGAGAAAGCTTATGTCCTTAATGCACCGCTCGGTGTGCTGAACCCCAAACGTTGTTTGTAGATGTTATAACATCGGACATACACGCCTTTGATAACTACGTGATAGTTCAGTTAAACGGTTTAGAGTTGAGGCACCAAAGATGTTTTTCAAATGTCGCGGAACATATGAGATGTTTCGAGGGCTGAAATTAGGATTTCAGGCTCGTGCCACGCCAAGAGGTATGAGACCTCCGACGATTTTCTTAGCCTACAAACTAAGGGAGAAAAGCTCAATCGTTGAGCTTGTGCTCAGATTGTCCGAGTGCAACAATCACTTGAATCGAGTGGGAGTTGATCTTCCGATGAGATAGTGATGTTTCTCCAAAGTCATTGCCACCAAGCTGCTAGAAGCTTCGTGATGAACTATAACATATCAGGGATAAATATGATGATCCTTGAGATATTCGCGATGTTTGACATCGCGAAAGTAGAAATCAAGAAGGAGCATCAATTGTTGATGGTTGATGAAACCACTAGTTTCAAGAAGGGCAAGGGCAAGAAGGACACTTCATGAAACGGCAAATCAGTTGCTGCCCAATGAAGAAACCCGAGGTTGAACCCAAACCCGAGACTAAGTGTTTATGAGATAAGGGAACAGCCAACGGAGTAGAATTACCCTAGATACTTGGTAGATAAGAAGGCAGGCAAGGTCGATAGAAGTATATTTGATATACATTATGTTAATGTGTACTTTACTAGTACTCCTAGTAGCACCAGGGTATTAGATACCGTTCGGTTGCTAAGTGTTAGTAACTCAAATAAAAGCTACGGAATAAACGGAGACTAGCTAAAGGAGAGCTGACGATATGTGTTGGAAGTGTTTCCAATTTTGATGTGATCAAACATCGCACGCGCTCCCTCTACCATCAAGATTAGTATTAAACCAGAATAATTATCATTTGGTGTTTATGCTGAGCATAGACATGATTGGATTATGTCTATCGCAATACGGTTATTCATTTGAGGAGAATAATGGTTACTCTATTTATTTGAATAATACCTTCAATGGTCTTGCACCTAAATAAATGGTTTATTGAATCTCGATCGTAGTGATACACATTTTCATGCCAAAAGATATAAGATAGTAATGATAGTACCACTTACTTGTGGCACGCCATGTAAGTCATATTGGTATAAAACGCATGAAGAAGCTCCATGTTGATGGATCTTTGGACTCACTCGCTTTTGAAAAGTTTGAGACATGCTAACCATGTCTATTGGTGTATACGCATGAAGAAACTCCATGCAGATGGACCGCTTGGACTCACTTGATTTTGAATCACTTGAGATATGCAAAACATACCACATGGGCAAGATGATTGAAAAGCCTCGGTTTCAAAGAAGATGGAACAAGATAGCAACTTGTTGGAAGTAACACATTTTGATGTGTGCAGTCCAATGAGTGCTTTGAGGCATGTAGTGAATATCATTATGTTCTTACTTCACGGATGATTCGAGTAGATGTTGAGTATATTTACTTGATGAAACACAAGTCTGAATTATTGAATGGTTCAAGTAATTTCAGAGTGAAGTTGAAGATCATCGTGACAAGAGGATAGAATGTCTATGATATGATCATAGAGATGAATATCTGAGTTACGAGTTTTGGCATACAATTAAGACATTGTGCAAATTGTTTCACAATTAATACCACTGGAACACCATAGTGTGATGGTGTGTCGAACATCATAGTTGCACTCTATTGGATATACCGTGATATCTCTTATCGAATTACCACTATCGCTCATGGGTTAGGCATTAGAGACAACCGCACTCACTTTAATAGGGCACCACGTAATTCCGCTGAGATGACACCGTATGAACTATGGTTTAGAGAAACCTAAGCTGTCATTTCTTAAAGGTTTGGGGTTGCGACGCTTATGTGGAAAAGTTTCAGGTTGATAAGCTCGAACCCAAAGCGGACAAAATGCATCTTCATAGGACACCCAAAACGGTTGGGTATACCTCCTAATTCAGATCCGAAAGCAATAGGGATTGTTTCTTGAATCGGGTCCTTTCTCGAGGAAAAGTTCGTCTCGAAAAGTTGAGTGGGAGGATGGTGGAGACTTGATGAGGTTATTGAACCGTCACTTCAACAAGTGTGTAGCAGGCACGGAAGTTGTTCCGTGGCACCTACACCAATTGAAGTAGAAGCTTATGATAGTGATCATGAAGTTTCGGATCAAGTCACCGACGCATTCAGAGGGTGACAAGGATGCGTACTACTCGAGTGGTACAGCAATCCTGTCTTGAAGGTCATGTTGCTGGACAACAATGAACCTACGAGCTATGGAGAAGCGATGGTGGGCCCAAATTCCGACAAATGGTTAGAAACCATGAAACCGAGATAGGATCCATGTATCAAAACAAAGCATGGACTTTGGTGGACTTGCCCGATGATCGGCAAGCCATTGAGATGAATGGATCTTTAAGAAGAAGACGGACATGGACGGTAATGTCACCTTCTATGAAGCTCGACTTGTGGCAAAGAGTTTTTCACAAGTTCAAGGAGTTGACTATGATGAGATTCTCTCATTCGTAGCGATGCTTAAGTCCGTCGGAATCATGTTAGCATAAGCTGCATTTATGAAATCTGGCAGATGGATGTCAAGACGAGTTTCCTTACCTTTACGTAAGAAAAGGTTGTATGTGATACAATCAGAAAAGTTTTGTCGATCCTAAGGATGCTAAAAGGTATGCTGGCTCCAGCGATCCTTTCTAAGGACTGGAGTAAGCATCTCGGAGTTGGAATGTGCACTTTGATGAGATGATCAAAGATTTTGGGTTTATACAAAGTTTATGAGAAACTTGTATTTCCAAAGAAGTGAGTGGGAGCACTATAGAATTTCTGATGAGTATATGTTGTTGACATATGGATGATCAGAAATGATGTAGAATTTCTGGAAAGCATATAGGGTTATTTGAAAGATGTTTTTCAATAGAAAACCTGGATTAAGCTACTTGAACATTGAGCATCAAGATCTATAGTGATAGATCAAAAATGCTTAATGGTACTTTCAAATGAGCACATACCTTGACATGATCTTGAAGGTGTTCAAGATGGATCAGTCAAAGAAGGAGTTCTTGCCTGAGTTGTAAGGTATGAAGTTAAGAGTTAAAGCTCGACCACGGCAGAAAAGAGAGAAAGGACGAAGGTCGTCCCCTATGCTTCAGACATAGGCTCTATAGTATGCTATGTGTACCGACCGAAGTGTGCCTTGCCATGAGTCGAGTCAAGGGTACAAGAATGATCCAGAATGGGGATCATTGGACAGCGGTCAAAATTGTCCTTGGAGTAAATAAGGACATGTTTCTCGATTATGGAGGTGATAATGAGTTGGCGTAAAGGGTTACGCCGATGCAAGCTTTAACACCTATCCGAGTGACTCGAGAAGCAAACCGGATACGATAGTGGAGCAACCATTTGGAATAGCTCCAAGTGGAGCGTGAAAGCAGCATTTACAATATGACATAGAGATTTGCGAAGTACACACGGATCTGAAAGGTTCAGACCGCTGACTAAAACCTCTCTCACAAGCAAAACATGATCAAACCCCGAACTCATTGAGACTTAATCACATGGTGATGTGAACTAGTTTAAGACACTAGTAAACTCTTTGGATGTTGGTCACATGGCGATGTGACCTATCGATGTTAATCACATGGCGATGTGAACTAGATTATTGACTCTAGTGCAAGTGGGAGACTGTTGGAAATATGCCCTAGAGGCAATAATAAATTAGTTATTATTATATTTCCTTGTTCATGATAATCGTTTATTATTCATGCTATAATTGTATTGACCGAAACAGCAATACATGTGTGGATACATAGACAACACCATGTCCCTAGTAAGCCTCTAGTTAACTAGCTCGTTGATCAATAGATGGTTACGGTTTCCGACCATGGACATTGGATGTCATTGATAACGGATCACATCATTAGGAGAATGATGTGATGGACAAGACCCAATCCTAAGCCTAGCACAAAGATCGTAGTTCAGATGCTAAAGCTTTTCTAATGTCAAGTATCTTTTCCTTAGACCATGAGATCGTGCAATTCCGGATACCGTAGGAGTGCTTTGGGTGTATCAAACGTCACAACGAATCGGGTGACTATAAAGGTGCACTACAGGTATCTCCGAAAGTGACCATTGGGTTGACACGGATCGAGATGGATTTGTCACTCCGTGTAAACGGAGAGGTATCTCTGGGCCCACTCGGTAGGACATCATCATAATGTGCACAATGTGACCAAGGGGTTGATCACGGATGATGTGTTACGGAACGAGTAAAGAGACTTGCTGGTAACGAGATTGAACAAGGTATCGGTATACCGACGATCGAATCTCGGGCAAGTACAATACCGCTAGACAAAGGGAATTGTATACGGATCGATTGAGTCCTTGACATCGTGGTTCATCCGATGAGATCATCGTGGAACATGTGGGAGCCAACATGGGTATCCAGATCCCGCTGTTGGTTATTGACCGGAGAACGCCTCGGTCATGTTCAGATGATTCCCGAACCCGTAGGGTCTACACACTTAAGGTTCGATGACGCTAGGGTTATATAGGAAGCTTGTATGTGGTTACCGAATGTTGTTTGAGTCCGGATGAGATCCCGGACGTCACGAGGAGTTCCGGAATGGTCCGGAGGTAAAGATTTATATATGGAAAGTTGTTGTTCGGGTTCGGAAAAGTTCGGGTTTTTTCGGTATTGTACCGGAAGCTTCTGAAGGTTCCGGAGGATTCGGAGGGGTCCGGAGGTCCGGAAATTGTTCCACCACGTCCAATACAGTAGAATGGGCTGTAGGGGGCGCCCTAGCCATAATGGGCCAAGGAACCAGCCCCCAAGGCCCATGCGCATGGGAGGGGGAAACCCTAAGGGGAGGGCCTCCACTTGACTTGGGAGGCACTCCTCCCCTCTTGGCCGCCCCAAGTCCCATCTAGGGCTGGCCGCACCCTTGGGGTGGAAACCCTAAAGGGCGCAGCCCCTTTCCCCTATATATACTTGAGGTTTTGGGCTGCCCAACACACGAGAACCTCTCCTCTTGGTGCAGCCTGCCTCTCCTCCTCCTCCTCTCCCTTGGTGCTTGGCGAAGCCTGCTGGATTGCCACGCCTCCACCACCACCACGCCCGTTGTGCTGCTGCTGGATGGAGTCTTCTCAACCTCTCCTCTCTCCTTGCTGGATCAAGGCATGGGAGACGCCACCGGCTGTACGTGTGTTGAACGCGGAGGTGCCGTCTGCTCGGCACTAGGATCTCCGTGATTTGGATCACGACAGCACGACTCCTTCAACCCCGTTCTCTTGAACGCTTCCGCTTAGCGATCTACAAGGGTATGTAGATGCACTCTCCTTCCCTCGTTGCTAGAATCTCCATAGATTGATCTTGGTGATGCGAGAAAATTTTGAATTTCTGCCACGTTCCCCAACAAAGTGGCATCATGAGCTAGGTCTATTGCGTAGATTCTTTGCACGAGTAGAACACAAAGTAGTTGTGGGCGTTGATGATGTTCAATATGCTTACCGCTACTAGTCCAATCTTGTTTCGACGGTATTGTGGGATGAAGCGGCCCGGACCGACCTTACACGCATTTCCACGTGAGACAGTTCCACCGATCGACATGCACTTGGTGCATAAGGGGCTAGCGGTGCCGATCTCCCACTTTAGTCGGAACGGATTCGATGAAAAGGGTCCTTATGAAGGGTAAATAGCAATTGGCATATCACGCTGTGGTTTTATGAGGTAGGAAACGTTCTTGCTAGAAACCCAAAGCAGCCACGTAAAACATGCAAACAACAATTAGAGGACGCCTAACTTGTTTTTGCAGGGTATGCTATGTGATGTGATATGGCCAAGAAGAATGTGATGAATGATATGTGATGTATGAGATTGATCATGTTCTTGTAATAGGATTCACGACTTGCATGTCGATGAATATGACAACCGGCAGGAGCCATAGGAGTTGTCTTTATTTATTGTATGACCTGCGTGTCATTGAACAACGCCATGTAATTACTTTACTTTATTGCTAACCGTAGCCATAGTAGTAGAAGTAATAAGTTGGCGAGACAACTTCATGAAGACACGATGATGGAGATCATGATGATGGAGATCATGGTGTCATGCCGGTGACAATGATGATCATGGAGCCCCGAAGATGGAGATCAAAAGGAGCAATATGATATTGGCCATATCATGTCACTACTATATAATTGCATGTGATGTTTATTATGTTTATGCATCTTGTTTACTTAGAACGACGGTAGTAAATAAGATGATCCCTTACACAAATTTCAAGAAGTGTTCTCCCTAAGCGTGCACCGTTGCTACAGTTCGTCGCTTCTAAGCACCACGTGTTAATCGGGTGTGATGGATTCTTACGTTCACATACAACGGGTGTAAGCAAGATTTACACACGCAGAAACACTTAGGGTTAACTTGACGAGCCTAGCATGTAAAGACATGGCCTCGAACACGGAGACCGAAGGTCGAGCATGAGTCGATAGTAGATACGATCAACATGAAGATGTTCATCGATGATGACTAGTCCGTCTCACGTGTTGATCGGACACGGCCTAGTTGATTCGGATCATGTAATCACTTAGATAACCAGAGGGATGTCTATCTCGAGTGGGAGTTCATAAGATGAACTTAATTATCCTGAACATAGTCAAAAGACCTTTTGCAATTATGTCGAAAGCTCGCGCTTTAGTTCCACTGCTTAGATATGTTCCTAGAGAAAATATAGTTGAAAGTTGAAAGTAGCGATTATGCGGACAGAGAAAGCTTATGTCCTTAATGCACCGCTCGGTGTGTTGAACCCCAAACGTTGTTTGTAGATGTTGCGAACATCGGACATACACGCCTTTGATAACTACGTGATAGTTCAGTTAAACGGTTTAGAGTTGAGGCATGAAAGATGTTTTTCAAATGTCGCGAACATATGAGATGTTTCGAGGGCTGAAATTAGGATTTCAGGCTCGTGCTCACGCCAAGAGGTATGAGACCTCCGACGATTTTCTTAGCCTACAAACTAAGGGAGAAAAGCTCAATCGTTGAGCTTGTGCTCGATTGTCCGAGTGCAACAATCACTTGAATCGAGGGAGTTGATCTTCCGATGAGATAGTGATGTTTCTCCAAAGTCATTGCCACCAAGCTGCTAGAAGCTTCGTGATGAACTATAACATATCAGGATAAATATGATGATCCTTGAGATATTCGCGATGTTTGACATCGCGAAAGTAGAAATCAAGAAGGAGCATCAATTGTTGATGGTTGATGAAACCACTAGTTTCAAGAAGGGCAAGGGCAAGAAGGGACACTTTATGAAACGGCAAATCAGTTGTTGCTCGGTGAAGAAACCCGAGGTTGAACCCAAACCCGAGACTAAGTGTTTATGAGATAAGGGAACAGCCAACGGAGTAGAATTACCCTAGATACTTGGTAGATAAGAAGGCAGGCAAGGTCGATAGAAGTATATTTGATATACATTATGTTAATGTGTACTTTACTAGTACTCCTAGTAGCACCTGTGGTATTAGATACCGGTTCGGTTGCTAAGTGTTAGTAACTCAAATAAAAGCTGCGGAATAAACGGAGACTAGCTAAAGGAGAGCTGACGATATGTGTTGGAAGTGTTTCCAATTTTGATGTGATCAAACATCGCACGGCTCCCTCTACCATCAAGATTAGTATTAAACCAGAATAATTATAATTTGGTGTTTATGCTGAGCATAGACATGATTGGATTATGTCTATCGCAATACGGTTATTCATTTGAGGAGAATAATGGTTACTCTATTTATTTGAATAACACCTTCAGTGGTCTTGCACTTAAATAAATGGTTTATTGAATCTCGATCGTAGTGATACACATTTTCATGCCAAAAGATATAAGATAGTAATGATAGTACCACTTACTTGTGGCAATCGCCATGTAAGTCATATTGGTATAAACGCATGAAGAAGCTCCATGTTGATGGATCTTTGGACTCACTCGCTTTTGAAAAGTTTGAGACATGCTAACCATGTCTATTGGTGTATACGCATGAAGAAACTCCATGCAGATGGACCGCTTGGACTCACTTGATTTTGAATCACTTGAGATATGCAAAACATACCACATGGGCAAGATAGTGAAAAGCCTCGGTTTCAAAGAAGATGGAACAAGGTAGCAACCTGTTGGAAGTAACACATTTTGATGTGTGCAGTCCAATGAGTGCCGAGGCATGTAGTGAATATCATTATGTTCGACTTCACGATGATTCGAGTATATGTTGAGTATATTTACTTGATGAAGCACAAGTCTGAATTATTGAATGGTTCAAGTAATTTCAGAGTGAAGTTGAAGATCATCGTGACAAGAGGATAGAATGTCTATGATATGATCATAGAGATGAATATCTGAGTTACGAGTTTTGGCATACAATTAAGACATTGTGCAAATTGTTTCACAATTAATGCCACCGAACACCATAGTGTGATGGTGTGTCCGAACATCATAGTTGCACTCTATTGGATATACCGTGATATCTCTTATCGAATTACCACTATCGCTCATGGGTTAGGCATTAGAGACAACCGCACTCACTTTAATAGGGCACCACGTAATTCCGTTGAGATGACACCGTATGAACTATGGTTTAGAGAAACCTAAGCTGTCATTTCTTAAAGGTTTGGGGTTGCGACGCTTATGTGGAAAAGTTTCAGTTGATAAGCTCGAACCCAAAGCGGACAAAATGCATCTTCATAGGACACCCAAAACGGTTGGGTATACCTCCTAATTCAAATCCGAAAGCAATAGGGATTGTTTCTTGAATCGGGTCCTTTCTCGAGGAAAAGTTCGTCTCGAAAAGTTGAGTGGGAGGATGGTGGAGACTTGATGAGGTCATTGAACCGTCACTTCAACAAGTGTGTAGCAGGCACAGGAAGTTGTTCCGTGGTACCTACACCAATTGAAGTAGAAGCTTATGATAGTGATCATGAAGTTTGGATCAAGTCACCGACGTACCTCGAGGGTGACAAGGATGCGTATTACTCGAGTGGTACAGCAATCCTGTCTTGAAGGTCATGTTGCTGGACAACAATGAACCCACGAGCTATGGAGAAGCGATGGTGGGCCCAAATTCGACAAATGGTTAGAAACCATGAAATCCGAGATAGGATCCATGTATCAAAACAAAGCATGGACTTTGGTGGACTTGCCCGATGATCGGCAAGCCATTGAGATGAATGGATCTTTAAGAAGAAGACGGACATGGACGGTAATGTCACCTTCTATGAAGCTCGACTTGTGGCAAAGAGTTTTTCACAAGTTCAAGGAGTTGACTATGATGAGATTCTCTCATTCGTAGCGATGCTTAAGTCCGTCGGAATCATGTTAGCATAAGCTGCATTTATGAAATCTGGCAGATGGATGTCAAGACGAGTTTCCTTACCTTTACGTAAGAAAAGGTTGTATGTGATACAATCAGAAAAGTTTTGTCGATCCTAAGGATGCTAAAAGGTATGCTGGCTCCAGCGATCCTTTCTAAGGACTGGAGTAAGCATCTCGGAGTTGGAATGTGCACTTTGATGAGATGATCAAAGATTTTGGGTTTATACAAAGTTTATGAGAAACTTGTATTTCCAAAGAAGTGAGTGGGAGCACTATAGAATTTCTCGATGAGTATATGTTGTTGACATATGGATGATCGAAATGATGTAGAATTCTGGAAAGCATATAGGGTTATTTGAAAGATGTTTTTCAATAGAAAACCTGGATTAAGCTACTTGAACATTGAGCATCAAGATCTATAGTGATAGATCAAAAATGCTTAATGGTACTTTCAAATGAGCACATACCTTGACATGATCTTGAAGGTGTTCAAGATGGATCACCAAAGAAGGAGTTCTTGCTCGAGTTGTAAGGTATGAAGTTAAGAGTTAAAGCTCGACCACGGCAGAAAAGAGAGAAAGGACGAAGGTCGCCCCTATGCTTCGTACATAGGCTCTATAGTATGCTATATCGTGTACCGCACCGAAGTGTGCCTTGCCATGAGTCACAAGGGTACAAGAATGATCCAGAATGGGGATCATTGGACAGCGGTCAAAATTGTCCTTGGAGTAAATAAGGACATGTTTCTCGATTATGGAGGTGATAATGAGTTCGGCGTAAAGGGTTACGCCGATGCAAGCTTTAACACCTATCCGAGTGACTCGAGAAGCAAACCGGATACGATAGTGGAGCAACCATTTGGAATAGCTCCAAGTGGAGCGTGAAAGCAGCATTTACAATATGACATAGAGATTTGCGAAGTACACACGGATCTGAAAGGTTCGCACCGCTGACTAAAACCTCTCTCACAAGCAAAACATGATCAAACCCCGTAACTCATTGAGACTTAATCACATGGTGATGTGAACTAGTTTAAGACACTAGTAAACTCTTTGGATGTTGTTCACATGGCGATGTGACCTATCAGTGTTAATCACATGGCGATGTGAACTAGATTATTGACTCTAGTGCAAGTGGGAGACTGTTGGAAATATGCCCTAGAGGCAATAATAAATTAGTTATTATTATATTTCCTTGTTCATGATAATCGTTTATTATTCATGCTATAATTGTATTGACCGGAAACAGCAATACATGTGTGGATACATAGACAACACCATGTCCCTAGTAAGCCTCTAGTTAACTAGCTCGTTGATCAATAGATGGTTACGGTTTCGACCATGGACATTGGATGTCATTGATAACGGATCACATCATTAGGAGAATGATGTGATGGACAAGACCCAATCCTAAGCCTAGCACAAAGATCGTAGTTCAGATGCTAAAGCTTTTCTAATGTCAAGTATCTTTTCCTTAGACCATGAGATCGTGCAATTCCGGATACCGTAGGAGTGCTTTTGGTGTATCAAACGTCACAACGAATCGGGTGACTATAAAGGTGCACTAGTAGTTCAGCTTAGCTATGGAGTCCGACTGTTTGATCTTCATATGATGAGTAGCTGAGTATCTCCAATTATCTACCAGGTTCCTCATGAGTTACGATGTAAGAGACATACGCCTCCTTTAGGATGCAGGTAGCCAGAATTGAGCGGATGATACCGAGGATACGCTATGGTCGCAGTCAACCTATGCTTCATCTAATGAGGTTTGACCAGTTGTGTCTCGCACGTCTCTATGAGGATACCAATGTTCGGTTGATCAGCGACTGACTGCAGTGATCCGAATGTCTTCAAGTAGTTAACCAGATATTGTAAGTATACTAACCTACATGTCAAAGACGTGAAGCAATAAGATTGTCTTAAAGGTATTTAACACCTTGATCTACAGTACGCATTAATAACTCGTCATGAACGACTCGTCAAGAGATTGACGATACAAGGTAGTAGATAACCTGTCAGTGTCATCAAGATGTGTCACAGTCCTGATCCTGTCCGAAGCCGATCCTGAGCCATTGAATACAGCTGATGATAAAGGACATCTGAGTTTCTGACAAGTCCCTGACGATTCAGGACAGAGGATGCCATTAGCGATAGTGGTATCAGCTTGACTTAACAGTCATGTGACCAGATGAACACGAGTCAATGGTATTGACAGTCGGTCATTCAATTCGAAGCAGTTAACCATTAACGCGAGATACCGAGTCCTAAGTACATCAAAAGTCATGGTATTCCGGATGAGACTTCTGTCTGTGCAACGATCTCATTGGATGTGATCGTAGAACGACTATTGGCGATAAGCACCTTTTAGATACCCTGATGGCTACACGCGTTTTGACTAGTCCAAGAGTTGACTGCTGCCGGCATCTCGATGCATCAGCGACTTCTAGCCGCGATCATAGTTAGGCCTAGCTGCTTTAAAATCTAGCAATGTTAGCACTGTGCTTTACGCTCAAGAACTTGTTCCATGGATCAATCTACGCGATCAAGCTCCTTGCCGATCTAGCACGTGATTGCGTCTAACAGAGAGCTATTACTGCAGATTTCTAACCTGATAGGTACCCAGTAAGCATCTCTTGATTTCGAATGTGGCTCTTTGAAGTGACCTCACGCTTTTCTTATACCAGAAGCTCTTGGTGGATCGTCACGACTTGTATTTCGATAACCTCAAAGAACGGATGGATGTCACTATGAGCTTTCTTTCCAAGAGTATCCAGTTGTTGACGATCATGGATGTGCAACGCTGGATCACTATTGAAAGCTAACGGCGTAACTTTAAGATGTCTTCCGTCCAATGATGGAAAAGCCTTACGCACTTGAAGGCATGTTGCACATATTCCGCAGGATATGTCCAATGCTCTAAGGTACTGCTCATGACCACGATACCTTGTAACACGCATGCCTTTTGAGTGTTAATATTGTTGATCCCAAAGAAAGTTTATTCCTCATCTTGATTCTTTACATGGAATCGATTCAGAGTGAATACATGACTCACCACGAGCCAAATGAACTTAATTATCTGAACATAGTCAAAAGACCTTTTGCAAATTATGTCGAAAGCTCGCGCTTTAGTTCCACTTGTTTAGATATGTTCCTAGAGAAAATATAGTTGAAAGTTGAAAGTAGCGATTATGCGGACAGAGAAAGCTTATGTCCTTAATGCACCGCCGGTGTGCTGAACCCCAAGCGTTGTTTGTAGATGTTGCGAACATCGGACATACACGTCTTGATAACTACGTGATAGTTCGGTTAAGCGGTTTAGAGTTGAGGCATGAAAGATGTTTTTCAAATGTCGCGGAACATATGAGATGTTTGAGGGCTGAAATTAGGATTTCAGGCTCGTGCCCACGTCAAGAGGTATGAGACCTCCGACGATTTTCTTAGCCTACAAACTAAGGGAGAAAAGCTCAATCGTTGAGCTTGTGCTCAGATTGTCTGAGTGCAACAATCACTTGAATCGAGTGGGAGTTGATCTTCCAGATGAGATAGTGATGTTTCTCCAAAGTCATTGCCACCAAGCTGCTAGAAGCTTCGTGATGAACTATAACATATCAGGGATAAATATGATGATCCTTGAGATATTCGCGATGTTTGACATCGCGAAAGTAGAAATCAAGAAGGAGCATCAATTGTTGATGGTTGATGAAACCACTAGTTTCAAGAAGGGCAAGGGCAAGAAGGGACACTTTATGAAACGGCAAATCAGTTGCTGCTCCAGTGAAGAAACCCGAGGTTGAACCCAAACCCGAGACTAAGTGTTTATGAGATAAGGGGAACAGCCACTGGAGTAGAATTACCCTAGATACTTGGTAGATAAGAAGGCAGGCAAGGTCGATAGAAGTATATTTGATATACATTATGTTAATGTGTACTTTACTAGTACTCCTAGTAGCACCAGGGTATTAGATACCGGTTCGGTTGCTAAGTGTTAGTAACTCGAAATAAAAGCTGCGGAATAAACGGAGACTAGCTAAAGGAGAGCTGACGATATGTGTTGGAAGTGTTTCCAATTTTGATGTGATCAAACATCGCACGCTCCCTCTACCATCAAGATTAGTATTAAACCAGAATAATTATAATTTGGTGTTTGCGTTGAGCATAGACATGATTGGATTATGTCTATCGCATGTCTGATTATTCATTTGAGGAGAATAATGGTTACTCTATTTATTTGAATAACACCTTCAATGGTCTTGCACTTAAATAAATGGTTTATTGAATCTCGATCGTAGTGATACACATTTTCATGCCAAAAGATATAAGATAGTAATGATAGTACCACTTACTTGTGGCAATCGCCATGTAAGTCATATTGGTATAAAACGCATGAAGAAGCTCCATGTTGATGGATCTTTGGACTCACTCGTTTTTGAAAAGTTTGAGACATGCGAACCATGTCTATTGGTGTATACGCATGAAGAAACTCCATGCAGATGGACCGTTTGGACTCACTTGATTTTGAATCACTTGAGATATGCAAAACATACCACATGGGCAAGATGACTGAAAAGCCTCGGTTTGAGAAGATGGAACAAGGTAGCAACTTGTTGGAAGTAACACATTTTGATGTGTGCAGTCCAATGAGTGCTTTGAGGCATGTAGTGAATATCATTATGTTCTGACTTCACAGATGATTCGAGTATATGTTGAGTATATTTACTTGATGAAGCACGAGTCTGAATTATTGAATGGTTCAAGTAATTTCAGAGTGAAGTTGAAGATCATCGTGACAAGAGGATAGAATGTCTATGATATGATCATAGAGATGAATATCTGAGTTACGAGTTTTGGCATACAATTAAGACATTGTGCAAATTGTTTCACAATTAATGCCGCCTGGAACACCATAGTGTGATGGTGTGTCTGAACATCATAGTTGCACTCTATTGGATATACCGTGATATCTCTTATCGAATTACCACTATCGTTCATGGGTTAGGCATTAGAGACAACCGCACTCACTTTAATAGGGCACCACGTAATTCCGTTGAGATGACACCGTATGAACTATGGTTTAGAGAAACCTAAGCTGTCATTTCTTAAAGGTTTGGGGTTGCGACGCTTATGTGGAAAAGTTTCAGGTTGATAAGCTCGAACCCAAAGCGGACAAAATGCATCTTCATAGGACACCCAAAACGGTTGGGTATACCTCCTAATTCAAATCCGAAAGCAATAGGGATTGTTTCTTGAATCGGGTCCTTTCTCGAGGAAAAGTTCGTCTCGAAAAGTTGAGTGGGAGGATGGTGGAGACTTGATGAGGTCATTGAACCGTCACTTCAACAAGTGTGTAGCAGGGCACAGGAAGTTGTTCCCGTGGTACCTACACCAATTGAAGTAGAAGCTTATGATAGTGATCATGAAGTTTCGGATCAAGTCACTGACGTACCTCGTAGGGTGACAAGGATGCGTACTACTTCTGAGTGGTACAGCAATCCTGTCTTGAAGGTCATGTTGCTGGACAACAATGAACCTACGAGCTATGGAGAAGCGATGGTGGGCCCAAATTCCGACAAATGGTTAGAAACCATGAAATCCGAGATAGGATCCATGTATCAAAACAAAGCATGGACTTTGGTGGACTTGCCCGATGATCGGCAAGCCATTGAGATGAATGGATCTTTAAGAAGAAGACGGACATGGACGGTAATGTCACCTTCTATGAAGCTCGACTTGTGGCAAAGAGTTTTTCACAAGTTCAAGGAGTTGACTATGATGAGATTCTCTCATTCGTAGCGATGCTTAAGTCCGTCGGAATCATGTTAGCATAAGCTGCATTTATGAAATCTGGCAGATGGATGTCAAGACGAGTTTCCTTACCTTTACGTAAGAAAAGGTTGTATGTGATACAATCAGAAAAGTTTTGTCGATCCTAAGGATGCTAAAAGGTATGCTGGCTCCAGCGATCCTTTCTAAGGACTGGAGTAAGCATCTCGGAGTTGGAATGTGCACTTTGATGAGATGATCAAAGATTTTGGGTTTATACAAAGTTTATGAGAAACTTGTATTTCCAAAGAAGTGAGTGGGAGCACTATAGAATTTCGATGAGTATATGTTGTTGACATATGGATGATCGAAATGATGTAGAATTTCCGAAAGCATATAGGGTTATTTGAAAGATGTTTTCAATAGAAAACCTGGATTAAGCTACTTGAACATTGAGCATCAAGATCTATAGTGATAGATCAAAAATGCTTAATGGTACTTTCAAATGAGCACATACCTTGACATGATCTTGAAGGTGTTCAAGATGGATCACCAAAGAAGGAGTTCTTGCCTGAGTTGTAAGGTATGAAGTTAAGAGTTAAAGCTCGACCACGGCAGAAAAGAGAGAAAGGACGAAGGTCGCCCCTATGCTTCGGACATAGGCTCTATAGTATGCTATCTGTGTACCGCACCGAAGTGTGCCTTGCCATGAGTCATCAAAGGGTACAAGAATGATCCAGAATGGGGATCATTGGACAGCGGTCAAAATTGTCCTTGGAGTAAATAAGGACATGTTTCTCGATTATGGAGGTGATAATGAGTTCGCGTAAAGGGTTACGCCGATGCAAGCTTTAACACCTATCCGAGTGACTCGAGAAGCAAACCGGATACGTATAGTGGAGCAACCATTTGGAATAGCTCCAAGTGGAGCGTGAAAGCAGCATTTACAATATGACATAGAGATTTTAAGTACACACGGATCTGAAAGGTTCAGACCGCTGACTAAAACCTCTCTCACAAGCAAAACATGATCAAACCCCGAACTCATTGAGACTTAATCACATGGTGATGTGAACTAGTTTAAGACACTAGTAAACTCTTTGGATGTTGTTCACATGGCGATGTGACCTATCAGTGTTAATCACATGGCGATGTGAACTAGATTATTGACTCTAGTGCAAGTGGGAGACTGTTGGAAATATGCCCTAGAGGCAATAATAAATTAGTTATTATTATATTTCCTTGTTCATGATAATCGTTTATTATTCATGCTATAATTGTATTGACCGGAAACAGCAATACATGTGTGGATACATAGACAACACCATGTCCCTAGTAAGCCTCTAGTTAACTAGCTCGTTGATCAATAGATGGTTACGGTTTTCGACCATGGACATTGGATGTCATTGATAACGGGATCACATCATTAGGAGAATGATGTGATGGACAAGACCTAATCCTAAGCCTAGCACAAAGATCGTGTAGTTCAGTATGCTAAAGCTTTTCTAATGTCAAGTATCTTTTCCTTAGACCATGAGATCGTGCAATTCCGGATACCGTAGGAGTGCTTTGGGTGTATCAAACGTCACAACGAATCGGGTGACTATAAAGGTGCACTACAGGTATCTCCGAAAGTGACCATTGGGTTGACACGGATCGAGGATGGGATTTGTCACTCCGTAAACGGAGAGGTATCTCTGGGCCCACTCGGTAGGACATCATCATAATGTGCACAATGTGACCAAGGGGTTGATCACGGGATGATGTGTTACGGAACGAGTAAAGAGACTTGCGGTAACGAGATTGAACAAGGTATCGGTATACCGACGATCGAATCTCGGGCAAGTACAATACCGCTAGACAAAGGGAATTGTATACGGGATCGATTGAGTCCTTGACATCGTGGTTCATCCGATGAGATCATCGTGGAACATGTAGGAGCCAACATGGGTATCCAGATCCGCTGTTGGTTATTGACCGGAGAACGTCTCGGTCATGTTCAGATGATTCCCGAACCCGTAGGGTCTACACTTAAGGTTCGATGGACGCTAGGGTTATATAGGAAGCTTGTATGTGGTTACCGAATGTTGTTCGAGTCCGGATGAGATCCCGGACGTCACGAGGAGTTCGGAATGGTCCGGAGGTAAAGATTTATATATGGAAAGTTGTTGTTGGGTTAGGAAAAAGTTGGGTTTTTCGGTATTGTACCGGAAGCTTCGGAAGGTTCGGAGGATTCGGAGGGGTCTGGAGGTCCGGAAATTGTTCCACCACGTCCAATACAGTAGCATGGGCTGTAGGGGCGCCCTAGCCATAATGGGCCAAGGGAACCAGCCCCCAAGGCCCATGCGCATGGGAGGGGGAAACCCTAAGGGAGGGCCTCCACTTGACTTGGGAGGCCTCCTCCCTCTTGGCCGCCCCAAGTCCCATCTAGGGCTGGCCGCACCCCTTGGGGTGGAAACCCTAAAGGGCGCAGCCCCTTTCCCTATATATACTTGAGGTTTTGGGCTGCCCAACACACGAGAACCTCTCCCTCTTGGTGCAGCCTGCCCTCCTCCTCCTCCTCTCCCTTGGTGCTTGGCGAAGCCTGCTGGATTGCCGCTCCTCCACCACCACCACGCCTGTTGTGCTGCTGCTGGATGGAGTCTTCCTCAACCTCTCCCTCTCTCCTTGCTGGATCAAGGCATGGGAGACGTCACCGGGCTGTACGTGTGTTGAACTCGGAGGTGCCGTCCGTTCGGCACTAGGATCTCCGGTGATTTGGATCACGACGAGTACGACTCCTTCAACCCCGTTCTCTTGAACGCTTCCGCTTAGCGATCTACAAGGGTATGTAGATGCACTCTCCTTCCCTCGTTGCTAGAATCTCCATAGATTGATCTTGGTGATGCGTAGAAAATTTTGAATTTCTGCTACGTTCCCCAACAACCTCGTCATCACCCTTGGGCGAGACAGAGTGAGCGGGCGGCGGTGACATGCTATCCATCTCATTTGAGTCTAGCAAACCCTCTGTTGAGGATCGCGGGGAGCTATCACGGGCCGGACTACAATGGCACGGATTAAACATATTAATATTACAATGCGGAAGGGCTGAGCATCTGATGTGCATAAGATTTGGGGGTACTTACGAGGCAGCCCGAGGCTTGGTCCGGGGCATTAGCTCCGGACTGCTATCGACATCCCACGCGGAGTTATCCGCAAGGGAGTCCTTCCTCTTCTTGGGCGCCTTCGCCTCCAAATTTGCGGCGGCCCCCCTTTTCTTCCTTTCCCCCTCAGGGGGGAGCTACTTTCTTCCTCCTCCTCGCCGTCGTCTTCGGCGGCCGAAGAGTCCGTCTCGTCTTCGGACGACATGTCCGAAGCGCCCTTTCGACGAAGGCCACTCCTGGTCCCTTTGGCCATCTTCTTGGCCTTCTTCTCCTGCACATCATAAGGCGCCGGAAACAGCGTCTTCGTCGGGAGTGGGGTTTCTTCATCTTCGGGTAGCGGAGCTGGACAATTAATCCGCCCCGCTACGTCGGTTCAGGCCTAATAGAAATTGATAGGGAGGCTTAGACTCCTTGCTCAAGATATGCCCGTAAAGGTTATAGCTTGAAAACATGTGAGAACTTACCGAATTAGCCTGGCGCTTTAAGCTAAGCCCACGATCCTCGGTCGTAGGCGGTGGTCTCTCGCCGGCTTTGAAGAGCACTTTCCAAATGTCTTCATGCGTCATGCCGAAGAGCTCTAGCAGCATCTGGTGCTTGGCCGGGTCGAACTCCCACAAATAGCAGCTCCGGCATTGGCACGGAAGGATCCGGCGAATGTCTGAATCACGTTGACAAGTTTGATCTTCTTAGTTATCATGTTCTGGACGCATGTCTGGAGCCCAGTTAGCTCGTTCGCGGAACCCCAGGTTAGGCCCTTCTCTTGCCAAGAGGTGAGTCGCATCGAAACTCCAGATCGGAATTCGGGGGCCGCCGCCCAGTTGGTGTCGCGCGGCTCGGTGATGTAGAACCACCCCGACTGCCACCCCTTCACCGTCTCCACAAAGGAGCCTTCGAGCCAGGTGACATTGGGCATCTTGCCCACCATGGCACCTCCGCACTCTGCTTGTTGACCGCTCACCACCTTCGGCTTCACATTGAAGGTCTTCAGCCACAGGCCGAAGTGAGGTGGGATGCGGAGAAAGGCCTCGCACACGACTATAAATGCCGAGATGTTGAGGATAAAGTTGGGGGCTAGATCATGGAAGTCTAGCCCATAGTAGAACATCAGTCCTCGGACAAAAGTTGGAGAGGGAATCCCAGCCCGCGGACGAAATGCGTGAGGAACACCACCCTCTCATGAGGCTCGAGGGTGGGGATGATCTGCCCTTTGGCCGGGAGTCGATGAACGATCTCCTTCGCCAGGTAACCGGCCTCTCGGAGTTCCTTGATATCTCTCTTCTTGACGGAGGAGGCCATCCACTTGCCTCCAACTCCGGATCCGGACATGGTTGGAGCGCTTTCTCGGGCGGGGAAGGCTAGAGCTTGGGCGCTAGAGCTCGAGAATGGATGGGCAGAGGAAGGAGAAGGCGTAGGTGAACGAGGGTGAATCCTTATCCCCTTATAAAGGCCGCGAATGTCAAACGCCTCCCCACTCGTCCTAAAACTCGCCTATTCCCAAGGGCTGTGTAAACGACACGGTTGGGTTACCCACACCCGTATTGATGAAAATCCCACAATAAGGGGACACGATCTCTGCTTCGACAAGACATGCCAATGGCAACCGCATCTCGAAACATGGAACGGTAGAATAAAACGGTCCGAAATTATGACCGGGCAGGCGTGGTGTCACGTTGTAAAAAGTTGTCAGCGGATTGGACCCGTGAAATATTATATTCTCTCTGCGGTTGTGTGTGGTGTGTGTTACAGGTCCGGATAGAATCATCACGTCCGGAGACTATCTTGGAGTTCGGAAAGAAGGGAACCCGCCTTGCAATGCCGAAGACAAATCTGCGCACGGACTCCTCGTCATTGAAGTCGAGTTCGGGGCTACTCTTGAGGAGTCTGGACTAAGGGGTCCTCGGGCGTCCGGCCTGTTAACCATGGGCCAGACTGATGGGTTGTGAAGATACGAAGATCGAAGACTGCACCCGTGTCCGGATGGGACTCTCCTTGGCGTGGAAGGCAAGCTTGGCGACCAAATGTGTAGACTCTTTTCCTTTGTAACCGACCTTGTGTAACCCTAGATTCTCCCGGTGTCTATATAAACTGGGGGACTTAGTCCAGAAAGAGGGATATGGATTACCTTAGTCATACAGGCTAGGATTCTAGGGTTTAGCCATTACGATCTCGCGGTAGATCAACTCTTGTAATACTCATATGCATCAAGATTAATCAAGCAAGAAGTAGGGTATTACCTCCATAGAGAGGGCCCGAACCTGGATAAACATCGTGTCCCCTGTCTCCTGTTACCATCGATCTTAGACGCACAGTTCGGAACCCCCTATCCGAGATCCGCCGGTTTTGACACCGACAGAGAATACTAAAGTCCACACACACTACAAAAACTCATATAAACTCCATGTCTTCACGCTTAAAATTCAGAATTACTATGCATATGATACTCCAATCGATGGATGCGGCATGAAGAACAAATGTGATGGATAGCTGTAAAAATGTGTTCGAAACTACTTCACAGCCGATGCTCCATGGACGTTCATGCACGATTGATGATCAGATGGCCGTGCTGCACTTCATTCAATAATTACCCAAAAAGGCTTTAGCCTCACTTCATTCAATAATTTGACGGCTGGATGTGTAGAATCGTGCAGAAGTCATGCATGGAATGTCGTGTGTGTAGCAGCATGCATGGAGTGTCGTGTGTGTAGCAGCGTACTGAAATGATCGCGTGCATAGTAGCACCTGCTTAAAATTGAAGCCAATGGATTTCTACAAAAAGAGTAAAATTCGACGAGCCTCCACATTTTTTTACTGAAAAAGCAACAGAGTTCTGAAGTAATAATCGCACACGATTTACTTTTTCAGGTACTACGGTAATGTTTTTCCTTCTTAGACAGGACGTACTAGTGAGCCAAAAAATGTAACTGCTCCCGTAGTACAGGTGGTTCCAGCTATCATGAACACAAGGGGAAAAATACAACAGCACAGGTACATTATGACTTTGCTTCAGAACCGGAGGCATCGGAACTGAGGGTGACGCACGGGAACCAGTATCTACGCTTGCCGTCCCTGTGCCCGTCGTCGATCATAGCAAGTCCCTCCTGACCACGCAACAGAGTTTCATGGGTTAGAAATCGCAGATTTTATACACGTGGCAAAGAATTTTTACTGGCTAATTCTAATCTGGACATGAAAAGTGTCCATGGGCATGCACATGGCTCCAGAAAATCGCAGTGTTCCCGGTTCAGAGTGAATATATCAGAGTTCCAACATAACTTGCATTCTAGAAAACAAAGCTGATTTTCTTTCCTTTTGGCACGGGAATAGATTGCTATCATTCAGAGAAAATCCAGATGCGGTGTTTACCTTTAGCAAAGTTTCAAGGGCATCGATTACACGGCCAGCTGACCATGAGAACTCCTTCTCTACTTGTTCTACGGTGACATAGCCTTTAGCCTGCATATGAATGATGTTACAACTAGAGAAATGTGGTATTATGGTATAGGTTACACCAGTTTATGCATGTTCTCAGTTTGATAGGTTCTATCAACCTATGTCTTGCTTGTCTAGTAGTCCCTCCGTATCAAAATTCAAAATATAAGACGCCTTTTGACACTAAGATAGTGTCAAAAAACATCTTATATTTTGATATAGAGGGAGTACCTAACTGGCAAAAGAGTTATCCAATGTACTGTATGGGGATTTTGACTTTCAACATATGCCAATTGATATGCTAGTATTGTAACATTGTGTAAAAAACAAACCTGAGCTAGTTCAAGTATCCCATTATGATCTTTATTTAACTCAGTAGGAACCGATCGCACAAGCTTTTTCTTCCCAACAGAAATTACTTCAAAACCACTACCAAGGACCTGCAAGTTCACAAATGAAGGATTACAAGAGCCAGAAAGCTATAAAAGTACATCAAATAACACTGTACTGAGCAAGGATTATCCATTAATTATAGTGCAAACTCTAAAATGATGTGAAGCATCAATTTCTCAAACATATTATTCGACAATATAAGCTTATAGACTGACCTTCAGCTTACTTATAGCACGTAAGCAGTCATCTGACGACAATGAACCAAGATCAGTTTTTCTTTTCTGGCAGAGAAGTTTGCGGAGTTCTAGCAAGTCAATAAGACCACCATTATGCGATCTTGTTGCTATGCATATGTCAACGATCTGAACACCTGCCATGATAGAGATGGATGTTAAGCTGAGCATAAAAAGGTACTCCCTCTGTCCCAAAATATAAGAACGTTTTTAACACTACACTAGTGTCAAAAGCGTTCTTATATTATGGGACGGAGGGAGTATAAGAGAAACTAACAAGATCCAAAGAATATCAAAGGAAGCTTAAGTATACCAACCCAATTCATAGTAGAAGTCACCGATTCCTAGGAGCTCTGCCCAAACTCCTTTGTTGGATGCCAATGGATCTACTCCAACTTTTGCACACATTTCATGAAACTGCTGTCTAAATACTGAATTTTTACGGATGTCACTCTGCACTAGCACAATCGTGTACATAGCATTAGCAGAGGTAACTGAAATATGCTTTGCCATTAGAAATTTATTCTCATCTCTTGTGGCACATGCGGATAAAAATGTAATACCACCACACTGGAATTATGCCATGAGAAGAGTGAAATCTAGAACTATCAGCTATCACAAAAAATAGCAATCAACTACACCTAACTGATATTAGATGGTACGAAATAAAGTTCTACTTGGTGTTCTCTGGATCGAGACAGGCGTTTTAGCATAATATTAGGTTTCACTTGGTTTGATAAGGAGGTAATTAACTGATTACTGATCAATTGACCAAACCCCGGGGCAATACTTGTCACTAAAATAGTAGAAATCAACAAATGAAGTTGCTAACATTGCTTTTTTTCCATAAACCGTAAATGTAAAATATAGCTTTCTATATGTACAGTACAATCTGCTGGATGCAAATTTGATATGGTGTGCCATGATGGAAATTATCAAAATGGCTGATTTTCCCCCCTCTTGACATCTTTCCCAATAGCATAGCAATATTAGTCAGACCGGAGTATATATGAGTAATCCCGCACACCACACAAAAAGTCGCAACAGCACATTATGTTTGATCCCCTTTCGAAGTTTGATTGACAACTTTAATTCATACAGAAGCAGTAAGTAGACTGTTATCAGTTTTGCCAAAAATAGTCATTCCATTTGTGATTATTAGAATCCAGCAGATAGCAGATACAACCAAGTGCGCAAGATAGCGAGATCGATGGGTAGATCAGAAAAATAGTTAGTACTGTATCATGTCAATTCAGTGGAACTACCGTGAGCAATTTGTCCCCTCCACTTCAATTCCCCTCAACTACCACAAACAATGAATTACCTTACCTTATGCTTGCGAGCGAATTCTTCGAGCTGCGATCTGAAGGTCGCGAGCTGCTCCTGCATGACATCCGTCCTGACCTTGGCCACATTCTCCCCGACCTGACGGAATTTGTCCTGGAAGTTCCCAAGCACAGTCGCATCTCAGGATCCAAAAGGATGGAAACCCGCGCGCCATAAAGGCTAGCCCGTAGAAGAATTTGCACGTACGCGAGTCGCCGCCGCGTTCTGCAAGCCGGCGATCCCCGGCCGCCTCCTCATGCTCCTCCTCCTGCCGCACCCTTCCGCCCGGTGTCCCGGAGGCGGCGCGCCTACGGGAGGTGGGAGATCGAATGGTGCTAGGTCCTGAGCGCGGGGTGCGGTGGGAGGGGCAGCCGGGCAGGGGCGTGCAGTGAAGCCTACGAGGGCGACGGAAGGGTAGGTGGCGTGGCGGTGGAGGGGCGAGCTGCGATGAGCGGTGGCGGAGACTGGAAGCCTGCCGACGGCGAGGGGTCAACGCAGGATGGGCTGGGTTAAAGTTTTTTTTTAGAACACAAATATGGGCTGGGTTAAGTGTGGCTCGGGCTTCCGCGATGGTCTCCGCGCACTACTAACGTTATGAGCCTCTTCTCAAAAAAAAAAATACTAACGTTATGAGCCCAGCCCAACTGACTGGAGGCTCTTTTTTTTTCTTTCCTATTTGTCTTTTCACACTTACATATTTTTGCTGCTTCTTTATTTTTTTCTGCTCTTTCTATTTATTTTGTCTCTTTTGTTTTTCCTATTTTGTTGTTTCACTTTTTTACCTCTTTGTTTTTGTCTCCTCATTGATTTCAATTTGTTCTTGGGTTTGTGAATATTTTTTAGATAAGCATGAACATTTGTATTATCTACACTGGTACTTTTTCATAAATATAAGCAATATTTGACTTGATAGACATGAACATTGGTTTTGCAATAATGCTCAAAGTTGAAATTAACTGGATCAGAACTGAAACAATCTGAACGAATCCAACTGAAAAAAATCAACAAGATCCTTTGGGTTTGGGATGCTCTGTGGAATACATAACTCTGCATAAAAAGTCAAAAACACATAGCATATGCACGTGCCCACACTTGCACATATTTATTTAATAGTACTCAGCATGCAGAGGTCCACCTGTACACTTTTAGAATATATACTTAGGTGAGATGTTTAGTTTCTCTTGCCCTCCCCCCTCCCAAAGAAACTCACAACTGACGTCCAGTAAAAGTTAGTAGAATGTAACTCAAGGGTCTCCGTGGAGGAACTGCCCTTTGTGACAACTCTCCTTAATTGGTTTATTCCTTCGGCGATTTGGATCCAATTTCTCCCCTAACCCTTCCTCTGTTTTCTTCTCAAGCCGCTGCAAGCTCATGTGTGTTCTGCCGCAAACACATGTGTGACATGTTTGTGATGCCCATTAGTGTGCTGCAAATGTTGTGTCGTGCTGCAAATGTTTTTCGTGGTGTTGTGGGCTAGGGAGCGCTTTGCTGCAATTCTGAATCACCTGCTACTTGAACTCTTTGTTGGCGGCAGGCGGCCATAACCCACGTCACTGTGAGGTTAGATAAGTTGGTATTTTTATTGAATAAAATTTGGGGGCCCGTTGCAAAGAAGTGTTGAGTAATTAAGAATGTAGCCCTTTTTAGTCGAATACTGCATTTTGTTGGTGAAAAATGTTCGGTAGTTTTCGTTGTGTTAACTGTAACAAAATGTTGATTTAAATCTTAACCTTTCGTGTGTTTGTTGTAGAACTTTTTTTATTGCACACGTGACACATGTAAAAAGCTTGTCTCAGATTTCTTCCTGGGATGCTCCCATGATCCCATCAGATTACCAACATGCAGGAGCGAGCGCGGGGGCAATGCTACACGTAGGAAAGCTTACGTGAGGGTTTTACGTAAAAACTGACATAGAGGTGATTAATTGGGCCAGGATTAGCGACTAGGGCCCACCCCCGGTGAAATTCAGGGGGCCGAGAGGATTTTGTTTGGAAGGTTACGGCATTTTTACTCTATTTGTAGATGTTGCATTATCGGAGTGGGACAATGCTACACGTACGAAAGCTTACGTGAGGGTTTTATGTAAAAACTGACATGGAGATGATTAACTGGGCCAGGATTAGCGATTAGGGCCCATCCCCGGTGAAATTCAGGGGCCGAGAGGATTTTGTTTGGAAGGTTACGCAGGCCTTTGTACTCTATTCGTAGATGTTGCATTATCGGAGCGGTACAATGCTACACGTACGAAAAGCTTACGTGAGGGCTTTACGTATAAACTGGCGTGGAGGTGATTAAAGTGGCCTTTGTTTGAGCTCCAGCTACTGATTCCCGGATTCTGGACCTTGCAAAATCAGAAACTCAAACAAACACGCCAGATTTCCTTCTAACTGCCTAGAATCCATCCTAAAAACAGAACTACCGGGCAAGAGAATTCAGAAGCCGCGATTTGGATGATTATGTCAATTCCACATCTTCCACAAAAGAAAATGGTTCGGTTTGAACCCTTACCCTATTGCCAGTCGAACTTACAACAATACTACCATCATGCCCTCATCAAGGAACAGCTCTAGCCACTCGTCTCTCCCCAGCTCCAATCGCCGCCGCTCTCACACCATCCGCCGTCGTTGCTCACCCCGTCCTCCTCCCGTTAATCCTCTCGTCTCTCACGTCGGTGGCCGAGCATGTGCTTTCAATGGGCGATAGTCTCCCATAGGGCTTCGTCGGCCGTCTCCTCCCGTGGTGCCCATGGGCCATGGGTTCCCGTCGGAGGACCATGGGGCTATTTGATTGCCACCCTAACGTGCCCTTGCCTGGCCGGGCACCTACCTGACCCTGAGACTTGTTTGCTTGACGACCTGAAGTTTCCACCACCAGCCTAGCCTGAGAACCCCTCATCATATTTAGCCTATCTTGTAGACGTGCAGTGCAGTTAGCCTGTCCCAGGCCTCCGAATTCTTGCGCCTGGGCACTGCCTGAGCTCCTAATTGGACCAGGATTAGCGACTAGGGCCCACCCTCCGTGAAATTTAGGGGCCGAGAGGATTTTGTTTGGAAGGTTACGTAGGCCTTCGTACTATATTCGTAGATGTAGCATTACCAGAGCGGGACAGTGCTACATGCACGAAAGCTTACATGAAGGTTTTACATAAAAACTGGCGTGTAGGTGATTAATTGGGCCAGGATTAACGACTAGGGCCCACCCCCGGTGAAATTCAAAGGGCCGAGAGGATTTTGTTTGGAAGGTTACCTAGGCCTTCGTACTGTATTCGTCGATGTAGCATTATCGGAGCGGGACAATGCTACACGTACGAAAGCTTACGTGAGGGTTTATGTAAAAGCCGACGTGGATGTGATTCATTGGGCCAGAATTACCGACTAGGGCCCACCTGATGGAATTCAGGGGGTCGAGAGGATTTTGTTTGGAAGGTTACGCAGGCCTTCGTACTCTGTTTGTATATGTAGCATTATCGGAGCAGGACAATACTACACGTACGGAAGCCTACATCAGGGTTTTACGTAAAAACTATCATGGAGGTGATTAATTGGGCTAGGATTAGCAACTAAGAGTAACTCCAACGCGCCGACCCATTTCGTCCGCGCGCGTCCGTTTGGGTCGCGGCGGACAGAAAAGTCGGCCTAACGCGGACCCGAACGTACGCGCGTCTGCTTTTCGTCCGCATGCCGACCCATTTCAAGCCCAATTTTGAGCCTGATTTACGCCAACGCGGACACGAGACGGACGCGCGCGCCGCTCGCCAAGTACTCCCACTGGCCCGCCAGTCGGTGGCACATTGACCATCCTCGTCCGCACCCGGCCCTTGCCCCGTTGCCGCCGCCAATTTTCAGGTGCCTCTGCCAGCAGCCGGTGCAAACACACCACGTCGCCGACACCACCGCCTCGCCGCCTGGGCTCCGAAGCTTCCCCACCCCACCCCCGACACCGCCGCGAGCAGGTAGCCGATTCCCCGCCCCGGCCAGCTCCTTCGTCCGACAAAGCCCGCTGTCTTGACGCCGGCACGCTCGTCGGACGCCGCTAGGTCCAAGGGAGGCACGTGTCTCTTCGCCGGCCAACTTCTTCGTCGACGCCCGTAAACTGTTCGATAGTTTGCCAAGGTACAAAATGGACTCCGCCGACGAGTTCTTCTTCCACAATTTCCTTTGCGACCAATAGATGTATATTTTTTCACATGTATTTGAGACAATTTAATTTATTTGTTCGACTTGTAAAACTATGCTTAATTTATTTGGTTGGAAATATGCTTTTATTTGGTTGTGAAACTATGCTATTTTTTATATGTTGAAATAATGCAAAATGTGTGCATATTCGTTGAAAAAAGGTGGCAAGCCGGCCATGCCGGCAAATATGGGTCGGTGCATTGAGCGCACTGCCGGCAAAAAATGATAAACAGAGGGGATAACCAAACGGACAAAAAGCGGACAAAAGCACTGTCTGTTTGGATCGACACGTTGGAGTTGCTCTAAGGCCCACCGGTGAAATTCAGGGACCGAGAGGATTTTGTTTGGAAGGTTAAATATGCCTTCGTACTCTATTCGTAGAGGCAAAATTGACAAATTTGACCTCAAAGTGAAAGTATTTCACAAACTAAACTGTTTTTGAAAATATTTCATACCGCTGACCCTTTTGTGCAGAACTTGACAGCTAGGCGCCACACTCTACTATGCAGCTACTTACAGCTAGGCGCTGCATAGTGTAGTGCAACACCTAGCTGTCGGGCGCTGCACAGGTGTGACGGCTGAGTGTTAAGCGCTGCACACTAGAGTGCAGTGCCTTGCTGTTAGGCATTGCACATTAGGGATCAGTTGGGTGAAATTAAAAAAAAAGGTTTAGTTTCTGAAATAGTTTCGCCCTGATGTCAAATTTGTGTCTTTTGCCATTCGTAGATGTATATCGGGACGGCAGAAATCACATATCTGACCTGAGGCAGAAATCAAATCACAAACTGACCTGGTCACGAAATTTTTTCACTCTGATGACCCTTTGGTGTGGCGCCGACACCTGGCGCTGCACCCTCCACTGCAGCGCCCTTCCCTTAGGCGTCGACATCCGCCAACGTGGCAGCCCTGGTCCGATTCTTATGCCCCCACGCACTGTGCAGCGCCTAAGGGCTAGGGCGCCACACACATGTAATGTGCAGCGCCTAGCTCTTGGCGCTGCAGTCAGGTTCCACTTGGGCTGGCCCCACCTCTCTCCTCCCACCCCACCCCACACACCCCACCGACCCAAACCCTTAGACTTGCGGCCTCCTCTCTTCCCTCTCCTCCTCTCAAATCCTTCTCAAATCTTGCAAACCGAGTATTTGACCGTGGATTTCAAGCCAACCCCTCCTTAAGGTAATCTCCTCCGATCCCTCGTTTTCATCCATAGGAATTGTCACATTTGCTCAAATCTTGCTAGTTTGGGGAAACCCTAGTTTTGCTTGGATTTGCAAATTTGTGTTGAATGATGTTATATTTCTTTGCTAATTTGGGTTGTTTAGGCTTCCATAGTATGCTAGGGTTAGGGTTATGTGTGTTTGATGTTGGTGTTAGGGTTATGTTATGGTTAGGGTTGTGGTAATTGTTATGTGGGGTTAGGGTTATTAATTCATATATATGTTAGGGCATATGTGTGCAAATATTTTTCTTAAGTATTTACTTGATATATGTGTGTTTTGATTATTGCAGGGATGGGGAGAACATGTGTTTATGTTCATCATGTGGATAAAGAGGCCTTTTGAAAGGCAATGTTGAGACGGACCGGATGAGCTTGACATGGTGTTTGAGAGTAGTCCTAGCTATGCGGAGCTTTGGAACAAGTGAGGAAAGATTTGAATTGGATTGACCCAAGTGACGTTGTTGAGTTCGAGGAAGGCATAATGTTGGTTTTGGAATGCACATCCGTTGGAAGACAATGCGTGTGAACTCCGAGCAACGTTGGGTTGCATACAAGGAGACGGTTGCCGAATCTCTAGACAAGGCTCTTGAGTTATTTGCCTCCAAGAAGGTTGAGTCTACTTTGAATGTAGACTTGAACCGGAACCCTCCCGCTGGTTGCTAGCACTCCCCACCCATGAACCAAGATCAAATGAGTGAACCTCAATTCACGCAACAAGATTGGCCAACATTGAGCCCGACTCCAAACAACCAAAATGAAGGTTTTGAAGAGGAGAATGATGAGTACGAGGAGGATGACAACGAAGTTGACCTCCATGACAACAATGTGGGTGATCTCGACCAATATCATGTGCAGAGACAATGGACCAATCCATGCCTTTTTCCGTGCATATGCATCGGACTCGGATGATGATGGTCCCGATGAAGAAGTTGATGAGGAGGGTTCACGCCAAGGAGGCCAAGCATTCAAGAAGGTATTGAGGCGGGATCACAAGACACCATTGTTCAAGGATCTTAGTCTCATGGATGAAGCCGTTGTGGATGGTGGCAAATGCATATCTCTTGGAGCTAGGCCAAGTTCTCACCGTGATTTGAAGACGGCAAGAACGGGATATATCCGGTTGTGAGTTTCAATCCTTCTTGGAATTGAAGATGTGGCTCGACAACTACTCGGTTACATTATCGTCCACATAAAGTGGCCAACTCGGACGTGAATGTGCGCTACACGGTCAAATGTGAAGTGCCAACATGTCCATGGATTGTGCGTGCAAGGCCATGGAAAGGAGGTCCCACTTGGCGCATAGTGAGTTGTCTACCAACTCACATGTGCCGCACAAGAGGGCGGATGGCAAGCTTGTGTACCAACAACACAGATAACTCACATCCGAAGTTCATCGCTATGTGCTTTCCAACCAAATATCCACACTTCCAACAATGAGCATCAAGAGTGTCATTGACCTTGTGAAAGCCATCTTTCATTACAAGGTGAAGTACGGCAAGGCATGGAAGGCGAAGCAGCCGCATTCAAGATGTTGTATGGCAATTGGGAGGAAGCATACAACCGACTCCCTAGGTTGTTGTTAGCTATGGCCGCCACAAACCCGTGCATGGTTCACGTGGTTGAGCCTCATGGGCACCAAACATTGATTCATAACGGAGGACCGTGCGAGTATTTGGCCGTGCATTTTGGGCCTTTGAGCAATGCGTGAGGGCTTTTGAGCATTGTCGGCCCGCCATCGCCATTGATGGCACGTTCTTGACCAGACAATACAAGGGCACTTTATTGGTTGCAATAGCAAGTGATGCCAATAACCGGTGTTGCCTTTGGCTTTCGCTTTGGTTGAGGTGGAGAACAATGATAATCGGGAGTGGTTCTTGCGCAGCGAGAACAAGGGTATTACTGTTGAAAGGAAATTTGTGTCATATCGGATCGCCATCCCGGAATTCTAAATGCGGTGGTGGTTGACATTCCTGGACATACAAAGTTGCATCACCGATGGTGCATGAGGCACTTTTGTGCAAACTTCTATAGGGCATGTGGTATCAAGGAGTTGGCCGATGATCTTGAGATTGTTGTCTCGCTTTCACCAACAAGCGGTTTGCCGCATTGTTCAATGCATTGCTCGAGACACAAGAAACTTGACCCGGCGGTCGGGAGTTTCTCAATAAGAACATTGCCGAAAGGAATATGTGGGCACGTGCTTTCGATGAAGATGGCCGGAGATACGGTCAAATGACAAGCAATATGGCGAATGCTTCAATAAGGTGCTCAAGGGTGTACGTGCATTACCCGTGACGGCAATAGTTCAATACACATTTGACAAGATGAATGCATACTTTTAAAGTACTCAATGGAGACCGATAAGCAGATTTTTGGTGAGAACAAGGATAAGCACAAGTACAATTTCCCACCAAAGGTTGAAGAATGGTTGGAATTTCAATCACGAAAGGCAGACTCTGAAGAAGCTGTACTATATGACGACAACGAGTGGAAGTATGAGGTGAAAGAGCCCGGAGGAACCACAAACGATGGCCGCCAACACGGAGGCCGGGCTTTCAAGGTCTCCCTAACACGGTGTGATTGCAGCTACATGAGGCCGTCTTTGCTTCATCTCCCATGCTCGCACTTGTTAAATGCATCCCGGGTTAGGAATGTGGACGTCAATCACCCTCTTACCGTGAGGGAGTCCGAGTTCTCAATCATGACGGTAAAGAATACATGGACTCCACGGTTCTAGCCATACTTGGACCAATCACAATGGCCGGAGTATCATGGAGTTCAACTATGTCCGGACTTGGAAATTTGTGTTTCTTTGCTAATTTGGTATGGTTAGGCTTTCATAGTATGCTAGGGTTAAGGT
Organism: Aegilops longissima; assembly: GCA_021605205.1. Taxonomy (NCBI): domain Eukaryota; kingdom Viridiplantae; phylum Streptophyta; class Magnoliopsida; order Poales; family Poaceae; genus Aegilops; species Aegilops longissima. Next base: position 527,038,971 of record CM038680.1, read on the forward strand.
TATGTGTGTTTGATGTTGGTGTTAGGGTTATGTTGGTGTTAGGGTTGTGGTTATTGTTAAGTGGGGGTTAGGGTTGACCAATAATTCTCGGTTTTGTAGGCATGGCTTCATCCGGTTCCATGACGAGGCCACCGTGTGCTAACCAAGAAGACATGCCGAACAAGTGGGAGGACGCATCTTTGGACAAGGTGAAGGAGAAAGATGTCAACATCCCGCCATGTTGGTGTGGAGATGTTTGCAAGGTGAAGGTGTCCACCGATCAAAGAAAGCATGGACGGAAGGGCGGAGATATTTTGTATGCCCGAACTATGCTTATGATCGTGCACTTCCAACTAACGCCTATGACCAACCACCGGTAAGCTCGAGAAGTAAAATGTTACTCTCAAATGTGTGTCAACACTAACAACAAATTTTTATGCAGTCACCGCCTCCTCTATGCAAGTACTTCACGTGGATAGATCTTGAAGTGCCAGAAGATGTGAAAAAGGACCAATACGCAGATTGTCTTAGGCGGCAACGACGGTTCGAAGAATCGTTTCGAAGAGGCTTGGAGGAAGAGCGTCGTCAGAAGGAGAGGATGGAGCGGAAGAAACGAGAGGAGGAGAGGGCACGCCAAGCGAAACTTGCTCGTGAGGAGGAGAGGGCAAGAAAGCTTGCAAAGGCTCGTGAGGCGCAAGAGGAGGACTCGGCACATGACAAGAAGGGGAAATGGCCTCGCTCTACTCAGTAGGGACTTCGCTTCGGTGCACTCGTCGTCAACTATTTTCTAATGAATGTGTCATGAAGTTGTGAGGGCATGTGAGATGTTGGTGAAATGTCTTCTAGGGCAAGCTGCCATTTGTCATTTGTAATGAATGTGTCGTGAACCATGTCGTAGTAATGTTTGAATTGTCTTAAGTTATGAACTCGTCGACATAAAATTTGTGTTTGTTCAAATTGTTGTGATGCTGCAGTCATTGTAAGTATTGTGGATGTGATGCAAGCCAACTGTGGCTCTCTGGATCGTCATGGAAGTACAGTGCATCACCTAAGAGTTGGGCGCCACACAGTACAGTGCAGCGCCCAAGAGTTGGGCGCCACGATGCAGTGCAGCGCCCTAATCATTGCGCGCAAAGGTTGCTATAAGCAAACTGCAGAAACAGATGCCATTTTGGCCTCCTGCAGCAAAGACACTCACATAATAAAAGTATCAGTAAACTGCACATGCTAAGCAAAGAGAACTAATAACTTGAACATCATATCATTTAAGACAATTCAACATTACTTCGGTTCGCAAACACAAATACCACACTAGTAAGAGTTCACCAACATATAACATAACCTCACAAGTTCATCAACCTAATTAAACGGCTACAATTAACATGAACAAGCACTAATGCCTTCCGCGTGTTCACGTGGCACGCTTTGTAGGCAAGATTCTTCTTCTTCTTAGGAGCACGAGGCTCCTCTTCGCACTCCTCCTCCGCCTCCGCCTCCGCCTCCGCCTCCTCCTCCGCCTCATCATCCAAGCTAGCCATCCATGAGGTCCCTACGACCACCTTTGGGTTGCCTCTGTTGTCATAGTCGTTGGGCGTGTACGGCGCCCTGGGCTGCCTCGGCTTGAACACATATGCGGACCGAGCTTGAGCGTCCGCCAAAGTCATGTCATCATCAAGCTCATCGCCCTATCACACAACGAAACAATATGGTGAAGGCCGTGTCGTAATCAAGTGAGAATCACATCTAAAGGATTAGTCATACCTCTTGGGTGATCCCACCTCATCATCCATATAAGCATATGAGGAACTCACACCGTCCCCCTCATGGTGAGGTGCGGGTCCGATGGTGTACCAGACCTAGAGGCGATGGTTCATCATATTCGGGATCACGGCAACCGAGAAGGTTTGATAACCGCCTTAACTTCTTGGCCCGACGCTGTAACATGAACAAGTGTGTAAGATATCAAACTTCGCAACATAGGTGGCTCTCATAGTGAATGCGATATGTACCTTGAGGAATGCTCGTAGTGAACCATCATCATTGCAGCCCAACCGGTGTCTTCTCTAGAATAGACTGGCTCTCATCGGTTGCTTTCTTGATCTCGGTGCGCTCATGGATGAGAAAGAATGAATCGTTAGCCATTCAAACATGTAATCTGATCAACAGGGAAAGTAAAGAGGGAACACTTTACCACATAGTTAATGACCGAAACAGCAGGGACTCCTTGCCCTTGCTCGACATCTCTGTTGTACTTCCCCTTTGTTAGATCCTCAAAGTTTACGGGTTCTTCAAGAATATCCTCATTATATGCGGCGGGCATATCTCAACTCGAGTAGTTCAATAAACCATCGTACGTAGTTATCAAAAGCAATTGGGTTGTGCTCACGAAGCGGGCGCGTGCAAGATGCTCTGAGCTTGCTCCACACAAAGGCGGAAGCGGGTAACATACAGAATGATGCTTGTCCCAGTCCTTTATCTTCCGTTGCCTTCTCTGTCCAACCTGCGTGGTATAAAACCAAATATTAGCACAATCAAAAGGAGTCCCGATGATTAGACAATACGCAGACATGCTCTCTTACCTATGAAGTGCTTTATCCGTGTCCACCCAATCCGACGGGTGAATTTGGAAAAGACCAAATCGAGGATACACGCGATGCGGCAAATGAAACTCAACCGCCCGATTGCATATCGGTGGGCATCGCATAAGCCGAGATCCTTATCCGCAAGCACATCGGGTTGAGGCGGAACTCGCGGTGTACCCCAAGCTCTCACCCGCGCCATATGGCTGCCATTCCACCTATGAAACAGGCAACAATGCAAATTTGATGACTCTTTTTCAAGCAAGCATGAGAAAGGACTAAAGTAATGACCTCCTTACCGCTCAGCGTAATCGTGTCCAACTCGGCAATGTACTTTTGGTACATGAGATTGACATCGTTCGTCATCTCGAAACGATATCCCACTTGTAAGCCCGTGGGCGCCGTAATTCGTCATGTTCATCGCATACCAAGGATCAAACTGACGCTCTTCAAGGCCCAACAGTGAGACGCCCAGCTCCATACGTAAAGTAGAAGCAGATTACCACCAATGCCTGCACTAGGTGTGATCACGCAACACGATCGTCCAGCTACATATGAAAGAAAACAATGTTAACTTGACAGCAAGCTTGCATTGCTAATGAAGAAATGAGTTGATCACAAAATGCAGACCAACTACAGCCGGTACAAGTAGGCAAGAGTCGCTGAACCCCAGCTCCATTTGCTATCGAAGACGGTCAACACCTTCAGCCACATCCATGGAGCGTTCTTGCCGGTGGAGTCGAAACAAAGTCCTCGACACAATGTACCACATATACACACGAGCATGTGTCCGGATCACATCATCGATGGCATCCGGAGGGCACGCCGCAAAGTTATTTTGAATCCACGTGAAAGCAGCTCCGCTGCTTTCCTTTCCTCTTCTTCTTCTCTTCTCCTCCTCTACATCATCCTCAGCCTCGGTAGGAGCCATACCGATAAGAGCAATCATCGCTCGCGCCACCCATCGTAATCGGTGCTCATACTGAGAGGCCTCCGTCGATAGCAAGACCGGTGATCAACGAGACATCCTCGGCGCCACGGTCATCTCCCCGTCCGAAGATGGAAACTATGGGTCTCGGCCTCCACCGATCAACAAGAGCGGACACCGGTGGAGCATTCAGATTCGGCGTGGACCGGCCGACCAGCAGAATCCACGGAGTAGTCCTGCCGCTTGATGTACGGTGTGTACCGCTCATCGTAAGGCATGGCAGGACCAGAGACCCGTGATACCGAATCTTCAGAGGTTCAAGCTTCGCAAAAAACAAGTAATGACAAATCTTAGGGCATGTAAATTTCAACTAAAGGCAAATTTGCAAAATATTTAGATTACTCATTATTACCTTATCCTTCTCAAGATCATGTAGGCCCGGTGTTGCACGTCAGAGACATCGCCCGTAAGCCAAACCATCCTTACAATTTCAAACAATAAACATATAAGAGTTCATCTTCATCTCAAATATCGGTATACACTAAACATATAACATGTGTTCAACTACAAGAATCTCAACATCTCCTTCTCACACAATGAATATGTCATATGTGTTCAAATAAACTAAACATCTAATGTTTCAAATAAACTCAACATCTAATATTTGAAATAAACTCAACATCTAATATATATCTAAACAAACTTCTCATATATGTCTACAAAAATCAACATCTCATAGTTATCTATAAAAATAGGCATCTCATATATATCTAAAAAAACTAAACAATCTAGGGTTTCACCAACAAGAATCATATATTGTGAACTAATAAATAACACTACGGTACTACCAATATGAATACACATTCTAAATCGAGCAAACCAAACAAATCAAGGGTTCCATCAAATCTTGGAAAAATCTCTAGAATGGCAACAAATTTACGGAGCAAAAGAAAGAGAAGGGAAGAGTTTACCTAGTAGGATGGATTGGGGATCGAATCCACGGATCAAATCTTCAGATCTGAGAGGGATGTGTGTGTGGGGGATTAGATGGGCGCCGCCGCCGCTTCTCTCTGTCGAGAGAGGAAAGATGAAGAAGCGCTGGTCGGGCTGGGTCGGCATGAAATCATTGTCTGGCCTAAGGGCTAGGCGCTGCACGTCAAAGTGTGGCGTAGTCTTGGGCGCTACAAAAGTGCGTGTGGGGCAGTAATTGACCAGGGCTGCCATCTTTGGCGAGGATGTGCGACGCCTAAGGGAAGGGCGCCAGATAAGAGGCGCTGGCCAAATTGTGTCGGCGCCACACCAAATGGTCAGCAGTGAAATTTTTTCGTGACCAGGTCAGTTTATGATTTGATTTCTGCCTCAGGTCAAATATGTGATTTCTGCCTATCGGGACAATGTTACACGCATGAAAGCTTACGCAGGGTCTTACCTATGAAAGCTTACGTCAGGGGGCCGTGCGCTTCGTAGGGAGAGGCACGAGAGAGCGAGTGGCGTGGGAGAGGTTGGTTGGATCGTGTGGCACACAGCCCCGTCGATGGAGGAGGACAAGATGGGCGACCGCACAGGGCTCCGAAAAAATTGGATGACTGTTATTTACATGTGTGTCGTATAGGTTAATATCCATCCATCGGCTCCCAACAAAAGCAAGGCGAAGATAGCAGCCCATCTAGCAAAGCCCGCCCACGAGGCCTCCTTTCCTTCTCTTTTCTGCCATGTTCCATCTATCGCGAGAGGCCCCAAAAAAAATCTATCGCGAGAGGTGCCAATACTCTGGCCGGTTCTCCTTTCGTGCAATTTCCCAATTGCCCACGCCGCCGGCGGCGGCTGTCTTCTTCCGTCGATAGGCGATCAGCCGATCGCCCAGGATGCTGACTGTTTTTTTTTTTTTTTTGCGAAAACAGGATGCTGACTGTTGTTGTGCTGGCTTCCTGCCTCCAGGCCCTAGTCCTTGATTACCAGGTATTGGTAATTAGTTTGCTTCTATTTCATTAGATTAAATTAGGACTGCCAAACTGGCAAACGGGGCTAGGTTAGGAGGACGAAATTACGGTAATACTACTTGAGAGCACATCTATACTACAGTATACATCAATTTTTTAGGCATGATTTTTTTTTCTGTGGGAAGTATTTTAAAATCGTAACAATATAGATAGAAAATAGATAGATTCACATCTATACTACAGTTTGAACAATGAATCTTTACATTTATTTGGTTTATATATACATAGAAAATAGGAAGACATAACAATATAGTAGATTTTTTATATTAGCTCTTCTGTTATTCAAATATCTAGGGGCCAATTTTGATTTTCGCCCCGGGCCCTGAATTTCTGAAGACGGCCCTGGTGGCAGATAAAATCGCCGGGTGACGCAGCAGCGTCCGCCGTAGAAATACGCACATGGCAGCTCTAGTGGCATCGTACTGGTACTAATTTGAAATACATACCACAGTCCACTGTATATCTGGAGTAGGGCCAGGGCAACCACGTGAAACAGGATAACATGCGAGCGATGACGAGCACGAGCCCCACCTCCACCTCATCATCTCCATGCGCCCGTGCTGCCACCCGTTGGCCAGCTCGTCTGCTTTATAGCGCCCCCGATCGACCGAGGGCTGCATCGATCGAGCCATGGAGCTGACCATACCGCCGCTCGTGGCCCTGTGCCTGCTGCTCGCCATCACTGGCCCGGCAAATGCGGCGATGGCCACGCCGGAGGGGCTCGGGACGGAGGGCATGTCCTCCTACATTGTGCACGTCGCGCCGGCGCACGCGCCCCGGCTGCCGCGGCGCGGCCTGCTGGCCACCCGGCCATACGCCTCCTTCCTGCGCGACCACGTCCCCGTGGAGATGTCCCGCCCGGCGCCGAGGGTGCTCTACTCCTACGCGCACGCCGCCACGGGCTTCGCGGCGCGGCTCACGCCCCGCCAGGCCGCGCGCCTCGCGTCCTCGGGCTCCGTGCTCGCCGTCGTGCCCGACGCCATGCAGGAGCTGCACACCACCCTCACGCCCTCCTTCCTCCGGCTCTCGGAGTCGTCCGGGCTGCTCCCGGCGTCCAACGACGCCGTCGACGTCGTCATCGGCGTCATCGACACCGGCGTGTACCCGCTTGGCCGCGCGTCGTTCGCCGCGGACCCGTCGCTGCCGCCGCCGCCCCGGTCGTTCCGCGGCGGTTGCGTGTCGACTCCGGAGTTCAACGCTTCTGCGTACTGCAACGGCAAGCTCGTCGGCGCCAAGTTCTTCCGCAAGGGCCACGAGGCTGCGCGCGGTCGCCGTGCAGTTGGCGAGACGGTGTCCTTGTCGCCGCTCGACACCGAAGGCCATGGCACGCACGTTGCCTCCACCGCCGCCGGCTCTGCCGTGCCGGACGCGTCCTTCTACGGCTACGGCAAGGGAAGAGCCGTCGGCGCGGCGCCGGGCGCGCGCATCGCCGTCTACAAGGCGTGCTGGCAAGGGTGCGCGAGCTCCGACATCCTCGCCGCGTTCGACGAGGCCATAGCTGACGGCGTCGACGTCATTTCTGCTTCGCTCGGCACCAGGAAGGCACGCAAGTTCTACAAAGACACCACCGCAGTGGGCGCGTTCCACGCTGTCAGCAAGGGCATCGTCGTCTCCGCCTCAGCAGGGAGCTCCGGCCCCGTCGAATCCACCGTCGTCAACGTCGCGCCGTGGTTCTTGACCGTCGGCGCGTCTACCATCGACCGCCAATTCCCAGCCGACGTCGTTCTCGGCAATGGCAAGACCTTCACAGGCACCTCGTTGTACACCGGGAAACCGCTTGGGGCGACAAAGCTACCACTGGTGTACGGCGGAAACGTGGGCTCTAAAACCTGTGAAGTCGGGAAGCTCAATCCCACCATGGTTGCCGGGAAGATTGTTTTGTGCGACCCCTGAGTGAATGGGCGGACAGAGAAAGGATATGCAGTCAAACTCGCCGGTGGCGCCGGAGCAGTGCTCGGCAGCGAGGAAGCACAGGGCGAGCAGGCCAGAACCAGCGCCCATATCCTCCCCGCCAGTGCCGTCACATTTGCCGCTGCCGAGAAGATTAAGAAGTACTTAAGCACACAAGCATACCCCGTGGCGACGATCGTGTTCCACGGCACCGTCGTCGGGCGGTCGCCACCTTCGCCTAGAATGGCATCCTTCTCCAGCCGCGGCCCGAGCCGGCTTGTCCCGGAGATCCTCAAGCCGGACGTCACCGCCCCCGGCGTGGACATACTGGCCGCTTGGACAGGCGCCGTCTCGCCCTCGCTGCTCGATGGCGACATGAGACGGGTGCAGTATAACATCATGTCGGGCACCTCGATATCGTGCCCACTCGTTAGCGGCATGGCCGCGCTGCTCCGACAGGCGAGGCCGAAGTGGAGCCCGGCGGCGATCAAATCTGCCCTGATGACCACCGCGTACAACGTGGACAGCGCCGGCGCCGTCGTCGAGGACATGTCCACGGGCAAGGCGTCCACGCCGTTCGCGCGCGGGGCAGGGCACGTGGACCCCAACCGCGCCGCCGATCCAGGCCTGGTGTACGACGCCGGCACGGAGGACTACATCGCCTTCCTGTGCGCGCTCGGCTACACTACCGAGCAGATGGCCGTGTTCGGCGCGGCGACCAACTGCTCGACGCGGGCGGGCACCGCCGCCGCGGGGGAACTCAATTACCCGGCCTTCTCGGCGTTGTTCGGCCCGGACAAACGCGCGATCACGCAGCACCGCGTCGTGAGGAACGTCGGCAGCAACGCTAGGGCTACGTACAGGCCAAAGATCACCAGCCCCGCCGGCGTGCATGTGACGGTGAAGCCGCGGAGGCTGCAGTTCAGCGCGACGCAGGGGACGCAGGAGTACGCGATCACCTTCGCGCAGCGAACCTTTGGGAACGTCACGGAGAAGCACACGTTCGGGTCGATCGAGTGGAGCGACGGCAAGCACTCGGTGACGAGCCCCATCGCCCTCACTTGGCCGACGAGCCAGGTTGCGGAGATGTGATCGATCAGGGGCCCGTCCCCAAGGTTTCGGGAGCCGAGACCGAAACTAGAACCACGTGCCCTTTAATATGTAGATCGATATAATAATCAACCAATCAATCAATATATGTATATGTGAGGATGTACAAAAAATCAAGTGCATCCAAAAGTAATACTCGTATCAAACAATTTATACAGATTACTTCAAAAAGTTCTTCTTAAGTTCTAAGATGCATCATCTTAACCCCCCCCACAACCCACTATCCCATTTTGGAGGAATCTGATTATTTGGCACTACTTACGTTGGACTTTGAGAATTTGCCCTTCCTTACTTTGTAGTTTTTTTTTTGCAACGGACACAACAATTCGGCTCCCGAGCTCGTCTGCTCCCTTGCGTGAATAGTAAAACAAAAAAACTAAAGAAAATAAAAAAATCTGATTTTTTTGCCACAGAAGATGTTCGAGTGTGTGATGTCCATGCCAAATTTGGTGGTGTTTGATATCTAAGTAGCTCTTCACAGAAAAAAGTTGAGGTCCACGAGAAAGTTTACTGTTCGGACCGATTTTGTCTTTTTTGCCACGAGCTCCTCAGATATCCGAACACGATGAAATTTTGCCCGGACATCACGCATTTGAGTGGCTTCGTTGCCAAAAAAATCAGTTTATTTTTTATTTTCTAGTATTTCTTGTTCACCGAGAGCAGGTGAGCTCGAGCTCATAAATAAATATTCGTTTTGCTACACCTTATTTTGATCTTCGATGATTTGCCCTCCTGCAAGTGGGACCTTGTGAAATCTCAAAATTGCCACTGCACTCGATTGACCAAGCAGACACATGAGCTCATCCCGCCCGTTCATCCCCGAACCCTACTTCCCACTAAGTTTCTTTTTTGATATTTTTTGATTTTTTGCAGGTTTTATTAAGCAATCAATAGCTAACGTGCATTAGTTTGGGACCTGGCGGTACGCTTCTCTGGTGGACCGAGCGATTTGCATGGATGTGGTTCGCATGCGGGACTACTGAAAGATAGAGACGAGGTGATCTTGTACTGGCTGCAGTGCATGAATGTGGGGCCATCAGGAGAGAGAACCCAATTTTTCTTTGCATGCATGTGGGTCTCGCTCTAGGGTTATATGAATATTAGGGAATTTATAGGTCAGAAATTAAGGCAAACAGAGCCACGAGTGGGCCACAAGGCACCAAGGTGCGCCCCCTGCCTTGTGGCTCCCTCGTTCATCTTCTGGTCTCCTCTCGAAACTTCCAGGGTCTCTTTATGTCCAGAAAAAATTATCAAAAAGTTTCGTCGTGTTTGGACTTTGTTTGGTACAGATTTCCTAAAAAACCAAAAACATGCAGAAACAGGAATTAACATTGGGCACTGAGTTAATAGGTTAGTCCATAAACACAATATAAAATGGCACATAAAGTATATAAAAGTAATAATATAATAGCATAAAATAATCAAAAAAATAGATACATTGGAGACGTATCACCGGCCAACGAGACTTCACTGGATCGGGAGATGTTACAAACGTCGGGGATTTACAATGATGGTCTTATCCAGTGTGGCGACTTACAACGGATATATATAGGGTGGGTATATTATGATAACACCCCTTAAGAGTCTTATTCTAATAACACCAGCCTTATTCTGCACATCCCCCACAAGATCGCCGCCGCCCCTCCCCTCTCGACCTTCTATCATGCAGCGGCCTCGAGCGCCGCTGCCCTCCCTCCGGCCTTCTTCATGGCGGCGCCCGAAGCACCGCCGCCCCTCCCTCCTTTTCTTCTTCGGCGGCGGCTGTGAGCGATGCCCCCCCTCCCGCTTTCTCCATGGCGGCGGCCTCGGGCGCCATCGCCCTCCTCCCGGTCTTCTTCATGGGCATGGCCGGCAGCGATGCTGTCCCTCCCTCCAGCCTTCTTCGCGACAATGCCAAGCAAATGCCACCGCCCATTGCCTCTCGGCCTTCTTCCACGGCAGAAGAACCGAGCAACACCTCCCCACCAAAGATATCGTCCTTCTTCGCGGTAGCAGCTTCGGTAGCGCCGCCACCGAACTCCTCCGGCCTGCAATTACAGACTTCATCGATGTGGATTGGTGCCGCCGACATCAAACCAATTCGGCGAGGAGGACCATGCGCAAGGTTCCTTCATCCACGGCAGCTCCTTGGATTAAGTCGCGATCGACCTTTGAGCAAATCCTCCATCTCCGTTCACCTTGAGCAACGTCCAGACCACTCATGAACTTCTGAAGGGCAAGTGGACTGCACGGGCGAACGCGAAAGTTATGCAGACGGACGAGAAGGGAACTTCCTCTTGCAAACGCAAGAAATCACTGCAACACGAGGTAAGCGGACACTTCCTCAACCACATCGCTTTAGTTATTCCGCACAAAGCAAGACACGAGTCAAGACGCCTACAAAAACGATGCAGTACGGTTGCTTCGGTTCGTTGTGGGGGGAAAATGAAGTGAACTTGCTCGGTTATGCAGTACGCTTGTGTAGGTTCATTACGGATAACGATGCAGTGCGGTTACTTCAGTTCACCTTGCAGGGTGATGCAGTCAGCATGCATTAGTTCGCAGTACCATTTGAAACACATTGCAGTTCACATGATTCAATTCATTTTGCCTGACAATGCAGCTCGGTCATTTTGTGTGCAGGAAATGACGTTCAGCAGATACAAAATTCCGCGCATAATTAACAACCCAGGGAACAACAACTTTCAGAAGAGTAAACTTCTTCTGAAAGAGATACTAGCTGGGTTACCCCTGAGATTCCTCGAGGATTCTTCACGACAACAAACAGGGTGCAGTACTCTCCGGAAGAGGATTTTTTCCAGGGAGAAGAGGTAGTCGAGAATGACGACGATGTCACCTTCATCTGGGAGGGCACTCACCGACAGGAGGATGAAGATGACGACGATGAAGATGAGACAATAACAGTTCTCAACCCATAGTATAAGCACGAGTTCACTATGTTTGGTCAGCATGTCCGAACAGACAATGATGATGCAGTTGAACGCGATGTTGCAGCAGATGATGAATATGATTATAACTATGATGATGTGCCACCGCTCCATCAAACCAATCCACTTAGACATCGTCACAACACTGGATTACCACCACGTCCACCTGCTGCACCCCAAAACAAAGCTCAGTGTCCACCTGCTGTACCGAAAAACAGAGCTCCAAGCAGACCTGCTGCATCAACTTCGACACTGCGACCACCAACGGTGCCTCGGTCAAAAGTCAACAGCAGGTACAAATCCTCCTCACTATTGCCGCCGCGAGATCGTCAACTACACAAATCTGTTATAACCCCGCCATATCCAATACAACCCGGCGAGCTGCAAACACCATCGGGTGAACGACTCTACACACATGTAAGTTTGTGTTCTAAAATAAATAGTTGCAGTCCATTCAGACAACATTGCAGTGAACACTGATATTTCTTGTGAGGTTTGACCTAGCATCTAATACATTGGATTCTTCTGAAAACTTATGAACATTGCAATGCTTTATTAAACTCGTATGCATTCCTCGTATTTAAAAAACAGAAGAGAACAAATTATCTCATAGAGCATTGCACTTAATGCAGGATAAAAACATGCCGCTGAACCTCATACCTGCCGCTGGAATGAAGTTCACCACGTACGACAAGGCATGGGACTTTTACAACAATTATGCAAGATGTGCAGGGTTTGGCATATGCAAGAGGGCAAAACACAGGACAAATGCCTACATTGTCTACTCAAGAGAAGGGAAGCACAAGCAGACTGTGTCAGATTATCACCAGAAACGTCAAAAGACATAAAAAAAGGATTGACTCCAAGGCAAAGATTAGAGTCAAAAAGAGGAAGGATGGCAAATTTGTGATAGAAATGGTTGAACTCAACCACAATCACAAGATGCTGGAAAGCCCTAGGATGCTTTTGCACATGTGATCGCACAAAAAATACGATCCTTTGATAGACCAGTTAGTGAAAGACATGCAACTGGACAACCACACACACGCTCAGATGATGTCAACGCTGCCGCGTATGTCCGGTGGTCTGCAGTACATGGGACATACTAGCCGCGACTGGGTAAACAAGTAAGCACATCACAAACCACATCGCTTGAGCATCCTATCGGTAATTATTTCCTGTTTGATGAGATGAGTTTGCATTGCGTTTGAAAATGCAGGAAACAAAAGTTTGCCAGAGAAGAGTCCCAAGATGACGTCAAGAAACTTCTGGATTTCTTTGAGAATATGCAGAAGATAAACCCAGAGTTTTTCTATGATTATGACGTTGATGCAGATAATCGTGTAAGAAATGTCTTTTGGGCCAACGCAAGTTGCAAAGGATCATATGAAGATTTTGGAGACTGCGTTACATTTGGCACGATGTATAAAACTAACAAATTCCACATGCCGCTGGGAGTCTTCGTGGGAGTGAACCATCATCTATAGAGCACTATATTTGCTGTTGCACTCGTGCGAGATGAAACAATACCGTCGTTCGAGTGGGTTTTCAAAACATTTCTGAGGTGTATGAACAACAAGCCACCAATATGCATGCTCACAGGTACAAAAAAACACCTGCATACTTACGTTTGTTTGGTGCACTTATATTTCTTCCATCTATCTTACACACACACACAAACAACTTAATAAAAAACACTATTTGTGCCTTCTCAGAACAGTGTTCTTTGATGAAGGCAGCATTAAAAACTATCCTCCCACATACTCTGCATAAGTTGTGTCGGTGGCATATCATGAAGAAGTACAAAGACCACCTCGCCTTGATGTATAAGGCCCACGAGAAACTCAAGGATGACCTCAATGCGGTGCTGAACCACCCACTAATGCCGTCAGAATTTGAACAAGCATGGAAGGACCTCATTCAGAGATACAACTTGCAAGACGATGAAGTAATGATTTCGCTGTGGGATGACAGGCATGAGTGGATCTCGGCTTACTGCAAGGAAATTTTTTGTGCTCGAATGACTTCCACACAGAGAAGCGAGAGCATGAACCGCATACTGAAGAAAATTTTTGTCAAAGAGAAGCATGATCTCCATTTGTTTGCTCAGCAGGTGGACAAGTGCATTCAGACCAGGAAGGTCATTGAGCACGCAAAGATAGTAGCAAATGAGGTAAACAAAATGTCAATCAAAAACTGCTAAAAATATAACAACAAAAACAAACAAAATTTTCATTTCTCTGGTTCGTAACAGTGCATTTCTGATCATGCAGTCGGAGGTAAAGACAACAACCTAGTTTGGGTTCAAAGTTCAGCTATCAAAAGTGTATACAAGGGCAGTGTTTGCAGATTTCAAAGAAACACTCTACCGTAGCACTGCATTCAGAGCAGAACGGTGCCCTGAGAACCCGACAAAGTATGTCGTACACCACTACAACAGATCGGATGCATTTGACTGCGCAAGGCATAATTTCCAAGTGGTCGCCGATGAACAGAAAGGTGTCTACGAATGTGAGTGCAAACTCTGGACACACACAGGTGAGACTCCTATCACAAAAAATTCTAGTTTCTGATAGTCATGCACGGAAGCTCACTTACTGAACTTTAAAAGTCCACATGCATGACTAATTCACAAAACCAAATGAAGTTCCCTTCTTTAAAATGAACAAATAACAAAAAAATATGTGTTTATTAATTTCATGCAGTTCACTTACAAAACAAAGAAATCATGTGTTGTCTGCAGGGCTCTTTTGCGTCCATGTGTTATGCATGCTTTCTCATTTGAGAGTACTCAAGATTCCTGAGGTGTACATCATGAAAAGATACACCTGTAATGCAAGATCAAATGCAACGTTTGACAGAAGAGACTATGAACAAACAACACCAGATGGAACCTAGCTTTTTTGCCATAGAAAATTGCTGACAGAAACAACAATGGACCTTGCAAACAGAGCGACAAGGTCCGACGCTGGGTGCCACAGAGCGTTGTCTGGTATGAGGGCGCTGATCGAGGAAGTTGATGTGCTCAACAAAGAAGAAGAAGAAGCAGCAAAACTAAAGCAAGCAGAGAAATCCCAACATGACAATAATGTCGAGCAAGTAGAAAATACTGAACACAACGGAACTGGTGCTATAAAAAAAGAAACAATTCTTCCACCTCTTGTTTCAAACACAAGAGGAAGGAAGAAAGGGGGCGAAGCAACCCAGAAAAAGGTTGCATGCAAGGAGAAAAATGATGACAAAAACAGTAAGCCACAGCCTGAGCTGGACAGTGATGGTCACCCACTAGGAATAAGAAAGTGCAAGACATGTAATGAAATCAGCGGCCGCAATTCCAGGACATGTACAAAAAGACATGAACAAGAAAACCGAGGACACGATGATGCACAACCAAACAGAAATTCCACTCACAACACTAAGAAATGGATGAAACCGAGACGTTGTAGCATCTGCAAAAAGAGGAAGAGACACAATTCAAGAACCTACCCCAAAAGAACAAGATCAGAAAATGAGGAAGATGAAGAAGATGAAATCAAAGAAGAAGATGGTGACACAACTGAAGAAGAAATGGCTTATGAAGAAGCAGATGAAGAAGAGGAGGAAGAAGAGAGTGAAGAGGACGAAGAACATGAAGAAACTGAAGAAGCAGTGGCTTATGGAGAAACAGATGATGAAGATGAGGAAGAGGAAGAAGAGGAGGTAGAAGAAAGTGAAGAGGACGAAGAACATGAAGAAACAATGCCAACAAGACCACCACAAGGGAATGTTGCTGTACAGAAACAACCAAGAACGACACCACTTTCAAAAAACAAGGTAGGAGCACGAAAGGATGCAGTTCACAGCACTCAAAAACAAAATCCACCATCAACCAGCACGCGGGGAGCAAAGAAGGATGCAGTTCACGGCACTAGAAAATGAAAGCAGCCATCAACCAGCACGCGGGGAGCAAAGAAGGATGCAGTTCAAAGCACTCAAAAACAAAAGCCACCATCAACCAACACGCGGGGAGCAAAGAAGGATGCAATTCACATCACTAGAAAACGAAAGCAGCCATCAACAAGCACGCAGGAGCAAAGAAGGATGCAATTCACAGCACTCAAAAACAAAAGCCACCATCAACCAGCACGCGAGGGACTACAAACACAACTGTGTAGAGACAAGAATCAGCAACACCGCCACAGAAAACAAAAGAAAGTGCGACATTAGACACTCTCCAGTCACCGCGGAGAAGCAGCAGGTTAACGACCAAATAGATGAACTTCAATAAATTAATCATATGCATAGCAGTTTACTCATTTGTATGACTTATGTATCAGTTTAAATTTTGTGTAAACACAAATTTCCGATTGACTATGAGTTATTCAACTAAACCATATAGAGAGAAATAGTGTATAGAGTATACCATATATATAGCAGTCTAGAGTAAAACTTTGACACATATTGATCCAAAAATGATGTAAAAATGCAGTTAGCTCACTGGCAGCACGAAGTTCAGAATAATAATTGAAGCGGTTCAGATCACAAAAGTGCTTATTACAAAACACATCAAAAAGATGAAGCGTTTGATACGCAAAAGTACTTAATACAAATCAACCTCATAACCTTAACCAATCACGTCAAACGTGGTTCTAACCGTACGATCCTCGAGTTCAAAGAAGTTGAGGACAACAACTTGCTCAGACTTCAGGCCACTATCAATGAAAAATTCCTTCCACCCTTTTTGCAGACACAACCGCCCGTCAACGCCTACACGGTACTTGGCTGGTTTAAGGTGTCCATTACTAAGAACAACTTGAGAATTCCCTTCTTCTTGGTAGGAGATACCTAACATTTCGTGGGGAATTTTAAAAAGCAATCTGATTAAACGCAATCTAATGTGCAGTGCGGAACTTGTAAACGAGAAGTACGCTTACAACTATTATGAAGTTCTTGATACTACCTGCATGTAGTACAAAACGTACAAGCGGGGAAAATTGTGGAAACTATTACTTCTCATCTAGTATCTAAGCAGTTCACATATTGTAACCATGCAAAATAAAACATGAGCTTCATGCACACAAGCAAAAAAATAAAAACAAGATATAAGTACAAAGTGTAGTACACTTCAATAAAACAAAATAAGCAGAAGTTCAGACTAGTACGGAATTATACAAAAAAAAAGAAAACACAAAGAAAAATCAGATCAAACGAAAAATACCATCTTGTAGTAACTCTCCACATCTGTTGGCATAAGCTGATGGACAAAAGGACTTGTGCGACCAAGGCCACGACGAAGCAGGGCAGAATAGAACGCAGAAACGTTGATGTGGCCCATATCCAATCCTTCTGTGAATATTGTGCCATATGCAAGCTGCTCCGCTCGCCTAGCTCGGCACAATACCTTCACCCCACGATAAGCACGATGGGCCTGCGAGCAAGTTGAGCAATCGCAGTGCGTCGGCACACCACAACCATGGCCGCAGCAGGAGAGATTCGTGCAGGGGCCTGGAGCCATCGCAACAAAAACCTAAAAAGGAAAAAAAGAGAGGCTAGAGAAAGGAGAGAAGTTGCGGCTGGAGGAGAAATGAACTGCAAAGGAAGGGTAGAAGTTGGCCTACATTTATAGAAGAGGAATGCAAAAAGTTCAAAACTGAAAATTAAAGGGGAGTTAATGAAAATTACGTTACCAAGAATGAAGGACAATCAATAAAGGTTTATGTTAACAAAGAAAAAGTCTTACCAGGAAGTTCTACAAAGACTTTGACTACAGAAATTCCCACGAACTAACCGCAGATCATTAAATAATAATTCTCTAAAAAATTATAATCCACAGAACATTTTATTTGTGCAGTTCTCCAAAGTCTTACCAGGAAGTTCACTATATGTGTGCATGAAGTGCAGTACATGCTCAAAATGAAGCACAAAGAAAAGCACTTTCGCGCAATGCACAAAAGCAGAATTAGTGCACCTGATGTAGTCCTTAAATGTAAGCCATGCAGTCCACAACATTGGCAGAACCAGTCACAACTTTAGTACAAAGAAGCATGCACACAGTGAAAAATGTGTACACCTGTAGCACAGGACCATGACGAATGCAGTGCACATAGAGGCAACAAAGCAGTGCACACCCGTACACTAGAAAAAATGCTACGTAAGAGGGAAACAATAAAGATAAATGCTACCAATGCAGTGCACAAAAATGTAGCGCAAACATGTGTAGTACGGAATGCGTGCACATGCAGTACAGAACCCTGATCAATCCAGTGCATGGATGATTTCCTAAGCACTGCACGGCCCTACATTACAACGAAAAAAAATTGACCACCACAGGTGCATCCGGCCCCAGCCAGTCTCGTAGTAGGTCTGCACCTACCGTAGGCGAGTCGTTCTAAGCCACAATGCATGGGGCCGTGCGCACATGGGCCCACAGGTCAGAGAGCATAGAGCAGCAAGCACCGTGCATAAGCGCCCAAATAAGTAACCAGAGGAGTTCGACACGGTTGCCTCGCCAACGCTTATAAACAGGTCGGGCGCGCCTTCCCCGGGCGAGGTGGGACTAAACATTAGGCCGCACACAACACACCGGGAACCACCCGTGCTCACAGGCCGACTTGGGCCCAATGCGTCTTCACTCCCCGAACACAGGCCCAACAAGGCCCACTAAGAAAAAACAATAACTTGAAAAATAAAACATCAAAGAAAAATGAGATTTTTCTTTAAATGAATAACAACAACAAAACAAAATGTGCGTGAGCACTGCCAGAAACTACAGTTTGCTATTAATAAATAAAACGCAGGAAGCTCGAAGTCAACGTACAAATGCAGTCCGCGACGTCCAACAATGCAGTTCTCCATGCGGAAGCACGAAGTATTAATTTTTTTGAAATGCAGTTCTCTTTCTACTGCATTGAAGTATGGTTAAAATGAAGAATGCATCCCTGTTAGTTGAGCAAAGCAGTCCGTTATAAAATAAAGAACTGCATAAAAGAACTCCGTCAAGAAAATAAATGTGCGTACATCTGTATGAATACTAATCCGATATAATTCAGTGCACGAAGAATAAACTTCACTTCCATGCAGTACACTATATGGACGTACGCAGTTCTGTTCTGATAGCAAAGAAGTGCACTTACTAGGAAAATTCACCGAAAACACAATCATCACATTTTCTGACAGTTGCGTCCATACCTGAACAAGTCACCAAAAAAGAGGCGACGACGTTCCGGATTTCCAACGCACTAACAGAGCCTCCTCATAGCAGAACCTCTCTGTAGTTGCCACGTAACTGAAAACAGAGCCCTAATACGTCTCCGTCGTATCTACTTTTCCAAACACTTTTGCCCTTGTTTTGGACTCTAACTTGCATGATTTGAATGGAACTAACCCGGACTGACACTGTTTTCAGCAGAATTGCCATGGTGTTATTTATGTGCAGAAACAAAAGTTCTCGGAATGACATGAAACTCCACGGAACATATTTTTGGAAAATATTAAAAATACTGGAAGAAGAATCCACGTCAGGGGGCCTCCACCTGTCCACGAGGGTGGAGGGCGCGCCTGCCCCCTGGGCGTGCCCCCTGCCTCATGGGCCCCCTGTTGCTCCACCGACCTAAACTCCAACTCCATATATTCGTGGTCGAGGAGAAAAAAATCAGAGAGAAGGCTTCATCGTGTTTTACGATACGGAGCCGCCGCCAAGCCCTAAAACCTCTCGGGAGGGTTGATCTGGAGTCCGTTCGGGGCTCCGGAGAGGGGAAGCCGTCGCTGTCGTCATCATCAACCATCCTCCATCACCAATTTCATGATGCTCA
The DNA here is from genome assembly GCA_021605205.1 of Aegilops longissima. Taxonomy (NCBI): domain Eukaryota; kingdom Viridiplantae; phylum Streptophyta; class Magnoliopsida; order Poales; family Poaceae; genus Aegilops; species Aegilops longissima. The sequence goes on from CM038680.1 coordinate 527,058,174, forward strand.
CCGCCGTGAGTGAGTAATTCCATCGTAGGCTTGCTGGACGGTGATGGGTTGGATGAGATTTATCATGTAATCGAGTTAGTTTTGTTAGGGTTTGATCCCTAGTATCCACTATGTTCTGAGAATGATGTTGCTATGACTTTGCTATGCATAATGCTTGTCACTAGGGCCCGAGTGCCATGATTTCAGATCTGAACCTATTATTTTTTCATGAATATATGTGAGTTCTTGATCCTATCTTGCAAGTCTATAGTCACCTACTATCTGTTATGATCCGGCAACCCCGAAGTGACAATAATCGGGACCACTCCCGGTGATGACCGTAGTTTGAGGAGTTCATCACTATGTGTTAATGCTTTGGTCCGGTACTCTATTAAAAGTAGGCCTTAATATCCCTTAGTTTTCGTTAGGACCCCGCTGCCACGGGAGGGTAGGACAAAAGATGTCATGCAAGTTCATTTCCATAAGCACGTATGACTATATTCGAAATACATGCCTACATTATATTGATGAATTGGAGCTAGTTCTGTGTCACCCTATGTTATGACTGTTACATGATAAACCGCCTCCGGCATAATTCTCCATCACCGATCCAATGCCTACAAGCTTTTCACATATTGTTCTTCGCTTATTTACTTTTCCGTTGCTACTATTACAATCACTACAAAACCCAAAAATATCACTTTTGCTACCATTACCGTTACTTCCATATTACTTTGCTACTAAATACTTTGCTGCAGATATTAAGTTATCCAGGTGTGGTTGAATTGACAACTCAACTGCTAATACTTGAGAATATTCTTTGGCTCCCCTTGTGTCGAATCAATAAATTTGGGTTGAATACTCTACCCTCGAAAACTGTTGCAATCCCCTATACTTGTGGGTTATCAAGACTATCTGGCGCTATTGCCGGGGAGCATAGCTCTATTATTTGAGTCACTTGGGATTTATATCTGCTGGTCACTATGAAGAACTTGAAAGACGCAAAAACAAAAATTTATCCCTCAACTACGAGGGGAGGTAAGGAACTGCCATCTAGCTCTGCACTTGATTCACCTTCTATTTTGAGTAAGCTTGCGACACCTAAACCTGCTTCTGCTATTAATTCTGATATGTCTCATATTATTTATGATGCCACTTCTGCTATGCATGATACTTATGCTGAAACTACTTCTATGCTTGATACTACTCTGCCACTTGGTGAATTTATTGATGAACAACTTGCTAGGGCTAGAGAGAATGAAATTATTGAAACTGATAATATTGATGATAGTGATGATGAAGACTCTCCCCCTAATATATATGAATTACTTGTTGTTCCTGAGGGTTATGTTATGGATGAAGAATCTGCTAGGGCTATTTTAGCTTGCAATGATAGATATGATCTTAAGAAGTTATTAGCTAAATGGAAGCAGCAATCTCTTAATGCTAGAATGAAACCTGACCCTGCTTTTGCTACTTCGCCTATCTGTGTTACTGATAAGGATTATGAATTCTCTGTTGATCCCGACATAATTACCTTGGTTGAGTCTGATCCTTTCTATGGTTATGAATCTGAAACTGTTGTGGCACATCTTACTAAATTAAATGATATATCCACCCTGTTCACTAATGATGAGAGAACTCGCTACTTTTATATCCTTAAAATATTTCCGTTCTCATTAAAGGGTGATGCTAAGATATGGTTTAATTCTCTTGATCCTGGTTGTGTGCGTAGTCCCCAGGATATGATTTATTACTTCTCTGCTAAATATTTCCCTGCTCATAAGAAACAAGCTGCTTTAAGGGATATATACAACTTTGTGCAAACTGAAGAAGAGAGTCTCCCACAAGCTTGGGGGAGGCTTCTCCAATTACTTAATGCTTTGCCTGATCATCCTCTCAAGAAAAATGAAATACTTGATATCTTTTATAATGGACTAACCGATGCTTCCAGAGATTACCTGGATAGTTGTGCTGGTTCTGTTTTCAGGGAAAGAACACCGGATGAAGCTGAAATTTTATTGAATAATATGTTGACAAATGAAAATAATTGGACACTTCCTGAGCCAATTCTCGAGCCTATTCCTAAACCAACTCCAAAGAAGAGGGGTGTTTTATTTCTCAGTCCCGAAGATATGCAAGAGGCAAAGAAATCTATGAAAGAAAAGGGTATTAAAGCTGAATATGTTAAGAATTTACCTCCTATTGAAGAAATACATGGCCTTAATTTACCGCCTGTTGAAGAAACATATGATCTTAATCCATCACCTATTGAAGAAACTCATGGTCTTGATAACCCGACACAGGTAGTAAAGGTAAATTCTCTCTATAGATTTGATGAAGGTGATATCCCCCAATATAAGTCTGCTAGACAATGCTTAGATGAGTTTGACAACTTTATTGTTAAACAAGAAAACTTCAATGCTTATATTGGTAGACAGTTGAAATATAATTCCGATACGCTTAAACACTTGGGTGATTACATGTCTAGAGTTAAAGGTGAACTTAAACTCATTAGTAAACGTGCTTCAATGGTTACCACTCAAGTAGAACAAGTACTTAAAGCTCAAAATGATTTGCTCAATGAATTAAATAGTAAGAATAATGACTATGCTGTTAGAGTGGCTACTAGAATGGTAAAATGACTCAGAACCTTTGTATCTGAAGGCCACCCTAAGAGAATTGAGCAAGATTCTCGAGATAAATAATATAGATGCACCTAGTCCTTCCAAAAGAAGAAAAAGAAAATGATAGGACTTTGCATGCTTCTAGTGAACCTGTTGCTGAAACACATGAGAATCCCAATGATATTTCTATCTCTGATGCTGAAACACAGTCTGGTAATGAACATGAACCTAGTGATAATATTAATGATGATGTTCATGTTGATGCTCAACCTAGTAATGATAATGATGTAGAAATTGAACCTGTTGTTGATCTTGATAACCCACAATCAAAGAATCAACGTTATGATAAGAGAGACTTTGTTTCTAGGAAGCACGGTATATAAAGGGAGCCATGGGTTCAGAAACCCATGCCTTTTCCTCCGAAACCATCCAAGAAAAAGGATGACGAGGATTTTGAGCGCTTTGCTGAAATGATTAGACCTATCTTCTTGCATATGCGATTAACTAATATGCTCAAAATGAATCCTTATGCTAAGTATATGAAAGAAATTGTTACTAACAAGAGAAAGACACCGGAAGCTGAATTTCCACCATGCTTGCTAATTATACTTTTAAGGGTGGAATACCAAAGAAACTAGGAGATCCAGGAGTACCCACTATACCATGTCCATTAAAAGAAACTATGTTAAAACCGCTTTATGTGATCTTGGAGCCGGTGTTAGTGTTATTCCTCTCTCTTTATATCATAGACTTGACTTGAATAAGTTGACACCCACTGAAATATCTTTGCAAATGGCTGATAAATCAACTGCTATACCTGTCAGTATTTGTGAGGATGTGCCTGTTGTGGTTGCAAACGTTACTATTTTAACGGACTTTGTTATTCTTGATATTCCCGAGGACGATAGTATGTCTATTATTCTTGGAAGACCCTTTTTGAATACTACAGGGGCTGTTATTGATTGCAACAAAGGCAATGTCACTTTTCATGTTAATGGTAATGAGCATACGGTACACTTTCGGAGGAAGCAACCTCAAGTTCATAGTATCAACTATATTGGAAAATTTCCATCGATAATTTTTGGAGGTTTTGAATTTCCTCTTCCTACTGTCAAGAAGAAATATGATATTCTTATTATTGGGGATGTGAATATCCCCGTTGAGGTAACATAGTGTTATTCGAAATTTCTCCGGTTCCATGTTATTCGGAATGAGTTTGTTAACAAGACTTGATCAACCTTGTTAGTGGATTCCTTTTGATGAGCATGAGATGGATGAAACTAGAAGGCACAACCTTCTATACCCTCCTTTTAACTTCTGTTATTTAGTTGAAATAAAGCAAAAATAGTATTTTCCTATCTGTTTTCTGAATTATCCGTGCAATATAAAAATACCCCGAAAATAAAAGTTCTCCAAATGCCCTGCCAATTTAATATGATTTTTTCAGGAATATTTGAGAATATCTGGCACTGAGAACACAGCAGGGGAAGCAAGCACCTGGCCACGAGGGTCCAGGGCGCGCCCCCTGCCTCATGGGCCCATGGTGGCTCCCCTCCACTTATTCCTGCATCCACACACTTCTTCTTCCTCCCAAAAAAACACCATCCAGCTCAAGCACGAGTTCTAGCTCATTTTACTGCGATTTTTGACCTCCTTGCTCAAAGCACCTCTCACAAAACCGCTTTAGGGGATTGTTCCTTGGTATGTGACTCCTCCATTGGTCCAATTAGTTTTTGTTCTGGTGCTTTATTCATTGCAAATTTGTGCTGCCTAGGTGACCATGTTCTTGAGCTTGCATGTCAAATTTATATGGTTCTAAGTAGTTCTAATGCATGATATAGGATTTAGGCACTTGTAGGAGTAGTTGCTATCAATTTTGTTGAGCTTGGTTCACTTTTATTTGAAGTTACTAAAAATTTCAGAATTTTTCAGAAAATAATGAGGAGATTTTGAGGGGCTCATCGAGTCAAGCTCAAGGAAAAGCAAGGTGAAGAAGCAGAGAGGCCCAAATATAATTTGCCTTTGATCATGGAGGTTCGGCCGTGTGAATGCCCTTCAATGATTTCTTGAGAGTAGCAGGATTTATGATGATTTTTATGAATTAGCTGAGAATGCAGGCCTCACCGATTTCCTCCATAACCAACGCTGAGCAGTATCTCTTACTCACCAATACTCTTGTGCAAAACTTCTACTATTATCCTAAGGAATCACCTCCTTCAAGAGAGTTTCATTTATATGATGTGGTTAAGAAGATATCACTAGATGAATTTTGCAAGGTTTGCAAAGTACCTTTCAAGGTACTTTAGAGGAACCACATCGTAAAGATGTGGATGGTTTATTGACACTATTACTATAGGGAAACTAGGAAGGTTTCGATGCAAGAATCACTAGCATACATTTTCCTGTTTTACGCTACTTTGCAATATTTGCTAGTCGTTCCTTAATTGGTCATGAAATTGTGGAAACCTTAGTGTTCCTGATATTATGATTTTGTTCCATGGTTTATTTTGTGATAACTCTGTTAGTATGGGCGGTATTATTGCTAAACGGTTAAGTCTGAACCATACAAAAGGCCCCATCTTTGGAGGTATTTACGCTTCACGCCTTGCTGCACACTATAACATACCTATTAGGCACTATGAAAAAGAAGAAAAATTGCTGCCCTTGTTTACTTAGATTATAAGAGTAATGTAGTGCATGATTTTATTGTTAAGAATAGGGAAGGGGCACTTAAATACAAATTGTTCTTTGATAAACATCACCCTGAGACTATTACCTTGCCTGCTCCTTCCTTGTTTGATTTATCTACAGGTCTGTATCTCATTCCGCTGGTGGCCATTCACGCCTACCGGAACCCTACATCGGCCATAGAGCCGGAGCCGGAACCACAATTTGATCCTCCACGACAATCTAATTACCAGTGGGATCCGGAGATGATTGTCAAGCAGTGGCAATCAGAGTCTTCTTCATCTCAGTACGACCCCAACTACAACTATGGTTATCCGCGAGGCCATCCGTGGCAATAAACTAACTTAGGCCAAAAGCCTAAGCTTGGGGGAGTACGTATTTCTCACCGACATTACATTTATTTTCACACACTCATTGCTAGTTGTCGGTGCTCATACTCTTTCATTGTATTATCCATGCTAGTTTATTTTCCTTTTTCTTGCTTTCTTCTCGTGTGTTTAATAAAACTTAAGAAAAAAACCAAAATAAATTAGTGTAGCTTTTAGTTAAGTTTAGTTTTCTTGCTGTAGTAGTAATAATTTAAAAGAAAACCCAAAAAGATTTCCCGTCCTTCTTTTGCTTGTTGGGAGCTTTATCGTGTAAATAGTTTTATTTCTTTTCTTTTCTTTGGGGGTCGATAGGAGAAGACCATAATTAAATTGTTGAAGTGGCTCTTATATGCATTATTGTTGATTTAACCAAGAGCCCATATTGCCTTGTCTTCTCTGTTTATTGAATGCTCGCAGATTCCAACTTAGTCCAATGCACATGCACTCTTATTATTTTCACATCGTTCGGTCGTGCAAGTGAAAGGCAATAATGCCGATATATGATGGACTGATTGAGATGAGAGAAGCTGGTATGAACTCGGCCTCTCTTGTTTTTGTAAATATGATTAGTTCATCGTTCCTGATTCAGCCTATTATGAATAAACATGTTTGCAATGACAATTAGAGATTATAGTTGCTTGTGCCATGCTTAATTAGCTATGAGTTATAATGGTTTACCTTGTGTGCCAACATGCTATTAAAATGGTTGTGATGTGGTATAGTAGGGTGGTATCCTCCTTTGAATGATTTAAGTGACTCGACTTGGCACATGTTCACACATGTAGTTGAAACAAATCAACATAGCCTTCACGATGTTTATGTTCATGGTGGATTATATCCTACTCATGCTTGTACTCAATGTTTATTAATTTTAATGCATGTTCATGACTGTTGTCGCTCTCTAGTTGGTCGCTTCCCAGTCTTTTGCTAGCCTTCACTTGTACTAAGAGGGAATACTGCTTATGCATCCAATCCCTTAAACCCCAAAGTTATTCCATATGAGTCCACCAATACCTTCCTATATGCGGTATCTACCTGCCGTTCCAAGTAAATTTGTATGTGCCAAACTCTAAACGTTCAAATGAATCCTGTTTTGTATGCTCGAATAGCTCATGTATCAACTAGAGCTGTCTGTATCTTCCATGCTAGGCGGGTTATTCTCAAGAGGAGTGGACTTCGCTCCTCACTCACGAGAAAATGGCTGGTCACCGGGATGCCCAGTCCCATGCTTTATGCAAATCAAATCGAAATAATTGTAAACAAAACTCCCCTGGGACTGTTGTTAGTTGGAGGCACTCATTGTTTCGATCAAGCCATGGATTTATGCTTGTTGGTGGAGGGGGAGTATAAACTTTACCATTCTGTTTGGGAACCGCTTTGTGCTGCCTAGGTGACCATGTTCTTGAGCTTGCATGTCAAATTTATATGGTTCTAAGTAGTTCTAATGCATGATATAGGATTTAGGCACTTGTAGGAGTAGTTGCTATCAATTTTGTTGAGCTTGGTTCACTTTTATTTGAAGTTACTAAAAATTTCAGAATTTTTCAGAAAATAATGAGGAGATTTTTGAGGGGCTCATCGAGCCGAAGCTCGAAGGAAAAGCAAGGTGAAGAAGCAGAGAGGCCCAAATATAATTTGCCTTGCACTGCGGAGGTTCGGCCGTGTGAATGCCCTTCCAATGATTTCTTGAGAGTAGCCGGGATTTATGATGATTTTTATGAATTAGCTGAGAATGCAGGCCTCACCGATTTCCTCCGCAACCAACGCGAACAGTATCTCTTACTCACCAATACTCTTGTGCAAAACTTCTACTATTATCCTAAGGAATCACCTCCTTCAGTAGAGTTTCATTTATATGATGTGGTTAAGAAGATATCACTAGATGAATTTTGCAAGGTTTGCAAAGTACCTTTCGAAGGTACTTTAGAGGAACCACATCGTAAAGATGTGGATGGTTTATTGACACTATTACTATAGGGGAAACTAGGAAGGTTTCCGATGCAAGAATCACTAGCATACATTTTCCTGTTTTACGCTACTTTGCAATATTTGCTAGTCGTTCCTTAATTGGTCGCGGAAATTGTGGAAACCTTAGTGTTCCTGATATTATGATTTTGTTCCATGGTTTATTTTGTGATAACTCTGTTAGTATGGGCGGTATTATTGCTAAACGGTTAAGTCTGAACCATACAAAAGGCCCCATCTTTGGAGGTATTTACGCTTCACGCCTTGCTGCACACTATAACATACCTATTAGGCACTATGAAAAAGAAGAAAAATTGCTGCCCACTGTTTACTTAGATTATAAGAGTACGGTAGTGCATGATTTTATTGTTAAGAATAGGGAAGGGGCACTTAAATACAAATTGTTCTTTGATAAACATCACCCCGAGACTATTACCTTGCTGCTCCTTCCTTGTTTGATTTATCTACAGTGTCTCGTATCTCATTCATTGGTGGCCATTCACGCCACGGAACCCTACATCGGCCATAGAGCGGAGCCGAACCACAATTTGATCCTCCACGACAATCTAATTACCAGTGGGATCCGGAGATGATTGTCAGCAGTGGCAATCGAGTCTTCTTCATCTCAAGATCGACCCCAACTACAACTATGGTTATCCGCGAGGCCATCCGTGGTAATAAACTAACTTAGGCCAAAAGCCTAAGCTTGGGGGAGTACGTATTTCTCACCGACATTACATTTATTTTCACACACTCATTGCTAGTTGTCGGTGCTCATACTCTTTCATTGTATTATCCATGCTAGTTTATTTTCCTTTTTCTTGCTTTCTTCTCGTGTGTTTAATAAAACTTAAGAAAAAAACCAAAATAAATTAGTGTAGCTTTTAGTTAAGTTTAGTTTTCTTGCTGTAGTAGTAATAATTTAAAAGAAAACCCAAAAAGATTTCCCGTCCTTCTTTTGCTTGTTGGGAGCTTTATCGTGTAAATAGTTTTATTTCTTTTCTTTTCTTTGGGGGTCGATAGGAGAAGACCATAATTAAATTGTTGAAGTGGCTCTTATATGCATTATTGTTGATTTAACCAAGAGCCCATATTGCCTTGTCTTCTCCTGTTTATTGAATGCTCGCAGATTCCAACTTAGTCCAATGCACATGCACTCTTATTATTTTCACATCGTTCGGTCGTGCAAGTGAAAGGCAATAATGCCGATATATGATGGACTGATTGAGATGAGAGAAGCTGGTATGAACTCGGCCTCTCTTGTTTTTGTAAATATGATTAGTTCATCGTTCCTGATTCAGCCTATTATGAATAAACATGTTTGCAATGACAATTAGAGATTATAGTTGCTTGTGCCATGCTTAATTAGCTATGAGTTATAATGGTTTACCTTGTGTGCCAACATGCTATTAAAATGGTTGTGATGTGGTATAGTAGGGTGGTATCCTCCTTTGAATGATTTAAGTGACTCGACTTGGCACATGTTCACACATGTAGTTGAAACAAATCAACATAGCCTTCACGATGTTTATGTTCATGGTGGATTATATCCTACTCATGCTTGTACTCAATGTTTATTAATTTTAATGCATGTTCATGACCTGTTGTCGCTCTCTAGTTGGTCGCTTCGGTCTTTTGCTAGCCTTCACTTGTACTAAGAGGGAATACTGCTTATGCATCCAATCCCTTAAACCCCAAAGTTATTCCATATGAGTCCACCAATACCTTCCTATATGCGGTATCTACCTGCCGTTCCAAGTAAATTTGTATGTGCCAAACTCTAAACGTTCAAATGAATCCTGTTTTGTATGCTCGAATAGCTCATGTATCAACTAGAGCTGTCTGTATCTTCCATGCTAGGCGGGTTATTCTCAAGAGGAGTGGACTTCGCTCCTCACTCACGAGAAAATGGCTGGTCACCGGGATGCCCAGTCCCATGCTTTATGCAAATCAAATCGAAATAATTGTAAACAAAACTCCCCTGGGACTGTTGTTAGTTGGAGGCACTCATTGTTTCGATCAAGCCATGGATTTATGCTTGTTGGTGGAGGGGGAGTATAAACTTTACCATTCTGTTTGGGAACCGCCTATAATGTGTGTAGCATGGAAGATATCGCCATCTCTTGGTTGTTATGTTGACAATGAAAGTATGCCGCTCAAAATATTATTTATCTCTGCTTTAAAACCGAGCTCTGGCACCTCTACAAATCGCTGCTTCCCTCTGCGAAGGGCCTATCTATTTACTTTCATGTTGAGTCATCACCCTCTTATTAAAAAGCACTAGCTGGAGAGCGCTGCTGTCATTTGCATCTATTACTATTAATTTATATTGGGTATGACTATGGCTGGATCTCTTTTACCATGAATTATAATGTCTAGTCAGTCTTTGATCTTTAAAGGTGCTCTGCATTTATGTTTTGCGGTCTCAGAAAGGGCTAGCGAGATACCATCTTGTTATATCATATCATGATTCTTTTGAGAAAGTGTTGTCATCCAAGATTTATTATTATTGCTCCCTAGTTGATTATGCCATTGATATGAGTAAACATGAGACCTAAGTGTTATTGTGAATGTGGTTAGTCATAATCTTTGCTAAAAACATGAATGCTGGCTTTACATATTTACAACAACAAGAGCAAACAGAGTTTGTAAAAGTTTTTCTTTATCACTTTCAGTTTATCAACTGAATTGCTTGAGGACAAGCAAAGGTTTAAGCTTGGGGGAGTTGATACGTCTCCGTCGTATCTACTTTTCCAAACACTTTTGCCCTTGTTTTGGACTCTAACTTGCATGATTTGAATGGAACTAACCCGGAGTGACGCTGTTTTCAGCAGAATTGCCATGGTGTTATTTATGTGCAGAAACAAAAGTTCTTGGAATGACCTGAAACTCCACGAAACTTATTTTTGGAAAATATTAAAAATACTGGAAGAAGAATCCACGTCAGGGGGGCCTCCACCTGTCGACAAGGGTGGAGGGCGCCCACGGCGCGCCCCGCCCTGTGGGCCCCTGTTGCTCCACCGACCTCAACTCCAACTCCATATATTCGTGTTCGGGGAGAAAAAAGTCAGAGAGAAGGATTCATCACGTTTTACGTTACGGAGCCGCTGCCAAGCCCTAAAACCTCTCGGGAGGGCTGATCTGGAGTCCGTTCGGGGCTCCGGAGAGGGGAAGCCGTCGCCGTCGTCATCATCAACCATCCTCCATCACCAATTTCATGATGCTCACCGCCATGCGTGATTAATTCCATCGTAGGCTTGCTGGACGGTGATGGGTTGGATGAGATTTATCATGTAATCGAGTTAGTTTTGTTAGGGTTTGATCCCTAGTATCCACTATGTTCTGGGATTGATGTTGCTATGACTTTGCTATGCTTAATGCTTGTCACTAGGGCCCAAGTGCCATGATTTCAGATCCGAACCTATTATGTTTTCATGAATATATGTGAGTTCTTGATCCTATCTTGCAAGTCTATACACTACAAAAAAAATACACTTCCGTGATGATACGTGTTTGTCACAGTAGGTCGCGTTTTTTGTCATGCATGTACATCCATGACAAATTTATGACAGAATCAAGATAGTCATACCTGTGGTGTCATAGAAGTGTTCCATGACATTACCAAAATTATCATCACAGAAGTGTCCACTTCCATGATGATAAATCGCGCGTCACAGAAGTGCTTTCGTCAAGGGTGACCGACACGTGGCATCCACCGTAACGGAACGCCGTTAAGCTACCGGGTCGGATTTTGGTCCGATAACCCGTTAACAGCCCTGACCAATGGGAAATTTCCACGTGTAAATTTCTTATTGGCCGGACGAAACACGTGTCAGCTCATCAGTGGGTCAGATAGGCGCCTATGATATGTCGACACGTGCCATGGCCCACCACTGGCCCATTTAGCTTACAAAGTCGGCCCGTTTGACTTGGTCAAAAGTTAACGGGCTGGCCCATGAAAAGCTTGTTAACGGTCTCTTCACAAATAGCCCATTTTACGGCCCGTTAACTCACGGCCCGTTAGTACCTAAAGGAAATCGGCCCAACAACGTCATGTGGGCTGTCGAATATAACACCAGCCCATTTCACTTTCGGCCCATGTATGGCCTACGATGTCTTTCGGCCCATATGAGGCCTTCATATCTTTCGGTCCTTTACAGGACCACGGTGACTCTAGCCCATAATGAACAGTACTTTTCTTTATACCCGTTAACGGCCTGTGATTTACATGGGCCGTTTCCAGCCCGTGTTAGCTTTCGGCCTATTGACGACCCATACGTTCTTGGGCTCCTTTTTGGCCCTCGATTACTTTTGGCCCGTTACTGGCCTGTTCCCCTAATGGGCCAAATTTGGCCCATGGCAAGAGTCGGCCCGTTACTGGCCTGTTCCCCTAATGGGCCAAATTCAGCCCAGGGCAGGAGTCGGCCCGTTACTGGCATGTTACCCTAATGGGCCAAATCGGCCCATGGCAAGAGTCGGCCCGTTTACGGCTCGTTAACCCGTGCGCCTTTTCCGGCCGTCCTATATTACGGTCCATTAACGACCCGTTATGCGTGATGAAATTAAGCCTTTGCTGTCCTACGGCTGTTACCGTCTTTGGCCGATACCAATTACATCCGACACGGCCCATGTAGACCCATTTATGCGACGGCCGAGGCCCACCGACATGAGCCCATTTATCGACGACCCGTAGGAGACCCATGGATCCTACGGCCCGTATATGGCCCATGGTAGTTGCGGCGACTAGCAAACCAGGGAAAAAGAAGACTAGGAAATAAATAAGGCCAAAACTAACGCTAGGCTATTAAGGCGATTGCACAGATTACATCCACTCGGCATCAAAGATCGCTACTAGTGCAAATATAGGGAACACCCTACACTATACAAAAATGGCTTGCTGTTTTCTTCAGCGGTGCACGCACGTTAAGAATAAATTTTGTATCGCACCAAAACAAATTACAACTATATAACAAAAGGAAGGTTGGCATAAAACTTAACAGTCTAGCGAGATAAATGCACCACCGAAGTTGAAGCTCAGTTCATTTGACCGGTCATTACGTTTTCATCTTGTATTGTCCGATGGAGCACCATAACCCTCGCCTTCATTTCCCTAGGCTCTGAACAACATAGCAAATGTCGATAGTCCTGGTTTCAAAACCATGCATATCTTGACGACATTGAGCAATGTTTTTCCTTGTTTCACAAAGGGTCTCTGTTAGGGAATGGACTTGTGTCTGGAGCGAAGATACAACATTGCTTTGAGCTTGCATATCTTGATCATGAGGCAGTTTGGACGATATTGCCTTAACAACCAACCCAGTATTACATAGGAACGTGCTTTTGGCACTATTAATGGACAGGTACTGACCCACTGCAGCAAGAGCTGACATTGCGGTTATAGTTGCCTCGCCACCTTTAGAAGGTGGCGGTTCCACCATTTTTTCCATAGCTCGCTGAAAAGTTGAGGTTTTACATTAGTAGTACCAGAACAGAAGATATTAAGGAGGCAGCAAAACCAAACAAAATAGCTTTGGTCTATATATAGAACTTATTCTGGTGAACCCATGTAAAATATTAGTTGTATTTTATTGCAAAGTACATAATAAAACCAGGTTCCAAACATATGACCATGTACCATCGCTAATGTATTGTCTATTTCTTCACATTGTATTGAGGGCTAAGGATAAAGAGACGAAGTTTATAATACGGTAAGCATAGTATGACATCATTCATATCACAAAACAACTGAGAGCAGACAAGCAGGCAATTGTAACGTTGTGTGGGTAAGTCCAGCACGGAACTAGATTACGGGTCAAGATCAAAGGAACATCACTCCTCTCTTTTAAACCTTGTAAGGTGCAATGATACGCTAAGACAATTGTGTATAAAATTGAAAAGAGTAATAGACATTGGCTGCAAACCATGCGAGGCAAGGCACAAGTCGAGTAAGTAGTAGTTAAAAGGCATGAGGATTAAGGACTTACAACAACGGCTTTGACTGGTGTAGTCATGCCCTTCTTCTTGCTGGTGTGACAGGTCCTTGAAGATTTCCACAACATTTGATTCGGTACTTTTTGGTCCTTGCAGGCTTTCCTCGCATTTGAACAAGTCAATATAGATCGATAATATGGTACAGTGAAAAGAGTGAAACAACAGCTAATTACAAGAGCCTCGCGATTGTGCAATATAGCTACGAGATCACATCGTTTGTTGAATTTCACTTTGATGCGGTTGGCCTTGTTCTTTGAACAGTTCACCTACAAGAAGATAGATTTGTGTGGCACATGCGTAAATAGGACTTCAACATGTGATCGATCAGATATATATAATGTACCGATACTTGGATCGGACCGGTGTTTAATAAGGCCCCTCCAGTCTTCATCTGATATATTTTCCATTGGAGATGTTTGGGAAAGTTCACTGTTAGCCTTGCCTTCAAAGTGAGTTTTCCTCAAGTTATACCAATACTATCACAGAGCAGACTTGAAAACATGCGTGCAAGCTTGTCTGGTTGCATCATCTTGGCTATCAACTTGAACCTCATCATTGAAAATTATGGGAGTCTCATTATCGACAACCTAGAAAGTATGGGGATGAGCAAGACGATATTACTAGTTTCCATACATAACCATACTTACAGATAAATGGTCGAGGAAGGTGTTGAAATGGGTTTCGTCTTTGTCATTCTGTCTTGAATCCATGTTGGGAGGATATGTACATGACACCTAACGGCAACCGCTGCCTCGATACTAACTTGGCGAATCAGTAGCATCACGTGGCCTTTTAAACCTACCTCAAAGCGGATCTCCATTCTTCCTCCTCTAGATTTAGTTAACCTATCGAGCATTATCCCGATGTTTGTTTCCTCTTGCGCCTAGGTGCTAGTCCAACAACGAACATAGGAAGTGTTAGTGTACATCAAACTGTGAGACTACATATAAAGAAGCATGCAACTGTAACTTGACTCCAGCAACTACCTTCTTGCTGTTGAAGCTTACAAGGTTCATCCGATATTGCCAACTCGTCTTGTGTCAAGAGTGCTTGGGAAGTAGTGTCGTGGCAAGGGAGCTTGGGAACGTCTTTGCTAGCTCGGTTGGACGATGAGTAAGTCGTGGTTTGGTAATCTTGTGGTAGGTGTTGCAAGAACTAGGGCTATCTCTGCTTGTTTGGTGGCAGCTATTTGTTTCTGTTTGGCTTTTTTGCAACTCGTGTAGCATGGGATGCCGTGTTTGTAGAATTTTCTCTTGGACTTTGACCTTCTATTGCACCATCGGTACCAGCAGAATCTGCAGGATTCATCTACTTCTCATTCCCCGCCATTCGTGTTTCTTCCTCTTTCTGTGCCATGTTAAGTCAAGCCGACAAGAAAACGAATAACAATTTAGTTCTTGTAACAAATTGATGCGTGATCATTTGAGCGAACTGAACTTTGATGTTAGACAACCGCATGATAGGAGGATGTAATATGTATGAAAAACAGGACGGAAGAGATAACCGAACTATGATGTGTAAACTAAGAAGAAGACATTTCACCAAATTAGAAGCAATGCAATGGAAGGTAGACACCATATGAAAGATGCTACAAATATCGCTCTGCCAAGTTAAAAGTATCTCATCATAAATGGCGTTTAAACAAATGTGAAGCAGTACAAGAAATAAATCATATGCAAGATGCAAACAACATCACACTACCATGTTAGAGGTCTCTCGTCATTAGTGCCATTGCATATTCACAGCATTGCATATTCACAGCTTATGATGTGTAAACTAAGGAGAAGGCATTTCAACAAATTAGAAGCAATGAAAGCTAGACACCATATGAAAGATGCAACGAATATCACTCTACCTAGTTAAAACTGTCTCGTCATAAGTGCCATTTCAACAAATTAGTAGTACAAGCTAGAAAAGAATGTGAGATGTAACCTATATCACACTCAGAAGTCAAACATGTCTTATGATAAGTGATTGTTGCAGGTTACACAACAGTAGTAATTTGATGTAAGAACATGGTGTGATAGACAGATATTGTATGTTCTAGAAACAGGAACACATGTCTTATTCAAGTATAATGTGTAAAGTAAGCAGATGGAATTCAACAAAATTAGAAGCAATACAAGCTAGACATCACACATAACATGCAACCACATATAACAATGCCAAGTTAGAGGGAGCACCGTGATCTTTGTACTAGGGAGACGTGCTCATCATAAACACAACTTTGTTGAGTGTCTATGCATGTGTTGTCTTGGAAATCATCTTGCGGGTGTGGAGGAGTAGAAACTGTAGAGGCCCTCCGTTCGGAAGGAACACCTTTATCCGCTGCCTTGCTAACTTCCTTCCGCTTTATTGATTTTGGATTGTCAAGTAAAACCGACAAGAAAAAGCAATAAAATTCTCTCTTCAGAACTCATTCATGCATGATACTGACAATCACTACTTTGATGTAAGGCAAACACATGATACCATGATGGAATATGTACGAAAAACAGGACGACATGGCATGTTCACAACTGTTTGTGTAAACTAAGCAGAAACCATTCCAGCAAATAAGAAACATCCCCCGCCATCCGCGCGGCAAAATCACCTCCTTTTTACTAATCTTGATTCTATAATTTTTAAGATCAATATAATTGAGATTTGTATAGATAGCACACAGGAGCAAAACCAAGTGGTACGGTTAAGGGCATCCACAATGTGTAGCCAAATGTGAAAATAGCTTTTGGCATCATGGGAACCATTGTGGACGGTGTTGCCAAAGCCAAAAGATGGAACCGAAGCTCCTCGATTGATTGATTGAAGGAATAGAAAATGCAATGTCTCTCCTCTTTCTCCCATGCTTGGACGCATGTAGTACAGTATAGAGCACAGAGTCTACTCCCCTGTCCCTTCTATCATAAATCACAAAGCAGTGAGGCGTCAAATCACAAAAGCACGGACGAAGCAACCATCATTTCACTCTTTGCTAACTCCGCTTCTCCATCGTCTTCTTCGAGAAAACATCTCACCGCACTAGTACTCCTAGTAGTACTAGTAAAGGACTTCCTAGATGCAAATAAGGCAGTTGTCTCGGCTTGCAGGCGGCACTTGCGAACGACTTACCGTGGTCTCCCACAATGGTGTTCTCCGTCGAACGCACTTCGCCAAACCACCAAAAAAAAAGATATCATCGACGTTACCGCAATGGGGAAGGAAGTCAAATATAGTTACTACCTCCATTTTCTTGTACACAAGGCCAATATATCAAAATTACAATTTGCAAAGGGCCACTAACACTAATCGAGGCAAAATTGATGGGGTTAGCAACCAAGGACATTAATATCCCCTGCATGCATGCGGAAGCGAGAAGGTTGGTTTGCATGGCGCTGCATTAATCAAGCGATGAGGAGTGAGATGGTTAGCTCTTTGGTCTTTGGAGAAAAAAATACGCATTAATTGACACGTGTAACAAGGATTTGTCTTGATTAAATCCCGCGAAGGAAAACCCCGCCTTTCTTTTTTAACACTAGTACTCCTAGTACGTACGTACTTATCCTATTTGGGTCTAGGCCTTGCATTGCCAAACTTTGCCACACATTTTTGCCAAGCTTGCCTAAAGTTTTGAAAATGAGAAGGAGGTACACTTGCGCACGGCTGTTGCGGTCGCACCGCACCCTCACACGGCCGCTCCTGCACGCTGCGGTCGCACCGCACCCTCACACAGTCTCTCCTGCACGCTGCAAACCCAACCAAGGGAACGCACCCTCACTGACACATGCTGTCGCATGTGAACTAACTAAACTCAGCCATCCTATCGCTGACACATAATTTTCGTTCATAGAGTATGTTTATCCAACCGCATGTTGAGGAGTATCCGTATGGCCCGTGCGGTGGTCTGTTGGGGAAGAAGAAGAGGTGTGGAAGAAGGAAAGAAGGGTTAGGAGACGTAGGATATTCATCCAACCGCCTGAAATGGTAGACTGACCCAAGTCAGGCGACTTGCATAACAAATATATGTTTTTACACAGCAAAAGTTCCATAAAAACAACAACATAAAGAAAAACTATCACTGCTCGCGGAAAGAGACTGCCTCGTCATCTTTGGCTGCCGGCGCGAACCAGTCGTCGCTGCCGACGTGTGTCTTCGCACCGTGGTTGTCCTCGGCCTCCAGCTACTCGTTCAAGAGGAGCGTGCGAGCGCTCTGCACGGACGAGAGCACAACCCGGTTCAAGTCGAGGACATCCGGTTCCGCTTGCAGGAGGGCCTCGATGGCAGCGGCATCCGCGCGCTCCGCGTCGAGTCGAGCCTCCGCCTCCCGGTTCAAGTCCAGGACACCCGGTTCCGCCTGCAGGAGGGCGTCGATGAGAGCGGAATCCGCGTGCTCTGCGTCGAGTCGAGCCTCTACCGCCCGGTTCAAGTCCAGGATGTCCGGTTCCGCCTGCAGGAGGGCCTCGATGGCAGCGGCATCCGCGCGCTCCGCCTCAAGTTGAGCCTTCGCCGCCCGGTTCACATCCACGACATCCGGTTCCGCCTGCAGGAGAGCCTCGATGGCAGCGGCATGCGCGCGCTCCACGTCGAGTTGAGCCTCTGCCTCCCGGTCCTCCTTTAGTATCGCCATGTTGAACCACTGGCCCGCCTGCACCATGGGGGACTCGGACGCCGGCACGAAGTTGACGTCCATCGTCTCATACCCATCGGGGGCCTTCTGCGCCGCGACCTCCGCCATGAACATTGGATCGGCTTCCTCCTCCTCATAGCTTGGCTCCAGAGAACTCGGGGATTGGCCCGCCGCCAGCGAGCTTGGGAACGGAGGTCTGTGGCGCCGACCGCCGCCGCGATTTCTGCGCGGCGCTCCGGCGTCAGCATCTTGTAGTAAGTGATCTTGCGGCGCACCATGGCTTTCCGGTGAACTAGGGGACGCTTGATGCGGGCTAGGGGATCGAAAGGTGGGGGAATGGGCTGGAGATTTGGTGTGGTTTTAGGGCAGTGGCTGGCGTAGGCCGAGCAGCGAAGGTTCTGGTGTGAATAGTGGTTCCGGTGACGTCCGGTCAATCGGTTTTGACTGTACGTCGCTCTTGTCGCGTTCGCGTTGCAGCCCGGCACGCTGGACCCTCCACGTAGCTCACCGAATGGAACACGCTTCGTCTTGAATTTTCGCTCGCTTGTGGGATCGCAGTTGAGAGCAAACCGACGTCCCTCCCTCCCCCCCGCGTCATTTATTATACCACCACTCCCTCCGTTTTATGCGGAGTAAATAAAACAGAGGAGTATACTACGGATGAGGATCCCCTGACATGGCCGAACCCATTGAGTAACTGACATGCGGGGCCTAGCAAGCATGGGGTCCACCAGTAAGTGACCGAAAGGGAGGGTAAGGCAGGATACCTACGTCAGAGGATCCACTTCCACTATACTGCTTTGACCAAATGTTAGAGTAATAATATATGACATGCAACTTACATAAATGTTAGAGTAATAATATATGACATGCAACTTACACAAAGCATACAGGGTCTAATGCGTTTTTCGAGGCTAACTTTGACCAAATGTTTGAGTAATAATATATGACATGCAACTTACACAAAGCATACGGTCAAATTCCACTACTAGGGAAAACCTTATACACAGAATCTTACCAGTAGCGATGGCTAAAAACAGGTGCTACTGCTAATTACTAGTAGCGCGGGTTGTAAACCCATGCTACTACTAATTTGATAGTAGTAGCGCGGGTTTTTAATCCTCGCTACTACTAAGTGATTTCCACCGTGCCTTTCGGGACCAGCGGTAGTAGTAGCGCGGGTTATAAACCCACGCTACTACTAAGTTGATAGTAGTAGCGCGGGGTTTTAACCCTCGCTACTACTAAGCGATCTCACTGTGCCCCGGGACATGCCATAGTAGTAGCGAGGGGTATGAACCCGCGCTACTACTAAGTTGATAGTAGTAGCGCGGGTTTATACCCCTCGCTACTACTAAGTACAAGGTAGGTGAAATCTCCATATCCTCGGTCGAATCCCTCCTCTCTCCCTCACTCTCCCCCCTCTCTCCATAGGCTCTCCCATTCCGCTTCTCCCTCCCACACACGATTCCCTTCCTCATCCACCACCACCGCCGGCCTCGCACCTCATGCCTCCCCCAAATCCTGGGACCTCCACACCCACCGCAGCCCCCTCCCCCTCCTTCCTCCTCCTTCTCTGATGTTGGAAGGAGAGGCAGATCCAGCAGAGCGCCATCCATGGCGGCGGCCAGATCCTCCATGGACACAACCACAGGTGAGTTGTTCTTCCTACTCCTCTCCCTCCCTCTCTCTCTCTCTCTCTCTCTCTCTCTCTCTCTCTCTCTCTCTCTCTCTCTCTCTCTCTCTCTCTTCATCTTCCAGATCAAGCAGAGCGCCATCCATGGCGTCATCTAGGGTTTCGGCTCCAACTCCGGCGACCACCGGTGAGTTGCTGCACCTACTCCTCTCTATCTCTCTCTTCCTCTTCTAATTCTTATCTCTTTTTTGTAGCAGCAGCAAAGGAGAGGTGTATCACCATGGACGACTTCATCCCCTCTAGGATCAGCATCGACCATGGATGAAGAGGACGATGACGCCTAGCTAGCAGCAGCAGCCATGGCTGGATTTTTTAATTCCTAATTAGTTAGCGATGGCGAGGTGCAGACCCACGCTACTACTAGTTAGTAGTAGCGGGTTGTATCCACGCTACTACTAACAGACATAGTAGTAGCGCGGGTGGCACCCGCGCTACTACTACTAGTTAGCTGTAGCGCCTTATCAGTAGCGCGAGCACCCGCGCTACTAATGTACCTAAAACCCGCGCTGCTGCTAGGCTTTTCCCTAGTAGTGTTCGTATGTTAAAGGAGTTTCCAATGATATAATTTTCACATTATACATCTCATGTACTATTAATCTTGTCAATAGTCAAATTGGAAACCATCTCGAGTACAAATCTAGGAGTACGTACGAATCTAACAATATTGATTGGGCGTTGTTGAATGTTGATACCTTTTTGATCAAAGTAGAGATACTTTGACTACACATAAAACCTATATGTAAACTAGAAAGGATAGGAGGGAGTATATTGTACGTTCAAAAACGAAATGAACATTGAATACCCTTTATATATGATTTGCGGATGCCATGATCACCGGTTCAAAATTTTGAATCCGCCTTAGGTAAAAGGTGCCCCCACTCGTTCCCTCTCGATTTCATCTCGGGTTCCGGAGATATATTGAAAGAGGACTAGGGTGGGTACATGCGAATGATACTCGGCGGAATGTTCAAATGAGGCATGCGGGAGGATGAACTCGACTGGAGGGCGACATGATCGATGGAGAAGAGGGTTGGAGAGGAATGAGAAATAAGCAAACGCCACATGATTAAACTTGAACGGCTTAAATAAACAATAAGTTGTCTCGCTTGGCCTACATAGTGAAAGGCCTAATGGGCAACGCGAACCGACCTTTCGAATATGGCCGGAAAACAGGAAACCGACATGTGGGGCACACCCGTCGGGACGACGAGTACGACTAGTCGAATGGAGGAGCTGGCCCGACCTCCTCGCCACCGACAACCGTTCATGTGGGTCGTTGGGGCCAACAACGGGGCACAGCTCCAGCACCGCCTCTGGACACGGCGACCGCGGTGAGCGAAACGCTCATATCGTTGCTAGACACGGTCGGTTTCAGTGTGCCAAGGGTGGCATTAGTGCTGTGGCACGACCAACGACATGTTTGGTTTGTGCCCAAGGTTGCCCCGTCAAAGCATTGGGTAGCCAAAATTTTGGTTGAGGTATTGGTTGCCCATGATTTGGCCTTTATTGGCAAGAAAAATGAACTAGAGTTGGCTAGAGTTCATTGGCATGCCAAAGAAATGGCAACCATCCAAACAAAGACCAATCTTTGGGTCATGACCAAAATTTTGGTTGAGGTATTGGTTGCCCATGATTTGGCCGACATTGGCAAGAAAAATAAACTAGAGTTGGATAGAGTTCATTGGCATGCCAAAAAAATGGCAACCATCCAAACAAAGACCAATCTTTGGGTCATGACCAAAATTTTGGTAAGGTGCACTTTGGCCACAATCCAAACACACCCCAACACCCGGCTCGTCGAGGATGCACGGGGCGCCGCGACACGTCCGTGGAGTGGTGTAGCGCGGCCAACTGCATCCTATGGACCTGAGACCATGCCGGGTCGTCTTGCTTTTTCAATGACATGCGTCGATCGCATGTGAGCAAAGGGCATCTCCAACGTTGCCACGACCGCAGCTGACTACCCTGGCACACCAAAAACCCTTGTCCCTCGTGCCGTCGCACAGTGCGTTCCCAACCGGCGCCAGCTGCCCGCATTCATGCCGTCCGTCCATATGCCGTTGTTAAGAGGCTCGGGTTTATTTTATTTTTTTGTCCTATAAAAGTTCGAAATGTAATGAAAATCTGCCGTGTTTGCATTAATCTCGGTCGGTGTATATGAACTTTTACAATAATATACATATTGTAGGGGTACTAGCAAGATGCCCGTGCGTTGCACGGAAGATCAAGATCTTGTGGGAGAAAAGGATGAACGAGGGAAAGCCTTATCTGCAAATGTGGAGAGGAGAGCGGGTAAATTGTCATAGTTTCCTTCCTATCCATTAGATATAGATCGGACGGCCTATATTGCAGGATGACAGGCACACCATCATCACCAACTCTGCTTTTTATTGAACCAAGACAAATCTAACATGCGAAGTAAAATAAACACATAGGGTCTATACATACACAAATTATCTTAGGCACTCCAATAGTACGTCCACTACACATTCACGCATTTCACATGTTTCTACATCTACGGGAACCTACGAAAGGGTTAACGTAAATTGCCTCTCTCTCTCTCCTCCCCTAATTTTCATGGTGGTGGGCCCCTCCCTCCCCCCAATCTACAATCAACAGCTCACACGTTTCACATTACGTTAATTACGTAACTGGGATTATGTAGGTGTAGCATTACGCGTCCTAAAAACCCAACTAAGCCAACCTCCCAGCATATCGCGCGGGAAAAGACTCGGCCGCGCCGTTTTAGTCGGGATTATCGGATTACTAGAAGTAGTATCGATGGATCGCGCGAAGCAACAATTTTTTTTGAGGGGGCGAAACACCTAGTTTAAAAGGTAAAAAGGCGGTACACTCACAGCACTCCTGTCGTGGTCGCATTGCACCCCACACACATTCGGTCCTGCACACGGCTCAAGCAAACGAAACGTGCTTCGGCTTGCCTCTTCACTGACACGTGGGACTACACTTGGAGAAACCAACCATGCGCCAAACTCCCCCCACCCACCGCGCGAAAATCCTCCCCCCTCACACCAGAAAATTTCCCCCAAATCCGATTCAACTGCCCTTCGGCCAACTAGCCAATAATATTCCCCAAACCCCCCTCCCCCCTGTCCCCCTCCACTCCATTCGCTCAGCCAAAGCCGCCCTCCCCGCCGCACCAATACGTCGGCGCCGCGGTTCGGAGATCCTCTTGCTCCCATAGTACGCTCTCGTAGACTGCCGTCCTCTAGCCGCGCCGCCACCTCTAGCTACGTTCTTGTGGGCGCGCACGGCGGTCAGCGCCGCCACCATCGGGCGATGTTAGGTGTGGAGCGCATGGCGGTCAGCTTCTCCCATGGTATGCGCATTCTAGACCGAGGCCCGTTCATGTCGGTGTAGCGCTGAATGTTAGCCGATAGACATTGTTAATCTCACTTTGCTTGTCAAGTAGTTTATTGTCAATATGCTCGCTTAATAAGCTTCCTTGCCCTGTTCGCACTCAATCTGCTTAGCTGAGATGGCATGCCAAGGCCGATTAGTTGCTAAAATATCTTAATGAGGAGATTTTTGAGGGGCTCATCGGCCGAAGCTTCGAAAAGCAAGGTGAAGCGAGAAGGCCCAAATATAATTTGCCTGCGGAGGATTGACCGTGTGAATGCCCTTCAATGATTTCTTGAGAGTAGCGGGATTTATGATGATTTTTATGAATTAGCTGAGAATGCAGGCCTCACCGATTTCCTCCATAACCAAGCGAGCAGTATCTCTTACTCACCAATACTCTTGTGCAAAACTTCTACTATTATCCTAAGGAATCACCTCCTTGATAGAGTTTCATTTATATGATGTGGTTAAGAAGATATCACTAGATGAATTTTGCAAGGTTTGCAAAGTACCTTCGAGTACTTTAGAGAACCATCGTAAAGATGTGGATGGTTTATTGACACTATTACTATAGGAAACTAGGAAGGTTTCGATGCAGAATCACTAGCATACATTTTCTGTTTTACTACTTTGCAATATTTGCTATCGTTCATAATTGGTGCGGAAATTGTGGAAACCTTAGTGTTCTGATATTATGATTTTTGTTCCATGGTTTATTTTGTGATAACTCTGTTAGTATAGGCGGTATTATTGCTAAGCGGTTAAGTCTGAACCATACAAAAGGCCCCATCTTTGGAGGTATTTACGCTTCACGCCTTGCTGCACACTATAACATACCTATTAGGCACTATGAAAAAAGAAGAAAAATTGCTGCCCTGTTTACTTAGATTATAAGTCAGTGCATGATTTTATTATTAAGAATAGGGAAGGGCACTTAAATACAAATTGTTCTTTGATAAACATCACCTGAGACTATTACCTTTTGCTCCTTCCTTGTTTGATTTATCTACGATGCGTATCTCATTCATTGGTGGCCATTCCGCCTACGGAACCCTACATCGACCATAGAGGAGCGAACCACAATTTGATCCTCGACAATCTAATTACCAGTGGGATCGGAGATGATTGTCAGCAGTGGCATCGAGAGTCTTCATCTCGATCACCAACTACAACTATGGTTATCCGCGAGGCCATCCGTGGCAATAAACTAACAGGCCAAAGCCTAAGCTTGGGGAAATACGTATTTCTCACCGACATTACATTTATTTTCACACACTCATTGCTAGTTGTCGGTGCTCATACTCTTTCATTGTATTATCCATGCTAGTTTATTTTCCTTTTCTTGCTTTCTTCTTGTGTGTTTAATAAAACTTAAGAAAAAACAAAAAAATAAATTAGTGTAGCTTTTAGTTAAGTTTAGTTTTCTTCTGTAGTAGTAATAATTTAAAGAAAACCCAAAAAGATTTCCGTCCTTCTTTTTGCTTGTTGGGAGCTTTATCGTGTAAATAGTTTTTTTTTCTTTTCTTTTCTTTGGGGTCGATAGGAAGACCATAATTAAATTGTTGAAGTGGCTCTTATATGCATTATTGATTTAACCAAGAGCCCATATTGCCTTGTCTTCTCCTGTTTATTGAATGCTCGCAGATTCCAACTTAGTCAATGCATGCACTCTTATTATTTTCACATCGTTCGATGGTGCAAGTGAAAGGCAATATGATATATGATGGTGATTGAGATGAGAAGCTGGTATGAACTCGGCCTCTCTTGTTTTTGTAAATATGATTAGTTCATCGTTCTGATTCAGCCTATTATGAATAAACATGTTTGCAATGACAATTAGATTATAGTTGCTTGTGCCATGCTTAATTAGCTATGAGTTATAATGGTTTACCTTGTGTGCCAACATGCTATTAAAATGGTTGTGATGTGGTATAGTGGTGGTATCCTCCTTTGAATGATTTAAGTGACTCGACTTGGCACATGTTCACACATGTAGTTGAAACAAATCAACATAGCCTTCCGATGTTTATGTTCATGGTGGATTATATCCTACTCATGCTTGTACTCAATGTTTATTAATTTTAATGCATGTTCATGTTGTTGTCGCTCTCTAGTTGGTCGCTTCGGTCTTTTGCTAGCCTTCACTTGTACTAAGAGAATACTGCTTATGCATCCAATCATAAACCCCAAAGTTATTCCATATAGTCCACCAATACCTTCCTATATGCGGTATCTACCTGCGTTCAAAGTAAATTTGTATGTGCCAAACTCTAAACGTTCAAATGAATCCTGTTTTGTATGCTCGAATAGCTCATGTATCAACTAGGCTATGTATCTTCCATGCTAGGCGGGTTATTCTCAAGAGGAGTGGACTTCGCTCCTCACTCACGAAAAAATGGCTGGTCACCGGATGCCGTCCATGCTTTATGCAAATCAAATCGAAATAATTGTAAACAAAACTCCTGGGACTTTGTTGTTAGTTGGAGGCACTCATTGTTTCGATCAAGCCATGGTTTATGCTTGTTGGTGGTGGAGGAGTATAAACTTTACCATTCTGTTTGGGAACCGCCTATAATGTGTGTAGCATGGAAGATATCGCCATCTCTTGGTTGTTATGTTGACAATGAAAGTATGCCGCTCAAAATATTATTTATCTCTGCTTTAAAAACCTCTGGCACCTCTACAAATCATTGCTTCCCTCTGCGAAGGGCCTATCTATTTACTTTCATGTTGAGTCATCACCCTCTTATTAAAAGCACTAGGCGGAGGCCTGCTGTCATTTGCATCTATTACTATTAATTTATATTGGGTATGACTATGGCTGGATCTCTTTTACCATGAATTATAATGTCTAGTCAGTCTTTGATCTTTAAAGGTGCTCTGCATTTATGTTTTGCGGTCTCGAAGAAAGAGGCGAGATACCATCTTGTTATATCATATCATGATTCTTTTGAGAAAGTGTTGTCATCCAAGATTTATTATTATTGCTCCTAGTTGATTATGCCATTGATATGAGTAAACATGAGACCTAAGTGTTATTGTGAATGTGGTTAGTCATAATCTTTGCTAAAAACGAATGCTGGCTTTACATATTTACAACAACAAAAGCACGAGTTTGTAAAAGTTTTTCTTTATCACTTTCAGTTTATCAACTGAATTGCTTGAGGACAAGCAAGGTTTAAGCTTGGGGGAGTTGATCGTCTCGTCGTATCTACTTTTCCAAACACTTTGCCCTTGTTTTGGACTCTAACACATGATTTGAATGGAACTAACCCGGAATGTGTTGTTTTATTGAAATTGCCATGGTGTTATTTATGCGAGAAACAAAAGTTCTTGGAATGACCTGAAACTCCACGAAACTTATTTTTGGAAAATATTAAAAATCTTTGGAAGAAGAATCCACGTCGGGGGCCTCCACATCGACAAGGGTGGGCGCGCGCTTCTAGTAGCGCCCCCCGCCTCGTGGGCCCCCTGTTGCTCCACCGCCTCAACTCCAACTCCATATATTCGTGTTGGGAGAAAAAAAGAGAGAAGGATTCATCACGTTTCGTTCTGAGCCGCTGCCAAGCCCTAAAACCTCGGGAGGGCTGATCTGAGTCCGTTCGGGCTCAGGAGAGGCCGTCGCCGTCGTCATCATCAACCATCCTCCATCACCAATTTCATGATGCTCACCGCCATGCGTGATTAATTCCATCGTAGGCTTGCTGGGCGGTGATGGGTTGGATGAGATTTATCATATGTCGAGTTAGTTTTGTTAGGGTTTGATCCCTAGTATCCACTATGTTACGGGATTGATGTTGCTATGACTTTGCTATGCTTAATGCTTGTCACTAGGGCCCAAGTGCCATGATTTCAGATCCGAACCTATTATGTTTTCATGAATATATGTGTTCTTGATCCTATCTTGCAAGTCTATACACTACAAAAAAAATACACTTCCGTGATGATCGTGTTTGTCAGTAGCAGCGTTTTTTCATGCATGTACATCCATGACAAATTTATGACAGAATCAAGATAGTCATACGGTGGTTGTCATAGAAGTGTTCCATGACATTACCAAAATTATCATCCGCGAAGTGTCACTTCCATGATGATAAATCATGCGTCCGAAGTGCTTTCAAGGGTGACCGACCGTGGCATCCAAGTAACGGACGCCGTTAAGCTACCGGGTCGGATTTTGGTCCGATAACCCGTTAACAGCCCGACCATGGGAAATTTCCACGTGTAAATTTCTTATTGGCGGACAGCTCGTGTCGACTCATCGATGGGTGGATAAGGCGCCTATGATATGTCGACCGTGCCATGGCCCTGTGGCCCATTTAACGCATTGACTTGTGAGATTAACAGGCTGGCCATAAAACATTAACGGTCTCTTCACAAATAGCCCATTTTACGCGTTAACTCACGGCCCGTTAGTACCTAAAAAAATTTCTAACGTCATGTGGGTGTCGAATATAACACAGCCCATTTCACTTTCGGCCCATGTATGGCCTCACGATGTCTTCGGCCCATATGAGGCCTTCATATCTTCGGTCCTACGGGACCACGGTGACTCTAGCCATAATGAACAGTACTTTTCTTTATACCCGTTAACGGCTTGTGATTTACATGGGCGTTTCCTTCAATGTTAGCTTCGGCCTATTGGCGACCCATCGTTCTTGGGCTCCTTTTTGGCCCTCGATTACTTTGGCCCGTTCTTGGCTGTTCCCCTAATGGGCCAAATTTGGCCCATGGCAGAAATCGACCCGTTCTTGGCTGTTCCCCTAATGGGCCAAATTCAGCCAGGCAGGAGTCGGCCCGTTCTTGGCATGTTACCCTAATGGGCCATCGGCCCATGGCGAAGTCGACCCGTTTACGGCTGTTAACCCGTGCGCCTTTTCGGCCGTCCTATATTCGGTCCATTAACGACCCGTTATGCGTGACAATTAAGCCTTTGCTGTCCTCGGCCTGTTACCGTCTTGGGCGATACCAATTACATCCGATTCGGCCCATAGACCCATTTGTCGACGGCCGAGCCCACGATTCAAGCCCATTTATCGGCGACCGTAGGAGACCCATGGATCTCGGCCCGTATATAGCCCATGGTAGTTGCGGCGACTAGCAAACCAGGGAAAAAAAAGACTAGGAAATAAATAAGGCCAAAACTAACGCTAGGCTATTAAAGCGATTACAGATTACATCCACTCGGCATCAAAGATCGCTACTAGTGCAAATATAGAACACCCTACACTATACAAAAATGGCTTTTTGTTTTCTTGAGCGGTGCACGCACGTTAAGAATAAATTTTGTATCGCACCAAAACAAATTACAACTATATAACAAAAGGAAGGTTGGCATAAACTTAACAGTCTAGCAGATAAATGCACCACGAAGTTAAGCTCAGTTCATTTGACCTGGTATTCGTTTTCATCTGTATTGTCCGATGGAGCACCATAACCCTCGCCTTCATTTCCCTAGGCTCTGAACAACATAGCAAATGTCGATAGTCTGGTTTCAAAACCATGCATATCTTGCGACATTGAGCAATGTTTTTCCTTGTTTCTAAAGGGTCTGTTAGGGAATGGACTTGTGTCGGGCGAAGATACAACATTGCTTTGAGCTTGCATATCTTGATCATGAGGCAGTTTGGGCGATATTGCCTTAACAACCAACCCGTATTACATAGGAGCGTGCTTTTGGCACTATTAATGGACA
The DNA here is from genome assembly GCA_021605205.1 of Aegilops longissima. NCBI lineage: Eukaryota > Viridiplantae > Streptophyta > Magnoliopsida > Poales > Poaceae > Aegilops > Aegilops longissima. The sequence continues at coordinate 527,087,149 of CM038680.1, forward strand.
GTCTTGACCCTGCAGCAAGTGACATTGCGGTTATAGTTGCCTCGCCACCTTTAGAAGGTGGCGGTTCCTATTTTCCATAGCTAAGCTGAAAAGTTGAGGTTTTACATTAGTAGTACGAGCAGAAGATATTAAGGAGGCAAAACCAAACAAAATAGCTTTGGTCTATATATAGAACTTACAGGTGAACCCATGTAAAATATTAGTTGTATTTTATTGCAAAGTACATAATAAAACCAGGTTCCAAACATATGACCATGTACCATCGCTAATGTATTGTCTATTTCTTCACATTGTATTGAGGGCTAAGGATAAAGAGCGAAGTTTATAATCTGATAAGCATAGTATGACATCATTCATATCACAAAACAAGCGAGAAGCGGAACAAGCGAGGCAATTGTAACGTTGTGTGGGTAAGTCAACGGAACTAGATTACGGGTCAAGATCAAAGGAACATCACTCCTCTCTTTTAAACCTTGTAAGGTGCAATGATACGCTAAGACAATTGTGTATAAAATTGAAAAGAGTAATAGACATTGGCTGCAAACCATGCGATTCAAGGCACAAGTCGAGTAAGTAGTAGTTAAAAGGCATGAGGATTAAGGACTTACAACAGCGGCTTTGACGGTGTAGTCATGCCCTTCTTCTTGCTGGTGTGGCAGTCCTTGAAGATTTCCACAACATTTGATTCAGGTACTTTTTGGTCCTGCGGGCTTTCCTGCGCATTTGAACAAGTCAATATAGATCTGATAATATGGTACAGCGAAAAGAGTGAAACAACAGCTAATTACAAGAGCCTGCATTGTGCAATATAGCTACGAGATCTGTCGTTTGTTGGAATTTCACTTTAAATGCAGTTGGCCTTGTTCTTTGAGTTCACCTACAAGAAGATAGATTTGTGTGGCACATGCGTAAATAGGACTTCAACATGTGATCGATCAGATATATATAATGTACGATACTTGGATCGGACCGGTGTTTAATAAGGCCCTCCGGTCTTCATCGATATATTTTCCATTGGAGATGTTTGGGAAAGTTCCTTTGTTAGCCTTGCCTTCAAAGTGAGTTTTCCTCAAGTTATACCAATACTATCCTGAAGCGGACTTGAAAACATGCGTGCAAGCTTATGAGTTGCATCATCTTGGCTATCAACTTGAACCTCATCATTGAAAATTATGGGAGTCTCATTATCGACAACCTAGAAAGTATGGGACAGAGCAAGAGCGATATTACTAGTTTCCATACATAACCATACTTACAGATAAATGGTCGAGAAAGGTGTTGAAATGGGTTTCGTCTTTGTCATTCTGTCTTGAATCCATGTTGGGAGGATATGTACATGACACCTAAGACAACGCTGCCTCTGATACTAACTTGGCGAATCTGCAGCATCACGTGGCCTTTTAAACCTACCTCAAAGCGGATCTCCATTCTTCCTCCTCTAGATTTAGTTAACCTATCGAGCATTATCACGATGTTTGGCCAACCGCTGGGTCGGAACGGAATGCATGGTCGTGTTCATCGGGAGGGCTTGGACGGAACATGCGATGGAAACGAGGCCCGCGCATCGCATAACGGAGGAAACGGCCTTGTGTTCGACCGCCACGCTCAAACGGGATCCTGTTCATTGGGAGGGGTCCGCGATCGCAAAACGGATTTAAACGGACTTCCTACGGTTGAAACGGGGTCCTGTTGATCGGGAGGTGTGGCGCATCAAGAAAACAGACGGAACGAACCTCCTACAATCAAACGGGGTCCTGTTGATCGGGAGGGTGTGGCGCATCGCAAAACGGATTTAAACGGACCTCCTACGGTCAAACGGGGTCCTGTTCATTGAGAGGGTGTGGCGACCGCAAAACGGACTCAACGGATACTGTTCATCTCCACCGCCGACCTCCTCCACCTCCACGGCTCCTGCTCATCCAGCCTCCACGGGCTCCTCGCTCATCCAGCCTCCACGGGCTCCTCGCTCATCCAGCCTCCACCGCCGCCCTCCACCGGCCATCGCTCAACCACCCCTCCACCGCTCACTGCTCATCCAGCCTCCACACCACGGGTCCTGTTCAACCACCCTCCACGGGTACCCTCCACCATCTACTGCTCATCCAGCCCTCCACACCACGGGTCCTGCTCAACCACCCTCCAAGGGCACCCTCCACCGCTCATCGCTCATCCAGCCCTCCACACCACGGGTCCTGCTCAACCACCCTTCCACGGGCACCCTCCATCATCTACTATTCATCCAGCCCTCCACCACACCACGGGTCCTGTTCGTCTAGAGGCAACGCCACCGCCACTGCTCATCCAATCGATCGGCTTGCTTAGTAGCAAGATGGCGAATCGCCGATCGGGTTCGATTAACAACCATCGATCGATCGGTCGGGTTTAGTAACGCCAGAGTTCGCAGCAGCAATCGCCGGGTTCGATTAGAGCCCAATGCCTTGCTCGGGTTCAATTAGAGCCAATGCCTCGCACACACGCGCGTACGTGTACGAGAGAAACGCGCATTGCTTGGCCCCCGACCTCCCACCGTAACCGGGAACTCCCCGAAATTTTCCTCGCCCTCGCTTCTACCACTATTTTTTCCATCATGGACGGCCCAAAGAATGTCATGCAGCTACGCCTCCGGCCCGCCCAGGACGAAAAGCCCATTTTCTGTCATGATTTTTTGTCATAGAAGTAGGAGCCCACCACATCTATGATGATACCGGGTTTTGTCACAATTATCGTCATAGAAGTGTCATATGTATGACAGAAAAAAATTTCGTTCGGCCCAAAATGTCACGGATGTGTCTTTTTTTTGTTGCACCAACCTGCTGGCTCTCGAGATGATGTAAGCACATGCATGCTGAGAAAAACACTTCGTAGTCTTCATCGAAGGCACCGACGGTGGCCTTGAGAAAACGCCACAAAATTTTGTTTAAAGCAGCTAACCGCGTCATGGCGTCAGCGCGAGAGGCGTCAACGGTGGCCTCGACGGTGAGGTGCCCCTCCAAGATCTGGGGGTCGGCATGAATGGCAGCCATCGCGACCTCATCCGCGCGTGCGGCCGTGATTTGCTTCTCCGCTGCCAAATGCTCCTTGAGATCTTGGCTATACAGCATGCACCATGGCTTAGGGCGGCACTTATTTGGTGGAAGGGTCGGTGATTTTGGTGGAAGGTGTCGCGCTCACGCCGGCGGTCGGGGCATGCGGGATGTGGAAGGAGGAGGAGGATGGGGGTCGGGTGTGGATTACCTGCCTGGATAGGCGAGGCCGAGCAGCGTGAAGGAGGGTCGCCGGCAATGAGGCGGCGCTGCAAGCAAGGAGTGAAGGTTTCAACTTGGAACGGAAGGCGAAAGCAGGGGAAATGTGGCTTTTGGTAAGGGAGAGGGCGAGGAGGTAGATATTTCCGCAGAAGCTGAAGATTTGGAATTGCTTCAGCGAAAAAATGGCGCGCAAAGTGTCATCAGACACTGTCCCTTATTCAGAGCGGGTTGTGGACTGTAGCCGTCGCACCTTCTCGCGTAAGCCATATGCGTACTATACTCCGACAGTGCTCCAAGATATTTTGTGCTGCATCTCACACGGTTGGTTATAATAAACTATGTGGGATCTACTTGATTTTTCATCTTGATTTGAATTACATAATGGGGTCACAGCGGCCATGGACGGTGTTTGAATTGCTAGACCTTTTATCTGCAGTGAACATGCAACTATATGTGTGTCATAAAAGAATTGGAATTATTCGGGGGTTGTTTGGACATTTTTATGTATTAAGTGAGTTTTCAATGCATTTATGTGCATAATTCAAATTTGAACTACATGCACATGCTCCAGTGCATATAAATTGGTTGAAAAACCAAATCTTTGTCCTTGGGTGTATGCTTAGGTCCCGTGCAAGAAATGGGAATGAATGTCAAACACCCTGCCACCATCGCTCAGCCGCAAACATTGAGATACCTGGTTTTTAAATTCTAGTAATCCAAAACTCGTCTGAAATTCATGAAACTTGGCATGCTCTCATGGAGCGGCATTAACATGTCGTGATAATTTTTTTCCCATTTGGGGCAGGTTTGGGTATATGCTTCTCACAAACCAGAACTTCTCACAACAAGCATGATGGTTTCGGTAGGGAACGCCCCACCTTTGGGGACGAAACGATATCCATTGCCTCTTATTGCTTTCAAAATTTTTCTCGTGTCAACATAGAACAAGAGGAGTGTTGTGTTATTTTTTTTGATTTTCGGAATTCGTGTGGACATTGTTATGCATTAAGTGAGTTTTCAATGCATTTATGTGCATAATTCAAATTTGAACTACATGCACATGCTCCAGTGCATATAAAGTGGTTTAAAAATCAAATCTTTGTCCTTGGGTGCATGCTTAGGTCCCATGCAAGAAATGGGAATGAATGTCAAACACCCTGCCACCGTCACTCGACCGCAAACATTGAGATACCTGCTTTTTAAATTCTAGTAAATCCAAAACTCATCTGAAATTCATGGAACTTGGCATGCTATCATGGAGCGGCATCAACATGCCGTGGTAAATTTTTTGTCCCATTTGGGGCAGGTTTGGGTATATGCTACTCACAAACCATAGCTTCTCACAACAAGTATGATGGTTTCGATAGGGAACGTCCCACCTTTGGGGACGAAATGATATCCATTGCCTCTTATTGCTTTCAAATTTTTTCTCGTGTCAATATAGAAGGGTGTGTCAATTTTTGGGATTTTTTGGGGTTCGTTTGGACATTTTTATGCATTAACTGAGTTTTCAATGCATTTATGTGCATAATTCAAATTTGAACTACATGCACATGCTCCAGTGCATATAAATTGGTTGAAAAATCAAATCTGTTTCCTTGGGTGCATGCTTAGGTTCCATGCAATAAATGGTAATGGATTTCCAACACCAGGGCACCGTTGATTGCTAGCAAAACGTTGAGATACATGGTATTTAAATTCTAGTAAATCCAAAGCTCGTCTCAAATTCATGAAACTTGGCATGCTATCATGGAGCGGCATAAACATGCCGTGGTACAATTCTTGTCCCATTTGGGAAAGGTTTGTGTATATGCTTCTCACAAACCAGTGCTTCTCACAACAAGCATGATGGTTTCGGTAGGGAACGTCCCACCTTTGGGGACGAAACGATATCCATCGCCTCTTATTGCTTTCAAAAAATTTCTCGTGTCAACGTAGAACAATAGGAGTGTTGTGTCATTTTTATGATTTTCCGGGGTTCGTTTGGACATTTTTATGCATTAAGTGAGTTTTCAATGCATTTATGTGCATAATTCAAATTTGAACTACATGCACATGCTCCAGTGCATATAAATTGGTTTAAAAATCAAATATGTTTCCTTGGGTGCATGCTTAGGCCCCATGCAAGGAATGAGAATGAATGTCAAACACCAGGGCACTGTTGATTGCCGACAAAACATTGAGATACTTTATTTTTAAATTCTAGTAAATCCAAAACTTGTCTGAAATTCATTAAACTTGGCATGCTATCATGGAATGGCATTCGACATGTTGTGGTATTTTTCGTGTCCATTTTGAGAGAAGGCGCACTCAAATAATGACAACCAACAAATGCATTTTGAAAAAATAGCTGCCACTTTAATATCTCAAACGTTTGTATAATTAAAACCGAATGCGTTCTGTTAACCATTCACGTGACGACATGTGTTGGTTTTAATGGCTGTAGGAGGTGTCGTTCGGACAGCTGCTTGACCTTGACTGAACGGGAGGCGTGCGAGCGCAGTCCGGTGCGTAGGCTGACCGAAAGGCGTGCAAGTTGTTCAACGCAGGATCTGTGCAGCTCTTCAACGCAAACAGTTCAGATTACGGTATGCAAATTAAAGCCAGACTTCAGCGGTAAGCCAAGAGACACTGCGATTTTTCGAAATATGCAGCTAAAAATCATTAGCACTATCTATTTTTTGCAACTAAAATTATGTAATTAAGCATAGATTTCATTCATAGAGATTAAGCAGTCGTTCTCACCGAGAAGCGAGACATCCTTGGACCGCTGCCCGCCTCGCTCCCACTGGTCTCTATTAATGGCGCCGCCGAGCGGCCGCACCCCCCCATTCTCGCCACACACACAATCCTTTCTCTCCGCCCGCATCCTCGATGTTGCTCCGTGTCGTGAAAGCCGTCAGTGTACGAGGATGCCGCCGAAGCGCCCCATCGGAGGGAGTAGCGATGCCGGGGCTGCTGAAGCATTGGAGCACAGCGTGAATATGGAGATAGAGGTTTCCGTCGCCGCCGACGATGTGGAGAACGAGGCTGCCAACAAGTGGAGGCGGGTTGTGAAAGAACCGCAAGCGACTGCACCAGGCCTAGACTTCATCAACAACCTCCCCGATGATATGTTGATAGTCATGATATCCCTCTTCCCAATCAAATATGGTGACGCCTCCTATGGCTCCTCACCCCTGTCGACTTCCTTGACGCCCACAAGCTCTGCCATGGCTATCGCCAAAGCTTGGATGCATTCTCCCAGATCCTCGGCAGTCACCATGGCCCAATCAAAGGCCTTATCACGGGCAAGTTCTATTCCAATGGCAAGGACCGAGCCAAGCTTGACGAGTGGTTCCGATCCCCCGCCATAGATCGGCTCGAGAAGCTCAGTTTTAATGATGGGCATATGCGCTTGCTGCCAACATCCGTGCTCCGCTTCGCGCCCACGCTGCGCCTCGCCATGTTCATGAGCTGCCATCCCCCCTTAATGATGCGCCCGCTCTTTTTCTACCATGAGTGAAGCACCTTGAGCTCGTCGCCGTCCACATCCCAAAGGATGACATGGAGTGCCTGCTCCGCGGCTGTACTGCACTCTAGTTCCTTCGTCTTCAGGCGATGAATTGGTTGACTACCTTGCACATCACCTCCAGGACTCTCCGGACTATTTATGTGTGTTGCTGGCGCTGCAACGAGAGATCACAAAAGGTGGACCACAATATGGCCATCTAGGACACACCTTCACTTGAGAGATTACTTGTAGTTGATCAACAAGGTCCAACAAGAATCAATGTCATTTCTGCGCCGAAATTGAAAGTGGTGGGCTACTCGTCTGTCAAATACTACAACTTTCAGGTACAACAGTCGCCTTATACCTCTCCTTGTTGATATCAAAGTTGTTTCTAGTTTTTAAGATGTATGCTCGTCTGTCATCCAACGAAGCTTCACCCAGACTCTAGGCATAGTGAAGGTCTTGGCACTAGAATCTATCGGCCCCAACCTGGACCAAGTTGTCAGTTGCCTGAGATGCTTTCCGTGCCTGAAGAAGTTGTATATCGAGGTGATGTTCCTTTCTTGTTAAATGTTAACCATAAGGGAGTTCAATTTTTTGCACCTTTTCCCAAGTTTACAATGGCAATGTACTACGATTTCTGAAGGAATTTTGGAGGATTTTAGGACATACACCCCCACCCCATATTGGTTACTTCATTCATATGGTTACAATCGTCCATAAGCATTTCTCCTTTGGATTCGTCTGTACTAGTTTTCTTAGGGAATTTTTCATCCAATCCAACCTCTTGTGAAGAAGGCTACATGTTTCTAGATTGTAATGAAATACCCATGTTAATCATGCCAGATCGAAGATGGCACGTTGGTGCATTTTACAAATCCTGCATACCAAATGGGCGTGCAACAGTGTTCAAAGTTGCATGTAGGCACTAACACATTCTCTTCTTTTGCAGATAATAATAGGCCCGAAGGTGGATAATGTTTATAACGACAATCACATCGAATTCCTAGATCTGCATCTCACAAATATTACTTTGAACTCCTACCGAGGGACCTTACCGAAGATTACACTCGCCAGGTTCTTTCTTGCCAGAGCAAAGGTGCTGAGGGTACTGAGGTTGAACATGCATTTAATTAGGAAAGATTAATGGTATGATTATCAGAGCCGGCAGGTACTGCGGAATGGAAGAGCCTCCAAAAATGCCAAACTTCGTATTGGATGAGCATATGGCAAAGCAATTGGAAGTCATTGTGTCAAACCATACATGACTTGTTAGCGGCTGATCCCTTTTCAGAAATGACGCGGTTTGCAATGTTTGAATTTGGCTGTTGTAATCTTTGAATTTGAACCTTGCAATATTTATGGTATTTGTTATATTGAACCATTTCTGTTCTCTTATCTCAACACAAACAGTTCATCCGAGTGAACCGCATGTCGTATATCGCACACACCTTGATCTGGCTGACCATTTCTTCTGTGTTGCCTAATCACAAACAGTTCATGCGAGTGAACTGGATGTTGTACATCGCATACACCTTGATCTGGCTGACCGTTTCTTTTGTGTTGCCTAATAAAAAACAGTTCATCCGAGTGAACCGTATGCTATACATCGCACACACCTTCATTTGGCTGCCCGTTTCTTTTGTTCCTCCTCATCAAAAACGGTTAATTGAACTGAATTGTATGCCCTGCATCGCACACGCAACTAAAATCTGAACCGTGTTTGATGCATCCTCCATCACAAACGTTTTGCACCTTTTTTGATGGTTTTTATACACCACCGTGTGCGATTATTGCATCGCACACAGTTTCATCGAAGGGTCTCTGATCGTAGTGTCGCGTTAGTAGCATCCTGCAGTAGTGAATCAACCTACACATGCAATTCTAAGATTATAGTAGCGGAATGTAAATCATTGCATATGAAGGTAAAGGGGAGGAGTTTGGAGAGAGCAAATGCAATGTAGACACGAAGATTTTTCCCTGGTTCCGATAGGTGGTGCTATCGTACATCCACGTTGATGGAGACTTCAACCCACGAAGGGTAACGGTTGCACGAGTCCACGAAGGGCTCCACCCACGAAGGGTCCACGAAGAAGAAACCTTGTCTATCCCACCATGGCCATCGCCCACGAAGGACTTGCCTCACTAGGGTAGATCTTCACGAAGTAGGCGATCTCCTTGCCCGTACAAACTCCTTGGTTCAACTCCACAATCTTGACGGAGGCTCCCAAGTGACACCTAACCAATCTAGGAGACACCACTCTCCAAAAGGTAATAGATGGTGTGTTGATGATGAACTCCTTGCTCTTGTGCTTCAAATGATAGTCTCCCCAACACTCAACTCTCTCTCATAGATTTGGATTTGGTGGAAAGATGATTTGAGTGGAAAGCAACTTGGGGAAGGCTAGAGATCAAGATTTTTGTGGTTGGATTGGAATATCTTGGTCTCAACACATGAGTAGGTGGTTCTCTCTCAGAAAATGAATGCTGGAAGTGTAGGCATGTTCTGATGGCTCTCCTCACGAATGGAGGAAGGGTGGAGGGATATATATAGCCTCCACACAAAACCTAACCGTTACACACAATTTACCAAACTCGGTGGGACCAAATACTGAAACTCGGTCAAATCGATTTAGTTCAAAATGTGAACGTTAGGCTTTTCGGTGGGACCGACATGTCAATTCGGTGGGACCGATTTTGTTAGGGTTAGGGCATAACGTAATCTCGGTGAGACCGAACTCGATGAGACCGATTTCAGTAATAGGCAAATAGAGGGTTGGTCAGGCAAACTCGGTGGGACCGATCGCTCATTTCGGTTAGACCAAAACGTTACAAGGAGGAAACAGAGAGTTTGCATTGCAAACTCGTTGAGACCGAGATCCCTATCGGTGAGACCAAACTGATTAGGGTTTCTGGCAGTGGCTATGTCAAATGAACTCGGTGGCGTCGGATAGATCAAATCGGTGGGGCCGAGTTTGACTTTTGCTTTGGGACATATGTGGAATTGAGAAAGTGGTTGAGGTCTTTTGGAGCATATCACTAAGTATTTTTAGCAAGCAAGCCATTAAGCGACACCTCCTCCCCTTTTAATAGTATTGGCTTTTCCTATGGACTCATTGTGATCTTGGATCACTAAAATGAAAAATGTAGAGTCTTGAGCTTGAGCCAATATGGGTCCTTAGCAATTTGAGGGGTCCACATTCCTAGCCATGCCATGCCAATCATTGAACTTTCTGAAATGATCATCTTGAAAGAGTATTAGTTCAATGAACTATATGTTGTTAGGAATTACCAAAACTACCCAGGGATTAGCTGTACTTTCAGAAGGGAATGGAACACTTCCCTAGAACAAGAATTAAGCCATCATATGAATCAATCATGAGGTCATTGAGGGAGTCCCGGACTAGGGGGTGTCTGGATAGCCGGACTATCATCACGGCCGGACTCCAAGACTATGAAGATACAAGATTGAAGACTTCGTCCCGTGTCTGGATGGGACTTTCCTTGGCGTGGAAGGCAAGCTTGGCGATACGGATATGTAGATCTCCTACCATTGTAACCGACTCTGTGTAACCCTAACCTATCCGGTGTCTATATAAACCGGAGGGTTTTAGTCCGTAGGACAAAGAACAATCATACCATAGGCTAGCTTCTTGGGTTTAGCCTCCTTGATCTCGTGGTAGATCTACTCTTGTACTACCCATATCATCAATATTAATCAAGCAGGAGTAGGGTATTACCTCCATCGAGAGGGCCCGAACCTGGGTAAAAACATCGTGTCCCTTGTCTCCTGTTACCATCCGCCTAGACGCACAGTTCGGGACCCCCTACCCGAGATCCGCCGGTTTTGACACCGACATTGGTGCTTTCATTGAGAGTTCCTCTGTGTCGTCACCGATAGGCCCGATGGCTCCTTTGATCATCAACAACAACGCGGTCCAGGGTGAGGCTTTTCTCCCCGGACAGATCTTCGTGTTCGGCGACTTTTCACTGCGGGCCAATTCGCTTGGCCATCTTGAGCAGATCGAAAGCTACGCCCCTGGCCATCAGGTCAGATTTGGAAGTTTAAACTATACGACCGACTTCCGCGGAGACTTGATCTTTGACAGATTCGAGCTGCAGCCAAGCGCGCCGCACTGTCTCGATGGGCATGATCTAGCTCTGCAGCCAAACAGTGCCCTGGAGGCCGCACCAGTATCCGTTCCGACCCTTAATCCGGGACCGGATTCCCCGATCGAGGACGAGTGGTTGGACACCGCCTCGGGGGCTACAATCTCTACGATGATCGAGCCGAACTCCATCCCTGTCCTTTGCGAAGACCTCGACTCCAGGGTGCCGGACTCCTCTCCGGACTCCGAACCCTCCGCGCCCTTGCCAATCGAATCCAATTGGGCGCCCGTTATGGAGTTCACGGCCACGGACATCTTTCAGCACTCGCCCTTTGGCGACATCCTAAATTCACTAAAGTCTCTCTCTTTATCCGGAGAGCCCTGGCCGGACTACGGTCAGGAAGGTTGGGATGCGGACGATGAAGAAATTCAATGCCCACCCACCACCCACTTCATAGCCACTGTCGAAAGCTTACACGACGTGCTCGATTTCGACTCCGAAGACATCGACGGTATGGACGACAATGTAGGAGACAACAATGAACTAGCATCTATAGGATGCTGGACAACCTCATCCCATGATGTATACATGGTGGATACACCTAAAGGAAATGAAGACGAGGAACAACGGACGCCACGGCGATAAATCCTCGAAAAGCAGTCAAAACGGCAATGTAAACGCCGAACAAAGTCGTGCCTCAACAAAGACCCAGCCATAGAGCAGGGCGAGCCGGTGGACAACGAACAAGCTATCGAGCAATCGTCCGAACAAGACAAATTGGATAAACAATCCGTCCCCGGCGAAGACAACAGTCCGGACGATCTCACGCCGGACAAATCATTGGAGCAAAATGACCTCTAGAAAAGGCTCGTCGCCACTACGCGCAGCCTGAAAAAGCAGAAGCGGAAGCTCAAAACAGCGGAAGATGCACTCAAGATCAGATGGAGCAAAGTATTCAGCACCGCAGACAAGCACTGGCGACGAACAACGAACAAAGAGCTACCCGAAAAGAAAGCTACTGCCCGAATTCGACGAGGAGGCCTTAGAGCCCCCACAATTAAAAGGCAAGAAGGCCACCCGGTCGGATGGACGACCTCACGGCAAAAAGAGAGCGGCGAATGGTGCCGCACACAAGCCAATATGCGATCCGCATAAGGATTCACGTCAAAAGGATGGCCCAGTTAGGTCCATCTATGGGCCAAGAAAGCATGCTCATCAAAGCAATGCAACACGCCAAAATTCAAGATCACGGCACACCCAAATATAGGGCGCCAGACACCCCTATGTTTCACGACGAGGTGCTGGATTATGAATTTCAGTGGGATTCAAACCCGTAAACATAGAGGCATATGACGGAACAATGCACTCGAGTCTGGATTGAGGATTACATCCTCCACATACACATGGCTAGAGGAGATGATCTCCACGCCATAAAATACTTACCCCTTAAACTCAAAGGGCCAGCTCGGCATTGGCTTAAGAGCCTCCCCGAAAATACCATTGGAAGCTGGGAAGAGCTCGAGGATGCATTTCAGGCAAATTTTCAGGGGACCTATGTCCACCCTCCGGACGCAGACGATCTAAGTCACATAACTCAACAGCCCAGAGAGTCAACCCAGAAATTCTGGAACAGGTTCCTTACTAAAAAGAACCAAATATTCGACTGTCCGGACGCCGAAGCCTTAGCAGCTTTCAAACACAACGTCCGAGACGAATGGCTCGCCAGACACCTCGGCCAAGAAAAGCCAAGAACAATGGCCGCATTAACAAGCCTCATGACCCGCTTTTGTGCGGGAGAGGATAGCTGGCTAGCAAGATGCAGCACCAGCGACCCAAGTACATCCGAAATCAGGGATGGAAACGGGAAACCATGGCGCAACAAGGACCAGCGCCGGATTAAAAGGAACAGTCCAAAGAGCATGGCAGTCAACGCCGGATTCAAAAGCTCACGGTAGAACAACAAAAAACTGCCCCTTAAGGACAACAGCGATGAGCTATCCAACTTCAACAAAATCTTGGACAAGATATGTCAAATCCACAAGACTCTGGAGGCTCGCTAACCATACCCACGTAAATTGTTGGGTCTTCAAACAGTCCGCAGATCAACGCCGAACACAAGGGGCTCGACACACCAAGTGAAGATGACGACGAGCACCACAAGCGAGCCTCGAAAACAAAAAATTTCCCACAGGAGGTCAAAACAGTAAACTCACTTCACGTGATCAAAGGGAAAAAGAGCGGCGCCCACTAAAAAGCGCGCCGCACATCGGGTTGTCAAAACCAATCACCTTCGACCATCGTGACTATTCCGATAATATCCGAACGCAGGATGGACTGCCTTGATATTGGATCCTATAATCGACGGATTCCAATTTACACATGTCCTCATGGATGGCGGTAGTGACTTAAACCTGATATATCAGGACACAATCCGTGGGATGGGGATAAACCCAACCAAAATTCGCCGTAGCAACACCTCCTTTAAAGGAGTAATGCCAGGCCCATATGCCCTTTGCACGGGCTCCATACTGCTAGAAGTTGTGTTTGGTTCATCCGACAACTTCCGTCGCGAAAGGTTACTCTTCCATGTCGCCCCGTTTAAAAGTAGCCATCAAGCACTATTGGGACGTGAAGCTTTTGCCCGCTTTAACGCAATACCGGATTATGCATTCCTAACACTTAAAATGCCCGGTCCACGCGGAATCATCTCGTTAAAAGGAAGTATTAAGTGTCACTTGAGCACGGAAGAACGGGAGACTGCCTTGACAGCCCCATAGCTATCCGGCTCTGCTAGGCAAAGAACCTGAATCAGTCATTCAAACCTCGGACACGGTTAGACGAGTCCGGCGCCTACTAGCGGCATACCCCCATACGAGGGGCCGCATGCATGTATAACAAGAGACAATAAAGCTCAATTTTATTCAATTCTTCGAACCGTACTCTGTTTGTTTAATATTAAGTACATCTTTCGCACGATCCTTTTTCTTTCAAACTAAGTTCCTCTCTTTTACAGATGAACAACGTGCTACACCCGCCCGTGATACGGCACAACGGAGACAGCAGCGACGACGCAGAGGGACCCATTGCAAGGATTCTTTTCAGATTAAGACCCTGCGTAAACCTTTTTTCACTATCTCTTGTTGATATACATCCCCTCGGTTCCTCAATATAACCGAGGAGGAGGCTGGTGTTTTGGCATTGGCCGCACCAGAATTTTTTGCACGTACCTGGACACCAGGGGCTTAGGGCATTATTCTGCCCATTTTCATAAAGACCGAATACCTTAGGGAGTATTCGGCATCTCGAGTTAGGCCTTATATGCATCAGCTCCGAATCATGTCTTTGGTCAAATGTTGGGTTGCCCGGCTCTGTGTTTTGCTGCCTTACGCCCGCTTTCACGGCTAACGCGCACCGGAGAACTACTGCGATTGTGCCCCGGTTCGGCCGGGCGAGCACCTCAGTAGAGAAAGCCGAAAACTGACTGTCATGATATAGCGAGAGACTGGTCAACCACTCAACGACTCACAGGAATGTTTAGGATTCCTCCGCATTAACGAAGGACCGGTTTTCGGTCAGGCACATACGCACCCGAATTCGGGAGAGTGCGGTGCCCAGGGGCTATATAGTAGCCCCACCTCGAACTCCTATGGCTAAGTGAAAGTGATAAAGCATTATAGTCCGGTTGCTGGTTTGCTATGCTATCACCTCCTTAACAGGACCAAGACGTTGGATTAAGTGTGAAAAGCGCTTTTTGCAAACACCCCGCACTATGTGCGTGGGGCTAAAGCCAAGGACTGCCATCTTTCAAAGTTATATACACATCTACATAAACGGCCGACAGGAGTAGTTTACTACTTGAACGCACAAGTATAAAAAGCCCTTATATTACATTGAAACATTGTTTTCACAACTCATACATGTCATTTAAACATAATATCCTTCGAGCATGCGTCTCTATTAAACGAGCGCCCGCAGACTTCTTCAAAGTAGTGCTCGGCAGGTACTCGGCTTCTGTCCGAATCTTGGGATGCGACGTCAGTGGCCTTCATCTCTGCCCAGTATGTATTGACACGGGCAAGAGCCATCCACGCTCCCTCAATACACGTCGATCGCTTCATTGCGTCGATACGCGGCACCGCACCAAGAAACTGCTGCACTAAACCAAAATAGCTCTTCGGCTGGGGTCCGTCCGGCCACAAGTGAGTCAAGACATGCTTCATGGCAAATCCGGACAATCGGTTCAGCTCGGCCCATTCGGCCAACCGATCGGTCAGCGGCAGAGGATGCTCCGGACTATGGAATTGCGACCAATATAGCTCTTCCCTTCTGTGCCCCTTCTGGCCCCGGAAGTGCTCAATCGTGTCCGCAGCGCTCGCCGCCAAGTCCAGATAAGCATCCTCCGAACTCCACAACTTATCCAACTGAATATACTTTGGATCTGTATATTTCCTCCGCAGCAGAAACGGTTTTCCAGCCGCAATTGCCCGGCTTGACTCAGCTCCTCCTTGGCAGCTCTCAAAGCCGATTGGGCACTCTTGGATTCGGCGGCGGCCTTCTTTAGGCCCTCTTGTTCCACTTGACGTTCTTTTTCAAGAACCTCGCAGCGATCGGTAGTATTCCTTAACTTTTTGGCCATATCGGCCATCTCCTCTTTGCTTCGTCAGTGAGCAGCCCGTTCAGCTTCTAGCTCTTCGACCGCCTTTAAAGCGGCCGCATTACTAATTCTGGCTTGCTCTTTCGCTCGGGCGAGTTCTGCCCGCAGCTCCTCCACGGCAGCGGCACCATCTGCATTAAGCATACAAATAGTAAGACATGGGCGTCAAGCTCCCTTACAAGGTGTCCACATAGAGGTCGATACCTTGTGACTCGTCAAACCATTTATTGACCAGCGATGTCCGTGATCCGCCTCGTCAAGTTGCCGCTTTAGTTCGGCATATTCATCATCGGCTGGCCTCCGGACGCCCGCCACCTGTTTAGGAGCGGCGATATGTTATAATCGAGAATTTGATCTCGCACGTTGTCAATTTTGACAACATACCGAGTCTCAAGGGCTACTATCTATACATGGCGCATTTTATATGCATAACTGTCAGAAGGTACATCATTTTTTCGTACCTCAAACCCCGTCAGTAAGCTTCTGACGGCTTCATGCAATCCGCTCTCCGTGGATGCAATTCTTTCAATCACCGTACCCATTAGAGCACGGTGATCTTCTGAAATAGCCGCTCGCCCGAGCAGATCCTTCAACTCCTCCGACCACACGCCACTTGGGGGAACCCTCCGCGACGACACCTCCGGGTCGTCCGCTTCACATGAGGGTGCGACAGGTGGAGACGTTTCGCTCTCCATCATCTCCGGAAGAAGATCCTCAAGACGAGCTCACGAGAAGGGCTGAGGTCCGAACTACAAGGTACAATTTCGGTTATCTTCATGAATAAATACAGGGATGTTCCTTATCTACAAGACCCCTTCTTATTACTTACGGCTCGCTGGAGGGCTGATCCCCTCAGGGAAATAATGCGGCTGGGTTACTTCCCAGCGCGGACTCTCCGCCAAGATTCCTTCCCTCTTTGAGGCCTTGACCTCCGGATCTTCCGAAGCGGTCCTCTTCTCTCCTCGGAAGGTGGGACTCTTAATCCCTCCTTCCTTGATAGCCTCCTTCGTGGAGGCAGTTGCTTCCCCGCTCCCCCCTTCGCCTTCTTCAAAAGGCGCAACCTTCAACATCTTGGTCAGCATGGGATCCGGCGTGGTCTCGGGGAGGGGAGCCGGACACCTTATTAACTTTGCCTTGGCTATCCACTCCTGTTCAAGAAACGGCTCCTTTAAAGGGCATATATATAAAATAAACGAATGAACAGCTTGTCCGGTTACAGGACTGCTTACTTGAGTATCTGGGCGATTGCGGCTTAGTCCTGCGTCCTCAGTCAAGTCCGGACACTTCTCTTGTGATCCGAAGAACAGTTTATACATCTCCACGGGCGTCGTGCCCATAAAATTTTGGAGAGCTCGCGGTCCCTCCGGATTGAATTCCCACAAGCGGAGGGGGCGACGTTTGCAGGGCTGAAGGCGCCGGATCACCATAACCTGCGCCACTGCGACCAGATTGACCCCTCTTTCCTGGAGGTCTCGAATACGGCCCTGCAGCAAGGGGACGTCCTTGGACGGCCCCCAGTCGGGCCCCTTGTTGACCCATGATGCCAGCCGCTATGGTGGACCCGAGCGGAAGGCAGGGAGCGCCGCCCGATCATCTTTGGCTCCACCTTGAAGGTCTTGAGCCACAATCCAAAGTGGGGGGTAATATGGAGGAAGGCCTCACATACGAGAATGAATGACGAGATATGGAGGATGGACTCCGGACTCAAATCATGGAAATCAAGCCCATAATAAAACATGAGCCCCCGCACGAAGGGATCCGTCGGGAAGCCTAAACCCTGAAGGAAGTGGGACACGAACACCACGTTCTCGCCGGGCTCAGGAGTGGGAATGACCTGCCCTCGAGCAGGCAGCCTATGCGAGATCTCGCCGTTAGATACTGGCGCCGCGTAGCTTTAGCACATCTTCTTCGCGGACGGAGGAAGACATCCATCGGCCGGCTGGTCGGATCCGGACATCGCCGAAAGTCCAAGCACCTGAATCAAGCTTTGGGTGTTGGAACTCGGGCGAGGCGAACTCGATGGAGGGTGTAAAAGAAGAGGGCCTTGGTCTCATTATAAAGAGGTTGAATACCAAGAGCCCACCCGTGGTCGATTAGGACTCGCCTCGATAGAGGAGGCAGCCAACGGGCACGGTTGGGTTACCCACGTCCGTATTGATGAGAATCCTGAATAAGGGGCACGATCTATGCTTTGATAAGACGTGCCAAGGAAACCGCCTCGCTAAACACGCTGAGGTGGAACAATAGAAAACGATTCATATAAAGGCCTGACCGTGGTGTGATGTCACGCGCTGAATACGCCAGCAGATCTATGCAAAAATTATTCTCTCTACGGTGTTATGTGGAACTTGTTTTGCGAGCGGACACTATCCTTGTGTTCACAACCTTCTATGAAGTATTCGAGGAGGAACCCGCCGCAATGCCGAAGACAATCAACGCGCGGACTCATCGTCATTGAAGCCTGGTTCAGGGCTACCGAGGAGTCCCGGACTAGGGGTGTCCGGATAGCGGACTATCGCCACGGCCGGACTCCAAGACTATGAAGATACAAGATTGAAGACTTCGTCCCGTGTCCGGATGGGACTTTCCTTGGTGTGGAAGGCAAGCTTGGCGATACGGATATGTAGATCTCCTACCATTGTAACCGACTCTATGTAACCCTAACCTATCCGGTGTCTATATAAACCGGAGGGTTTTAGTCCGTAGGACGAAGAACAATCATACCATAGGCTAGCTTCTAGGGTTTAGCCTCCTTGATCTCGTGGTAGATCTACTCTTGTACTACCCATATCATCAATATTAATCAAGCAGGAGTAGGGTATTACCTCCATCGAGAGGGCCCGAACCTGGGTAAAAACATCGTGTCCCTTGTCTCCTGTTACCATCCGCCTAGACGCATAGTTCAGGACCCCCTACCCGAGATCCACCGGTTTTGACACCGACAGTCATCTTATGGATCTAGAAGTAAAGATGACAACACTTAGATCTATGCATTATGCATAGCTAGGGGCATAAAACCATAGCGCTTGTTGGGAGGCAACCCAATGAATAAAATTTATTTTTATATTTTTCTTTCTGTTCTTGAGTGTTTGCACAATTATGCTACTGTTATGATTGTGTTTTTATGTTTTAGTTAGTGTTTGTGCCAAGAAAAGCCTTTGGGATCATGTTGGGTGATAGTTGATTTGATATTGTTGAAAAACATAAACTTTGTGCACCAGTCACATAATTATTAAAAATACAGAAGCACGATAAAATTCTTATTTTTTTACACAAGATTGATATACAAATTCTCCACATTATAATAATTTTTTAGAATTTTTGGAGTTAAAGAAGTACTCGAGGTTTTCAAATTGCTACAGACTGTTCCGTTTTTGACAGATTCTGTTTTCTTTGCATTGTGTGCTTATTGGAGGGTATAAGCCATGGTAAATTTGTAATATAGTAGATATAATGCAAAAATAAAATATGAATGGGTTTGCAAATGTACTTAGACTAGTGATTTGCTTTGTCATACTAACGGATCTGACGAAGGTTTTGTTGAGTTTTGTGACACTGAAGTTTTCAAGTTTTGGGTGAGATCACGATGCATGAAGGAATAAGGAGTAAGAAGCGCCTAATCTTGGGGATGCCCCATGGCATCCCAAGCTATTATCTAAAAGAGAAGCAAGCAACTAAGTTTGGGGATGCCCCTGAGTGGCATCCCCTCTTTCTTCTAACGACCATCGGTATTTTACTTGGAACTATATTTTTATTCGTCACATATCATGAGTTTTGCTTGGAGCATCTTGTATTATATGAATCTTTGCTTGTTTTGTTTTTTAGTTTAAGTCAAGTATCCTTGCCGAACACACCTATGTGAGAGAGCCAAAATATTCTATGATTTGTTACAATTTCTCTATGTGCTTCACTTCAATTTTTTGAGCTATGGAATTACTCTAGTGCTTCACTTACATCTTTTGAGCATGGTGTGCTTTATTATTTTTGAAGAAATGCTCTCATGCTTCACTTAAATTTATTTGAGAATTAGTAATTTTGGAAGAAATTCTCTCATGCTTCACCTATATTATTTTGAGAGAAGAAAATTTTATGCTCATGTTATTCACTTAGATTCGTTTGAGCTTTTAAAAACAACATATGAAACTAGTCCCAGTGTGATAGATATTCAAGAGGGATATAATAAAAACTTTCATGAAGATCATTGGACAAAATACACTTGATTCTTTGTAATAGTTTTGTGATATGATGATAGAGATATGTGAGTCATGTTGATGAGTAATTATGGTTTAGTAAGAATATTGATCTTAAGGATTGTGATTCCCTATGCAAGCACGAAAGTCAATAGTTATGCAATGAAATTACATCCTAGTTGTGGTGCATTATTTGGTGTTAGTTATGCTTAATGCTCGCTTATGAGATTTTCCGTTTCTTGGTTGGATGCTTCTCAATCTTTTGCTAGCCTTCACTTGTACTAAGTGGGATTACTACTTGTGCATCCAAAATCCTTACCAGTTTTGCCATATGAGTCCACTATACCAACCTATATGTGGTATTCTTTTGTTGTTATAAGCAAATTTGTATTTGCCATCTCTAATCTTGAAAATAAATTTCCTTTTTGTGTGCTCGTACCGCTCATGAAACGGTAGGGGGTGGCTGATATTTTTCCATGCTAGATGTGTTATTCTCAAGATGAGTGTTTATTCACTTGTCATTGCACGAGAGTACGACAAAGGTATTAGGGATGCCCGGTCCTAAAATGAAATATGAATTTACTTTATGTTGTCAAATATAAATTCCTTGGAAAGTGTTGGTATGGACGACACCCGTGGATTCGGTTAGCCGTGGAATGTGAAAGTATGGTGGAAAAAGGAATAAACTTTATTTTCTGTTTGGGAACCGCCTATGATATATCTAGCATGGAAAGTATTGGGAACTACTCGATCGTTTTCATTGACAGGAAAGGCATGCCACCCAAAATGTTTTATCTCTATCTTTTTTGCTTTGAGCTCTGGCACCTCTACAAATACCTACTTCCCTCTATGAAGGGCCTTTCTATTTACTTTATGAAATTTTTATTTTTATTTTGAGTCTCCACCTAAGGGGCACTATGATCGTACTTGAGCATTGGGTGTAGCTAATTTGCGAGTGTGTTTCATGAATGGATTAATGATTGAGCATAATGGGCTAGGGCTAACTTGCTTTAGTGTTGATATTTTGAAAGACATGGTTGCTTGTTGATATGCTTGAGTATGGAAGTCTTCATGTCAAAACTAGACTATTTCCTTGAACCATATAAAAGTCCAAATGTCCATGCTACTAAAGAAAATAATATGTGATGAACATGATAGGCAGCATTGCACATCAAAAATTCTGTTTTTATCATTTACATACTCGAGGACGAGCAGGAATTAAGCTTGGGGATGCCGATACGTCTCCAACATATCTATAATTTTTTATTGTTCCATGCTGTTATATTATCATTTTATAGCAACTTTATATCATTTTTTGGGAGTAACCTATTGACATAGTGCCCAGTGCCACTTGCTGTTTTTTGCTTGTTTTTTACTTCGTAGAAAATCAATATCAAACTGAGTCCAAACGCAGCAAAACTTTTTGGAGAATTTTTCTGGACCAAATGACACACGATGGGCCAAAAGAAGTACCAGAGGGGGGCTCCGAGGGGAGCACAACCCACCTAGGCGCACTCTGGTGGGTTGTGCCCACCTTGGCCGCCTCCCGCGCCGCCTCTTTGCTCTATAAATACCCCAATATTTAAAAAACCCTAGGGGAGTCGACGAAACACAATTCTAGCCGCCGCAAGTTCCAGAAACCATAGATCCAATCTAGACACCATCACGGAGGGGTTCATCATCCTCATTGGTGCCTCTCCGATGATGCGTGAGTAGTTCATTGTAGACCTACGGGTCCATAGTTAGTAGCTAGATGGCTTCCTCTCTATCTTTTGATTCTCAATACAATGGTCTCTTGGAGATCTATTTGATGTAACTTTTTTTGTGGTGTGTTTGCTGGGATCCGATGAACTTTGAGTTTATGATCAGATCTATTTTATCCATGAAAGTTATTTGAGTTTTGATCTCTTATATGCATGATTACTTATAGCCTCGTATTTCTTCTCCGAATCTTTGGTTTAGTTAGGCCAACTAGATCAATTTTTCTTGCCATGGGAAGAGGTGCTTTGTGATGCGTTCGATCTTATGGTGCTCAATCCCAGTGACAGAAGGGGAAGTGACACATATGTATCATTGCTATTAGGGATAACAAGATGGGGTCTATTCCTACATGAATAGATCTTGTCTACATCATGACATCGTTCTTATTGCATTACTCCATTTCTCCATGAACTTAATACACTAGAAGCATGCTGGATAGCGGTCGATGTGTGGAGTAATAGTAGTAGATGCAGGCAGGAGTCGGTCTACTAATCCTGGACATGATGCCTATGTAATGATCATTGCCTGGATATCATCATAATTATTTAAAGTTCTATCAATTGCCCAACAGTAATTTGTTTACCCATCGTATGCTATTTTTTTCGAGAGAAACCACTAGTGAACGGCCCGTGGGTCTATTTTCTCATTATATATTTTCAGACCTACATTGTTATTTTCCTTTTCTTTTATTATCAGATCTATTAATCCAAAAACCCAAAAATATCTTGCTGCACTTTTCCTTTATTTATTTTATTTTGCTTTGTTGCGAGATATATTTAACCAATCTACTACAAATTTATCTATCTTTTTACCCTGGAGGGATTGACAACCCCTCTTACACGCCGGGTTGCAAGTAATTGTTCTTTGTGTGCAGGTACCATTTACATAGTGTTGCGTGGTTCTCCTACTGGTTCGATAACCTTGGTATCATCACTGAGGGAAATACCTACCGTAGCTGTGCTACATCATCCCTTCCTTCTTGAGGAAATACAGACGTAGTTCAAGCCGTATCACCGCCTCCTGTTCTTCGTCAGGAAGGCTGATCTGGAGTCCGTTCGAGGCTCTGGAGAGGGGGTTCGTCACCATCATCATCACCAACCTTCCTCCATCACCAATTTCATGATGCTCACCATAGTGCGTGAGTAATTTCATCGGAGGCTTGCTGGACGGTGATGGCTTGGAAGAGATCTATCATGTAATCGAGTTAGTTTTGTTAGGGTTTGATCCCTAGTATCCACTATGTTCTGAGATTGATGTTGCTATGGCTTTGCTATGCTTAATGCTTGTCACTAGGGCCTGAGTGCCATGATTTCAGATCTGAACCTATTATGTTTTCATGAATATATATGTGTTCTTGATCCTATCTTGCAAGTTGTAGACACCTATTACGAGTTATGATCCGCGTACCCCATGGTGACAATAATTTGGTTTTTTTTCCAGTGATTACCGTAGTTTGAGGACTTCATGTATTCACTAAGTGCTAATGCTTTGGTCTGGTTCTCTATTAAAAGGAGGCCTTAATATACCTTAGTTTCGATTAGGACCCCGCTGCCATGGGAGGGTAGGACAAAATATGTCATGCAAGTTCTTTTCCATAAGCACGTATGACTATATTTGGAATACATGCCTACATTACATTGATGAATTGGAGCTAGTTCTGTGTCACCCTAGGTTATAACTATTGCATGATGAATATCATCCAACACAATTATCATTGTCGATCCATTGCCTACGAGCTTTTCACACATTGATCTTTGCCAAGTTACTTTCGTTGCTACTTCTGTTACAATAACTACAAACTGCCACTGTTATCGTTACTTCCATACTACTTTGCTACTAAATACTATGCTATAGATATTAAGTCTTTCAGGTGTGGTTGAATTGACAACTCAACTGCTAATACTCCTGAATATTCTTTGGCTCCCCTTGTGCCGAATCAATAAATTTGGGTTGAATACTCTACCCTCGAAAACTGTTGCGATCCCCTACACTTGTGGGTTATCAATACCTTTTTCTGGCATTGTTGCCGGGGAGCATAGCTCTATTCTCTAAGTCACTTGGGATTTATATCTGTTGATCACTATGAGGAATTTGAAAGATACCAGAACCAAAAAGTTTCCCTCTACTACGAGGGGAGGTAAGGAACTGCCATCTAGCTCTGCACTTGATTCACCTTCTGTTTTGAGTAAGCTTGCGACGCCTACACCTGCTATTAATTATGATATGTCGCAAGTAATTGATGATGCTACTTCTGTTATGCATGATTCGTATGATGATACTACCAACTTGCTTGATAATACTGTGCCACTGGGTGAATTTCTTGATGAACAACTTGCCAGAGCTAAGGATATTGAGAATGCTGAAACTGATGATATTTCTGAAACTGATGAAATTATTTAAACTGAATACTTTGAAACACCTGTTAGACCTAGCTCTCCTAGATATGAATTGCCTGTTATATCTGAGGGTTATGTTGTGGATGGAGAGGTAGCTAGGGACTTTCTTGCTTGTAAGGATAGAGATGATCTTAAGAAATTACTATGCAAGTGGAAAGAAAAATCTTTGAATGCTAGAATGCAATATGATCCTACATTTGCTACTTCACCTATATTTGTTATTGGTAAGGATTACGAATTCTCTGTCGATCCTGAGTTAATTACGTTGGTTGAATCTGATCCTTTCCATGGTTATGAATCTGAAACAGTTGTGGCACATCTTACTAAATTGAATGACATAGCCACCCTGTTTGCTAATGAGGAAAAAAATCGCTATTACTATATTCTTAAGTTGCTTACTTTCTCATTAAAGGTTGATGCTAAGATATGGTTTAATTCTCTTGCTCCTGGTTGTGTGTGTAGTCCCCAGGATATGATATATTACTTCTCTGAAAGATATTTTCCTCCTCATAAGAAACAAGCTACTTTACAGGAAATATTTAAAGTTGTGCAAATTGAAGAAGAGAGTCACCCACAAGCTTGGGGTAGGCTTCTCCAATTACTTAATGCTTTGCCTGATCATCCTCTCAAAAAAAAATGAAATACTTGATATCTTTTTATAATGGACTAACCGATGCTTCTAGGGACCACCTAGATAGTTGTGCTGGTTGTGTTTTCAAGGAACGAACTGTGGAACAAGCTGAAGTACTATTGAATAATATATTGAGTAATGATAATGATTGGACTCTTCCTGAACCACCTCCTAAGCCAACTCCAAAGAAAAGAGGTATTCTATTTCTCTGTCCTGAAGATATGCAAGAGGCAAAGAAATCTATGAAAGAAAAAGGTATTAAAGCTGAAGATGTTAAGAATTTATCACCTATTGAAGAAATACATGGTCTTAATACCCCGACATAGGTAGTAGAGGTAAAATATCTCTATAGATTTGATGAAGGTGATATTCCTTATAATAAATCTGCTAGTCAATGCTTGGATGAATTTGATAACTTCATTGTTAAACAAGAAAACTTCAGTGCATATGTTAGTAGACAATTGAAAAGAAAAGCTTTTATGCTTGAACGCTTGGGTGACTAGATGTGTAGAATTGTTAATGATCTCAAGATTTTTAGTAAACATGCTTCCATGGTAAAAACTCAAGCAGAACAAGTTCTCAAAGCACAAAATGATTTGCTCAATGAAATGAATAATAAGATGAATGATCATGTTGTTAGAGTTATGACTAGACATGGTAAAATGACTCAGGAACCTTTGTATCCTAAGGGCCATCCTAAGAGAGATGTGAAAGACTCTCAGAGAATTAATACTGGCGCACCTAGGCCTCCTGGTAATAAAAAAGAAAAAGAATGATGATAGGACTTTGCATGCTTCTAGTGAACCTGTTATAGACACACCTGAGAACCCAAATGATATTTCAATTTCTGATGCTGAAACACAATCTTATGATGAACATGAACCTAGTAATAATGATAATGATGATGTTCTTGTTGATGCTCAACCTAGTAATGTAATGATGTGGAGATAGAACCTGTTGTTGATCTTGATAACCCACACCCTAAGAATAAAAGATATGATAAGAGTGACTTCATTGCTAGGAAACATGGTCAAGAAAGAGAACCATGGGTTCAGAAACCCATGCCCTTTCCTCCTAAACCATCCATGAAAAAGGATGATGAGGAATTTGAGCGCTTTGTTGAAATGCTTAGACCTGTCTTTTTGCGCATGCGTTTGACTGATATTTTGAAAACGTATCCTTATGCTAAGTATATGAAAGATATTCTTACTAATAAAAGAAAGATACCGGAAGCTGAAATTTCCACCATTCTTGCTAATTATACATTTAAAGGTGGAATACTAAAGAAACTAGGAGATCCCGGCATATCAACTATACTATGCTCCATTAAAAGAAACTATGTTAAAACTGCTTTATGTGATTTGGGAGCTGGTGCCAGTGTTATGCCCTTCTCTTTATAGCATAGACTTGACTTGAATAAGTTGACACTGAGGGAGTCCTGGACTAAGGGGTCCTCGGGCGTCCGGGCTATGTGACGTGGGCCGGACTCGTGGGCCATGAAGATACAAGACGAAAGGCGTTCCCCCGTGTCCGGATGGGACTCCCCTTGGCGTGGAAGGCAAGCTTGGCATTTGAATATGAAGATTCCTTTCTCTGTAAACCGACTCTGTACAATCCTAGCCCCTCCGGTGTCTATAAACCGGAGGGTTTAGTCCGTAGAGGCAAGGATAATCATAATCATACAGGCTAGACATCTAGTGTTTAGCCATTACGGTCTCGAGGTAGATCAACACTTGTAACCCCTATACTCATGAAAGTCAATCAAGCAGGAAGTAGGGTATTACCTCCATTAAGAGGGCCCGAACCTTCGTAAACATCGTGTCCCCTGCCTCCTGTTACCTTCAATCCTTAGGCGCACAGTTTGGGACCCCCCTACCCGAGATCTGCCGGTTTTAACATCGACATTGGTGCTTTCATTGAGAGGTCCACTATGTCGTCATCGAAAGGCTCGATGGCTCCATCAATCATCTACGACGATGCGGCCATGAAGGAGACTTTTCTCCCCGGCCAAATCTTTGTATTCGGCAGCTTTGTACTGTGGGCCAACTCGGTTGGCCATCATATCAGCTTTGGAAATCTGAACTACGTCGCTGATATCCGAGGAGACTTGATCTTACAAGGGTTTGCGGCCCCAACCACCGCTCCGGCCCTAGACCCGGAGCCTGCCACCAGGTTCGAAGACGGGTGTCTAGAGCCCGCCGGACTCTCTGTAGTTGTAGAGCTCAACCCTGGAGAACCAGAGGGGATATCATCAAGGGCAGGCCTAGAGTTTCGTCAGGTTTCCTCGGTCATCATACGGCCGGATTCTCCTCCGGACACTAGCTCCGAACCCTCGAAGTTCGCGTCATGTGAGCTCAGCCAGGGAACTTCTGTCCCGCCTTACTCTACGGGCTCGCGCTTCCCCGTCCAAACCTCACTCTTAAACGAAGCCTCAGACTTGATGCAATCCCTCGCCATCACAGAGGAACCTCTTCCGAATTGCACCCAGCCCGGACTAGGGGCTGAGAGCGCGGAATATTACATCCCACCCACCACCCACTTCATAGCCACTGTTGAGGACTTAACCGACATGTTCGACTATGCTTCCGAAGACATCGATGGCATGGACGACGATGCCGGAGATGAGCAAAGACAGAAACCGCCATTCACCGGATGCTGGATGGCCACTTCCACATATGACGTGAACATGGTGGACACACCCAAAGAGGATGACGACGACGGCAAGAAGGATCCGTTTGAGGACAAACCTGCTGAAGCACCTCCAAAGCGTCGATGTCAGCGGCGCCACTCTAAATCGCGTCATGGAAAAGATAGCAATACCGGCACCGGAGACAATGACACTCCGGAGAACGCCGAAGACCAAGAAGACCCCATCGAACCAACATACGAATAGGATGATCGGGAGGACGGGCAAGTTGACCCTGACCAGCAAGCAGGGAACGAAGACTCGGAGGATAGCAACTATCTACCACTCTCTGAGGACAACGCGAGCCTCGACGACGAAGATTTTATCGTGCTAGAGGAAACCGTTGAACAAGAGCGCTTTAAGCGTCGGCTAATAGTCACGGCAAGAAGCCTAAAGAAGAAGCAGCAGTAGCTAAAAGCTGACCAAGATCTTCTCAACGACAGATGGACTAATGTCCTGGCAGCCAAAGAATACGGCCTCAAACACCGAACAAAGAGTTACCCGAAGCGTAAGCTGCTACCCCAATTCGACGATGAGGCGCTGGAGCCCATACCACCCGCACATAACTCGGCTGACGGACCTGACCGACCACCACGTGGCCGGGACACAACGACAACCCAAGCCGAACACCAGCCCGCGCCACCCCGCTGTAAAAGCAGAGAAACAACAGCTCGGGGATACACTTATGACCTATGTCAGGACCTGGACAATAGAGCCGGTAAGACCAGGTCAATCTACAGATCAAGGGGGCATGCCCAAGCACGAGAAGACGGCCATCAGGCCTGGCGCGACAAACACAACCTCACCAGGGCCAAAAACCGCATACGGACTTCATCTGAACTGCGCCGTGACGTTGCCCGATACAGAGGCGCCGCACATCCCCTATGCTTCACCGATGAGGTAATGGAGCACCAGTTCCCAGAAGGGTTTAAACCCGTGAACATCGAATCATACGATGGCACAACAGATCCCGCAGTATGGACTGAAGATTTTCTTCTCCACATTCACATGGCATGCGACGATGATCTACATGCCATCAAGTACCTCCCCCTAAAACTAAAGGGGCCAGCACGACACTGGCTGAACAGCCTACCAGAAAACTCTATTGGTAGCTGGGAAGCCTTGGAGGACGCATTCAGAGACAACTTCCAAGGTACCTATGTTCGGCCCCTAGACGCCGATGATCTTATTTACATAATCCAGCAACCCGGAGAATCAGCCCGGCAGCTCTGGACCAGGTTCTTAATCAAAAAGAACCAGATTGTGGACTGTCCGGATGTTGAAGCCCTCGCGGCCTTCAAGCATAGCGTCCGAGATGAGTGGCTCGCCCGACACCTTGGCCAAGAAAAGCCGAAGTCCATGGCAGCCCTTACCGCACTTATGACCCGCTTTTGCGCGGGAGAGGATAGCTGGCTCGCCCGTAGAAGCAATAGCACCAGCGACCCTGGCACCTCCGAATCTAGGAACGACAATGGCAAGCCATGACGCAACAAGCACAAGCGTCGAAACAATAACGAAGGAACCCAAGACATGGCGGTCAACGCCAGATTCAGTGGCTCCAAACCCGGTCAACAGAAGAAGCCATTCAATGCAAACAGAGATGGCCCATACAGTTTAGACAGAATACTTGATCGGCCTTGTCAGATTCATGGCACCCCCGACAAACCCGCCAATCATACTAATAGAAACTGTTGGGTCTTTAAACAGGCCGGCAAACTCAATGCCAAACACAAGGGGAAAGGGTCGCCTAGCAACGACGATGACCAAGAGCCTCGTCAACTGAACACAGGGGGACAGAAGTAGTTTGCCCCTGAGGTAAAAACAGTGAATATGATATATGTCACACATATCCCTAAGAGGGAGCGCAAGGCGCATTATGGGACGTCTACGCCTTAGAGCCGGTCGCCCCAAAATTCAACCCATGGTCGGCTTGCCCGATCACCTTCGATCGAAAGGACCACCCAACCAGTATCCGTCATGGAGGTTCGGCAGCTCTGGTCCTCGATCCAATCATCGATGGATTCCATCTTACTCGAGTCCTCATGGACGGCGATAGCAGTCTCAATCTACTTTACCAAGACACTGTCTGCAAAATGGGCATCGATCCGTCAAGAATCAAGCCCACTAAAACCACCTTTAAAGGAGTAATAACTTGTGTACAGGCCCTCTGCACAGGCTCAATCACATTGGAGGTTGTTTTCGGTTCACCGGACAACTTCCAAAGCGAAGACTTGATCTTCGACATCATCCCTTTCCGCAGTGGCTACCATGCACTGCTCGGATGAACCGCGTTCGCTCGCTTCAATGCGGTCCCACACTACACTTACCTAAAGCCCAAGATGCCCGGTCGACGTGGCATCATTACAGTCAATGGAAACATGGAACGCTCCCTCCGTACTAAGGAGCATACCGCGGCCATCGCGGCCGAAGTACAAAGCAGCCCCCGTAAAGCCGCACACCTCATTGGCTATTAAGCCGCTGGGCTCTACTACGCAAGGCCGGCCAATTCCGCATACTAACGGCTCGGCAATTCCAGAACTGGTTTAGCAGTTTCACCTCCGTCGATCGCCATGTACATCCGCACAATTCGTACCGCGCGTGCACAATTTTGCACTCAAAATACCTTGGGAATCAGCGTAGGCACAATACGGGCAGGCCTATAGTACGGTTTGACCCTATACGGCCTTCCCCTTTCTTTAATTATCTTTTCTATTTTACCACAGGGGAATCAAAACTTAATCAGCCTATGGACTCACAAGGACTCTCTCCGGGCCCGGTTTCGTACAAATAGTCGAAGTCCATTCCTCTCAAGGAATCTTTCTTGCTTAGGCGAAAGCGGCACAGAAGTGCGGCAGGAAGGTGCAAAGGATTTTGTAGACCACACCTTGACTCAAGAACCTGTATAGAGCTTTCCCCCTTAGCCTTAGACCCCCGGCATGTAAAATGACCTTGGTAATTATGGTACCCTCTATAAGATTGTGTTTTGACGTATCAATCAGATTTCAGTGAACCAAATTCTTATTCGGTGTTGTCTTTACTTATAGACTTTATTCCGTCTATTCGGTTGCCTCACGCACATACCTCGGCACAAATTACCAGGGGCTCTATATGGCAACAGAGGTGTTGCCAAACAAAATTCGAAACAACTTTATAGCACAATTCGGCGTCCCGAGCTTGGCACTATATGCATCGGCTCTGAATCATGTCTTTGTTCAATAGTTGGGTTGCCCGGCTCCTGTGTTTACTACCTTACGTTCCGTCTGATCGGCTAGGGTAGTAAAGGGAGAACTACTATGATTGTGTTTTCGGTTCATCCGGTTAAGCACCTCAGTAGAGAAAGCCGAAAACTGACTGTCATGATGTGGCGAGAGCTGGTCACCCACTCGGCGACTTATTAAAATCTTTAGCAATTTTTTCCGTATTGCACGAAGGACCGTTTTCCAGCCACATATGTAACGCATCCGTATCGGGATAGTTGCGTACATACCAGGGGCTACTTTGTAGACCCATTGTCAAACTCCTATGGCTAAGTGAGAGCAATAAAACCACATAGTCTGATTGCCCTGGTTCGCCGCACTGAGACCTCCTTTATGGACCAAGACGTTGGGTTAAGTGTAGTCATGTGCACTTCCGAACACCCCAGTAGTATCTACATGGGGGTTGAAGCCAACGACTGGGAACTCTCAGATATAAAAACGGCCGCACAGGAGGATAAAATTCTTCCTCAAGGCATGAATATATTACAAAAAGCCTTAGTTCATAATACAAACTTCCGGATAGTTCGGACTCATTCACTCGAACACTACATCCTTAGAGCATTGGCCTTCTACATGGCGGGCAACTTTCAGTACGTCCTCAAAATAGCGCTCCGGTGTGTGGTGGACCTTGCTTTTGGGCGGACCCTCAACTGCCAGTTTTTCGGCCTTCATTGTCGCCTCAGTGCATCTTGACACGGGAAAAGGCCATTCGCGCTCCGTCTATCCAGGACCACCCCTTGACGGCGTCGATTTGGGGCAGCGCATCGACGAGACGCCGCACAAGGCCGAAGTAGCTGTCCGGAATGGCTTCGGTCGGCCACAACCGGACTATGACGTCCTCCATGGCCGCGCTGGACATCTTATGCAGCTCCGCCCATTGTGCCATCTTGTCATTTAGCAGCGCGTGACGCTCCTACCCCGTAAACTATGACCAGAAGTGCTGCTCGTCGCGTACCCCTCCTGGGCCAGGAAGAATTGGGCGGCGTCAGCAGCACTCTTCGGCAGATCCGCATATGCATCTGGAGAACTCCACAATCGATTAAGTAAGGCATACCTCTGATCCCCAAATTTAGACTGTAAAAGAAATGGCTTACCAGCCGCTATCTGTCCGGCTTGACGGACTTCCTCGTGCGTTGCGCGGGATTCGGACTACACCTCCTTGGCATCTTAAAGGGCGTTGGCGAGTTTGATCCCCTTCTCCTTGTTTTCCTCTTCTAAGGACTCACACTTGCGGGCGGTTTCCTTGAGCTTCTGCTCTACCTCGGTCACCCGTTCCTCAAAATGACGTTGGGCGGCCTGTTCGGCCGTTAAGTCCGCAGTCGCTTTATCAGCGGCCGCCTTGCTTACCCTCGCTTGCTCCTTGGCTTGGGCAAGCTCACCCCTGAGGGTCTCAACCGCGGTGGCACCATCTGTACAAACATGCACATTGCAGCTCTTGAACTTCCACAGAGCACTGACATAAACAGGCATATAGTAAGATGTATTTTATAACTTGCGCCTGGTCGAGCCGCGTGTTAACAAGGACTAGGTCCTCATCGGCTCGCTCCAGTTTCCATTTGAGTTCGGAAACTTCCGCAGACTGGGCAGTCACTGATAACAGAGAGGCCTGTTTTCATCCAAATAAAATAGTATGTTACCACCTGACAACTGATTATTGATCCTCTGCTCGATTTTCTTTCAATAAACCGAACAGAGTCTCAGGGGCTACTATCTATATACAAGCATATTTCTCATAAAAATGATCAAAAACATTACATTGCATACCTCGAAGCCTGCTAGCAGGCTGGTGAAGGCTTCATCCAACCCACTCTTAGCGGACTGAATCTTCTCAGCCACCATACCCATCAGGATGCGGTGCTCATCCAGGACGGATGCACTCTAAAGTGCGCCCGCCGTGGTATTCGGCGCCTCCGGATTAGCAGAGGTCGCTGATGATGATATAGACCTGGGGTAGGGTCATAGGCCTGACCTATGACCCCTATCCAAGGTCACTATCCTAGAAATAAAGAAGCTCAAGAGACAACAAGGAGGGCCCAACAAAGGTGTCAAGTGCAATCCACTCGACCGATTAGCTACTCGGAGACCCCTCCTTCCTGAAGTTGCTCGACCACTCGGCCATACAAGAATCCACTTGACCTATTGAAGACCAGGAGTCATCTGGAGCGGCAACTGATACGTCTCCGTCTTATCTATAATTTTTTATTGTTCCATGCCAATATTCTACAACTTCCATATACTTTTTGGCAATTTTTTATACTATTTTTGGGACTAACATATTGATCCGATTGCCAGTGCAGTTCACATGCATTGCATGTTTTTGGTTTCGCAGAATATCCATATCAAACAGAATCCAAATGGACTAAAAACGGACGGAGAATTATTTTGGAATATTTGTGATTTTTGGGAAGAAAATCAACGCGAGACGGTGCCTGAGGTGGCCACGAGGGTGGGGCCCACAGCCACTACAAGCAGGCGCGCCCCCACCCTCGTGGGCCACCCATAAGGAGGTTGATGCTCTACTTTTGCCGCAAGAAAGCTAATTTTTGGAAAAAGATCTGGGCGAAGGTTTCAACCCAATCGAGTTACGGATCTCCATATATATATATATATATATATATATATATATATATATATATATATATATATATATATATATATATATATATATATAAACGGTGAAAGGGCAGCAGAAGAGAACGCAGAAACAGAGAGAGACAGAGAGATAGATCCAATATCGGAGGGGCTCTCGCCCCTCCCACGCCATGGAGGCCAAGGACTAGAGGGGAAACCCTTCTCCCATCTAGGGAGGAGGTCAAGGAAGAAGAAGACGAAGGGGCCTCCTCTCCCCTTCTCTTCCGGTGGCGCCAGAACGCTGTCGTGGCCATCATCATCACCGCAATCTTCACCAACAACTTCACCGCCATCATCACCAACTCCTCCCCCCTCGATGCAGCGGTGTAACCTCTCTCTTACCCGATGTAAGCTCTACTTAAACATGGTGCTCAATGCTATATATTATTTCCCAATGATGTATGGCTATCCTATGATGTTTGAGTAGATCCGGTTTGTGCTATGGGTTATTTGATGATCAAGATTGGTTTGAGTTGCATGTTTTATTATTGGTGCTGTCCTATGGTGCTCTCCGTGTCGCGCAAGCGTGAGGGATTCCCGCTGTAGGGTTTGCAATATGTTCATGATTTTCTTATGGTGGGTGGCGTGAGTTACAGAAGCACAGACCCGAGTAAGTAGGTTGTTTGCGTATGGGATAAAGGGAACTTGATGCTTTAATGCTATGGTTGGGTTTTATCTTAATGATCTTTAGTAGTTGTGGATGCTTGCTAGAGTTCCAATCATAAGTGCATATGATCCAAGTAGAGAAAGTATGTTAGCTTATGCCTCTCCCTCAAATAAAATTGCAATAATGATTACCGGTCTAGTTATCGATTGCCTAGGGACAAATAACTTTCTCGTGACAACAAGCTCTTTACTAAAACTAACTTATTTGTGTCTTCATCTAAACAGCCCCTAGTCTTTATTTGCTCGCTCTTTATTTTCTTGCAAACCTATCCAAAAACACCTACAAAGTACTCCTAGTTTTATACTTGTTCTAGGTAAAGTAAACGTCAAGCGTGCGTAGAGTTGTATCGGTGGTCGATAGAACTTGAGGGAATATTTGTTCTACCTTTAGCTCCTTGTTGGGTTCGACACTCTTACTTATCGAAAGAGGCTACAATTGATCTTATCAGCAACGTTCACTCTGTGATCTTTAAGGCCATTAAGGCATTTAAGGCTGGCGTTACCAGTAACGCCTCATCTTTATGTACATTGAACCCTTGGCAACAGGGGAACGGCTGGGGTCCTAGCGTTCACTATATAAGCCACCCCCCTCCTCTGGCACAAGGGTTCGCACCCCCTGTAACGTACACACACACACACACGCATAATCCAGTCGACCGCCTCCGGGCTCCGAGACATAGGGCTATTACTACCTCTGAGAAGGGCCTAAACTCGTAAAACTCATGTGTACAACTTCGCCATAGCTAGGATCTTGCCTCCTCATACCTACCCCCATTCTACTGTCAGTCTTAGAACCACGACAGTTGGCGCCCACAGTGGGGCAGGTGTCATAGCGACTTTTTGGTGAAGTTGCGATTTTTTTCGATTCCCATCATCATGGTTTCCGGCCGTGGTTTGGCTGAGGGTCGCGAGATTCGTGTCGGCTCGCTTGTCTTCGTTGCCGACGACTCCGCCTGGCTTCAGGAAGCTCCCCTCGATGTCGATGCGCTCCCCGTCCATGGGGCGACGCACTTTCGCGCGTGCGTCCGCGGCGTCCTTCTCCGGTAGCAATCGAATCAGTATCGAACGGCTCCTGTGGTGTCCTCGCTCCCCGCTGTACGCCGGCGCTAGCGATCTGGTCGGTCACGGCTTCAGCGGTGGGTGAGACACGCGGTGGCCTGTCAGTTGGCCACCCCACAAGTCGCGGCAATCGAGCCCAATGAAACTCTCTACGGCTTGTTCGACCTGTCGACTGGCTTCGTCGAGACCGCATCTGAGTGCGATAGCAGCGATCCCGCGGCTAAAGTCTTGATGGTCAGTGGACCGTGCAGTCCTCCTGGCTTCCCCCGCGACGGCCTCGGTGATGGTGGCGGCGATCCGTCAAGCGTTCACGAGGAGTACCGCCCCGAGCCCCTTTCTTCGCAGCAGAGGGAAGAGCTTCGCCGCCGCAATATGGATGCACTTCACACTCCCATCATTGGAGAAACCCCCGAGGCCCGGGCATTGGAGGAGGCGCGCCTGGCCAACTTGGCTGAGCGCACTCGGCTGGAGAACCTGCAGCATGCACTCGACGAGCGTGCTCGGTAGCGGATCCCTGAGTCCAGTCGACGACAGCTTTCTCCACCTCAACCTCAGGTATACCGCACTCCGATTCAGAATCTCACAGCTGCAGCCCGAATAGCAGAGTCAATTCAGCCTTCCCAGTCGAAAGCTGGCAGAGCTTTGATGCAGATTCGGGCCTTGCTCCGAGCATCCGGAGAGCAGAACACAACAGTGTCTTAGTCACGGAATAGGATTCATAGCAGGTTTGTGATGGCAGAAACAGTTCAGTCGGCTCACAGCCCAAGATCGCCCCCGCGGCGTGAGGGACGTGGGCACCGCCAGGATCAGTACAGAAACCACGAGCAATATGATCACTGACTCGACCATGATGACCGTGGTCGAGTGCCCACACCTCCTCCGAGGAGTGGGTCATATGTGCCTCAGCAGCATGATGACAGACGCCCTCACAGCGGCGAGCGAAGAATACAAGTTGTCGTGGTTTTGTCACGGCAGATGTCCTCATAAAAGGACTTAGTCGTGGAGCCATCGCTACGGGTTAACTTGAAGGGGTTAAAGCGGACGCAAAGACACAAGAGTTATACTAGTTCGGCCCCTTCGATGAAGGTAAAAGCCTACGTCTAGTTGTGATGGGATTGATGTGGTCTCGATGACTAGGGAGCAAATAAGCTTCGCCTAGGCCTCGAGTTGTTGTTGTCTCTCCTTGAACCGCCCCGGGTCGTCCCCTTATATACACGGGTGATGCCCGTCGGTTCAGAGAGTCCCAATCTCCGGTTCATACTCGTATCCGGGTTGGTCTCTCTCTATTCCTAACTCACAATACAAGTTTACATACTAGGCCGGTTTACGGCTACAGGTTCTAAACCGACTACAGGCCTTGGGCCCTTACTTTCATGCCTCTTGGGCTTTTACACCGTTGAACTACTGATGAAGTTAACCCAGCCCAGATAGGCCGGTTTACGCCCAGTAGTAATATCCCCAACATTAGGCCCCAGATTGATTTGAACAGGTTCATGTCAATCCTTGATAAAAAACCTTCATCTTCAATACCTTCTTGAAATCGTTGAACCGCCGTGATGTCACTTTCTCCGGTTGCTGTAAACTGGCATGACGTCCCCATAAAGATAGCATTCACGATATCTTCTTTGTTTAACAGATCCGCAATAATCGAGGCGACAGCTCTGCTTCCTAGATTTGTGGTTCCTTGATTCACGCGCCTGACACAGGTATCTTGCCTTATAAATAGGACCGAAGGGTCATTCCTTTTCTCCCCTCCGTCCCCTTTCTCTTCTTCTTCCTCGCGTCGCTAGCCTCGGAGCTCCGCCGCGGCCGTCGACCTCTGCACCGCCTTGAGCCGCTGCATCAACCTGAACGAGAAACACAGCACTCTTCCGCATCTCCTCAACTCAGGTAGGTCCTCGGTTTCCCTCGACCTAGATCCGTTATAGGGTTTCTTGTTCTTGCAGTGCTCCATGAACTGTTCATGCTCATACCAGACTCCTGGATAGA
The DNA here is from genome assembly GCA_021605205.1 of Aegilops longissima. Lineage (NCBI taxonomy): Eukaryota > Viridiplantae > Streptophyta > Magnoliopsida > Poales > Poaceae > Aegilops > Aegilops longissima. The sequence goes on from CM038680.1 coordinate 527,123,917, forward strand.
TCTGTGACACCTTTGCTCTGACTAGTAGTAGCTTTTAGCATCCGCCTGTAGTCTTGTGCTCACGTTCATAGATCTCGCACATTATCTCCTGCTCATGGTATCAATACTGCTCTGCTTTATTCTTTTTTTAAGATATTTTTCTTCTTTTCTGATCTGGCTTCAGATCCTTCGTTGTAGAGAAATCTTGCGAAACCTATTTCTGCACACTTAGCCGTTCGCAACCTCAATTATTTTCAATATTTAGACCAGGCGGTTTAACTTAACATAGAAAAATTAAATAGACCGGTATACACCATTAGTCCCCTTGTTGAACCGCCAGAACTCCTTAACCGGATAATCTTTGCTTCATAGAACTCCGGTTTAGATGTATTTGTCTCCGATTTAGCATTGTACACCGGTTCTCTCTTTGTCCCAACACATTTCTTGAACCGGATTTATATTTTTTGTAGATGGCCAAACAAGTATATGAGTGCAACTGGGCTCCTTCCCGTGTCACCGAAACTCAATTAAACAATCTGGTCTGTTGGCGCCTAAGCAGTAAAAATACTATCCATTGGAGGGTTCCTGGCAAAGAATGTCCACCCACACCTCAAGAAGGAGAGATTGTAGTTTTCGCAGATCACTTAGCCCGGGGTTTCAACCCGCCCGGTTCAAAATTTTACCGGGATGTGTTAGCCAATTTTCAACTCCGTCCACAAGATACGGGCCCCAATTCTGTTACCAATATTTGTCACTTCCTAGTGCTCTGGGAGGCGTACTTTCAAGAAGAACCCACAGTTGAACTGTTTAGGGACTGCTTCCATCTAAACCGCCGCACAGAATTTACTGACGGGCCCAACACAGAATTGGGTGGTGTGGCGATTCAAAAAAGAAAGGAGGTCACTTATCCTCATGTCAAACTGCACAGCCACCCCAAGGAATGGAATCAAACATGGTTTTATTGCAGAGACACTTCACCTGCCAATGAGAATCCCTTGCCCGGTTTTCGTCCGGAACGACTCAGTAATACACATCCCTTTCCGCAAAGATTAACTGCCAATGAGAGAAGTAAATACGCTCCTCAACTCTCCAAGCTCAGAGCCTTCATGGCCAATGGTTTAACCGGAATTGATCTCACACGCTGTTGGATATCATGGAGCATACTGCCCCTCTCCCAGGGCTCCGGTTTAATGTGTGAGTACACTGGTAGTGTTGACGACCCCCTCCGACATGTTAATATCCAGCTTACCGATGATGAGGTCACCAAGGCTGTGAAGAAAATGCTGAACGAACCGGAACACCTCTGTGCCCAAACCGGTCTACTCCCCTTCTGTGCTACCAACAAACCACCATCTGTAAGGCTTCTGACTATTTTTTACTGAATATATTACTGCCATTTCCGGTATTACTTTTAACATCAACTGCTGCTTAATCAGGGTGATGATCCATTCTGGAGCAAGAAACGTCCACAAGAAAAACCAGAGAAGCCAGACAAACCGAAAAAACCAATCCGGCAAAAGACCAAAGCTGTCAAGAAGACTGCTCATAAGAGGAAAACCACTGCATCTTCTGATCCGGCTGTGGATGATGATGTGGGTAATCCGGACCTTGAGGTAGAACTTGATTCACTTGGCTTGCTTTTCACACGCCTAATTAATGATGATATTTGTCAGGATGATGCTGAAACCAGTAATGCTGATGTTGTAGAGGTAACTATTCTCTCCTCTGACTCAAATCCTTTGCCTACACTAAAAATCGGTCGGGCAAACCGGAAAATTAAATTTTCTCATCCCCTTGCTTACTTGGATCCCAAATTTCTTATGAAGACTCAGCAACATGAAGCTCGCCGCACAACTCGGCACAGCGGCCAGGTAGTTACCTCCACCGGTTTACCGAACAGTCCGGTTCGGAAACGTCGTTCAAAGGTCTCTAATTTGCTTGTCAGTGCTTATCCTAAAGCAGACTGTTTTCGTCAACCCCTTAATCTGTCTGACTCCGATTATCAGGTCACTTCCCATTCCTCATCTGGCGAGTCATCAGCCACTCAGCTGCCACCACTTAAAACGGTGCTTGGGTAAGTTATACCTTTCATATTGCTTCTACTGCATCATTGTGTAGTATATGCCGTGTTGATCGTTATTGTGCCTTTTCAGGCCAAGCCTAGGCCGAGCAAAAGGCTCAAATGCGACAAAGCGGCCGACGAAGAGACTGCCCCTGAACCGGACAGCGCCCCAAATCTTGAAGCGGCTATCTATGAAGACACGCCCAATGATCCGCCACTGCAAGATGGCGATTTTGTTGCTGAAGAAAGGCCCGTTGACACCTCCCTTCCTGCTGACCAGCCCATAAGCCCAACCCGGATTGAAAAATCCACCAGTCCAATCTGGCCTGCTAATAAACCGACTGCCCCTGGTCAAACCGGCGATACCAAGGACGATGACGTGGTGATTACTGGCTTTGGCCACAGCAAACCAGGTAATCCGGTCGCTTTATCCAAACATTCTGCCAAAGAAGAATTTGCCACTATGAGCAAGGGCAAGTGGGATGTTGATCTGGCAACTTACGCCGCTCTAAACCCCCAAGACCTTCATTCTGGCTACTTGAACTGGCTGTATACCAGCCGTGATTATGAAGCTGGCCTGGTGAAGATGATGAAAGAAAAATTCGAGGTAACCTCCATGTTCTTCTCCCGCTTGGATATTTCAATTTTTGTTAACTCTCCTAGTCCCCAAGGGCCGGTTCAACTTAGTATAGTTAAACCGGGACTTAACATAAACTCAATGCTTCAGAATCCACTGATTTAGCCCCCAAGGGCCGGTTCAACTTTAACATAGTTAAACCGGGACTGTAATTTATATCGCCGCATCAGAATGTGTTCGAGCAAATAGCCATTAGCCCCCAAGTGCCAAGTTGAATACCTGTATTGAGCTTGGGACTTTGTGATTTTATTGACAGATGAAGATCAAATATGCATTAGCCCCCAAGTGCCATGTGTATGACTGGTTATGCACTTGGTACTTGCAATGAAGATATTAACATGCTCCTTTTTTGTTGCAGAGTGAGATACGCCAACATGCCTCACAAATCAATGATCTTCAAGAAAATCTGAAATCTCAACAAGCAGAAACCTCCAAGGCCAAGGACGAGCTGAAAACCGCCTTGACTACCATGGAGCAGCTCAAGGAGTGGTTCAAGTCTGAGCGGGCCGGCTGGGATACTGAAAAGGCCGCTTTAACGAAAAAGGTTGAAAATGCTGAAGCTGCCCTTAAACCGATGGTAGATGAGCTGACCAACGTGAAGCGGCAAGTGCATTCCATGACTGCTGCCATCTTCGGTAAGCTTCCTTTGGCTTCTGTGATAATCTTGGCCTTCTTATGATAAGTCCGGTTTGTGATTTCTCTTGCAATGCTGTAGGCACACGCATTGGTCACTTGGGATCAGATGTTCGGATGAAATTGAAAGCTGCCTACACATTAATCGAGCAGCTGTACACTGGAGTGCAGCGGATCATCTCCACTGCATCACATAACAATCCGGCACCCTCCTTAATTCAAGATACTCTTAGGAGGTTGTCAATGCTTCCCGCCCGGGTTGAAGAGCTGAAGAAATCTGCTGCTCGAACCGGTGGCATTAACGCTTTAATGCGGGCAAAAGCATGGGTGCCAGATTTCGATCCTGTTGAGGCAGCTCATGGCTATCCCAGTTTGAAGGAAGACGGTTCAGAGTTCAACGAAGATGATCTGAGAGCGATAAACCGGGCAGTGCGCCCTCTGGCTTGCCAATTGGCCGAAGAGGCAAACTTGTCGCATTATCAAGCTCAATATGACGATCAGAACAAGCGAGTAGCTGCACCTATTCCTGAAGCGGAGAACCTGATCCCTCCGATCCGTAAGCATACTTATGCTCCTGATATTGAACCATCTTCCCTGATCCATGAGGAAGCTGTCTTTCAAGCTTTAATGGGAATCGATCGACCATCTTTGTTGACTTCAGCCGCTGGGTAGAGACGAAGAAGCTGAAGCGGCAGGGGCGACCCACAACCCTCAGACCGGGGCGGCGAGCAAGCATGAACCGGAAGCCGGTTTGAATAGCTGCTTCATTATATTCCGCTAAAAAACAATGATCTTATTTGGGCACCATGTTGCCTTGTAATAGGATAGCCAACCCTCTTGCTTTTAATATGCCTTCGTGCATATGTGCTGATACTTTTTCTTGAACGGTCGAAACTTTCAATATATATTGCCTGCAGTCACAAAATCTTAAACCGCCACGGCGGTTTGTGCCGCCAGCCAGCTTGTGACGTTCATATATATATGAAATGAAATTTTGAGGTATATAACCAAAATTTGTGATACAAAATACCTGCCATCGCTGGGCATAAAGTTGGCTCAGCCAATCTTGAAGCGGAGGTTGTACAAACCCTTACCGTCAAAGGAGAGCAGCTCCTGTGTTTATAACGCCGGTTTACCATGTAAACCGTGCCGGGTCATGATAAGCCCCCTGTTACTCCATAGTGGGATGTTAACAGAAAGAGTCAAACCGGAAGAATTATCTCCGGATTAAAAAATGGACCGAATTTCATCAATTGACAGTTTTGAAACCGGTGTAAAAATGTTGCCGGTTTAAGAAACGCAACAAAAATCAAATAATAGTTATGAAAAAACATGGAAGCAAAGGCAATGATAAACCGTTTGCAAAAAATAAGGCTTTACTGAGCCGATCAGATGGTGTTACCATGGTCGGACACGATCAAGCTCCCTATAAGGTGTAGCCATGGTTCAAGTCAGCCAGGTCCCCAACTGAAACCGTGGCATTATGCCGATCAAGTGGCGTGGCAAAGGTTCGGGTTCGACCAAGCCCCCAAGTGACTCTATGGCCTTAGGCGATCAACAGCGTGACTGGTTCAGACTTGACCATGTCCCCAAGTGATCTGGTGGCTTTCGCCTATCAAAAGGTGTTGCATTGGTTCGGACACGACCAAGCCCCCAAGTGATATCACAAAGCTTTTGAAAAGCAAACTCGGGGTAAACGGAGGCCGCTTTAAGACAGAACAACTCCATGTAACCACACATGATGTAATGAACAGATACCCGCTTTAGCCGAGGCTCGGTTTATTACTTTATTCATAATATATACCTTTGTCATAATATGTACATAAGTAGAGCCAATGGCTCAGGTATAATAAGGCCGAAGATGAGCTATGTTCCACGGCCTGTTGGTCTCCTCCTCTGACGTGCGTGAGTCTTTATGCTCTCGAATATCATTCAGATAGTACGACCCGCTGTGCAGATTCTTGCTGACCACAAAAGGTCCCTCCCAAGGTGGGGATAATTTGTGCATATCAGTCTGGTCTTGGATGAGCCGAAGCACCAAATCTCCTTCTTGAAAAGTTCTGGTTCTGACCCGACGACTATGGTAACGATGAAGATCCTGTTGGTAAATCGCCGAGCAGGCAGCTGCTATGTCACACTCTTCATCCAACCGGTCCAAAGCGTCCTGTCATGCCGTCTCGTTGTCCGCTTCAACATAAGCTGCCACACGAGGTGAGTCATGACGGTTGTCACTGGGGAGAACCGCCTCCGCTCCATAGACCATAAAGAACGGTGTGTATCCCGTGGATCTGTTAGGTGTAGTGTTTATACTCCATAACACAGACGGTAGCTCTTCTACCCAACAACCCAGTGTCCTCTGCAAAGGGACCATAAGCCGGGGCTTGATGCCTCTCAAGATCTCTTGATTAGCCCTTTCCGCTTGACCATTGGACTGTGGGTGGGCTACTGAAGAAACGTCAAGCCGGATGTGCTCACGTTCGCAGAACTCTTTCATGGCACCTCTGGACAAATTGGTACCATTCATACTGTGTGGAAAGCCAAACCGCAAAATCACCTTTTTGATGAACTGAACCGCCGTAGCTGCGTCACACTTGCTAACAGGTTCTGCCTCTACCCACTTTGTAAATTTGTCAACCGCCACCAGGAGGTGGGTCTTTTTGTCCTTGGACCTCTTAAAAGGTCCAACCATATCCAGCCCCCAAGTTGCAAACGGCCAAGTAATTGGAATCATCCTCAATTCTTGGGCCGGTACATGAGCACGTCTGGAAAACTTTGGCAACCATCACATCATCTGACCAGATCTTCCGCATCAGCATGGGCAGTCAACCAATAGAAACCGTGGCGGAATGCTTTAGCCACCAAGGATTTTGAACCGGCGTGGTGACCACAATCTCCTTCGTGGATCTCACACAATATTTCACAGCCTTCCTCCGGGGACACACAATGTTGAAACGCCCCTGACACGCTGCAATGATGCAATTCGCCATTAACAATGGTCATAGACTTAGATCGCCGGACTATCTGCCGGGCCAACGTCTCATCTTCTGGTAACTCGCCCCGGTTCATGTACGCAAGATAAGGAAGCGTCCAATCCGGAGTGACGTGAAGAGCTGCCACCAATTGAGCCTCCGGATCAGGAATAGCCAAATCCGCTTCACCAGGGAGCTTGACCGACGGGTTGTGCAACACGTCCAGAAAAACATTGGGTGGGACCGGTTTGCGTTGAGAGCCCAACCGGCTTAAAGCGTCCGCCGCTTCATTCTTCCGACGGTCCACGTGGTCCACCTGATAGCCCTTGAAGTGACCTGCAACGATATCCACCTCACGACGATATGCAGCCATGAGTGGGTCCTTTGAATCCCAAGTGCCAGACACCTGTTGAGCCACTAGGTCCGAGTCACCGAAGCACTTAACCCGGCTTAGATTCATCTCCTTAGCCATCCGGAGACCATGGAGCAAGGCTTCATACTCAGCTGCATTGTGAGTACAAGGGAACATTAAGCGGAGAACGTAACAAAACTTGTCACCTCGTGGGGAAGTTAATACGACTCCAGCCCCCGAGCCCTCCAACTGCCTGGATCCGTCAAAATGGATGGTCCAATATGTATGATCCGGCTTTTCTTCAGGTGCTTGCAACTCCGTCCAATCATTAATGAAATCCACAAGTGCTTGAGACTTCACCGCCGTCCAAGACATGTACTTCAGACCGTGCGGCCCAAGCTCTATAGCCCACTTAGCAATCCGGCCAGTCGCTTCCCGGTTCTGTATGATATCGCCTAAAGGAGCAGAACTGACCACCGTGATGGGGTGCCTTGGAAATCTTGCTTCAGCTTCGCTTGCCATAAAAACTCCATATACCAGCTTCGCCAATGCGGATACCTTTGCTTAGATTCGATAAGTACCTCGCTGATATAGTAAACCGGACGTTGAACGGATGCTCCTTCCCGCCTCCTTCCGCTCCACCACAATGGCCACGCCGACCGCCCGGCATTAGCAGCAACATATAGCAAGCGGCTCCTTGTCAATGGGAGCGGCAAGCACAAAGCGGGTTGGCCAATTGCCGCTTTAAGTCCTCCAACGCTTCATTGGCGGCGGACTCGCATAAACTGATCTGTCTTTTTCAAAGATTCGGTACAAAGGGATGGCCTTCTCTCCGAGGCGGCTGATAAACCGGCTCAGCGTGGCAATCCGGCTTGCCAAACGCTGGACATCGTTAATGCACTTTGGTTTAGCCAGGGAGGTAATAGCCGTAATCTTCTCCGGATTAGCTTCAATTCCCCTGTTGGACATGAGAAAACCCAATAACTTGCCTGCCGGAACACCAAAGACACATTTGGCCGGGTTGAGCATCATCTTGTAAACCCGCAGGTTGTCAAAGGTTTCCTTCAAATCGTCAATCAGTGTCTCCTTCTCCCTTGACTTGACCACAATATCATCCACATAGGCGTGCACATTACGGCCAATCTGTTTATGCAGGCAATTCTATACACAGCGTTGATAAGTTGCTTGGGCGCTCTTGAGCCCAAAAGGCATAGACACATAGCAGAAGGCTCCAAAGGGAGTGATAAACGCCGTCTTCTCCTGGTCCTTAACTGCCATCTTGATCTGATGATACCCAGAATACGCATCCAAAAAGCTCAAACACTCACAACCCGCAGTGGCATCAATAATCTGGTTAATGCGGGGGAGGGCAAAAGGGTCTGCTGGACAAGCCTTGTTAAGATCTGTGTAATCCACACACATGCGCCAAGTGCCGTTTTTCTTAAGAACCAGCACCGGATTAGCAAGCCACTCTGGATGGAAGACTTCAATGATAAAACCAGCTGCTAAGAGCCTGGCCACCTCCTCTCCAATGGCCTTACGCCTTTCTTCGTTAAACCGGCGGAGAAACTGCTTCACCGATTTGTACTTGGGATCAACATTAAGAGTGTGCTCAGCGAGTTGCCTCGGTACACCTGGCATGTCAGAAGGCTTCCATGCAAAAATGTCCCGATTCTCACGGATGAACTCGATGTGCGCGCTTTCCTATTTCGAATCTAAGTTGGCACTGAGGCTGAACTGCTTGGAAGAATAGCCAGGAGCGAAGTCAACAAGCTTAGTCTCAGCTGCCGATTTGAATTTCAGGGCCGGATCATGCTCTGTAGTTGGCTTCTTCAACGGAGTCATGTCCGTCGGATCAACATTGTCCTTATAATACTTCAGCTCCTCGGTGGCACAAACCGACTCTGTGTAAGCCGCATCACCTTCCTCACATTCCAAAGCGATCTTGCGGCTCTCATGAACCGTTATTGTCCCCTTGTGACCCGACATCTTGAGCTGCAAATAGATATAACAAGGCCGTGCCATGAACTTGGCATAAGCCGGCCGCCCAAATAGGGCGTGATATGGACTTTGGATTTTTACCACTTCAAACGCCAATGTTTCCGATCCGAGTCATATTCATCACCAAAGGCCACTTCGAGCTATTTTACCAACAGGATATGCTGACTTGCCAGGTACCACACCATGGAACACTGTATTGGACGGTTTGAGATGTTTATCTGTTAACCCCATATGACGGAAGGTCTCATAGTACAGGATGTTAATGCTGCCCCCTCCGTCCATGAGCACCTTGGTGAACTTATAACCTCCCACCTGAGGTGCCACCACCAGGGCTAGCTGTCTCGGATTGTCAACCCGGGGAGGATGATCCTCTCTACTCCATACAATGGGCTGCTCTAACCAGCGTAGGTAATGAGGCACGGCCGGTTCAACAGCGTTGACTGCCCGCTTCTGAAGCTTCCGGTCTCGCTTATCTAAGCTGGTGGTGAAGACGTGGTACTGCCCACTATTCAACTGCTTTGGGTTGCTCTGATAACCCGACTATTGTTGCTGCTGGTTGTAACCACCTTGGTTATTCTGATTGTTCTGATTGTTATGTCCGCCCGGATTACCATTAAATCCTGAACCGGAATTTCCTCCACCGTAACCCGGCCCGGATCCTGAACCGCCGCCGGAACCTTGATCATACCGGAAAGCATTAGAAATCTTGAACTCCTGCATAATGTAGCAATCCTTCCAGAGGTGGTTTGCCGGCGTCTCCTTCGTCCCATGCTTCGGACAGGGTTGATTCAATAGATAGTTCAACCAGTCCGGATTGGGATTAGGCGCTCCACTTCGATTCGGCTGTTTACCCTTGCGCCGCTGGCCCTTGTCCTGCACGTTGGTGTTAGCTACGAAGTCCATGTTGCCATTCGCTTTACGCTTGCCTCCACCATTACCTGCCGAGTGATGTTGCTGGCCCTTGGAGTTGCCGTTCTTCCTTCCCTTCCCTGTCTCGTCCTCGTCAGACTCGGGATCCTTGGTACTATCAGAATCAGCATACTTCACTAAAGTGCCCATGAGAGTGCCCATGTCATTACAAAACCGCTTCATGCGCCCCAACTTCAGCTTTAAAGGCTTAAACCGGCAGTTGCCCTCCAGGGTTAAGATCGCAGAGTCAGCGTTGATCCGGTCTGACGAATGCAAGATTTCCGAAACGCGGCGTACCCAATGGGTTGTTGACTCACCTTCCCCCTCGACGCAAGCCACCAAGTCCACTACGGACATGGGCTGCTTACAGGTATCTTTGAAATTCTGGATAAACCGGGTCCACAACTGGGCCCATGAGTTGATAGAATTGGGTGGCAAGCTCTTCAACCAAGTACGGGCCGTGCCTTCGAGCATCATGGTGAAGTACTTTGCACACGCGGCCTCATCCACATCCAGCATCTCCATGGCCATCTCATAACTTTCTATCCATGCTTCTGGAGCTAAATCGGCAGTGTAATTTGGCACCTTACGTGGACCCTTGAAGTCTTTGGGCAAGCGCACATTACGTAAAGCGGGGACGAGGCAAGGCACCCCCAAAGAGCTAGAGGTAACCCCAGGCTCGACCGAGATGGTCGGACAAACCGGCGTAAGCTGATAAGCCTGATGCTGTGCTGCTAACTCGGCCTCCCTGCACGCTCGGGCCCGGTCCACCACCTCCTGGGCGTTATCGACACCACCTGCCGGGTTGTTGCCACGGGATGCACCACGCCGTGCATTACTTGATACGGCCGGTTCATCCACATGCCTGCTATAGCTCCGGCTTGGGCGGGGGGTAGAGTGGATCCGGTCGCGGCTGTACGAGTACGCTTCCTGTTGGACCAAAGCTGTCCTAAGGAGCTCCTTGACCCGACGCGTCTCTACTGCCTGTGGTGAATCACCTTCAATTGGAATAGCTTCCAACCGTGCCGCAGCTGCAACAAGGTTATCCATCGGATTGGAGTAGTGACCCGGAGGTGTTTGCACAGCCTGAGGCGCACCGGCGTTATGGCGAGGTAGATCTATTAAGCGGGGCTGAACCGGCGCGCCCGTCCCAGGTGCTTCCGCCCGGTTTACCACCGGCGGATTACTGGTTCCTGCTCCGGGGGTGTTCGAGAGGTCTCTCCCCTCGAAAACTGAAGGCAAACGGGATCTGTATTTCCTCTTCATGACTTCATGTGACGCGCTCGATCCAAAGATGAGACTATAAGCTGCGCGATCTAAAGCGCCCGCTTCTCATTATCCGTCATCTGGCTCTGCAGCTGCTAGATCTGCTTTAGCCTGAGTGGTTTGTTCCTTCACCTTCGCAATCTCCGCGTTATGGGCGTCCTGATCTGCCGGGTTAACATCTGCCATGAGCGCAGCCAACGATCGAACAGATCTCGATAAAACTTGAGCGGCGGGCGCCAGGCCTCTGCGCCCGCAGCCGCCGCCGCTGTTGAACTGCAATCACCGCCGCAGCGGTCAAGAGTGAAGCATCGCTTGTGTACCGCCATGAATATTCCAACCGGTTGGGCAGATCGAGGGGTTCGAATATCATCACCATCGGAACAGCCCCAATCCGCCATCTTGTAGCGATACAGATTCAGCCCGGTTGACGACTCGCCGTCGGAGTAGACGACGGTCTTGCCACCAGACTCTGATCCGTCCTCATAACTTCCTCCGTGGATGATTCCCACAAAGGCACGCTTCACGGCCCATTTAACCTGGGCAGATCTTGTACGCTGAGCCGTCTCGACGAGGTCGGTGCAGATGTCGGCTCAGCCCTGGCTCACCAATCTTGCCGATGAAAACGTGTATGCCACCAAAGGGGACTCGGCACCAGACTAATCGAGCCGCCTCGGGGCCCCAGCCTGCATCGTCGATGTAGAGCTTGCCGCGACGACTCTTGGTCATCCGCCCACAAGATAGCCTTCGAGTCCTTCAACTTGCCCTCCAAGATCATCAAACCATCGTGCGATAGCCCCACGGTGGGCGCCAACTGTCGTGGTTTTGTCACGGCAGATGTCCTCATAAAAGGACTTAGTCGTGGAGCCATCGCTACAGGTTAACTTGAAGGGGTTAAAGCGGACGAAAGACACAAGAGTTATACTAGTTCGCCTCTTCGATGAAGGTAAAAGCCACGATAGTTGTGATGGGATTGATGTGGTCTCGATGACTAGGGAGCAAATAAGCTTCGCCTAGGCCTCGAGTTGTTGTTGTCTCTCCTTGAACCGCCCCGGGTCGTCCCCTTGTATACACGGGTGACGCCCGTCGGTTCAGAGAGTCCCAATCTTCGGTTCATACTCGTATCCGGGTTGGTATCTCTTTATTCCTAACTTACAATACAAGTTTACATACCAGGCCGGTTTACGGCCATGTGTTCTAAACCGACTACATGTGCCTTGGGCCCTTACTTTCATGCCTCTTGGGCTTTTACACCGTTGAACTACTGATGAAGTTAACCCAGCCCAGATAGGCCGGTTTACGCCCAGTAGTAATATCCCCAACACCAGTCGACCCAAGGGAGCCAGGCTTTGATGCGAGATCTATTCTCGTTCAAGGTCTAGTTGACAGGAACAGAGCGCACAGAGAGGGCCATGGCAGAGATCACCCGACTGGCAGCAGAGTGCATGTTTCAGGACCAGAGTGTTTCAGCAGGGCCATCAGGGCCGCAGTGATTCCTCCCAACTTCAGGTTGGAGACTGGAGTCAGCAAGTTTACCGGTGAGTCCAAGCCTGACACTTGGCTTGAGGATTACCGAGTGGCTGTACAGATTGGTGGCGGCAATGACGAAGTAGCCATGAAGAACCTTCCTCTTATGTTGGAAGGCTCGGCCAGGGCATGGTTGACTCAGTTAGCACCTGGCAGTATATTCAGTTGGGAAGAACTCGCCCGAGTGTTTGTTAGAACTTTTGAAGGTACTTGCAAACGGCCAGCAGGGTTAACAGAATTGCAGCACTGCGTGCAAAAACCGAATGAAACCCTGAGAGATTATATCCAGAGATGGATCACGTTGCACCATACAATGGAGAATGTGTCAGATCACCAAGCAGTTTGTGCCTTCAAAGAAGGTGTTAAGTATCGAGAGTTGAATCTAAAATTCGGTTGGACAGGGGACATGTCCCTGACTCGGATGATGGAGATTGCCACCAAATACGCTAACGGCGAAGAGGAAGACCGACTCCGGAGTGGCAAGCACAAAACAGTCGCTCAGGAAACCGGAGGTGGGAATTCTAATCGGAAACAGAAGCACAAGGCCGAGCCAGCTGCTCCTGGTGAAGCTTTAGTCGGGGCTCAAGGAAAGTTCAAGGGGAAGCCCAAAGGGCACTGGACCCCCAAGAAAGTGAAAGATCAAGCCGGAAATAATGTGTTGGATTTACCATGCCACATTCACATCAAGAAAGATGAGGAAGGTAATCTAATTTATCCTAAACATACCACTCGACAGTGTCGAGTTCTGATCCAGAAGTTCCGAGACAAGCAACCCAATGAGAAGGAAAAGGAGTTGGACAAGGATGAGGATAAGGAAGAAGATGACGATGGTTTTCCCAACGTCAATTCCACTCTGATGATTTTTGCCGATGTGGAGAGAAAAAGTCGACTGAAAGTTATCCACAGAGAAGTAAACATGGTTGCTCCGGCACCACCCAGTTATTTGAAGTGGTCTCAGACTGCCATCACATTCGACCAGTCTGATCACCCAACGCGTATAGCCACCCCTAGGAGGCAAGCGTTGGTGGTCGACCCAGTTGTTGAAGGCACTCGACTGACCAAAGTGCTAATGGATGGTGGTAGCGGCCTGAATATCCTTTATGCTGAGACCTTGAAGGGAATGGACATTCCGATGTCCAAGCTTAGTGAAAGCAATATGAGTTTCCATGGCGTTATACCTGGCAAGAAGGCTGAATCACTCGGCCAGATCACCCTTGATGTGGTTTTCGGTGATTCCAAGAATTACCGCAAGGAAAAGTTGACATTTGAAGTAGTGGATTTCCAGAGTTCTTATCATGCTATTCTGGGTAGGCCCACTTATGCACGTTTTATGGCTCGACCATGTTACGTGTACCTCAAATTGAAGATGCCTGGTGCCAGAGGAGTGATCACAATCGCTGGCAATCGGCAGAAGGCAGAAGAGTGCTTCCATAAGGGCTCAAAAATCGCCGATGCACAAATGGCAGCAGTCGAAATGCAAGAATACCGGAAGAATGCAGACCCGAGTGATTTTTTGTGAGCTAAGAAGCCTGCCACAGATTCTGCATTTCAGTCGTCTGGTGAAACGAAGCCAATTCATATTCACCCGACCGATCCTAATGCTGCTCCTACTCATATTTCAACATCACTCGACAGCAAATAGGAAGAAGCGCTCATCCAGTTCCTCCGTGACAACTAGGACATCTTTGCATGGAAACCCTCTGACATGCCGGGTGTACCCAGGGGACTGGCTGAGCACCGTTTGGGAGTCGACCCGAAAGTGAAACCAGTCAAGGAACATCTTTGATGGTCCGCCGTATAGAAGAGAAAGGCAATTTGTGAGGAAGTGGCTCGGCTCCTGGCGACTGAGTTCATCCGAGAGATTTTCCACTCCGAGTGGCTCGCCAATGTTGTCATGGTCCCCAAGAAGGATGGCTCACTTTTCATGTGCATTGACTTCAAGCATATCAATCGGGCCTGCCCGAAAGATCATTTTCCTCTCCCCCGCATAGACCAGATCATCAACTCGACTGCGGGGTGTGAGCATCTGTCTTTTCTAGACGCCTATTCCGGGTACCATCAGATCCAACTGTATCGACCCGATGAGATAAAAACTGCTTTCATCACTCCATTCGGGTGTTTTTGTTATGTCACCATGCCATTCGGTCTCAAGAACGCTGGAGCCACATTCATGAGGATGATTCAGAAGTGTCTGCTCACTCAAATCAGTCGGAATGTGGAAGCATACATGGATGGCATTGTGGTCAAGTCCCGTAAAGGTTCCGACCTGGTGGCTGACCTTGCTGAAACCTTTGCCAACCTGAGAAGGTATGATATCAAGCTTAATCCATCAAAGTGCACATTCAGAGTTCCTGGTGGAAAGTTACTCGGCTTCCTCGTTTCCGAACGAGGGATCGAAGCGAACCCAGAGAAAGTTGGTGCCATACTCCGGATGAAGCGCCATGTGCGTGTGCATGATGTCCAGAAGCTTACTGGTTGTTTGGCCGCCTTGAGTCGATTCATTTCTCGCCTCGGTGAAAAGGCATTGCCTCTTTACCGACTGATGAAGAAATCTGACAAGTTCGAGTGGACTCCTGAAGCTGATGCAACGTTTGCAGAGCTCGAAGCTCTGCTTTCCACCCAGCCGGTGCTCACTGCCCCAATCAACATAGAGCCTTTACTGCTTTATATTGCAGCCACTGGACAAGTTGTCAGTACAGTACTCACGGTCGAGCAGGAAGAAAAAGGAAAATCCTATAAAGTTCAGCGCCTAGTATACTATGTTTCTGAACTTCTGACTCCATCCAAGCAAAGATATCCACATTATCAGAAACTTGTTTATGGGATTTACATGACCACGAAGAGGTTGCACACTATTTCTCTGATCACACCATTACAGTCGTCAGCGACGCACCATTGTCATAAATTCTGAACAACAGAGATGCAACTGGTCGAGTTGCAAAGTGGGCGATTGAACTCCTTCCCTTGGATATCATGTTTGAGGCAAAGAGAGCTATCAAATCCCAAGCAATAGCAGATTTCCTCGCCGAGTGGGTTGAGCAGCAACTACCAACTCAGATTCACTCGGTGCATTGGACCATGTTCTTTGATGGATCCAAGATGTTGAATGGTTCAGGTGCTGGAGATGTATTGGTATCCCCCCCGAGGAGACAGACTCAGCTACGTTCTTCAAATTCATTTCGATTCCTCCAACAATGAGGCTGAATACAAAGCACTTCTGTACGGGTTGCGTATGGCCATTTCACTCGGCGTCCGTCGCCTAATGGCCTACGGTGACTCAGATTTGGTGGTTAATCAAGTAATGAAGGAATGGGATGTCAGGAGCCCAGCTATGACTAGTTATTGCAATACAGTGAGAAAGTTAGAGAAGAAGTTTGAGGGGTTAGAGCTCCATCACATACCCCGACTAAAAAATCAAGCAGTTGATGATTTGGCAAAGATAGGTTCCAAGAGGGAGGCCATTCCCATCAATGTGTTTTTGGAACATATTCATACACCTTCAGTTCAGGAAGATCCTTTCACTGAAGAGTCCCCACAACCAAAGAGTGCCACTGATCCGACTGAAGTCGAAGTCCCAGCCGTGGTCGACTTGATCATGGAGGTTTTGGTCATCACTCCCGACTGGACAGTACCGTACATCGTATACATTCTTAGGAAGGAACTCCCAGAGGATGAAGAAGAGGCTCGACAGATCATCCGTCGATCTAAAGCCTTTACTATGATAAGAGGACAGCTGTTCAGAGAAAGTGTAACTGGAGTCAGCCAGAAATGCATAACACTGGAAGAAGGTCGAGTGATCCTCAACGACATACAATCGGGGACCTGTGATCACCATGCGTCCTTGCTACCTCTTGAGCACTGCGTTGGATTTCCCCGAAGAGGAGAGGATGATGCAGCAAAGTAGCATAAGTATTTCCTTGAGTTTTTGAGAACCAAGGTATCAATCCAGTAGGAGGCCACGCACAAGTCCCTCGTACCTACACAGAATGATAGCTCCTCGCAACCAACGCGATTAGGGGTTGTCAATCCCTTCACGGTCACTTACGAGTGAGATCTGAAAGATAATATTTTTGGTATTTTTGGTATAGAGATGCAAAGTAAAAAAGCAAAGCAATAATAAAGTGATAGAGATTGATATGATGAGAATAGACCCGGGGGCCATAGGTTTCACTAGTGGCTTCTCTCAAGAACATAAGTATTTCTACGGTGGGTGAACAAATTACTGTTGAGCAATTGACAGAATTGAGCATAATTATGAGAATATCTAGGTATGATCATGTATATAGGCATCATGTCCGAGACAAGTAGACCGACTCCATCTAGAGTATTAAGTTAAAAACAGAGTAATGCCTTAAGCAAGATGACATGATGTAGAGAGATAAATTCATGCAATATGATATAAACCCCATCTTGTTATCCTCGATGGCAACAATACAATACGTGCCTTGCTGCCCCTTCTCTCACTAGGAAAGGACACCGCAAGATTGAACCCAAAGCTAAGCACTTCTCCTATTGCAAGAAAAACCAATCTAGTAGGCCAAACCAAACTAATAATTCGAAGATACTTGCAAAGATAACCAATCATACACAAAAAGAATTCAGAGAAGATTCAAATATTATTCATAGATAGACTTGATCATAAACCCACAATTCATCGGTCTCAACAAACACACCGCAAAAAGAAGATTACATCAAATAGATCTCCACGAGAGAGGGGGAAAACATTGTATTGAGATCCAAAAAGAGAGAAGAAGCCATCTAGCTAATAACTATGGACCCGAAGGTCTGAAGTAAACTACTGACACTTCATCGGAGAGGCTAGGATGATGTAGAAGCCCTCCATGATGACGGCCCTCTCCGGCGGAGCTCCGGAAGAGGCCCCAAGATGGGATCTCGTGGATACAGAAAGTTGAGGCGGTGGAATTAGGTTTTTGGCTCCGTCTTTGATCGTTTGGGGGTACGTAGGTATATATAGGAGGAAGGAGTACGTCGGTGGAGCTCCGAGGGGCCCACGAGGCAGGGGGCGCGCCCTAGGGGGGGGCCCACCCTCGTGACCGCCTCTTTGCTTCCTTGGAGTAGGGTCCAAGTCTCCTGGATCACTTTCGGTGAGAAAATCACGTTCCCGAAGGTTTCATTCCATTTGGACTCCGTTTGATATTCCGTTTCTTCAAAACACTGAAATAGGCAAAAAACAGCAATTCTGGGCTGGGCCTCCGGTTAATAGGTTAGTCCCAAAAATAATATAAAAGTGGAATATAAAGCCCAATATAGTCCAAAACAGTAGATAATATAGAATGGAGCAATCAAAAATTATAGATACGTTGGAGACGTATCAGGCATCCCCAAGCTTAATTCCTGCTCGTCCTCGAGTAGGTAAATGTTAAAAGAGAATTTTTGATGCAGAGTGCTACTTGGCATAATTTCAATGTAAATCTTCTCAATTGTGGCATGAATATTCAGATCCGAAAGATTCAAGACAAAAGTTCATATTGACATAAAAATAATAATACTTCAAGCATACTAACTAAGCAATTATGTCCTCTCAAAATAACATGGCCAAAGAAAGCTCATCCCTACAAAATCATATAGTTTAGTCATGCTCCATTTTTGTCACACAAGAATGCTCTCATCATGCACAACCCTGATGACAAGCCAAGCAATTGTTTCATACTTTAGTAATCTCAAACTTATAAACCCTCACGCAATACATGAGCGCAAGCCATGGACATAGCACTATGGGTGGAATAGAATATGATGATGGTAGTTATGTGGAGAAGAAAAAAAGGAGAAGATCTCACATCAACGAGGCTAATCAATGGGCTATGGAGATGCCCATCGATTGATGTTAATGCAAGGAGCAGGGATTGCCATGCAACGGATGCACTAGAGCTATAAATGTATGAAAGCTCAACAAAAGAAACTAAGTGGGTGTGCATCCAACTTGCTTGATCACGAAGACCTAGGGCACTTGAGGAGGCCCATTGTTGGAATATACAAGCCAAGTTCTATAATGAAAAATTCCCACTAGTATATGAATATGACAAAACAAGAGACTCTCTATCATGAAGATTATGGTGCAACTTTGAAGCACAAGTGTGGAAAAGGATAGTAACATTGTCCCTTCTCTCTTTTTCTCTCATTTTTTTATTTGGGCCTTTTCTCTTTTTTTATGGCCTCTTTTTTTACCTCACTTGGGACAATGCTCTAGAAAATGATGATCATCACACTTCTATTTATTTACAACTCAATGATTACAACACGATACTAGAACAAAGTATGACTCTATATGAATGCCTCCGGCGGTGTACCGGGATATGCAACGAATCAAGAGTGACATGTATGAAATAATTATGAACGGTGGCTTTGCCACAAATACTATGTCAACTACATGATCATGCTAAGCAATATGACAATGATGAATGTGTCATCAAGAACGGTATGGTAGAAAGTTGCATGGCAATATATCTCGGAATGGCTATGGAAATGCCATAATAGGTAGGTATGGTGGCTGTTTTGAGGAAGATATAAGGAGGTTTATGTGTGAAAGAGCGATCATATCACGGGTTTGATGCACCGCTAAGTTTGCACCAACTCTCAATGTGACAAAGGGCAATGCACGGTATCAAGAGGCTAGCAATGGTGGAAGGGTGAGAGTGCGATAATCCATGGACTCAACATTAGTCATAAAGAACTCATATACTTATTGCAAAAATCTACAAGCCATCAAAACCAAAGTACTACGCGATGCTCCTAGGGGATAGATTGGTAGGAAAAAACCATCGCTCATCCCCGACCGCCACTCATAAGGAGGACAATCAAATAACACCTCATGTTTCAAATTTGTTACATAACGTTTACCATACGTGCATGCTACGGGACTTGCAAACTTCAACAAAAGCATTTCTCAAATTCACAACTACTCAACTAGCACGACTTTGATATTATCACCTCCATATCTCAAAACAATTATCAAGCATCAAACTTTTCTTAGTATTCACCGCACTAAAAAGAAAGTTTCACAAATCTTGAATACCAAGCATATTATTATTAAGCAAATTACCATGCTATTAAAGACTCTCAAAATAATCTAAGTGATGCATGAGAGGTCAATAGTTTCTATAAAACAAATCCACAACCATGCTCTAAAATATATAAGTGAAGCACTAGAGCAAAACTATAAAGCTCAAAAGATATAAGTGAAGCACATAGAGTATTCTATCAAATTCCAATTCATGTATGGCTCTCTCAAAAGGTGTGTACAGCAAGGATGATTGTGGCACACTAACAAACAAAGACTCAAATCATACAAGACGCTCCAAGCAAAACACATATCATGTGGTGAACAAAAATATAGCTCCAAGTAAAATTACCGATGGAAGTAGACGAAAGAGGGGATGCCTTCCGGGGCATCCCCAAGCTTTGACTTTTTGGTGTCCTTAGATTATCTTGGGGGTGCCATGGGAATCCCCAATCTTAGGATCTTGCCACTCCTTGTTCCATAATCCATCAAAAGATTTCACCCAAAGCTTTAAAACTTCACAACACAAAACTCAATAGAAATCTCTTGAGCTCCGTTAGTGAAAGAAAACAAAAGACCACTTCAAGGTACTGTAATGAACTCATTATTTATTTATATTGGTGTTAAACCTACTGTATTCCAACTTCTCTATGGATTATAAACTATTTTACTAGCCATAGATTCATCAAAATAAGCAAACAACACACGGAAAACAGAATCTGTCAAAAACAGAACAGTCTGTAGTAATCTGTAACTAACGCAAACTTATAGAACTCCACAAAATCTACCAAAATAGGAAGACCTAGGCAATTTTTTTTATTGATCATCAGCAATTGGAATCATATTTTATCACGTTCTGGTGATTTTTAACAATTCTGGCACTGAGCGCAAAGTTTCTGGAAATTACAGCAAGATCAAATAACTATCATCCAAGAAGATCCTATAGGTTTAACTTGGCACAAACACTAATTAAAAGATAAAACCACATCTAAACAGAAGGTAGATGGATTATTTATTACTAAGCAGCAAGGAAAAATATTGGGTTGTCTCCCAACAAGTGCTTTTCTTTAAAGCCTTTTTAGCTAGGCACTGAGATTTCAATGATGCTCACAAAAAAAGACAAGAATTGAGGCACAAAGAGAGCATCATAAAACATGTGACAAACACACTTAAGTCTAACATACTCCCTATGCATAGGCATATTATAGGCAAACAAATTATCGTAGCAAGCAAAAACTAGCATATGCAAGGAAACGGAAAGAAACAATAGCAATCTCAACATAACGAGAGGTAATTTAGTAACATGAAAATTTCTATAACCATATTTTCCTCTCTCATAATAATTACATGTAGGATCATAAGAAAAGTCAACAATATAGCTGTCACATAACATATTCTCAACATGATCCACATGCATGCGAAGTTGACACTCTTCCAAAATAGTGGGATTATCATTAACTAAAGTCATGATTTCTTCAAGCCCACTTTTATCAAAAATTTCATAAGATTGAATGTTATCCAAATATGTGGGATCTAAAGTTGACACTCTTCCAAACCCACTTTCAATATTATTGCAAACACTATTATCAATCTTATATTCATCATGGGGCTTAAATAAATTTTCAAGATCATAAGAAGAATCTCCCCAATCATGACTATTGGACATAGCAAAACTAGCATCCCCAAGCTTAGGGTTTTGCATCTTATTAGCACAATTGACATCAAGAGAATTTATAATAAAATCATTGCAATCATGCTTTTTATTCAAAGATCTATCGTGAAGCACTTTATCGCAATTTTCAGATTTACGGATTTCAGGCAAAAGCTTATAAAGATAATCTAGTGCATCCAAATCACTAGGAATTGGTTCATCATAATTGGATCTCTTAAAAAGATTGGCAAGCGGATGAGGATCCATAGATATTGGCTTATTTGTTTAGGAATAAATACTCAACTATTTCAACAAACGAGCAAACGAGCCAAGTAAGACATCAAGGCAAACGAAAAGAGAGGGCGAATAAAACGGCAAGGGTGAAGTGGGGGAGAGTAAAACGAGAGGCAAATGGCAAATAATGTAATGCGGGAGATAAGGGATTGTGACGGGTACTTGGTATATTGACTTTCGCGTAGACTCCCTGTCGGTGTCAAAACCGGCGGATCTCGGGTAGGGGGTCCCGAACTGTGCGTCTAGGCGGATGGTAACAGGAGACAAGGGACACGATGTTTTTACCTAGGTTCGGGCCCTCTTGATGGAGGTAAAACCCTACTCCTGCTTGATTAATATTGATGATATGGGTAGTACAAGAGTAGATCTACCACGAGATCGAGAGGCTAAACCCTAGAAGCTAGCCTATGGTATGATTGTTGTGATTGTTGTCCCATGGACTAAACCCTCCGGTTTATATAGACACCGGGGGGCTAGGGTTACACAGAGTCGGTTACAATGGGAGGAGATCTACATATCCAGTTGCCAAGCTTGCCTTCCACGCCAAGGAGAGTCCCATCCGGACACGGGACGAAGTCTTCAATCTTGTATCTTCATGGTCCAACAGTCCGCCAAAGGTTATAGTCCGCTGTCCGGATACCCCTAATCCAGACTCCTCAAGAGTCCCTTAACTAGGCTTCAATGACGATGAGTCCGGCGCGCAGATTGTCTTCGGCATTGCAAGGCGGGTTCTTCTCCAAATTTCGAATACCTGTTAAGTAGTGTCCGACTTCTCGTAAATGCTATGCCCTTCGGCTTCCACTCCCAATAATGGCCACCTTCCACGTGTCAAGCGAATGCGAAGAGCCAGGGTGTTTTTACATTTACCCCCCTAGCTATGCGAATGAGCTGTCTATTAAAGAGACGAGGATTCAGATCCAAACCACACCATCCTCCCTTAGCGAGTATTCATCAGAGCGCACCCGAACGCAATCCATTCCATCATGGCCGGTCGACGCAGCTCCTCCTCTCATTCTCCCAGCCCCAAGCCCGGAGATTGGGAGAGGTGTTCTGTCCCGCACAGCCAACTAGTGAAGCTTCAGACCCAGGGATTTCTCCCCCCAGCGTATATGGTCCCGGTTTGAGCCGGGCTCGCCACCTACAATGGCGGAGAGCAAGCGGAAAGCTTTCCCAATCCCTCCAAAGGAGAACGGGTATGCCTCGTCCCTTATTTAATAAGAGGACTCGGATTTCCAATTCATCTATTTCTCCGGGGGCTCCTGGAGTTCTACGGCCTCCAGTTACACAGCCTTACTCCTGCCTCCATACTACATATCGCGGGCTATGTAGCCCTTTGCGAACTATTTTTGGGTTGCGAGGCTCATTTCGCACTGTGGAAGAAGTTGTTCTGCCTTGTGCCTCGTTCTCAGAGGGGGTCAATATATCAAGTGGGCGGAGCCGAAGTATGGCGCATCGCCGGGACCGGATATCTATCCAGAACCCCGAAGAGGGCGTCCGAAGACTGGCCTTCAGAATGGTTTTACATAGAAGGCGTCCCTCTTCTGGATCCTATTCGGATCGGCCTTCCCGAGTTCGATAACGCTCCTTTGAAGAAGCGCCTGAGCTGGCGTCCACGGAGCCCCCAAGGGGAAGATGATATAGACGTCCTTTACCTGATGAGCCGGATAAAGTTGTTGGCTCAATCAGGACTGACCATAACCGAAGTTATGGACATATGCATCATGCGAGGGGTGCAGCCGCTTCAATATCGAGGCCACCCCATGTGGGATTTCAACGGGGAGGATGACGCCACCCGCTGCGGCCGCAAGGGGCCGGACTCGACCGCTGCTCTAGCAAAAATCTTATTCGATTTGTACAAGGGGGAAGAGGAGGAATTCCTCCGGGTCAATTCACAGGGTGGATTTTCCATGTACAATCCTCCAAGATGGGCAGGTCAACACTTTCTATGCCCATTCGTTTCATATTCCCATAATTAAGTATCTTACTTTGCGAATCCATCGCAGGAGTTGCATAAGGATGTAAGGGAGATCAGCAGCCCACCTCCACAACCAGAGGATTCTGAGAGGTCCCTCGATCCGGCCTCTCAAGAGGATCCGGATATATCCGTGGAGCTGATTGATGGGGTGTTCTACCAATTGAGCAGCGATGACGCCTTGGTAGCCATTACGGCCGATTACCCAGTGCTGCTCCAGGCTTTGCAGGTAAGTGAGACCGAAGTCCCAGTATTTTGAAAAGGATTCATCCCTGCGCACTTTGCTTACTGTATGCAAATGGTGTTTTATAGGGGAGGCTCTTGAGACGCCATGCCGAACTTGCGGCAACTAGCCTACAAGGGGATCTGAGGCCGGATAGGATAAAAAGGAAAGCGGTCCAGACGGAGACGCCGGCGCAGAGGTATGATGCAACATCTCATTCCTGATTGGTGTTTCTTTAAAGACATAATGACGCCCGTGTTCCCCCAGAAAGAAGAACGCTCGCTGAACTGTATCCGACGAGGGTGCCAACCGAGCTTGAACCAGCCGAGCTCCAGGGCCGGACAGGGAAGCAGAAACGGATACAAGGCGCGTGCAGGATGTTCCTCTGATAGAGGATGCGGATAGAGTATCCGCTACAAATTTCAAAGTGGAGAGCGCCATGAACCACAGGCGTCGCCGAGCCGTTCTCCATGACGCTTGCTTCTCCCAGGAGGCATTTGATGCCTTCAACTCAGGAGACGCGTACCTCCGTGCTGCTCACAATGGTCTAGACCGAGCCACGGACCAGTATGTAATGGACATACGGGTGAGAAAATTTGATGATTATATATATTAGTAGCCCCTGAGACTTGAAACAGTTAGGATAACTGATTTAAGGATCATTTGTTATGCAGGTTCTTACAGAAAAGAATACCCAATTGTCTCAGGAGGTTGAAGAGTGCAAAGCCCAACTTCAAGCCGTACTGGCCGCAGAAGAGGAGTCCAAGAAGACCCCCTCTGGTAACACATATTTAAAATGATAAATACCGTAAAGAGTGCGGCACATGTGCAAATCTGACAATAAATATGGCAGATGACGCCGGAGGAAATCCGGATGAGCAACATCTCTTACGCCAGCTAAAGGCCGGTGAGAGCATGCTTACGAGGGTTAGGAAGGAGAAAAATAATCTCCAAGATGCCAACACCCAGCTGGGCGTGGAACTAAAGGATGTTCGTGCCCAACTGTCGGACTCCATGAAGGAGAATCAGCGGCTGCGACGCGGCATTTTCAATAAGTGCTTGAACGAACTTGTTAAAAAGAGTTCGGCGAGGAAACCGCTAATGAGTTATGTCTCGAGGTATGTCGACGGTCGCCCTCTGATGAGATGCTCGGTCTGCATGGGTGATCTTCACAGAAGTTATCACAACTGCACGAACGAGTTCGGCAGGTGATGCGAGGTGTTGCCCAGGCCTTATGGCCATCCGTCTCCCTACCCAAAGGCCTTGGGGAGCTTGCAGAGAAGCTTAAGGGAGCGTGGCGGCGCTTCCGATTATGGAAGATATCGGCCTGCCGTCAAGGTGCCAGGGAAGCCTGGGCCATGGTGAAGACGCGGTATACCAAGGCTGACCCAAACCACATGGCCGAGGTCGGACCTGTGGGGCCCGATGGGAAGGAGATCCCCGTGAGCTTAGTGTACGGGCAAGTAGAATTTGCTGCAAGGTATTCCCAACAGGACTGTAGACTAGACATCTTGTTGGATGGTATAGAAGAGGAATTTGACCAGTCAAATTGACTATGTAATTAAAGTGACATGTATAATGCCGTCTAGCCGGATTGTAGATCATTTGTCATGGCAGACCTTTTCGCTTCAACCTCGGGACCCGATAGTCCAGAGTGTATCCGAATACCCTCTCGGTTACGTAAGAACCGGGGCATGCATTGAGACCAGGCGTAGGGGTCATTAGTGCTTGAACAGACAAGTGCCCAACTAGTTATGTTATATTACATGGTTAGTAAGAAACATCTTCCAGGGAGAATAGTTCCATTATTGGTTCCTTTCCCTGGGACGCATGCCCTAAAGTGCATGTCCGGACTATGAAAAGAGACGCATGAAAACAATCTGGGGGCACATATATAAATAAGTAAAAAATCATCTTTTGTTTACCGACCGAATATTCCCTTAAGAACGCTTAGCTTTCGCTTCACCCACCGAGGTACACATCCGGTGACCCAAAGAAGAATAATCGCAGAGGTAAGCTCCCTTATGCCCTATCCGAATTAACGGGAACATAGGGCATAAATACAAGAGCCAGGCAACCCAGCTTGGCCAAAACTTAAGTCATATCGATGCATATAATGGTGAATAAAAGGTACATGCGGAAGGATGACACATGTGTTGGGCATGGAGCCCGTATATAAATAAATAAGCTTCTGTGAAAGAAGCCCCCAGGTATAATGAGCGCGGATAGCGCGTCAATTGTGTGCACGCAAGGCACAAATTGGCCCTTAAAGGCTGTGAGAGAAAAGAAGGGGAGAAGGAGATAAATAAAAGATAGATAGTGTATAAAAATGGATAGAGGAAGGAGACAAACACAGAGTCCGGCGCTAGGCGTAGAATCTTCGGAGTCTGGCTGCGTTCCATGGGTTCGGCTCGAGTCGATTATCCGATGCATTGCGCAGACGGTACGCTCCACCAGTCGGAACTTGGTCAATAATGAAGGGACCCTCCCATTTGGGCTTGAGTTTGTCCTTTTTCTTCTCCAGCAGGCGTAGAACTAACTCACCAACGTTATAAGTTTTGGCCCGTACTTCTCTACTTTGGTATATTTGAGCCTGCTGTTGATAGAATGTGGAACGGGCTTTTGCCACATCGCGCTCCTCCTCCAGGGCGTCCGAACTGTCCTGCCGATCGAGCTCGGCTTCTCTTTCTTCATACATGCGCACTCGAGGCGAGTCATGAATTATGTCGCAGGGCAGAACCGCCTCTGCACTGTATACCATAAAGAATGGTGTGTATCCGGTAGTGCGATTCGATGTGGTCCGCAGCCCCCAGAGTACGGAGTCGAGCTCCTCTACCCGGTGCGTGTTAGATTCCTTTAGGGACCGCACTAATCTGGGTTTGATGCCGCTCATGATAAGACCATTTGCTCGCTCGACTTGACCGTTAGTTTGTGGGTGATAGACGGAAGCATAATCGAGCTTGATGCCCATGTTTTTGCACCAGAGTTTGACCTCGTCGGCCGTGAAGTTCGTGTCGTTATCCATGATGATGCTGTGGGGGACACCATAACGGTGTACAACCCCAGATATAAAGTCTATCACCGATCTGGATTCGGCCGTTTTAATAGGTTTGGCTTCTATCCATTTGGTGAATTTATCCACCATGACCAGCAAGTATTTTTTTCTTGTGGGTTCCCCCTTTAAGGGTTCCCACCATGTCGAGCCCCCAGACCGCAAAGGGCCAGGTAATGGGGATTGTTCGGAGGGTGGTGGGTGGCATATGGCTTTGGTTTGCAAAAAGCTGGCAACCAACGCAGCGTTGGACTAAGTCATGAGCGTCTGCCTGGGCAGTCGGCCAATAAAAACCTGTACGAAAGGCCTTGCGTACAAGGGCCCGGGCTGCGCGTGGTGGCCGCCGAGTCCGGCATGAATTTCTGCCAGAAGCTTATGCCCTTCCTCTTCGGAGATGCACCTTTGAAGGACTCCGGTGGTGCTTTTCTTATAAAGCTCTCTGAGGGAGTCCTGGATTAGGGGGTGTCCGGATAGCCGAACTATCACCGTTGGCCGGACTCCTGGACTATGAAGATACAAGATTGAAGACTTTGTCCCGTGTCCGGATGGGACTTTCCTTGGTGCGGAAGGGAAGCTTGGCGATACTGATATGTAGATCTCCTACCATTGTAACTGACTCTGTGTAAACCTAACCCTATCTGGTGTCTATATAAACCGAAGGGTTTTAGTCCGTAGGACGAACAACAATCATACCATAGGCTAGCTTCTAGGGTTTAGCCTCTCTGATCTCGTGGTAGATCCACTCTTGTACTACCAGTATCATGAATATTAATCAAGCAGGAGTAGGGTTTTACCTCCATCGAGAGGGCCCAACCTGGTAAAACATCGTGTCCCTTGTCTCCGTTACCATCCGCCTAGACACACAGTTCGGGACCCCTACCCGAGATCCACCGGTTTTGACACCGACATTGGTGCTTTCATTGAGAGTTCCTATGTGTCGCCATCCTTAGGCCCGATGGCTCCTTCGATCATCAATAACGACGCGTCCAGTGGTGAGACTTTTCTCCCGGACAGATTTTCAGATCCGCGGCTTTGCATCATGGGCCAATTCACTTGGCCATCCGAGCAGACCGAAAGCTACGCCCTCGCCATCGGTCAGATTTGGGAGTTTGAACTACACGGCCGACATCCGTGGAGACTTGATCTTCAACGGTTCGAGCCACAGCCAAGCGCCGCCAGACCGCCTCGATTGTCACGATCTAGCTCACACCAACAAAGTGCCTCGAGGTCCGATTCAGCGTCCCGCCCGACCCTTAGCTCGGAGTCGACTCCGCCGATCGAGGACGGCGGTTGGACACCGCCGGGCTACGATCTCTACGGGCGATTGAGCCAACTCCATCCCCGCCCTTTGCGAAGACCATGACTCCAAGGTGCTCGCCGGTGTTCTCGGGAACGGGGTCCCCAGACTTGCTCGCTCGCGCCTATGGCGTGGTTTCAAAGGGGGCCCATCACGGCCCATCTTCATCAACAGAAGCTCAAGACCCTCGCGAGGGGCCAAGCCTCACGGGGCGAACGACACGGAGCTTCCTCAGGCACGGCCTCATCAGGCTGGCTCGCGAGGTGGCGGACGGATCAAGGCGGGGTACCTCACGAGGTGCCCATGAAGCAAAGCCATGACGACCAAGGGCGCCAGGCGGGCGCCAGCCCGCGCGGTGTCCTCCTTTCCTCTTTGGTGCAAAGGGAGCAAGCGCAGGCGAGAGCATCAAGCAAAGGCATCCATTTCGGTGCAACAAGACCAAGACCAGCCCAATGGCACGAAGGAAGTCATTGTGGAGCCCAAACAAAGGCCACCACCAGAGCCTTTGACAAAGCGAGGACCAAATTTAGTCAGATAAGTGTACCAGATGTTCCCTTCAAATGGCCAATTGTTGGCGCCTTCCCGCTCAATATTTGGGGAGAGGCCCAGGGCCTTTGCCTATAAATAGGACTAGCCACCCACAGAGGAGAGGGGGAAAGAAAGGGAGAGAGACAAGGAGGAGAAGATTGAGAATCGGATCACGTAGCATCTCAAAGAGAGAGAGAGAGAGAGAGAAAGGTGGCTGAACTCCTCCTAGTAGTTCATCGCCCCGGCCAAGAACAGACCCTCGCGAGGCTGTTCTTCCTTGTATTGTTCATCACCATCAGCCCAAGAGGCAATCCACCACACCACAAACTAGAGTAGGGTATTACACCACAATGGTGGCCCGAGCTAGTATAAACCTTGCGTCTCTTGTGTTGTCCCTTTTGTAGTTTAGATCCTAGCGAGGCGGCAGGGTGCAGGTAGGTAGAGGGCGAGATCTTCGCGCGCACTCCAGTGTTTGAACCTCAAGGGTCTGCCGGAACCCGAAATCCGACATTTGGCGCGCCAGTAGGTGCGCTGAATTGCCGCCTTCCGCCGCCTGTTCTCCATCGACCACCGTGATCCATGTTCGACGCTGCCGGGCCCGCGCCGAGCGCCGAGCCACTCGCTTCGCTGCCGCCAGCGGCTCCCGCCGGCGGGCGCTCATCGCTCCTCGTCGTCTGCGCTAACGCCGCCACCGCCCGGCGGGAATGAGCAGCAAGCATCGCCCCAAAGATCCTCCGTGAGGCGAGACGGCCGCGATCGCTACCCCTCACTCGCCCCGGCTGGTTCTTCGTCTCGCTGCTCGCGCGCCCATGGAGGCTCGAAGGCGCCATCGCGCAAACGAGCTCCTGCGCTACTGGCCCCGCCGACGACGCCTCACGAAGAGTGGCTCGATCAAGGCCACCGAAGCTCGCTCCGCGCCGCAGGGGATCCCCGCACCGTCTGGCCCCACAGACCGCACCCGCCCTGCACGGGCGACGAAGTCTGGGCGCCAGCCGCCCCTCAAGAAGGCGCCTGGCCCTAAGGCGATGGTCCCCGGGCGGAACCCGCCCGTCCGGGCGGCAGCGGCAAGAGCAGAGCTGCTGTGAAGTCCTCGCCCGCAAGAAGCTGCCCGAGTGCTCCCGCTCCAGCTGCCGCGACCACGCCCTGCTCCAAAGACGCTAAGACCCCGTGTTGCTCCCAGCTGCAGCGCATGGGGACCCGCAAGATCAAGCTCTTCGTCACCCAAGGCCTCCTGTGGCCACAGCAGGCTGTCGTGTTTTCACCACCGAAGGCGCAGCGTCGCGGGTCCGACAAGTTCAAGCTGACCTGCCTCCTCGCTACGACGGTACGGCCGACCTCAAGAGTTCCTCCAGCTTCACGAGCTGGGCATCAAAGCCGCCAACGGAGATGAGAAGGTCATGGCGAACTGGTTTCCCATGGCGCCAAGG
The DNA here is from genome assembly GCA_021605205.1 of Aegilops longissima. Lineage (NCBI taxonomy): Eukaryota > Viridiplantae > Streptophyta > Magnoliopsida > Poales > Poaceae > Aegilops > Aegilops longissima. Next base: position 527,153,711 of record CM038680.1, read on the forward strand.
ACGGGTCCACACTGCTCTCGAACTCTGCTCTGTGCACGATCTCCTCCGGGACGAGATGCGCACCGCTTCATCGCCAACTTCAAGGTACTCGTGATCGGCCACCCGCCGCGGAGCGACATGCGCCAGATCACAGCAACTGTGGAGACCTCGCAGAAATACATCCAGCGCTTCAACAATGCACGCCTCAAGATTCCCAAGGTGACCGAGGAGGCCATCATCTCCGCCTTTCTCCGACGGTGTGCGCGACGTCAAGATGAAGGAGGAGCTGGCGATGCATGAAGACTTGTGCACTTCCTTGAGCTGTCCAACTTGGCTACCTGCGCGCCAGGTCGAGGAAGGGCGCCTCCTCCTCGAGCTGCCCGCCGCACTCCGTAAGAGAAGAAACCCAAGGCCAAGGATGTGAAGCGCAAGGGGCTGCGTGCTCATGCGTAACCGGACACCAAGCAGGCGTAGATCAGCCCGAGCCTTCCAAGGGCAGCCTGCATCGCGGTACCATGACCTCCACACCCACAACACCAACGAATGTCAAGAGCTCCGAGCCGTGCGAGAAGGAGGATCGGCCACGCCCCACCGCAGCGACTGTGGCTACGGCCGAGGAGGAGGAAGGAACACAGACGCTGGAAGACCGCGCCTCGCCAAGGGTGGCGCGACCAACCTCGCGAGGATCGCTGGCGGGACCCGCCACGAGGGAGGCTGGAGGATCAGCCTCGCGAGGATCGCCTGCAAGGCAACGCAGGCCTCCCTCCTCCGCCACCGCAGCCAAGGAGAAATGAAGACCATCATCAGACGAGGGGCTGGGGCTTCAGAGAGCCGCATGATCGCTCAGATCCCGGGCGGAGCTCAAGCCCTGCACTCTCAACGATCTTCAAGCAGTTCGCCCGCAAGTGAATGCAGTCCTCCCTAAGCTCGGCCACACGCCTCAGTGGTCGGCGGCGCCATCATGTTCAGCTCAGCCGATCAGCTCAAGTGTGCGGCCACAACCGAGTCCTCCCGATGCTTTGCTCCCCAATCATCAAGAACGTATATTCACCAAGACCTCATCGATGGCGGGCAGGGCTCAACGCCCCGTCCGTGGAAACGCTCAACAATCTCCAAATGCCTTACAATCAGCTTCAGCCGACCAAGCCTTTCTCCGGGTCACCGACGGCTCCACGGTCTCGACGGCAGGTTCGCCTCCCTGTCACCTTCGGCGCGCGCGATAACTACCGCGACCGAGCTCATCGACTTCGACGCCGCCCACATTCGCCGCCATACAACGCCATTCTCGGTACCCAGCGCTGGCCAAGTTCATGGTCAGAACTCCACCACGGCCACAATGTCCTCAAGATGCCAGAAGTGGCGGAGTCATCACGGTGCCCTTCAAGAGAAAGACGCTGTGTCCCTCGAGCGAGCCTTTCAGCCGATCACCGAAGACCCGGATCACGGAAGCAGGAGGCTTCCCAAGACCGCCCCCAAGAAGAAGACGACATCGTCTCGCCCGCCCCTAGGAGGCAGGCCTCGTGGTCCGCGCCGCCAGGGGGAACCTCCTTCTATCACATAGGAAAGCGCCCGGCGCCTCCTCAGTGGCCTGGGGCCTCGAGGGCCACCGACCTTGCTAAGGTCACGAGGGAGGCGCTTGGGCACCACTTGAGGCGTGTTTCAAAGCACATTTCCTCAAGAAGGAGCAAGGCAAGGAGGGCCAAACCTCGGGAGTTCGCAGCAAGATCATTCAGAGCTGCAGGAATCAAGAGTCATGAGTGGCGGCCGCCGCCACTCCGCCAGAGCTCCCCATCTAGGCGAGGATGGTGGGCTGCGATCCTGCATCGACATACCAGGCTCAACCGAGCCGCCTCAGAGCTCCTCCGCCCTCTCGCTGGGGCGCCGCCAAGGTCCACCCCACAGCTACGCTCAGATGCCTTACGGCTTGCCGAACGCTGGCTGCCACGCGCCAGCCGCCTCATGAGGAGCACCTCGAGGCTCAAGAGGTCAGCGCCCGCAGCCCCGGCAGAGATGGAGATGGTCCACGAGGAGCCACCAGCCTCCCGAGCCTCCCGAGGCCCCCGAGCCCGGGGCTCGTGGAGGATCGGCTCGCAGCCCACCGAGTCTGCTGCACCAACACCCTTTCGCCTTCAACGCTATCAGTGACTTCTTTCAAGTTTCATTTCCACTGGGAGCGCCTCAGAGCTGCATTATTCCTGTGCCGCCAGGTCCGCCCTCGCGCGGTATCCTTTTACTTCATGTTCCTAGCTTATTTGTTGGGGCGCCTGGCTGCATCATCCCCTGTGTCGCTCGGGCCCGACTCGGTGATGTTCATCTTCTTTGCGCTTATCTAAATGGACTTGCTCCTTCGTGATTAACATGCTTGACCTAGTTGCCCGCTCAACTGACACCAACTGATGGAGCTGCTCCCTAACGGCACGACGCTTGCGCATGGGTCCGTCCCTGCAACGCCGACAAACCTGAATGGCTGAGCTCTGGCCGCGGAAGACCCGCATAGCGCCACCTCATCAAGCCTTCAGTGCCTCGTCACCCCCCCGAAGCAACGGCCAGGCCGAGCGGGCCAATGCAGAGGTCCTGAGGGGCCTCAAGACCAGAACATTCAAGAAGAAACTGGAGGCCTGCGGCAGAGGTTGGTACGACGAGCTTCGGTCCGTGCTATGGTCCATCCGCACGACCACGACCAAGCCGACTGGAGAGACCCCGTTCTTCCCGGTCTATGGAGCCGGGCGGTCCTCCTCACGAGGTCGACGTCGTTCCGCACAGTCCCGGCGCTCGACGAGGCGCAACAGACGCCATGCGGGGACGGACCTCGGCCGGGGAGGAGCGCGCCGAGAAGCTGCATTATGAAAGCGGCGAGGTACCAACAAGCACCGCGACGATACCACTGCCGCAACATCCGCCCTGTAACTCTTGAGGTAGGGGACCTCGTGCTCAAAGCGGGTTCTCTCTGTGGAGGGACTGCATAAGCTCTCTCCCATATGGGAGGGCCTGCTCAAGGTTGTTCATGTTTCAGTGCCCGGCCCGCACGCTTGAGACTCTGGGAGGGGTGCTAGTCCAGAACGCGTGGAGCATCCAGCACCTCCGGAGGTTTTACCCCTAAAAAGGCCCAGAGCCTGTGAAGAAGGCGAATGCCTATGAAGCTTATCTTTTTGGAAAAGGCCCAGAGCCTGTGAAGAAGGCGAATGCCTGTGAAGCTTATCTTATTGGAAAAGGCCCAGAGCTTGTGAAGAAGGCGAATGCCTGTGAAGCTTATCTTTTTGGAAAAGGCCCAGAGCCTGTGAAGAAGGCGAATGCCTGTGAAGCTGTTGCGTTTTGGAAAAGGCCCAGAGCCTATGAAGAGGGCCAATGCCCGTGAAGCTTGCTTCCCCCAAGAAAGGCCCGGAGCCTGTGAAGAAGGCCAACGCCTGTGAAGCTCGCCGCCCGTGACACTCTCACGTAATAATGAGTTGGGGCTGTACACGCCCGAGTCTCAGAGCGCCGCCTCAGCCCCGGGCTCCCTCCCATGCCCAAGTGGGCAGCACTTAGCTCCACGCTGGTGAGAAGACGTCGAAGACTAGATTAGGTGCCGGACGCGGCTTTTTCATTTGCTTTATGCAGTTGGCTTGTTCATTCTCATTTGAAGTTTAATTGAAGCTGTTGCCATCTTTGATTTGTGGCTCATCGACTTTTCGCTCTCCTGCCTCGATTTCTCTCACAAGAAGGTCTCGCGAGGGGCAGTCCGAGCGCCTCGAAAGTGTTTTCTGCCCTTATCGTTCAAGGTTTCCCAACCTGGGTCCACCACAGAGCACCCTCCAGCCCATGCCTCACGGGCACCGTGACACTAACACAGGACTGGGTCGGTCGCCTTCACGGCCGAGGCCGAACTACCTACGCCACAGCGCCGCGCCTGTAGGCACAATACCGAATAGCGTAAACAAGACGGTGATTAACGGCGAAAGTTCAAACACGCCTTCACGGGCCCCACACTCACCGTCTTTCTACGCAGGAAAAAGAAAAGGAAGAACAAATCAGGCGCGCTCGCCCGACACCAGCCCGCAGGAAGACTCGAGCCGCCCGGCTCAGCGGACTCCTCTCGCGCTTCACCGAGGCACGACGGCGGGCGGACCCGCTACCACCTCCAAGCAGGCACGACGGGGTATTGATAGCGCCGCTGCCGGAAGAGCCGCTCAAGAAGAATCGATGAAGCTCGAGGAGCCCCGAGCGCCACCGACCACGCGGCGCTGTCCTCTCCGCTATCGCTGGATTGGGCCCCGCCGCGTCGCCGCCCTCGTGGCAGCACCTAGCGCGCGACCATCCTCCCGAACACCCTTACGTAAAGGGTGGCATCGCCGTCGAACTTGAAGTGCAGGGTGCACCGACGGCTCAAGCCACGCTAGCGCAGGCAAGCGCCCGCCACCATGAAGTCAGGCTAAGCTCCCGGCCGCGGAGACCTCCAACGGTCCGAGGCCCGATCGCAGCAGCTGCCCGCCAGAGCCGAGGCCACCCGGGCGCCAGCCTGGAGCTCACCTAGGAGGAAGCGAGGAAGCTGAAGCCGGGTGCAAGCCGGCTCACGACCACACAACGAACTCCGCAACACCTCCAGCAGCGGAAGCGCTGCCTAGGGGGTCGCATGGTCAGAGAGAGGCCCCGGCCGCTGCCAGCCGCCCATCACCGCAGGGAGATCACCATGCCACGGGAGTCGCTGTGGGAGCCACAGGACGCTTTGCAGGGCGGCCTCGACCGCGCTTGGGCGGGAGAGGCAGGCTCAACTCTGGCGGGCCTTCCCTTCTCTCAAGGCCGAGAACTTCCTCGGTGGAGCCATGAAGAAGGAGGAGAAGCAAGAGGGGACAGACTGGAAGGGCACGCGCCGTTCCGTACTTAAAGCCAAAGGAGGCCAACCGCCGGCCTCCACAATCGCAGGTAATCATGACCCGCTTTGCATGCAGGGACTTGTCAGTTCGTGCAGTTGCCGAGGCGTCTTGGGGAAGTGGGGACACCCACGTCCAATCAACCGCCACGCGGCGCCCAAGGCCGCAGGCTATTAGGGCCCGCGGCGCTTCGCACTTGCCCTTTCGCTTCTCTACTCGGCCAAGTCCGGGGGCTACTGTCGGCGTTCTGGGAACGGGGGTCCCCAGACTTGCCTTCCTGCGGCCTGCGTCGTGGCTCAAAGGGCGCCCCATCACGGCCCATCTTCATCAACAGAAGCTCAAGACCTCGCGAGGGGCAAGATTGCTGGGCGGACGACAGGAGCTTCTCAGCACGGCCTCATCAGCTGGCTCATGAGGAGGCGAGAGATCAAGGCGGGTACCTCACGAGGTGCCCATGATGGAAGCCATGACGACCAAGGGCGCCAGTGGGCGCCAGCCAAGGTGTCCTCCTTTCCTCTTTGGTGCAAAGGGAGCAAGCGCAGCGAGAGCATCAAAGCAAAGGCATCCATTTTGGTGCAATAAGACCAAGACCAGCCCAACGGCAGGAAGGAAGTCATTGTGGAGCCCAAGCAAAGGCCACCACCAGAGCCTTTGACAAAGCGAGGACCAACTTTAGTCAGGATAAGTGTACCAGATGTTCCCCTTCAAAATGGCCAATTGTTGGCGCCCTTCCCGCTCAATATTTGGGGAGAGGCCCAGGGCCTTTGCCTATAAATAGGACTAGCCACCCACAGAGGAGAGGGGGAAAGAAAGGGAGAGAGAGAAGGAGGAGAAGATTGAGAATCGGATCAAGTAGCATCTCAAAGAGAGAGAGAGAGAGAGAGAGAGAGAGAGAGAGAGAGAGAGAAAGGTGGCTAAACTCCTCCTAGCAGTTCATCGCCCCGTCCAAGAACAGACCCTCGTGAGGCTGTTCTTCCTTGTATTGTTCATCACCACCAGCCCAAGAGGCAATCCACCACACCACAAACTAGAGTAGGGTATTACACCACAATGGTGGCCCGAACTAGTATAAACCTTGATTCTCTTGTGTTGTCCCTTTCGTAGTTTAGATCCTAGCGAGGCGGCGGGGTGCAGGTAGGTAGAGGGCGAGATCTTCGCGCGCACCCCAGTGTTCGAACCTCAAGGGTCTGCCGGAACCCGAAATCTGATAGTGCCGGACTCCTCTCCGGACTCCGAACCCTCCACGCCCCTGCCAATCGAATCTAATTGGGCGCCGGTTATGGAGTTCACTGTCATGACATCTTTCAAGACTCGCCTTTGGCGACATCCTGAATTCACTAAAGTCTCTCTCTTTATCAGAGAGCCCCGCCGGACTATGGCTGTGAAGGTTGGGATGCGGACGACGAAGAAATTCAACGCCCATCCACCGCCCACTTTGTAGCCACTGTCGAAAGCTTAAACGACGTGCTCGATTTCGACTCCGAAGACACCGACGGTATGGACGACGATGTAGGAGACAACCATGAACCAACACCTATAGGATACTGGACAGCCACCTCATCCCATGATGTATACATGCTGGATACACCTAAAGGAAGTGACGACGAGGAACAACGGGACACTACGAAGGATAAATCCTCAAAAGCAGTCAAACGGCAACGTAAACGCCGCACCAAGTCCCGCCGACAAAGACGGCAGCCACACGACTCCAGCCATAGAGCAGGGCGAACCGTGGACGCATTTAACATGCTATCGAGCAAACGTCCAACAGGACAACTTGGATAAACAACCCGCCCCCGGCGAAGATAACAGTCCGGACGATCTCACGCCAGACAAATTGTTGGAGTAGAAGAACCTGCACAAAAGACTTGTCGCCACTCCGCGTAGCCTGAAAAAGCAGAAGCGGAAGCTCAAAACAGCGGAAGATGCACTCAGAATCAGATGGAGCAAAGTACTCAACACCGCAGAGAAATACTGCGATAGTCGCCAAACAAAGAGCTACCCGAAGCGCAAATTACTGCCCGAATTCGACGAGGAGGCTGTAGAGCCCCTGCAATCAAAGAACAAAGAGGCCGCCCGGTCGGATAGGCGACCACATGGCAAACATGGAGCCGCAAGCGGCGCCGCACACAAGCCGGCACGCGATCCGCATAAGGATTCGCATCAAAAGGATGGCCCAGTTAGATCCATCTATGGGCCGAGAAAGCAAGCTCTTCCAAGCAATGCAACACGCCAAATATCCGAACATCACGGCACACCCAATATAGGGGTGCCGCACACCCCCTGTGTTTCACCGATGAGGTGCCGGATCACGAATTCCCAGCGGATTCAAACCCGTAAACATAGAGGCATACGACGGAACAATGACCTCGAGTCTGGATTGAGGATTACATCCTCCACATACACATGGCTAGAGGAGATGATCTCCATGCCATAAAATACTTACCCCTCAAGCTCAAAGGGCCAGCCCGGCATTGGCTCAAAAGCCTCCCTGAGAATACCATTGGAAGTTGGGAAGAGCTCGAGGATGCCTTTCGGGCAAATTTTCAAGGGACTTATGTCCGTCCTCCGGATGCAGACGATTTAAGTCACATAACTCAACAACCCGGAGAGTCAGCCTGCAAATTCTGGAACAGGTTCCTCACCAAAAAGAACCAAATAGTCGACTGTCCGGACACCGAAGCCTTAGCAGCTTTCAGACACAACGTCCGAGACGTAATGGTTTCGCTGACATCTCGCCAGAGAAGCCGAGAACAATGGCTGCATTAACAAGCCTCATGACTCGCTTTTGCGCGGGAGAGGATAGTTGGCTGGCAAGATGCAGTACCAGCGACCCAAGTACATCCGAAGTCAGGGATGGAAATGGAAAACCACGACGCAGCAAGGACCAGTGCCGGACAAAGGAAAACAGCCCGAAGAGCACGACTGTCCATGCCGGATTCCGAAGCTCCCGGCAGAATCATAAAAAACTGCCCCTCAAGGATAACAACGACGAGCTATCCAACTTAAACAAAATCTTGGACAAAATATGCCAAATCCATAGCACTCCCGGGAAGCCTGCAAACCATACCCACAGAGATTGCTGGGTCTTTAAGCAGTCCGACAAACTCAATGCCGAACACAAGGGGCTCGACACACCAAGCGAGGACGACGACGATCCCCACAAGGAGAGCACCCGAAAACAAAAAAAAATCCCACATGAAGTCAAAACAGTGAACTCACTTCAAGTGACAAAAGGGAAAAACAGAGCGGCGCCCATAGAAACACGCGCCGCACGGTCTATCCCAGCAGAGTCCCAACGATGGTTGTCAAAACCAATCACCTTCGATCATCAGGACTATTTCGGAAGTATCCGGAACGCAGGATGGACTGCCTTGATATTAGATCCTATAATCGACGGACTCCAATTTACACAAGTCCTAATGGACGGAGGTAGCGATCTAAACCTGCTATATCAGGACACAATCCGCAAAATGGGGATAGACCCAACCAAAATTCGCCATAGCAACACCTCCTTCAAAGGGGTAATGCCAGGCCTATATGCCCATTGTACGGGCTCCATACTGGTAGAAGTTGTGTTCGGCTCATCCGACAACTTCCGCTGCGAAAAGTTAACCTTCCACATCGCCCCATTCAAAGTAGCTATCAAGCACTCTTGGGACGTGAAGCTTTACCGCTTTAACGCAATACCGCATTATGCATCTCTTACAATTAAAATGCCCGGTCCACGCGGCATCATCTCATTAAAAGGAGTATCAAGTGTTACTCGAGCACGGAAGAACGTGAGACTGCCTTGACAGCCCCACACTAATCCGCTCCGCTAATCAAAGCACTGAATAGGTCATTCAACCCGGACATGGCTAGACGAGTCCGGCGTAAACATATAAACGCCTACTATCGGCATACCCCGCATAAGGGCTGCACATGTACAAACAAGAGATAATAAAGCTCAATTTTATTCACTTTTGAACCGTACTCTGTTTATTTAATATAAAGTACATTTTCACACGATCTTTTTTTTCTTCTTTTCAACTAAGTTCTTCTCTTTACAGATGAACACTGTGCTACACCCGTCCGTGATACGGCACAACGGAGACACAAAGCAGACGCAGAGGGACCCGCTGCAAGGATTCTTTTCAGATTAAGACCCTGCGTAAACCTTTTTTACCGTCTCTTGTTGATACACATCCCCGGTTTCTTGCTATAACCGAGGAGGAGGTGGCGTTTTGGCATCGGCCGCACCAGAATTTTTGCGCTGCACGGACACCGGGGCTTAGGGCATTATTCTGCCCGTTTTCATAAAGACCGAATACCTTAGGGAGTGTTGGCGCCTCGAGTTAGGCCTTATATGCATCAGCTCCGAATCATGTCTTTGGTCAAATGTTGGGTTTGCCCGGCCCGTGTTTTGCTGCCTTATGTTCCATTCTATCGGCTAACGCGGCACCAGGAGAACTACTGCGATTGTGCCCCGGTTCGGCCAGGTGAGCACCTCAGTAGAGAAAGCCGAAAACTGACTGTCATGATATAGCTTGAGACTGGTCAACCACTCGATGACCCACCGAATGTTTAGAATTCCCCGCATTAACGAAGGACCGTTTCCCGGTCAGGCACATACGCGCCCCGAATTCGGGAGAGCGCGGTGCCCCTAGGGGCTATGTAGTAGCCCCACCATCGAACTCCTATGGCTAAGTGAAGTGATAAAGCATTATAGTCCGGTTGCCTAGTTTGCTACGCTATCACCTCCTTGACAGGACCAAGACGTTGGATTAAGTGTGAAAATGCGCCTTTTTGCAAACACCCCGCACTATGTGCGTGGGGGCTGAAGTCAAGACTGCCATCTTTCAAGTTATATACATATACATCAACGGGTCAGACAGAGGTGTTTTAATACTTGAACACACAAGTATAAAAAGCTCTTATATTATATTGAAACATTGTTTTCACAAATCATACATGTCATTAAAACATAATATCCTTTGAGCACTGCGTCTCTATTAAATGAGCGCCTGCAGACTTCCTCAAAATAGTGCTCGGCGGTACTGGCTTCGTCCGAATCTTGGGATGCAACGTCGGTGGCCTTCATCTCCGCCCAAGATGTCTTGACACGGCAAGAGCCATCCGCGCACCTCTATGCATCTTGACCGCTTCATTGCATTGATATGCAGCATCGCACCAAGGAATGTTGCACCAAGCCGAAATAACTCTTCGGCTCGGGCCTTTTCGGCCACAAATGAGTCACGACAGCCTTCATGGCAAGTCCGGACAACCTATTCAGCTCAGCCCATTCGGCCAAACGATCGGTTAATGAAAGTGGACGCTCCGGACTATGGAACTGCGACCAAAAAAGCTCTTCCATTCCGTGATCCTTTTGACCTCGGAAGTGTTCGGCCGTGTCTGCGGCACTCGCCGCCAAGTCCAGATAAGCATCCTCCGCGCCCCACAGCCGGTCCAATTGAGCGTACTTAGGATCCGTGAATTTCCTCCGCATCAGAAAGGGCTTTCCAGCCATAATATCTCCGGCCTGACGTAGCTCCTCCTTCATAGCTCTCATCGCAGACTGAGTATCTTTGGCCTCGGTGGCGGCCTTTTTCAGGTCCTCTTGTTTCGCTCGATCTTCTTTTCAAGAAGCTCATAACGGTCAAGAGCATTCTTCAATTTCACGCCATCTCGACCATTTCTTTCTTGCTTCGGCAGTGAGCAGCCTGTTCGCTTTTAGCTCTGCGGCCGCCTTTAAGATAGCCGCATCATTTTTTCTGGCTTGCTCCTTGGCTCGGGCGAGCTCCGCCCGAAGGCTCTCCGTAGCAGCGACACCATCTGCATTAAGCATACATGTTGTAAGGCATGGGCGTCAAGCTCCCCTACCAGGTGTCCGCGGAGAAGTTGCATACCTTGTGACTCGTCAACCAGCTTATTAACAAGCGTGATGTCCGCATCCGCCACGTCAAGTTGCCGCTTCAGTTCGGCAAATTCATCAGCCCGGCTAGCCACCGGACGCTTCGCCACCTACATAGGAAGAGTGCATATTATACCTGGGGTTATGATCCTCGGCGCGCCGTAATTCTTGACACCGCACCAAGTCTCATGGGCTACTATCTACACAGGGCACATTTTATATGCAAAACTGTCAAAAGGTACATCCTTTTGCGTACCTCAAAACCCGTCAGTAAACTTACGACGGCTTCATGCAATCCGCTCTCACGGATGAAATCCTTTCAATCACCGTACCCATTAACGTACGGTGATCTTCCGAGATAGACGCTCGCCCGAGCAGATCCTTCAGCTCCTCCGACCGTACACTCGTTGGTGCCGGACTCGTCCGGTGGCCTTTTTCGAAGGCCGGACACGGAGGGCTTTGAGGGGACATATGGCTGCCTTCTGGCCCCGCCGGATTCGGAGATGCCCTCCGCGACGACACCTCAGGGTCGTCCACCTCGCATAACGGTACGGCAGGCGGAGGCGTTTCGCTCTCCATCATTTCCGGACCAAGATCCCCTGAAGACGAGCTCTGCTGTGAAGGGTCGAGATCCGAACTACAAGGTAAACTTTCGGTTACCTTCAGAAATAAAACGGGGATGTCTCTCTTTAAAAAAAACGCCCCCCTTTACTTACGGCTCGCTGGAGGGCTGATCTCCTTGGGGAAATAGTGCGGTCGGGGCATCTCCCGCCGCAGGACCCTCTGGTGAAGATTTCTTCCCCCGCTTCGAGGCTTTGGTCTTCGGATCTTCAGAAGCGGTCCTCTTCTCCCCTTGGAGGGAGGGATTCTCGATCCCCCCTTTGTTGATAGCCTCCTTCACGGAGGTAGTAGTTCCCTTGTTCCCCCCTTCGCCTTCTTCAAAGGGCACAACCTCTAGCATCTTGGTTAATACAGGATCCGGCGTGGTCTCAGGGAGGGGGGCCGGACACCTGATCAGTTTTTCTTTTGCTATCCACTCCTGTTTAAAGGATAGCTCCTTTAAGGGCAAGTGCATGATAAATATGCGGATAGCATGTCTGGGTACAGGACTACTTACTTGAGTATCCGGGCGATTGCAGCTCACACCTGCATCCTCGGTTAAGTCCGGACACATTGCTTGTGATCCGAAGAACAGTTGGTACATCTCCACGGGCGTTACGCCCATAAATTGTTGGAGAGCTCGTGGTCCCTCCAAATTAAACTCCCACAGGCGGAGGGGGCGACGTTTGCAGGGCAAGGTGCGACGAATCAGCATGACCTGCGCTACTATGACCAGATTGATCTCTCTCTCTCTCTCTCGGAGGTCTCGAATACGGCCCTGCTACAGAGGTACGTCCTTGGACGGTCCCAGTCGAGCCCTTTATTGACCCATGACGCCCGCCGCAGTGGAGGACCCAAGTGGAAGGCAGGTGGCGCCGCCCATTTGGTGCCCCTGGGAGCGGTGATATAAAACCATTCCTGTTGCCATAAATTGAGCTCCTCTTGAAAAGAGCCCTCGGGCCATGGAGCGTCCGCATTCTTGCTTATAACAACCCCTCCGTGACTCGCTCGATGCCCTTGATCATCTTCGCTCCACTTTGAAGGTCTTGAGCCACAATCCAAGTGAGGAGTAATGCGGAGGAAGGCTTCACATACGACAATGAACGACGAGATGTGGAGGATGGACTCCGGATCCAAGTCATGGAATTCCAGCCCATAATAAGACATGAGCCCCCTCACGAAGGGGTCCGTCAGGAAGCCTAAACCCCGAAGGAAGTGAGACACGAATACCATGCTCTCACCAGGCTCGGGAGTGGGAATAACCTGCCCTTGGGCAGGCAGCCTATGCGAAATTTCGCCGGTTAGATACCTGGCGTCTCTCAGCTTTAGCACATCTTCTTCCGTGACGGAGGAAGACATCCACCGGCCGTGCAGGTCGGAGCCGGACATCGTTGAAGGTCCGAAGCGCCTAAATCTGGAGCTTTGGGTGTTGGAACTCGAGGTGAGGGGCGGATTCTATTGAGATTGAAAGAAAGGAGCGGGCCTTGGTCTCATTATAAAGAGGTTGAATACCAAGAGCCCTCCCCGTGACCGTTCGGGACTCGCCTTCGATGGAGGAGGCGTGCCAACGGGCACGACGGGGTTACCCACGTCTGTATTGATGAGGATCCCAGAATAAGGGGGGCACGATCTCCGCTTTGATAAGACGTGCCGAAGAAACCGCCTCGCTAAACGCGCTGAGGTGGGACAGTGAAAACGATTCGTATAAAGGCCTGGTCGTGGTGTGATGTCACACCGCGGAATATGTCAGCGGATCTGTGCAAAGGTTATTCTCTCTACGGTAGTATGTGGAACTTGTTTTGCAGAGCCGGACACTATCCTTGTGTTCAAAATCTTCTATGAAGTATTGAGAGGAGGAACCCGCCTTGCAATGCCGAAGACAATATGTGCGCCGGATTCATCGTCATTGAAGCCTGGTTCAGGGGCTACTGAGGGAGTCCTAGATTAGGGGGTGTCCGGATAGCCGAACTATCACCGTTGGCCGGACTCCTGGACTATGAAGATACAAGATTGAAGACTTTGTCCCGTGTCCGGATGGGACTTTCCTTGGCGTGGAAGGCAAGCTTGGCGATACAGATATGTATATCTCCTACCATTGTAACCGACTCTGTGTAACCCTAACCCTATCTGGTGTCTATATAAACCGGAGGGTTTTAGTCCGTAGGACGAACAACAATCATACCATAGGCTAGCTTCTAGGGTTTAGCCTCTCTGATCTCGTGGTAGATCCACTCTTGTACTACCCGTATCATCAATATTAATCAAGCAGGAGTAGGGTTTTACCTCCATCGAGAGGGCCCGAACCTGGGTAAAAACATTGTGTCCCTTGTCTCCTGTTACCATCCGCCTAGATGCACAGTTCGGGACCCCCTACCCGAGATCCGCCGGTTTTGACACCGACACTCTCCCTCATGGACTTTATAGGCTTTAGATCGCCGCACTATGCAGCGTGCCTCATTTTGGTCCTTGGGGAGTTCCTGCATAGTTAGATAGGCCAGGAGTGGTTGTGTCCACGGGGCGATGACGGCCATTATAACGTGGGCTAAAGATGTTATTTTGGAGGCAGAGCCTCCGATTATGTCAGAGTGTTCGGTATCGGGCATTGCGGTTGGGTCCGGGCTGTTATTGCCGGGTTCCCCTTCCCATACCACGGATGGCTTGAACAGCCTCTCCAAAAAGATGTTAGGGGGGGACCGCATCATGTTTTGCGCCGATGCGTGCGAGGACATCTGCCGCCTGATTTTTTTTTCCGGGCTATATGGTGGAATTCGAGCCCCTCGAACCGAGCTGACATTTTTAGGACGGCGTTGCGGTATGCCGCCATTTTCGGATCCTTGGCGTCAAAGTCAAAGTCTCCATTTATTTGGGATATTGCGAGATTCGAATCCCCACGCACCTCCAGGCGTTGGATGCCCATGGAAACTGCCATCCGAAGACCATGTAAAAGGGCCTCGTATTTGGCTACGTTGTTGGAGTTTGTATACAATATCTGGAGTACGTATTGAATTGTATCTCCGGTTGGGGACGTCAGAACGATGCCAGCCCCCAGACCAGCCAACATTTTGGAGCCGTCGAAGTGCATGATCCAGTTGGAGTATGCACCGTACTCTTTAGGGAGTTCGGCTTCTGTCCATTCGGCGACAAAGTCGACCAATACTTGCGACTTAATGGCTCGACGTGGTTTGTACATTATGTCGAATGAGAGGAGCTCAATGGCCCATTTGGCAATCCGGCCCGTGGCTTCGCGGTTGTTTATGATATCATTAAGTGGCACTTACGAGGCTACTGTAATTGAACACTCTTGAAAGTAGTGTCGCAGCTTCCGGGATGCCATGAAGACCGCATATGCTATCTTTTGATAATGAGGGTACCGTGACTTGCATGGAGTGAGGACAGTTGACACATAATAGACCGGCTTTTGAAGGGGGAATTTATGTCCGTCCGTTTCTCGTTCGACGACGAGCCCTGCGCTTACAACTTGATGCATTGCCGCAATGTACAACAGCATTGGTTCGCCGATGCTTAGAATTGGGTTGGTTGCCAGTACGGCTTTTACTTCTTCCAATCCGGCTGTGGCAGCGTCCGTCCACTCGAAGTGTTTGGTGCGCCGAAGTAGGCGATAGAGGGGTAATGCCTTTTCTCCCAAGCGGGAGATAAAGCGGCTTAAGCCGCCACACACCCGGTTAGTTTCTGGGTTTGTTTGAGGTCCGTTGGGATAGCCAACCGAGACAGAGCTCGGATTTTGGCCGGATTTGCTTCAATTCCTCTGTTGGAGACAATGAAGCCCAAGAGCTTTCCAGCTGGTACACCGAAAACGCATTTTTCCGGATTAAGCTTGATGTCGTAGGTTCGGAGATTGTCGAATGTGAGCCTCAGGTCGTCTATTAAAGAATCAACGTGTTTGGTTTTAAAGACCACATCATCTACGTATGCCTCCACTGTTTTGCCGGTCTGGTTTTCCAGACATGTCT
Organism: Aegilops longissima; assembly: GCA_021605205.1. Classification (NCBI taxonomy): domain Eukaryota; kingdom Viridiplantae; phylum Streptophyta; class Magnoliopsida; order Poales; family Poaceae; genus Aegilops; species Aegilops longissima. The sequence continues at coordinate 527,169,001 of CM038680.1, forward strand.
GAATCATGCACTGATATGTTGCGCCGGCGTTTTTGAGCCCAAAAGGCAATGTGTTGAAGCAGAAGGGGCCGTATGGTGTGATAAATGCCGTTGCTGCTTGGTCGGGCTCTGCCATTTTAATTTGGTGGTAGCCAGAGTATGCGTCGAGGAAACACAATGAATCGTGTCCTGCGGTAGCATCGATGATTTGATCGATGCGGGGGAGGGGAAAGGGATCCTTTGGGCAAGCCTTGTTGAGGTCCTTGAAATCGACACATAGGCGCCAGGATTTGTCCTTCTTTGGTACCATCACCAGGTTTGCCAGCCAGTCCGGGTGTTTTATTTCTCTAATGAATCCGGCCTCCAATAACTTGGCTAGTTCCTCTCCCATAGCTTGTCTCTTAGGTTCAGAGAAATGCCGAAGAGCCTGCTTGACCGGCTTGAATCCTTTTAGGATATTGAGGCTGTGCTCGGCCAGCCCGCGTAGGATTCCTGGCATATCTGAGGGATTCCAGGAAAATATGTCCTAGTTCTTGCGCAAGAAATCTCTTAGTGCGGCGTCCACGGCGGGGTTTAACTGTGCCTCGATGGTGGCTGTTTTGGTAGGGTCCGTTGGATGGACTTGGAATTTGACTATTTCATCCGCTGGTTTACAGGAGGTGGACTTGGATCTCTTATCAAGTCTCACGTCGTCCCTGTCCACCGTGGAGCGCAGCGCAGTAAGTTCTCCGGCCGCGAGGGCTTCGGATAATGCCTCGAAGGCCAGTGCGGCTGTCTTGTTTTTGGCGTAGAGTGCTGTATCCGGATCACTAGCGAGAGTGATGATTCCATTTGGCCCGGGCATTTTGAGCTTCATGTACCCGTAATGGGGTATGGCTTGGAAGATTGTGAACGCCTCCCGCCCTAGAAGGGCGTGGTATCCGCTATTGAACGGGGCCACTTGGAACGTAATCTCTTCGGACCTATAATTCTCCGGCGTGCCAAACACCACATCTAATGTGATTTTGCCTGTACAGCGCGCTTCCCGACTAGGGATTATTCCTCTAAAGGTTGTGCTACTTCGCTCGATGCGGTTCCAGTCTATTTCCATTTTTCGAAGGGTTTCCTCATAGATGAGGTTTAGTCCACTGCCGCCGTCCATGAGCACCTTGGTGAGTCGAAAGTCGTCCACAATTGGACTAAGGACCAATGCAGCTGGTGCTCGGGCTGTTCGGAACTTAGGTTCATCACTGGCATTGAAGGTAATAGCCGTGTCACTCCATGGATTTATTGTTGCCACATGGTAGATTTCGGCAAGGCTGCGGAGCGTTCGCTTTCGCATATTATTTGATGCGAAGGTCTCAAAAACTTTTAATACCGTATTGCTATCCCTGGGATGGTGCTCTTTGGCTTCTGGGATGAGTAGATCCTCACCACTTTTGGCTACCTGCCGGAGTATCCAACGTGCTCTAAGGCTATGTGTTGGTGTGGCACCTTCCGTACTATGAATTTTGCAGGGTACATTGAGCCATCCCTCCAGTACGGTTCCATGCCCTGTAGAGGGTTTTTGTTTTTTGGTAGTTGACCCGGGTGTCTTGTGGTAATGCACCCTTTTATTTCGGACTGGGTTCGTATTTAGGGCCGGATTATCCCAAAAGTTTGTTTTGGTTTTCCAGGCACTTTCCATCGCACAGTAATTTCGTACTATGGACGCCAAGTCAGCGAAGCGTGATAACTCACGGCGATTTATGGCGTTAAGGATTCCCTTGTCCGTGCAATTATTGCAGAAAAATAAGATTGCGTCTTCCTCGCGATAGTCCTTAACCTTGTTCATCGCAAGGAGGAATCTAGCCCAATAGTGATGTACTGTTTCCTGGGGCTCTTGCCTGATGTGGGAAAGATCGCTTATGTTTGGGTGGGTGGGTGGAGTTGAATCCGAACCCTTGCCCAATATGGGATCCAGGGGCCGCGGAGTTTCCAATTTTGGAAATTCCGGTTCCGGGGCGTTGCCCGATAATCCTGGCCCGTTTCCTGACTCTAAGTTTAGGGATTGGATGTTGTCCTCCCGCGAACGGGTATCCGGCTCGGAGAGGTTAGGAATCCGGACATAGTTAGTCCTCAAGATAGAGGAGAGGTCGCCACATTGCTCCTCCACCACTGCAATATGATGGGTGACCGGCGGAGAGTTAATCTTCTTTGATCGGGTTTAAGCCCAATCCGATCATAGTCCGTAGCGACTCCCAAGGCGGTGATGCGATCCAAGAGCTCTTTTAGAGAAGCGAGCTCCATTGGATCCATCTGTTCGGCGAGTGCCGATTTGACGCGGAGGCTATTTTCGATGACCCGAGAAGTCATCGTCAGCGCGGCGGCCGAACAGGCGGTCATAATGAAACTGCCAAGCTGGAGAGTTTGGCCGACAGCCAAAGCTCCCCCAATAGTAGTACCGTCTTTAAAGACGAGACGATACATCCTTCCTTCTAGCGACGACACAGTGGAACTCTCAATGAAAGCACCAATGTCATTGTCAAAACCGGCGGATCTCGGGTAGGGGGTCACGAACTGTGCGTCTAGGCGGATGGTAACATGAGACAAGGGACACGATGTTTTTACCCAGGTTCGGGCCCTCTCGATGGAGGTAAAACCCTACTCCTGCTTGATTAATATTCATGATATGGGTAGTACAAGAGTAGAACTACCATGAGATCAGAGAGGCTAAACCCTAGAAGCTAGCCTATGGTATGATTGTTGTGATTGTTGTCCTACGGACTAAACCCTCCGGTTTATATAGACACCGGAGGTGGCTAGCGTTACACAGAGTCGGTTACAATGGGAGGAGATCTACATATCCGTATTACCAAGCTTGCCTTCCACGCCAAGAAGAGTCCCATCCGGACACGGGACGAAGTCTTCAATCTTGTATCTTCATGGTCCAATAGTCCAGCCAAAGGTTATAGTCCGGCTGTCTGGATACCCCCTAATCCAGGACTCCCTCATTCCCCGGCAACGGCGCTATAAATTCTTCTTGCTACCTCTTGAGCACTGCGTTGGATTTCCCCGAAGAGGAGATGATGATGCAGCAAAGTAGCGTAAGTATTTCCCTCAGTTTTTGAGAACCAAGGTATCAATCCAGTAGGAGGCCACGCACAAGTCCCTCGTACCTACACAAAACGATAGCTCCTCGCAACCAACGTGATTAGGGGTTGTCAATTCCTTGACGGTCACTTACGAGAGTGAGATCTGATAGAGATGATAGATAATATTTTTGGTATTTTTGGTATAGAGATGCAAAGTAAAAAGTAAAAGGCAAAGTAAAAAGCAAAGCAATAATAAACTTATAGAGATTGATATGATGAGAATAGACCCGGGGGCCATAGGTTTCACTAGTGGCTTCTCTCAAGAACATAAGTATTTCTACGGTGGGTGAACAAATTACTGTTGAGCAATTGACAGAATTGAGCATAGTTATGAGAATATCTAGGTATGATCATGTATATAGGCATCACGTCCGAGACAAGTAGACCGACTCCTGCTTGCATCTACTACTATTACTCCACTCATCGACTGCTATCCAGCATGCATCTAGAGTATTAAGTTAAAAACAGAGTAACACCTTAAGCAAGATGACATGATGTAGAGAGACAAATTCATGCAATATATGATATAAACCCCATCTTGTTATCCTCGATGGCAACGATACAATACGTGCCTTGCTGCCCCTTCTGTCACTGGGAAAGGACACCGCAAGATTGAACCCAAAGCTAAGCACTTCTCCTATTGCAAGAAAAACCAATCTAGTAGGCCAAACCAAACTGATAATTTTAAGAGACTTGCAAAGATAACCAATCATACATAAAAGAATTCAGAGAAGATTCAAATATTATTCATAGATAAACTTGATCGTAAACCCACAATTCATCGGTCTCAACAAACACACCGCAAAAAGAAGATTACATCAAATAGATCTCCACGAGAGAGGGGGAGAACATTGTATTGAGATCCAAAAAGAGAGAAGAAGCCATCTAGCTAATAACTATGGACCCGAAGGTCTGAAGTAAACTACTCACACTTCAGCGGAGAGGCTAGGATGATGTAGAAGCCCTCCGTGATGACGGCCCTCTCCGGCGGAGCTCCGAAACAGGCCCCAAGATGGGATCTCGTGGATACAGAAAGTTGCGGCGGTGGAATTAGGTTTTTGGCTCCGTCTTTGATTGTTTGGGGGTATGCAGGTATATATAGGAGGAAGGAGTACGTCGGTGGAGCTCCGAGGGGCCCACGATGCAGGGGGCGCGCCATAGGGGGGGTGCGCCCCCACCCTCGTGACCGCCTCTTTGCTTCCTTGGAGTAGGGTCCAAGTCTCCTGGATCACGTTTGGTGAGAAAATCACGTTCCTGAAGGTTTCATTCCGTTTGGACTCCATTTGGACTCCGTTTGATATTCCGTTTCTTCGAAACACTGAAATAGACAAAAAAACTGCAATTCTGGGCTGGGCCTCCGGTTAATAGGTTAGTCCCCAAAATAATATAAAAGTGGAAAATAAAGCCCAATATAGTCCAAAACAGTAGATAATATAGCATGGAGCAATCAAAAATTATAGATACGTTGGAGACGTATCAGTCCTCTCAGACCTTAGTGGCCAAAGAATACTGAGCGGGATTTTATTGGCCACGAGCAAATGAAATGGCGAAAGAAATAGTCGACAAATGTGAAGGTTGCTAGTTTTACTCCAACATGTCTCACAAGCCTGCATCAGCCCTGAAGACCATTCCACTCATCTGGCCCTTTGCTATTTGGGGATTGGATATGGTTGGGCCTCTGAGGACTGGTAGGAGCGGCTTCACTCATGTGCTCATGGCAGTCGACAAGTTTACTAAATGGATCGAAGCCAAGCCTATCAAAAATCTTGAAGCCAGTACTGCTGTCAGCTTCATCAGAGAGTTAACATTCAAATATGGTGTTTCGCACAGCATCATCACTGACAATGGTTTGAATTTTGATTCTGATGAGTTCAGAGCCTTCTATGCTTCCCAAGGCACTCGAGTTGACTATGCTTCAGTCGCCCATCCCCAGTCGAATGGACAAGCTGAAAGAGCAAACGGATTGATTCTCAAAGGATTGAAACCCCGATTGATGTGTGATCTCAAGCATGCGGCAGGCGCCTGGGTCGATGAACTTCCATCAGTGCTTTGGGGATTGAGGACAACTCCTAATCAGTCGACTGGCTAAACTCCATTCTTCTTGGTCTATGGAGCTGAAGTTGTACTTCCGAGTGACTTGCTTCACAATGCACCTCGAGTCGAGCTTTTCTCAGAAGATGAAGCAGAACAGGCTCGGCAAGATGTAGTTGATCTCCTAGAAGAGGAAAGAGAGATGGACCTCATCCATTCGACCATTTATCAGCAAGACCTTTGTCGATTCCATGCTAGAAATGTGAGGGGTCGAGCATTTCAAGAGGGAGACTTGGTTCTTCGAGTGGATCAGCAGAAACCACACAAGCTCACTCCTGCTTGGGAAGGCCCCTTCATTGTCACCAGAGTGCTCCACAACGGAGCATACCACCTATACAATGTCGAGCACAAGAAACACGAGCCACGCGCTTGGAATACGGAGCTGCTATGCCCCTTTTACACTTAAGCTTTCAGACTGTTGAGATGTAATAAGAAATACCTTCTAGTTTGATTATCAAAGACACAGTTTTTACAGTCTCATAAATGATTGTTGTTCCTTTTTTATATTCTCTAAATCCCCCAGTGGGTGGCTTAGTTGCGAACCCGTTTCGTCTAAGTTTGAAAAAATTCTACCGAGTGGTGAGCAAGCCTTCCACTCAGGGGCTTAGCTGTGAATCCGTTTGGCCTAAGTTTAAAAAATCCTACCTAGTTGTGAGCAGCGCTTCCACTCGGAGGTTTAGCTGCGAATCTGTTTCACCTAAGTTGAAAAAATCCTACTCGAGTGGTGAGCAAGTCTCTCACTCGGGGGCTTAGCTGCAGTCCAGTACTCGCCTAAGTTTGAAAAAATCCTACCGAGTGGTGAGCAAGTCTCTCACTCGGGGGCTTAGCTGCAGTCCAGTACTCGCCTACGTTTGAAAAAATCCCACCTAGTGGCGAGAAAGTCTCTCACTCGGGGGCTTAGCTGCAGTCCAGTACTCGCCTAAGTTTGAAAAAATCACACCAAGTGGTGAGCAACCCTCTCACTCGGGGGCTTAGCTGCAGTCCAGTACTCGCCTAAGTTTGAAAAAATCCCACCGAGTGGTGAACAACCCTCTCACTCGGGGGCTTAGCTGCAGTCCAGTACTCGCCTAAGTTTGAAAAAATCCCACCGAGTGGTGAGCAACCCTCTTAATCGGGGGCTTAGCTGCAGTCCAGTACTCGCCTAAGTTTGGAAAAATCCCACAGAGTGGTGAGCAACCCTCTCACTCGAGGGCTTAGCTACAGTCCAGTACTCGCTAAGTTTGAAAAATCCTACCAAGTGGTGAGCAAGTCTCTCACTCGGGGGCTTACTTGCAGTCCAGTACACGCCTAAGTTTGAAAAATCCTACCGAGTGGAGAGCAATCCTCTCACTCGGGGGCTTAGCTGCAGTCCAGTACTCACCTAAGTTTTAAAAATCCTACTGAGCGGTGAGCAACCCTCACACACGGGGGCTTAGATGCAGTCGAGTACTCGCCTAAGTTTGAAAAAATCCTACCGAGTGGTGAGCAATCCTCTCACTCGGGGGCTTAGCTGCAGTCCAGTACTCACCTAAGTTTGAAAAATCCTACGGAGTAGTGAGCAACCCTCACACTCGGGGGCTTAGCCGGGGTAAAGTACTCGCTACCGAATGGTCAGCAACCCTCTCACACGGAGGCTTAGCTGCAGTCCAGTACTCGCTTAAGTACAAAATACGTTCCGAGTGAGAACCGACCTTCTCGCTCGGGGACTTGGCCACACACTCCATCCCGATCCTCAAGGACGACGAGGTGCATGTCGACTGCTACCTTCTCCTCAGAGCTACGCCATAAGTACAACATGCGCTCCATCCTGATCTGCAAGGACGACGAGGTGCAGGTCGACTGCGACCTTCTCCTCAGAGTTGTTTGATTATCTTCTATTTTGATTATCAAAGACACAGTTTTTATAGTCTCATAAATGATTGTTGTTCCTTTTTTATATTCTCTAAATCCCCCAGTGGGTGGCTTAGCTGCGAACCCGTTTCGTCTAAGTTTGAAAAATTCTACCGAGTGAAGAGCAAGCCTTCCACTCAGGGGCTTAGCTGCGAATCCGTTTTGCCTAAGTTTAAAAAATCCTACCGAGTTGTGAGCAGCGCTTCCACTCGGTGGTTTAGCTGCGAATCCTTTTCGCCTAAGTTGAAAAATCCTACTGAGTGGTGAGCAAGCCTCTCACTCGGGGGCTTAGCTGCAGTCCAGTACTCGCCTAAGTTTGAAAAAATCCTACCGAGTGGTGAGCAAGTCTCTCTCTCGGGGGCTTAGCTGCAGTCTAGTACTCGCCTAAGTTTGAAAAAATCCTACCGAGTGGTGAGCAAGTCTCTCACTCGGGGGCTTAGCTGCAGTCCAGTTCTCGCCTACGTTTGAAAAAATCCCACCTAGTGGCGAGCAAGTCTCTCACTCGGGGGCTTAGCTGCAGTCCAGTACTCGCCTAAGTTTGAAAAAATCCCACCGAGTGGTGAGCAACCCTCTCACTCGGGGGCTTAGCTGCAGTCCAGTACTCGCCTAAGTTTGAAAAAATCCCACCAAGTGGTGAGCAACCCTCTCACTCAGGGGCTTAGCTGCAGTCCAGTACTCGCCTAAGTTTTAAAAATCCTACCGAGTGGTGAGCAACCCTCACACTCGGGGGCTTAGATGCAGTCGAGTACTCGCCTATGTTTGAAAAAATCCTACCGAGTGGTGAGCAATCCTCTCACTCGGGGGCTTAGCTGCAGTCGAGTACTCGCCTAAGTTTGAAAAATCCTACCGAGTGGTGAGAAACCCTCACACTCGGGGGCTTAGCCGGGGTCCAGTACTCGCTACCGAGTGGTGAGAAACCCTCTCACACGGAGGCTTAGCTGCAGTCCAGTACTCGCTTAAGTATAAAATACGTTCCGAGTGATAACCGACCTTCTCGCTCGGGGACTTGGCCACACACTCCATCCCAATCCTCAAGGACGACGAGGTGCATGTCGACTGCTACCTTCTCCTCAGAGCTACGCCATAAGTACAACATGCGCTCCATCCTGATCTGCAAGGACGACGAGGTGGAGGTCGACTGCGACCTTCTCCTTAGAGCTGCGCCATAAGTACAACATGCGCTCCATCCCTATCCGCAAGGACGACGAGGTGCAGGTCAACTGCGACCTTCTCCTCGGAGCTGCGCCACAAGTACAACGTGCGCTCCATCCCTATCCGCAAGGACGATGAGGTGCAGGTCGACTGCGACCTTCTCGTCAGAGCTGTGCCACAAGCATAACGTGCGCCCCATCCTGATCCGCAAGGACGACGAGGTGCAGGTCGACTGGGACCTTCTCCTTAGAGCTGCATCTCAAGTACAAAGACTATTCCGAGTGAAGAACAAGTTCCACTCAAAGGCAAACACAAGCATATTCTGAGATAAACCAAGTTCAGATAAATCCTAAGGTTCCGGAACACGGATTAAAGTACTCGGGCGTCAAGCCCGAAGGAGTTTAACGATTACACGATCACTCGGCATTCCGAGGCAAATAAAGGTGAAGCATATTGTTTTTTTATCACTCGTCAGGGGAAGGAATGGCCGAATCACAGAAACTGTAAAGGTCTATGTTGTCTGCGATGCGAGTGGCAGCGTCAAGGAAAGTATCCATGAAGGACTGGAAAGTGTGCTTTTTGGTGTTAGCAACCTTGAGCTCCGCCAGCTTGTCTTCTTTGACATCCTTGCAGTGCACTCGAACCAATGACAGGGCGACATCAGTGCCGCAGCGAGCAGATGATTTCTTCCAGTCTTCACTCGATCAGGTATCTGATTCAGTCGAGCCATCAGAGACTCGAGGTCTTGAGACAGTTCCGCCTGGGGCCAGAGTTCATCATCATCCCGAGTCATCGCCGCCTTCAGACGGGCAAGATAAGCAACTGCGCTGTCCATGCGAGATTACAACCGCAGCACATTCATTGCAACGTCATCTTTGACTGGACAATTTATGGGATCGAGACCCGTCTCGACCCGCCCAATTTCTGCTTCAAAGTCCTAACAAAGTTCTGCACAGTCGAGTAAATAGTGAGTCGACAATATGGTAAGACCTGTCAATCGACAGCAACAAGTCAGTCGAACAACAATACCTTCAAGCTTTAAGACCAGTTTTGCAGCAAGCTGGCCCAGATAAGGTTCTAACTCACCCTTCTTGGCCTTGAGGTTTCCAATCTCGTCAATCAGCTTGTCCTTGTCTTTCTTCAGTTGCTCGACCTCCCGATTGGCATCAGAGATAGCGGTCTTCAGTTTGGAGTTCTCTTCTTCTAACTTGACGACTGAAGCCAGGTTTTTGTCAGCAAGCGCTGTTTTCTCTCGCACCTCCTTCTGGGCAGCAGAAAGATCCAGATCCTTCTTCTCCAGAGCCTGCTTCATTTTCTCTAAAGAAACAACATTCTTCAGACGAGCTTGAAGTTGACGGTTTTCACTACAAACATCTGTTCGACTGAAGTCACTTGATTCAAAGTGACTAAAGAAAAAAACACGGAAAATTGCTAGTCGTAAGATGGACAGTTGACGATTGGTTACCTCCCATGGAAGCTACTTCATCACGAGCGGTCTTGAGGTTCTTCTTGGCCAGTTCCAGATCAAGATTGAGGCTGATTTGCTGCTTGTTCAGTGCAGAAAGTTGAGCCCCAAGATCACAAGATTTCTGCAGTCAGCATATAAGATATATCAGTCGACAGAAACAAAAGAACATCACAATGAAAGTTACTCTAAGACTACCGCCGAATCAAACATTCAACGGTAGTCTCGGGGACTACACCCAGTGGGTGCACTTAGCGTGCCCCCACTGGTTCGATTCAACACTCGGCATGGTCTGCCCAGCGCGAGTAGTAAAAAAAAGAAAAAAAGAGAGCAGTAGATTCTCAAACCCCGGCCGACTGCAAACAGTCGACCGCTGTCTCGGGGACTACACCCAGTGGGTGCACTTAGAGTGCCCCACTGGTTTGATTCAACACTCGGCATGGTCTGCCCAGCGCGAGTCGTTAAAAAACACTCGACTCAATCCAAGTCGACTCGAGTGGAAGGCCTATACAGACACACCCTAGTGAGTGATCGGATGAGAAATAAGATCGGTCGGAAATCAACTAACCTGGACATTGGTTTGCAAAGCAGCGCTGGCATTGTAAGCCACCTGACTGGCCTTGTGCACCACTTTCATCTACCCCATCACAAGATTCAGTTGAAGAAGAGCTTCCTTGGCAGCACTCGGCGTGTCGTCTGGAGTTTGGTACGCAGTAAAAAGCGACGGTGGCAGAGCAGTCGAAGCAGCCACTGGGTCTGATGCGTGGAGTTGTACTGGAGCAGCAGGAGTCTGAGCAGTCGACCCTGATGGGCAATCAGAAGTCAGCGGGATAGCGAAAGTGACGTTGGTCCGAGCCGGATCTGTGGATCGCTCGACCTCCGTCCCAGGCACCAGTGTTGACTGAGGAACCTGAACCTCAGGCGCTTTCCCGCTCGATCCCTTGTTCCTCGTCCTCCTTTCCCTCAGAGGCACTTCTTCTTCATCATCTGGAAGCACGACAACGTCTCGTGGAGCTGCAACAAATAGAAAACATCAGAGATTCAACCAACGAACAATCCAATCGACAGAATAAATTCGAGTCGAGCGGACTTACTAGCTTTGGAGGTAGCCGCGTCATCGGTTTCCTCGTCGCCTGGGACCTTGTCAATGTCCATATCAGTCGCGGCGGAGGCTGGGCTGAAAAAGTTTACAATCCATTCGGTCAGAACAGAAGAGTCAATCGGCGCAAGAAAACACGGAAAGAACATTTACCCTAAAGCAATAGGAACATCCATCTTAATCTTGGGCAGGGTCTTCCGAGCCTTTGAGGGGTTGATCTTGGGCTGCTTGACGATTTTCTCCGTCGGCTCCGGAGTTGAAGACCGAGCACGCTTATGCGTCTTACCGCGCCTGCTCGCTGGATCATGATGCTGTTTGGATCGACGTTCTGCACGAGGTGGTGAGTCGACTACCTCCTCGTCGTCCGACTCGTCACTTTCTTCGTCGTCGTCGCCATCCGGCAACTCCCATTCACCACTCTCCTCCGCACTGTCCTCGCCCTCATGATCCTGCTCCAAAGCTTGTTCACCATTGGGCATCAAGTACATCTCGATATAAACCTGACAAGAAGTCGAGCAGAAGTCAGTCAGATCCAAGAATAGTCGGAAAAAGTACCCAAATGCAATCGGTTATAAAGGTCGAACCTTGTCGGTCTGATTATTGTCACTGAAGGGGTCTACTCTCCTGGCTCCCCTGGGGTTGTCCTTGTTTCCTGTAATACTCCTCAGCCATTGGGCCACTGTTTTGGCCGGCACCTCCTCTGGATGAACCCGAGCAGTGTCACCAGCTCGAGAATACATCCACATAGAGTGGTCACGAGCCTGGAGCGGCTGGATGCGCCGACTAAGGAATACCTCCAATAAATCCATGCCGGTGACGCGCTGGTTGATCAACTGGACCACCCTCTCGACCAGCATGGCTGTCTCCGCCTTCTCCGTGGCGGTCACTTTCAGCGAGGAAGGGGTCTGAACATGATAAAAGGAAAAAGGGGGAAGTCCAGTCGACTGGCCTGGAGTCACGATATCCTGGCAGTAGAACCAGGTCGACTGCCAGCCTCGGACCGACTCAGGAAGGGTCATTGAAGGGAAAGAACTCCTCTTCCTCTTCTGGATACCCAGACCCCCACACATCTGAATAACGTGTGTTTTCTCATCACTCGAATTCGCTTTCTTCACCGACTGGGAGCGGATAGTGAAAATGTGCTTGAAAAGACCCCAGTGCGGTCGACACCCCAAAAAGTTCTCGCACATGGACACGAACACGACAAGATATGTGATGGTGTTGGGAGAAAAATGATGGAGTTGGGCCCCGAAGAAATTCAAGAAACCCCGGAAAAATGGTGCGGAGGAAGCGAGAAACCGCGGTCGACATGGGTGGCGAGCAGAACACACTCACCCGGTCGCGGCTGCGGCTCCGTCTCCCCCTCCGGCAACCGCGCAGCTCCATGGATGATCAGCCCGGACTCAGCCAGCTGATCCAAATCTTCCTGCCGAAGCGAGGATCGAATCCAATCGCCCTGGATCCAACCCGACGGGAGCCCCGACCGCGACGAAGACCCCCGATTCATCTTCTTTCCTTTCGCCGCCCCCGTCGCCTTCTTCGCGCGTTCCAGCGCCGCCGTATTTTCCTTCCCCATGGTGGCGGAGCAGCAACGTCGAGAGTGGAGAAGCCGGATGCGGTGGAGAAACAGAGGAGAATGAAGGGGAATGGACGCACACAGTGCAGGAGCCTCGGCCCCGTCACCTTTTAAAGACCCACTTCCGAGTGGCTGACGCGTGGGCCCGGACGATCCTGTAAAATCCCGCAACGGTCGCACGCGGGGTACGTGGTGAAAAAGGTGGCGCAGAAATTGAGGCGCCCTGTCTATCCGTCCCGCTTACCACGGCGTGCCCCGCCTCGCGTGCTTCCCCGAAATCTCAAATCCCGTGAACTCCGGGATACGCCGTAACCAATCGCGCCAAAGATCTCGCGTCAAAAATAACACTCGACGAATGACGTTATAAATCCAATTGGCAACTTCTGAATCGATCAAGGCGACTGAAATGAAGCTGAAGTTCCAACATGGGCCTCCGTTCAAACATGAATAGCTGTGAAACACAAGAGTCCAAGCAAGATCAACTTCAGCCTTCTTTTCACTTGGACCTCAATCCATTCGGGGGCTAATGATGACGATATAGACCTGGGGTAGGGTCATAGGCCTGACCTATGACCCCTATCCAAGGTCACTATCCTCGAAACAAAGAAGCTCAAGAGACAACAGGGAGGGCCCAACAAAGGTGTCTGATGTCTACTACGCAACCTTCTCCTTGTAGACGTTGTTGGGCCTCCAAGTGCAGAGGTTTGTAGGACAGTAGCAAATTTCCCTCAAGTGGATGACCTAAGGTTTATCAATCCGTGGGAGGCGTAGGATGAAGATGGTCTCTCTCAAACAACCCTGCAACCAAATAACAAAGAGTCTCTTGTGTCCCCAACACACCCAATACAATGGTAAATTGTATAGGTGCACTAGTTCAGTGAAGAGATGGTGATACAAGTGCAATATGGATTGTAGATATAGGTTTTTTTAATCTGAAAATATAAAAACAGCAAGGTAACAAGTGGTAAAAGTGAGCGTAGACGGTATTGCAATGCTAGGAAACAAGGCCTAGGGTTCATACTTTCACTAGTGCAAGCTCTCTCAACAATAATAACATAATTGGATCACATAACTATCCCTCAACATGCAACAAATAATCACTCCAAAGTCACTAATAGCGGAGAACAAACGAAGAGATTATGGTAGGGTACGAAACCACCTCAAAGTTATTCTTTCCAATCAATCCGTTGGGCTATTCCTATAAGTGTCACAAACAGCCCTAGAGTTCGTACTAGAATAACACCTTAAGACACAAATCAACCAAAACCCTAATGTCACCTAGATACTCCAATGTCACCTCAAGTATCCGTGGGTATGATTATACGATATGCATCACACAATCTCAGATTCATCTATTCAACCAACACATAGAACCTCAAAGAGTGCCCCAAAGTTTCTACCGGAGAAGCACGACGAAAACATGTGCCAACCCCTATGCATAGGTTCATGGGCGGAACCCGCAAGTTGATCACCAAAACATACATCAAGTGTGTCACGTGATATCCCATTGTCACCACAGATACGCACGGTAAGACATACATCAAGTGTTCTCAAGTCATTAAAGACTCAATCCAATAAGATTACTTCAAAGGGAAAACTCAATCCATTACAAGAGAGTAGAGGGGGAGAAGCAACATAAGATCCAACTATAATAGCAAAGCTCGCGATACATCAAGATCGAATCACCTCAAGAACACGAGAGAGAGAGATCAAACACATAGCTACTGGTACATACCCTTAGCCCCGAGGGTGAAATACTCCCTCCTCGTCATGGAGAGCATCGGGATGATGAAGATGGCCACCGGTGAGGGATCCCCCCTCCGGCAGGGTGCCGGAACAGGGTCCCGATTGACTTTTGGTGGCTACAGAGGCTTGCGGTGGCGGAACTCCAGATCTATTATGTTCTTTGAAGTTTTTAGGGTACGTGGGTATATATGGGTGAAAGAAGTACGTCGGTGGACCTCTGGGGGCCCACGAGGCAGGGGGCGCGCCCTAGGGGGGTGGGTGCGCCCCCACCCTCGTGGCCACCTCCCTTCTTTCCTGACATGCACTCCAAGCTTTTCCGGTAGCTTTCCTTCCAAAAATAACTTTTCCAGTTGGTTTCATTCCGTTTCGACTCCGTTTGATATTCCTTTTCTTGAAACTTGAAATAGGCAAAAACAACAATTTCAGGCTGGGCCTCCGGTTAATAGGTTAGTCCCAAAATAATATAAAAGTGGATAATAAAGCCCAATATTGCCCAAAATAGTAGATAATATAGCATGGAGCAATCAAAAATTATAGATACATTGGAGACGTATCAAGCATCCCCAAGCTTAATTCCTGCTTGTCCTCGAGTAGGTAAATGATAAAAAAGATAATTTTTGATGTGGAATGCTACTTGGCATGATTTCAATGTAATTCTCCTTAATTGTGGTATGAATATTCAGAGCCGAAAGATTCAAGATAAAACTTCATATTGACATAAAAATAATAATACTTCAAGCATACTAACTAAGCAATTATGTCTTCTCAAAAGAACATGGCCAAAGAAAGTTCATCCCTACAAAATCATATAGTTTAGTCATGCTCCATTTTCGTCACACAAGAATGCTCTCATCATGCACAACCCCGATGACAAACCAAGCAATTGTTTCATACTTTAGTAATCTCAAACCTATAAACCTTCACGCAATACATGATCGCGAGCCATGGACATAGCACTGTGGGTGGAATAGAATATGATGATAGGGGTTATGTGGAGAAGACAAAAAAGGAGAAAGTCTCACATCAACGAGGCTAATAAATGAGCTATGGAGATGCCCATCGATTGATGTTAATGCAAGGAGTAGGGATTGCCATGCAATGGATGCACTAGAGCTATAAATATATGAAAGCTCAACGAAAGAAACTAAGTGGGTGTGCATCCAACTTGCTTGCTCACGAAGACCTAGGGCACTTGAGGAGGCCCATTATTGGAATATACAAGCCAAGTTCTATAATGAAAAATTCCCACTAGTATATGAAAGTGACAAAACAAGAAACTCTCAATCATGAAGATTACGGTGCTACATTGAAGCACAAGTGTGGTAAAAGGATAGTAACATTGTCCCTTCTCTCTTTTTCTCTCATTTTTTGGGCCTTCTCTTTTTTATGGCCTTTCTCTTTTTTTTTGGGCCTTCACTTTTTTTATGGCCTTTCTCCTTTTTTATTTTTTTATTTTACCTCACTTGGGACAATGCTCTAGAAAATGATGATCATCACACTTCTATTTATTTACAACTCAATGATTACAACTCGATACTAGAACAAAGTATGACCCTATATGAATGCCTCCGGCGGTGTACCGGGATATGCAATGAACCAAGAGTGACATGTATGAAAGAATTATGAACGGTGGCTTTGCCACAAATACTATGCTAACTACATGATCATGCTAAGCAATATGACAATGATGAAGGTGTCATGATGAACGGAATGGTGGAAAGTTGCATGGAAATATATCTCGGAATGGCTATGGAAATGCCATAATAGGTAGGTATGGTGGCTGTTTTGAAGAAGATATAACGAGGTTTATGTGTGAAAGAGCGTATCATATCACGGGGTTTGGATGCACCGGCGAAGTTTGCACCAACTCTCAATGTGAGAAAGGGCAATGCACAGTACCGAAGAGGCTAGCAATGATGGAAGGGTGAGAGTGTGTATAATCCATGGACTCAACATTAGTCATAAAGAACTCACATACTTATTGCAAAAATCTACAAGCCATAAAAAACCAAAGCACTACGCGCATGCTCCTAGGGGGATAGATTGGTAGGAAAAGACCATCGCTCGTCCCCGACCGCCACTCATAAGGAGGACAATCAAAGAACGCCTCATGTTTCAAATCTGTTACATAACGTTTACCATACGTGCATGCTACGGGACTTGCAAACTTCAACACAAGCATTTCTCAAATTCACAATTACTCAATTAGCACAACTTTAATATCACCATCTTTATATCTCAAAACAATTATCAAGCATCAAACTTCTCATAGTATTCAACACACTCATAAGAATTCTTACAAATCTTGTATGCCTAGCATATTAGGATTAAGCAAATTACCATGCTATTTAGGACTCTCAAAATAATATAAGTGAAGCATGAGAGTTCATCTATTTCTTCAAAATATAACCATCGTCGTGCTCTAAAAAGATATAAGTGAAGCACTAGAGCAAATGACAAACTACTCCGAAAGATATAAGTGAAGATCAATGAGTAGTCACATAATTATGCAACTATGCGAAGACTCTCTAACATTTAAGAATTTCAGATCTTGGTATTTTATTCAAACAGCAAGCAAAGCTAAAGAAAATAAAATGACGCTCCAAGCAAAGCACATATCATGTGGTGAACAAAAATATAGCTCTAAGTAAAGTTACCGATGAATGAAGACGAAAGAGGGGATGCCTTTCGGGGCATCCCCCCAAGCTTAGGCTCTTGCCACTCCTTATTCCATAGTCCATCGAATCTTTACCCAAAACTTGAAAACTTCACAACACAGAACTTAACAGAAAACTCGTGAGCTCCGTTAGTGAAAGTAAACAAAACACCACTTCAAGGTACTGTAATTAACTCATTCTTTATTTATATTGGTTTTAAACCTACTGTATTCCAACTTCTCTATGGTTTATAAACTATTTTACTAGCCATAGATTCATCAAAATAAGCAAACAACACACGAAAAACAGAATCTGTCGAAAACAGAACATTGTGTAGTAATCTGTAACTAACGCAAACTTCTGGAACTCCAAAAATTCTAAAATAAATTGGTGGATCTGAGTAATTTGTCTAGTAATCATCTGCAAAAAGAACCAACTAAATAGAACTCTCCAGTAAAAAGTTTTAGCTAATCTCGTGAGCCCTAAAGTTTCTGTTTTTTACAGCATGATCATAAAGACTTCACCCAAGCCTTCCCAAAGGTTCTACTTGGCACAAACACTAAATAAAACACAAAAACACATCTAAACAGAAGCTAGATGTATTATTTTTTAATAAACAGAACCAAAAAGCAAGAAAAATTGGGTTGCCTCCCAACAAGCGCTAACGTTTAACGCCCCTAGCTAGGCATGATGATTTCAATGATGCTCACATAAAAGATAAGAATTGAGACGTAAAGGGAGCATCATAAAGAATATGACTAGCACATTTAAGTCTAACCCACTTCCTATGCATAGGGATTTTGTGAGCAAACAACTTATGGGAACAAGAATCAACTTGCATAGGAAGGCAAAACAAGCATAACTTCAAAACTTTAAGCACA
Source organism: Aegilops longissima (assembly GCA_021605205.1). Lineage (NCBI taxonomy): Eukaryota > Viridiplantae > Streptophyta > Magnoliopsida > Poales > Poaceae > Aegilops > Aegilops longissima. The sequence goes on from CM038680.1 coordinate 527,186,629, forward strand.
TAGAGAGGAAACTTGATATTATTGCAATATGTAGAACCATATGATCCTATCTCATAATAATATTCAGTAGCATCATGAATGAATTCAACAATATAACCAGCACCTAAAGCATTCTTTTCATGATCTACAAGCATAGATTTTTTATTACTCTCCACATAGGCAAATTTATTCTCATGAATAGTAGTGGGAGAAAACTCAAAAAAATAACTATCATATGATTGAGAATTAAGATCAAGATGACAAGTTTCATGGTTATCATTATTCTTTATAGCATACGTGTCATCACAATAATCATCATAGATAGGAGGCATGCTTTCATCATAGTAAATTTGCTCATCAAAGCTTGGGGGACAAAAAATATCATCTTCATCAAACATACCTTACCCAAGCTTGTGGCTTTGCATATCATTAGCATCATGGATATTCAAGGAATTCATACTAACAACATTGCAATCATGCTCATCATTCAAAGATTTAGTGCCAAACATTTTATAGACTTCTTCTTCTAACACTTTGGCATAATTTTCCTTTCCATCAAACTCACGAAAGATATTAAAAAGATGAAGTGTATGAGACAAACTCAATTCCATTTTTTTGTAGTTTTATTCTATAAACTAAACTAGTGCTAAAACAAGAAACAAAAAGATTTGATTGCAAGATCTAAAGATATACCTTCAAGCACTCACCTCCCCGGCAACGGCGCCAGAAAAGAGCTTGATGTCTACTACGCAACCTTCTCCTTGTAGACGTTGTTGGGCCTCCAAGTGCAGAGGTTTGTAGGACAGTAGCAAATTTCCCTCAAGTGGATGACCTAAGGTTTATCAATCTGTGGGGAGCGTAGGATGAATATGGTCTCTCTCAAACAACCCTGCTACCAAATAACAAAGAGTCTCTTGTGTCCCCAACACACCCAATACAATGGTAAATTGTATAGGTGCACTAGTTCGGCGAAGAGATGGTGATACAAGTGCAATATGGATGGTAGATATAGGTTTTTGTAATCTGAAAATATAAAAACAGCAAGGTAACAAGTGGTAAAAGTGAGCGTAGATGGTATTGCAATGCTAGGAAACAAGGCCTAGGGTTCATACTTTCACTAGTGCAAGTTCTCTCAACAATAATAACATAATTGGATCACATAACTATCCCTCAACATGCAACAAAGAATCACTCCAAAGTCACTAATATTGGAGAACGAACGAAGAGATTATGGTAGGGTACGAAACCACCTCAAAGTTATTCTTTCCAATCAATCCGTTGGGATATTCCTATAAGTGTCACAAACAGCCCTAGAGTTCGTACTAGAATAACACCTTAATACACAAATCAACCAAAACCCTAATGTCACCTAGATACTCCAATGTCACCTCAAGTATCCGTGGGTACGATTATACGATATGCATCACACAATCTCAGATTCATCTATTGAACCAACACATAGAACCTCAAAGAGTGCCCCAAAGTTTCTACCGGAGAATCATGATGAAAACGTGTGCCAACCCCTATGAATAGGTTCATGGGTGGAACCCGCAAGTTGATCACCAAAACATACATCAAGTGTGTCACGTGATATCCCATTGTCACCACAGATACGCATGGCAATACATGCATCAATTGTTCTCAAGTCATTAAAGACTCAATCTGATAAGATTACTTCAAAGGGAAAACTCAATCCATTACAAGAGAATAGAGGGGGAGAAGCAACATAAGATCCAACTATAATAGCAAAGCTCGCGATACATCAAGATCGAATCACCTCAAGAACATGATAGAGAGAGAGATCAAACACATAGCTACTGGTACATACCCTCAGCCCCGAGGGTGAGCTACTCCCTCCTCGTCATGGAGAGCGCCGGGATGATGAAGATGGCCACCGGTGAGGGATCCCCCTCCGGCAGGGTGCCGGAACAGGGTCCCGATTGACTTTTGGTGGCTACAGAGGCTTGCGGCGGCGGAACTCCAGATCTATTCTGTTCTCGAAGTTTTTAGGGTACGTGGGTATATATGGCTGAAAGAAGTACGTCGGTGGACCTCTGGGGGCCCACGAGGCAGGGGCGCGCCCTAGGGGGGTAGGCGCGGCCCCCACCCTCGTGGCCACCTTCCTTCTTTCCTGACGTGCACTCCAAGCTTTTCCGGTAGCTTTCCTTCCAAAAATGACTTCTCCGGTTGGTTTCATTCCGTTTCGACTCCGTTTGATATTCCTTTTCTTTGAAACACTGAAATAGGCAAAAAAATAGCAATTCTGGGCTGGGCCTCCGGTTAATAGGTTAGTCCCAAAAATAATATAAAAGTGGATAATAAAGCCCAATATTGCCCAAAACAATAGATAATATAGCATGGAGCAATCAAAAATTATAGATACGTTGGAGACGTATCAGTGTCGAGTGCAATCCACTCGACCGATCAGCTACTCGGAGACCCCTCCTTCCTGAAGTCGCTCGACCAATCGACCATGCGGCCATACAAGAATCCACTCGACCTATTGAAGACTAGGAGTCATCTGGAGCGGCAACAGACAAGCGTTCACTCTGTGATCTTTAAGGCCATTAAGGCATTTAAGGCTGGCGTTACCAGTAATGCCTCATATCTAAGTAGATTGAACCCTTGGCAACAGGGGAACGGTTGGGGTCCTGGCGTTCACTATATAAGCCACCCCCCTCCTCTGGCACAAGGGTTCACACCCCCTGTAACACACACACACACACACACACACACACACACACACACACACACACACACACACACACACACACACACACACACACACATAATCCAGTCGACCGCCTCCGGGCTCCGAGACGTAGGGCTATTACTTCCTGTGAGAAGGGCCTGAACTCATAAAATTCGTGTTTACAACTTCATCATAGCTAGGGTCTTGCCTCCTCATACCTACACTCCATTCTACTGTCAGTCTTAGAACCACGATAGTCGCCGCCCCCTCTCTCCTTGTAACGCCCCGGTTTCGATGCGCCAGGTGTCTGCCAGTTATTCGTCGTCTTTGCCTTGTCATGTGCTTGCATGTCTCTCTTTGCCACGTCATCATCTCCATTTCATATCATGTCATCATGTGCATCTCATTTTGCATACATGTTCGTCTCATGCATCCGAGCCTTTTCCCCTTTGTCCGTTTTGCAATCCGGCACTCCTATGTCTCCCGGCGCCCCCTTTTTGCCTCTTTTCGTGTGCGGGTGTTTAACGGTCTCGGAATGGACCGAGGTTTGCCAAGCGGACTTGGTATACCACCGGTAGACCGCCTGTCAAGTTTCGTGCCATTTGGAGGTCGTTTGATACTCCAACGGTTAACCGGGTAACCGCAAAAGCCCCTTCTCTTTGCAGCCCAACACCCCTTCCAAAGTGGCCCAAAACCCAGCAAACTCCCCTCCATGCTCTCCGCCGTTCGATCACGATCGCGTGGCCGAAACCCGCACCTCATTTGGAGCCTCCTAGCTCCTTCTACCTATAAATATGTGATCCCCTCCGGATTTTCGCGCAGTCCAACCCTAGCCCCGCTCCCCGCGCGCCGCCGGACATTTCGTCCCCGTGCCGGACAATGTCCAGCCGTCGCCGCCACCTCACTCCGACGAATGGCGTCGTGCCACGTCATCATCGCCGCCGCCCGCAGCCACCGGGCGGCGCCACATCGCCTCCCTGCGCCCGATCCGCGCGCGCCGCTGGGGCCCAGATCCGCCCGCCCGGCCGAATCGCCACGCCGGGCCCGCGCCGCCCGTAGCTCCGCCCTCGCGGAGGCCTCCGCTGCCTCGTCGCGCGCGCCCTCGCGCCCGTCGCCGGCGCGGCCTCCTCCGCCGCCGCCTCCTCCTGCCCCCGCCCGGCGGACTCCGCCTCCCTCCGCGGAGTCGCGCCGCCCCTGCCTCCTCCAGCGGACGGAGCCGCGCGCTCGCCCGGCGCCTCCCGGCCTCCCTCGCTCTGGCCGCGCCTCCCCGGCCTCCCTGCGCCCCGTGCCTCGCCGGCCCTTTCTCCTTCCTCAACTCCGGCGAAGAGCCCCGGCCATCCTCGGAATCCGTGCACGAAGGTTGACTTTCCCCCCTCCAAAAATCCTCTAAGTCATTATTCTGCATCATTCGTACGGAGTCTCTTCAGTCTTCCCTCAATCATTTCAACCGGTGAATTCTCTTTTGTTTGAGATTCTTCATCCCTTTCTTTTTCCGGTGCACTCAATTCAAGTTTTTCGGGTTAATCATATTCTTTTCCTTCGAAGTGTTCTCTTTGCTCGTTCGCCTCTCGCCAGCTTATCATTCCGGAGTTCGGAAGACATCTCAGGAGATTCGTCTGTGTTCCAATTAAGTCGAGGTTGTCACCTCATGCAATATTTCAATCGTTCCGGTGCATCATCTATCTCTTCAACAATCCTTTCCAACGGTGCTTTCCTTTAGTGGGCCCTAACCCACAGGTCTTTTCCCAGGATCTTACCTGACTCTTCAAATTATTCCGGAGTTATTCCTAATTCTTTTCAAGTGTGATGTAAGTATGAATTTCATCAGTCAGATGCCTTTTCCAAGATCTCTTTCAAATTCTTTTCCTTGTTGGCTCAACCTCTTTGCTTTTCGTTTCACCGGAGTACCTCAATAATTTTGGTGGTGTTTTCTCTTCGTCATTCGAAGATCGAAGAAGAGTTCCTATTAAATCTTGTCCGTTCTCCCGAAGATTTGTGGTGCTAGCTCGATGTTATCCTATCAATTTGTTTCCAGTTGTGAAATTCTTTTCACCCATCCGGAGTATGTCAGGAGTTGTTTTTCCATTTCTTTTCACCGGAGGCCATCATTCCAGTTATCGTTCTCTATTTATCCCGGTGCCTCGTTCAAGTGTTCTTTAGTCAGCTCATGATCTCTTTGTTCTTTTGCATCTAAATCCCCTCTAGCTTATTGGTTCTTCTAATTTTTCCCGGCGATTCTTCCATCAGTCATTTTCGAATTCTTACGGTGGTTCGTTCAAAATTCTTTTTCCTTGATTATCATTTTAATTCATTCGTTCTTTCCAATCCTACCGGTGATTCATGAAGTCCTTCTCAAGTTTGCGATATGTCACTTCTCAATCCTTTTCAAGAAGAATAAGTAGTATGCAAAAATTCATTGGTTGTCTTCAATTAAATTTGATGAAGGATAAGCATACAATAAATCTTATTCTTATTTCATCCAAGTGTTTAATCCCTTTCTTCGGAGTTTGTTCTTGTTGAATAAATTCTAGTTTCAAGTGTTTTCATCTTTTCTTTTCCAGAGTTCAAATTTCTTCGACCATCTCGTTGGAACCTCCATCTAAATCATCGCAAGGCTTTAATCTTATTTCCTTTCATCCTTCAATCGTATCTTGCCATCCTTTTGTTACCGGAGTTCTTCACGGTGGTTCGTCATGATTTAATTCATTCTTCTAGTGTTCATCAAGATTCTTGTTGGAGGAGTTCAAGTATTCTTATTCTTGCTTCGCGAGGTGAAATTAACTCTCCGTATTCTTTTGAAGTGGAGTTTTTGCATTTCTTCGCTCTTCTCAGCTATTCAATCTTTTCCGCTTGTGGTCGGTTATCACCTTATAATTTTGAGATGTTTTCCATAAGTCCACAACAATCTTATTCTTTTCGGTGGTGATTTTTTCAACAACTCCATTCAATCCTTCTATCTAAGTTCTTTTCAATTCTTTCAATTCTTCCGGAGGCATTACGTGGCTTATGTCGTCAAGTATCATTCCATCCTCTCTAGTTCAAGTTCTATTCCTCCATGTTTTAGCCGGAGTGCTGCCTAAATCCTTTCAGTCTTATTCGTTTCTTTTCTCATGCTAACCACTCCGGTTAGAACGAGTGGTTTCTTAGTCTATTTGATTCGGTGAGCTTTCGATTCTCGCCATTCTCGTCGCTCCTCCCTTCTTCTCGAGTGCTCTCGATTCTTTGCTTCTTCTCTTGAGTTCTTGTTTCACCTCATCCTTTTCCCTTCCGTCTCGGTCCTAAGATCTCGGGACGAGATCTCTTGTTAGTGGAGGAGTGTTGTAACGCCCCGGTTTCGATGCGCTAGGTGTCTGCCAGTTATTCGTCGTCTTTGCCATGTCATGTGCTTGCCTGTCTCTCTTTGCCACGTCATCATATGCATTTCATATCATGTCATCATGTGCATCTCATTTTGCATACATGTTCGTCTCATGCATCCGAGCCTTTTCCCCGTTGTCCGTTTTGCAATCCGGCACTCCTATGTCTCCCGGCGCCCCCTTTTTGCCTCTTTTCGTGTGCGGGTGTTTAACGGTCTCGGAATGGACCGAGGTTTGCCAAGCGGCCTTGGTATACCACCGGTAGACCGCCTGTCAAGTTTCGTGCCATTTGGAGGTCGTTTGATACTCCAACGGTTAACCGGGTAACCGAAAAAGCCCCTTCTCTTTGCAGCGCAACACCCCTTCCAAAGTGGCCCAAAACCCAGCAAACTCCCCTCCATGCTCTCTGCCGTTCGATCACGATCGCGTGGCCGAAAACCGCACCTCATTTGGAGCCTCCTAGCTCCTTCTACCTATAAATATGTGATCCCCTCCGGATTTTCGCGCAGTCCAACCCTAGCCCCGCTCCCCGCGCGCCGCCGGACATTTCGTCCCCGCGCCGGACAATGTCCAGCCGTCGCCGCCACCTCACTCCGACGAATGGCGTCGCCACGCCATCATCGCCGCCGCAGAGCCAGCCGGGCGGCGCCATGTCGCCTCCCTGCGCCCGATCCACGTGCCGCCGCCGGGCCCAGATCCGCCCGCCCGGGCCGAACGGCCATGCTTGGCCCGACCGCCCGCAGCTCCGCCCTCGCCGGAGGCCTCCGCGCCTTGTCGCGCGCCGCCCTCTCGCGCCGTCGCCGGCCGCAGCCTCCTCCGCCTCCGCCTCCGTCCTGCCCGCCCGCCCGGCCGGACTCCGCCTCCCTCCGCCGAGTCGCCGCCCTGCTCCTCCCGCGGCGGACCGAGCCGGCGCTCTCGCCGGCGCCTCCCGGCCTCCCCTCGCTCGGTCGCGCCTCCCGGCCTCCTGCGCCCGTGCCTCACCGGCCCTTTCTCCTTCCTCAACTCCGGCGAAGAGCCCCGGCCATCCTCGGAATCCGTGCACGAAGGTTGACTTTCCCCCCTCCGAAAATCCTCTAAGTCATTATTCTACAGATTATTGTTGCATTTTCATCTTGCCGTAACTTTACACTCGTGGCTCCGTTTTGGGCGTGTAGCATACCGATTTGTTCGTCTCGAAGAGTAGATCATTTCATCTCGTTGCATCATTTACATTTGAGCTCATATTGATGCCTGAAATGCTGTTAGAAGAGGGCTATGTGATGTTAGTTTCAGATTCTTATCAGAACATGCACTTTTGTCATTTTTGCCATGATTGATGTGTGCACCCTATGATCTTGAGTCCTACATGTGTTTTGTAATATGCCATGCCATATTTACAGGGGTGTATGCCATGTATTTTTGTGATCTCTGTGGTGACTAGCACAAGCATGCAAACTAGGCTTCATGATGTTGCTGATTTCAGCCCTGTTCTGCTGATATTTTTATGCCATGTAAACTTGATGCTACCGAGAGATCCATGCTTATTTTGAGATACTTCAGTAAGGATGTTTTGTTATACATGTCTTGCTCTATCCATCCATGCCCTTGTTTGCAATTATGGAGTGCCATAGCTTGAGTCAATTGAGCTCTACTTTTGCTATAAAATGTTTCCTGGCAGGTTGTTTACATGTTATTCAATTTTGCCAAGGTTGTTGTAGTTGATCCGTGTATGCTATGATGTTGTTCTTGCCATGTATAGCTTCTATGTCATGTCTTCTTACTGTGAGTTGCCTTTCCATGCCATGTATTGCTCTGTGGTGAGTGGTTCAAGCTCACCAACATGCCTACTTATTGTTGTTCCTGCCTTGTATGAATCTGTAATATAACTTGCTATGTTTACATGGGTGCCATCATATCTTCTGATCCTTTTTGGCTCATGGTCACTAAAGGACTTTTGTTCTATGCATTTAGTAGTATCATGCCATGCCTTTGTTTGCCATGATAAGTTCCTATAACATGTTGCTTGATAGCTCTAAACATTGCAACCTGATGTCATTTCTGCAAAGTCTGAAACTGTTATTATTTGCAATCTTGCCATGTCATTTTGAGCATGTTATAGTGATTTCTGGAGATAGCTCAGTGTTCATGTTTTGTAATGCTTTACCTGTACATCATGCCCATGCCTTTTGTTTTCACGTTGAGGTGCTGTAGCATAGTGTTTTGATGCTTGCAATATGCCTAGTTGCTGTTTTGGACAGATTGTTGCTATAACTTGTTTCATGTGTATGTGTTGAACCGTTGCTCCGTTTTGAGTGTGCTCTATATGGAACTTGCTTGATTTTTGCATGTAGATTCATATTATAATGTTGCATCCTTGTTTTGAGGTGTTTGCTTGATGTTTGTATGCATTTTGCATCAATGCCATGCTTATCTTGTTTTGCTCATATCTTCTAGTCCGTAGCTCCGAATCTAATGAACTTTATATGTAACTTGACTAGAATTTCGTGTAGATCATCGTGGTGCATCTTAACTTGCTATTTAACACCTTGAACATAAGGTTTATTCAGATCTGGACCAATTTCGAAATTTGCATATGAGGACTTACCGGAATTGTTATATGTTGTTCCCGGCCTCATTTAAACTTGCCTTGATGTGTTGTTCTTATTTGCATCATCTCTTGCCATGAGTAGCTTCATGTAGTCTTGTCATGCATCATGCTTGTTTGTGCATCATGCCTTGCTCATGTGTGGTGTGTTTACCTATGTTGTGTGCTTCTTCTTGTTAGTTCCCGTTTCGTTGCGATCGTGAGGATTCGTTCGTCTACGCTTGGTTCGGCTTCATCCGTTCGTCTTCTTCATGGACTCCTTCTTCTTCCTTGCGGGATTTCAGGCAAGATGACCATCACCTTGGATCTCATTACTATCATTGCTATGCTAGTTGCTTCGTGCTATCGCTATGATGCGCTACCTATCACTTGTTCCTCAAGCCTCCCAAATAGCCATGTCAGCCTCTAACCTTTTGCACCCTTCCTAGCAAACCGTTGTTTGGCTATGTTACCGCTTTGCTCAGCCCCTCTTATAGCATTGTTAGTTGCAGGTGAAGATGAAGTTTGTTCCTTGTTGGACCATGGAGATGTTGTTCCTTGTTGGAACATGTTTACTTGTTGGGATATCACAATATATCTTATTTAATTAATGCATCTATATACTTGGTAAAGGGTGGAAGGCTCGGCCTTATGCCTGGTGTTTTGTTCCACTCTTGCCGCCCTAGTTTCCGTCATATCGGTGTTATGTTCCCGGATGTTGCGTCCCTAACGCGGTCGGGTGATTTATGGGACCCCTTGACAGTTCGCTTTGAATAAGACTCCTCCAAAGAAGGCCCAACATTGGTTTTACCATTTGCCTCACCTAGCCCTTTTTCCCTTGGGTTTCGGAGCCCAAGGGTCATCTTTATTTTACCACCCCCCTTGGGGCGGTGCTCCTCCAGTGTTGGTCCAAACTAGAGCACCGTAAGGGACCATTCCTTGGCAACCTGGGTTACGTCGGTTCCTGTACGCTTCGCTCATCCGGTGTGCCCTGAGACCGAGATATGTGCAGCTCCTATCAGGATTTGTCGGCACATCCAGGCGGCTTTGCTGGTCTTGTTTTATTGCTGTCGAAATGTCTTGTAGCCGGGATTCCGAGACTGATCGGGTCTTCCCGGGGAGAAGGAATATCCTTCGTTGATCGCGAGAGCTTATCATGGGCTAAGTTGGGACACCCCTGCGGGGTATAAACTTTCAAGAGCCGTGCCGCGGTTATGTGGCAGATGGGAATTTGTTAATATCCGGTTGTAGTAAACTTGAAGCAAACTCGTCTAAAATACACCAACCGTGTGTGTAACCGTGAGTGTCTCTTTTCGGGGTTGATCGAGAGAAGAACACGGTTTCTGGGTTATGTCTGACATAAGTAGGAGTTCAGGATCACTTCTTGATCATTACTAGTTGACGACCGTTCCTTTGTTTCTCTTCTCGCTCTCATTTGCGTATGTTAGCCACCATATTATGCTTAGCCGCTGCGGCAACCTCACCACTTTACCCCTTCCCTTTCCCATTAAGCTTTGCTAGTCTTGATACCCATGGTAATGGGATTGCTGAGTCCTCGTGGCTCACAGATTACTGCAACACCAGTTGCAGGTACAGGCTTGCGATGATCATGACATGAGAGCGATGTTTGCTTGTCTTGAGTTCTTCTTCTGCTTCTTTGATCAGGGGATAGGTTCCAGGTCGGCAGCCTGGGCTAGCAGGGTGGATGTCGTTTGAGTTTCTGTTTATGTTTTATCCGTAGTCGGATGTTGATCTTGTGTATGTTGTTGATGTATTCTTGTGGCATTTGTGCCCTATGTATGTATCCCCATCTATTATGTAATGTTGATGTAATGATATCCACCTTGCAAAAGCGTCTTCAAGATGCGCTTCTATCCTTGGTGGGACCTTCGAGTTCCTTTAGGATAGGATCGCATCTTGGGCATGACACTCCTGCAGGGGGTTGCTTACTAGACCCTGGAGCCGCGTGGGTCTCCGGAGTAGTATGTGGCTGGGGGACGGATTGACCAAGGCTCCTGTCGCCGGTCTCCGAGGGGGCCGTACCCCCCAGTCCCTTGGAAGCCGAGGCATTGCCCTTCGGTGCCGTTAAGTCCCCCCCACCCCCCGTGTGCGTCTCTTCAAGGCCCGGGGAGTGTCTACGGGATGACACCTCAGCGTCATCCGCCCTAGGCGGTGGGGAAGCTAGTGGAGGCTATTCGCTCTCCATCATCTCCGGCGGCAGATCCCCCGAGGTTGAGGATAGCTGGGGGAGATCATGGGCCGGACTAAAAAATTGAACTTAGAGTTACCATTGCAGTTCATAGAGATTGTATGTATGTGAAAAATCCCGGATACTTAAGAGTCGGCTTGGGGCTTTGTCAGCGACGGTGCTTCGGGATGGCTTCGGCGTCTAGCTCCGAGTCGTCGGAGAGGGTAATCTTGTCCCTCTTGGATGCTTCGGCCTCCAGGTCTTCGGAGGCCACCCTCTTCTTTTCCTTGCGGGGAGGATCTTCTTCTTCTTCTTCCTCCTCGTCATCGTCGTCGCCCTCGTGAGAGGACTGGGCATCAGCTTCTCTGGACACTGCATCCGAAGTGCCCTCCTCACTCCTCTTCTTCTTGCCCTTCTTTATCGGTGCCTGGTATGGTGCCGGGACCAGCATCCTCATTAGTAGAGTATCGGCTGGGTTTTCGGGGAGCAGAGCCGGACACCGGATCTGCTCCGCCTTCTTGATCCAGACGTTTGGGGATAGACTACTCAATAATTCTCCTTTGGATGGATGAACCAATTGATGTTCGAAGGTTTTAGAATTTACCTCGGAGGCCGGATGGTTACAGTCGAGGCCGGTATCGTCTGATGACTTTGGCCACGAATTTTGCTTCTTAAAAAGCAGCTTCCAGATCCCCTTATGTGTTGTGCCGTAGAACCGTTGTAGGGTCCGTGGCCCTTCCGGATTGAACTCCCACATCTTGAGTGGCTGCCGCTGGCAGGGAAGTGTTCGGCGGATTAGCATCACTTGGATCACGTCAGCAAGGGTAATGTCCTTCGCTATCATGCCTTGGACGTGTTTCTGCAACAGTAGAACCTCATTGACCGACCCCCAGTCCGGACCCTTGTCGTTCTAGGATGTGAGCCTCAGCTGGGGTCCGGATCTAAAGGCTGGAGCGGCTGCCCACCTAGGGCCACGGGGTTCTGTGATATAGAACCATTGTTGTTGCCATATCTTGACGGTTTCTACAAAGACTCCCTTTGGCCAGTTGACCTTGGGGAGCTTGCTCACCATGGCGCCACCACAGTCCGCGTGTTGCCCCTCAACCACTTTCGGCTTCACGTTGAAAATCTTGAGCCATAAGCCGAAGTGTGGAGGGACGCGGAGGAAGGCCTCACACACAATGATGAACACCGAGATGTGGAGGAACGAATTTGGCGACAGATCATGAAAATCCAGCCCGTAGTAGAACATGAGACCCCTCACAAAGGGGTGGAGGGCGAATCCGAGTCCGCGGAGGAAATGGGGGATGAACACCACCCTCTCGCCGGGCCCTGGAGTGGGGATGACCTGCGCCGGGTCGGGAAGCCTGTGTTTGATTTCCGCGGTTAAATACCGTGCCTCCCACAACTCCTGGATGTTCTCCTCCATGACGGAAGAAGCCATCCACTTGCCTTGAGAGCCGGCCATGGTCGGAAGAGTTGCGGAGGGGAGAAAAAGGTTGGAACTTGGGCGCTGGAGCTCGAGGGTGGGCTAAGGAAGAAGAAGGCATGGGGTGAAAAAGGTGGATTATTATCTTCTTATAAAGAAAGTGAATATAGAGCGTCCCCCTACGAGCCTTAAAACTCGCCTATTCCCAAGGGGTCGTGCGAACGACATGGTTGGATTACCTAAACCTGTATTGATGAGAATCCCGTGATACGAGGACACGATCTCTATTTTGACAAGACGTGTCACCGTGGGTTGCATCTCGAAATGCAAAACGGGGGATTGAAAAGCGATTTGAAATAATAAAGAGGCCAGACGTACCGTCTCGCCAGCAAAACTATCAGTGAAGACATATCGTGTTTTTTGTTTAAGTGTTTTGCCCTTGTGGTTCAGGGTTGTAGCTATTGTATGGAGCCGGATATAGTTCTGGTAATCAACTACTTTGAAGTGTTCGGAGGAGGAACCCGCCTTGCAATGTCGAAGACAATCTGCGTGCCGGACATATCGTCATTGAAGCCTGGTTCAGGGGCTACTGAGGGAGTCCTGGACTAAGGGGTCCTCGGGCGTCCGGGCTATGTGGCAGGGACCGGACTCATGGGCCATGAAGATACAAGACGGAAGGTGTTCCCCCGTGTCCGGATGGGACTCTCCTTGGCGTGGAAGGCAAGCTTGGAGTTTGGGTATGAAGATTCCTTTCTCTGTAAACCGACTCTGTACAACCCTAGCCCCCTCCGGTGTCTATATAAACCGGAGGGTTTAGTCCGTAGAGGCAAGGATAATCATAATCATATAGGCTAGACATCTAGGGTTTTTCCATTACGATCTCGAGGTAGATCAACTCTTGTAACCCCTATACTCATCAAAGTCAATCAAGCAGGAAGTAGGGTGTTACCTCCATTAAGAAAGCCCGAACCTTGGTACACATCGTGTCCCCTGCCTCATGTTACCTTCGATCCTTAGACGCACAGTTCGGGACCCCCCCCCTACCCGAGATCTGCCAGTTTTGACACCGACGGACACCAACTGAAACCTCTTTGCAAATGGCCGATAAATCAACTGCTATACCCATCGGTATTTGTGAGGATGTGCCTGTCGTAGTTGCAAATGTTACTATATTAACGGACTTTGTTATCTTGATATACCCGAGGACAACAGTATGTCGATCATCCTTGGTAGACCATTTTTGAATACTGCAGGGGCTGTTATTGATTACAACAAGGGCAATGTCACTTTTCATGTTGATGGTAATCAGCATACAGTGCACTTTCTGAAGAAACAACCTCAAGTTAATAGCATCAATTCTATTGGAAAAAATTCAACTATTGCTATAGGAGGTTTTGAATTCCCTATTCCTACTATCAAAAAGAAAGATGATATTTTTATTGTTGGAGACATGCATATCCTCGTTGAGGTAACTTAGTATTATATGAGCATTCTCCGGTTTCTTGTCATTCGGAAGAAGTTTGTTAATAAGACTTAATGATCCTTGTTAATGGATTCCTTTTGATGGGCATGAGATGCATGAATTTAGTAAACACAACTCTCTGCACCCACTCTTTAATTTATGTTATTTAGAATAAATAAAGCAAAAATACTATTATTCTTTTCTTTTCTGAATTATTCATGCAATAAAAAATGACCAGAAAATAAAAGTTCTCCAAATGCCCTAAAAATTTAGTATGATTTTTTCTACAATATTTAAGAATTTTTTCACTGAAAACACCTCACGGGGGGTGCACTAGTGGTCCAGAAGCCCCCAGTGCGCGCCAGGGCTTGTGGGTCCCACGTGGGTCCCGCTCACTTATTCCAGCACCCATACACTTCGTCTTTCTCTAGAAAAAATCCCACCATTGCTCAAACCCGTGTTCTTGCTCATTTTGCTACCATTTTCGATCTCCTTGCTCGGAACTTCGTTTCCAAAACTATTTTGGGGGATTGTTCATCGGTATGCGACTCCTCCAATGGTTCAATTAGTTTTTGTTCTAGTGTTTATATATTGCAAATTTTTGCTGCTATGGTGACCTTGTTCTTGAGCTTGCATGTCAAATTTATATGGTCCAAAGTAGTTTTGTTGCATGATATATCCTCTAGGCAGTTGAGGGAGTAGTTGCTATCAATCTTTGTTGAGTTTGGTTCACTTTTATTTTGAGTCACTAAAAATTTCAGAAATTTTTCAGAGGAAGAAAAATGTTTAGGAAAATCTACCAAGGGGGTTCCTCAAAGAAGAAGGCCCCAAGGCTCGCGATACGTGAGCTAGACCTTGAAAAACCAAGGGAAGCTCTAGTGTGTCCTTGTGAATGGAAGTCGGGCCAATTCATGTCTCATGCAGGTTTTAAGGAGTAATTTGATGCGTACGTGCAAAACGCTGGCCTTCAGGACTTCGTGTCAGATAAGTGCCGGCAATACTATCACCTCAAGTAATGGATCCACCCGGATCCCAAGTTATATGAAAGCCAATTTTAATTAACAATGATTTGGCATTTATTAGTGAGCACAAAGCAACATATATCATGCAATGATGAAGTCTAACTCTCTTCATATGCATCAACATGTCATAAAAGAATAATTCATGCACATCTAGTAAAGGCCAATACATAGCATAAGGAGTTTCTTGCAATTTTATCATGTTGGAAACATAGAGAGGTGGAGATATAGTTCCACACTCATAATAATTGCAAGTAGGAGCGGCAAGAACATGCATATTATATTCATCAAAATCATCATGTGCAACAGTAAAAGGCAACCCATCAATGTAATCCTTAATAAGTGCAAACTTCTCCGATATAGTGTAGTTTGGAGAGTTCAAAAAGATAACAGGACTATCATGCGTGGGTGCAATAGCAACAATTTCATTCTTAACATAAGGACCTATAGCAAGTTCATCTCCATAAGAATAATTCATATTGGCATCAAGGCCACAAGCATAGCAAGCATCAAGTTCATCAAAAAGTGATATTTCAAATGAATCAACAGGATCATAGCATTCATCCTTTGGTAAGAACGAAGGGGCATTAAATAATGTATGAGTTGAAGAGTTACTCTCATTAGAAGGTGGGCATGGGTAGCTAATCTTCTCTTCCTCCTTTTGTTCTTCGCTCTCCTTGTCATTTTTTTTTCATTCAATAAGCTCACAGTTTCACCAATTTCTTCTTCCATAGACTCCTGCAAAATATTAGTCTCTTCTTGGACAGTGAAGAAGTCCTCAATATATGGTTTAATATAAGCATTAGAAGAATAATTTTCATAGCAATATTTAAGTATGGCAAAATTTTCGGATTTTTAAAGAGTAGCATCAAACTTTTCAATCAAAGAAGCAATTTCATAAGCACCCTTAAAAGCAACAAATTCTTCAATTTTTTCAATATCATAATAATTATAAACACCCTTGGCATAAGAATATAAAATTCCATTATCCTTAAACTCACATTGGAAGGGAAGGTGTTTTTTAGGGTCTTCAGAAAAACAAGTAAAATCATGTATTTCGCATAAATTCAAAGCATAACAATACAAACTATTAATATGATGCCATACAAGTTTCCTTTTGAGATAAGCGGTGTCGCACAAAATAAGCATGTTCATTTAATGATTTTCCCTCAACTAAGCTAGTTGGGGTTTCAGCACGAGCACATAGCGATCTAAGATGATCCAAGTAGAAAGCTTCAGTAGTATGATAGATTTTGGGTGGTTCTTCAACCATTGGTTTAGTAGGTACAACTATTTTTTTGGTATTTTACTTTTCCTACCCATAACTAGAGATAGAAAACAAGAGCAGAAAATAAAAACTACTTAGTGATAAAGCAAACAAGCACACACAAGAATATTCACCCCACGCTTTGCTCCCTGGCAACGGCACCAGAAAAAGGTCTTGATAACTGAGGGAGTCCTGGATTAAGGGGTCCTCAAGCGTCCGGACTATGGTACGTGGGCCGGACTGATGGGCTGTGAAGATACAAGACCAAAAACTCTCTCCCGTGTCCAGATGGGACTCTCCTTGGCGTGGAAGGCAAGCTTGGTGCCCTGATAGAAGATTCCTTTCTCTGTAACCGACTTTGTACAACCCTAGTCCCCTCCTGTGTCTATATAAACCGGAGGGTTTAGTCCGTAGGACAATCAGAATCATAGCCATACAGGCTAGACTTTTAGGGTTTTAGCCATTACGATCTCGAGGTAGATCAACTCTTGTAATACTCATATTCATCAAGATCAATCAAGCAGGAAGTAGGGTATTACCTCCATAGAGAGGGCCCGAACCTGGGTAAACATCGTGTTCCCAGTCTCCTGTTACCATCAACTTTAGATGCACAGTTCGGGACCCCCTACCCGAGATCTGCCGGTTTTGACACCGACATTGGTGCTTTCATTGAGAGTTCCGCTGCATCATCTCCAAAAGGTTCGATGGCCCCGTCAATCATCTACAACAATGCTGTCCAGGGGGAAGTCTTCCTGCCCGAACAGATCTTCGTATTCGGTGCCTTCGCACTGCGGGCCAACTCGCCTGGTCATCTAGAGCAGATCGACAGCTACGCCCCTGGCCATCAGATCAGATTTGGAAGCTTGAACTACGTCGCTGATATCCGTGGAGACTCGATCTTTGATGGATTCGTGCCCACGGCAGCCACTCCCTACCAACGTGATGAACATGACTTAGATCTGTCATCGGACCACACCCAGGAGATAGCGCATGTAACCGCTCTGGCCCTAGATCCGGAGCAGATCGCGCCATCCGAGGATGGGAAACTCAACCCCGCCACGGAAGCCACAGACTCAGCGGCGTTGGAGCCGCACACAGACCCAACCTCGGGTGGAATTTGTGCCACCGGAACCTCAGACGCGTTTCTGGCTACAGGTTCCGAACCACGTGCATCTGCGGCCATCGAGCCTGATTAGGTGCCGATCGTTGAATTCAGCGCCTCAGACATCTTCTGGCACTCACCTTTAGGTGATGTGCTAAACTCATTAAAAACCCTCTCCTTAGCAGGGGATTCACAGCCGAATTATATCCGGTTTGAGCTGGGGCCTGATGACGGGGAATTTCGCTTCCCACCCACCTCCCACTTAATAGCCACTGTCGAGGACTTAATCGACACGATCGATTACGGCTCTGAAGACATCGATGGCATGGACGACGATGCTGAAGAGGAACAGGCCAAAAACCCGCCATTTACCGGGCGCTGGACGGCCACCTCCTCATACGACGTATACATGGTGGATACACCTAAAGAGAATAGCGGCGATGACAAGGAAGATCCAGTCAAGGATAAACCTCCTAAGATACAACCAAAGCACCAATGTCAGCGGCGCCTCTCTAAATCACGCCATAGAAAAAATAGCAATACCGGCATAGGAGAAGATAACACTCCGAACGGTGCCGAAGACAGAGAAGACCCCGACGAGCAAACTGCCGAACAGGACAATCGAGAAGATGGGCTAGTTAGCTCTGATGAACAGGCCATAAACGAAGACTGGGAGGACAACAATTATCTACCACTCTCCGAGGATGAGGTGAGCCTCGGTCACGAAGACTTCATCATACCTGAGGAACCTCTCGAGCAGGAGTGCTTTAAGCGCCGGCTAATCGCCACTGCAAGGAGCCTGAAAAAGAGGCAGCAGCAGCTTCAAGATGATCAGGATCTGCTCAATGACAGGTGGACTAATGTCCTGGCAGCCAAAGAATACGGCCTCGAGCGCCCAACCAAAAGTTACCTGAAGCGCAAATTTCCACCTCAGTTCGATGACGAGGCGCTGGAGCCCGTAACATCATCTCGCAATGCGGCTAACCGACCACCATGTGTCCGGGACAAGGCGGCAACTCAAGCCAAACACCAGCCCGCACTATGTCACCGCAAAGGCAAAGATAAAACAGCTCAGGGACATACATTTGACCTGCGGCAGAACTTAGACGAAGAGAGCAGCGAACAGATCGATTATGGCTCACGACGCGGCGCCCTGTAGCGACTCGGACCACAAAATACCGATCTCGTGCTCAAGTGTCATCCCCGGATCAAGAATGCCGACACCACACAAGATCAAGGATTTATAACAGAGTAGCAATCACACACTTATTACATCGAATGTCTCAAGAGAGAACTTAACAAAATAAATATGGCTTAAGGCCATCTAATAACGATAACAACGGAAGGCTTGGAAGAATAAGCGAGTCCATCAACTCCAACGGCATCACTGAGTATAGAACCACGACCTAAGCACCTTACTCGTTGTCTGAAAAGTCTGCAACATGAAACGTTGCAGCCCGAAAATGGGTCAGCACATGCAATTTGCTGGCAATGTAACACATAGAGAATAATGAAAGAGTAAGCATATACTACATGCATATATGGCTTGTGGAAAGCTCTATGGTTACAGTTTTGCGTAAAGCCAATTTTTCCTACTGCAAAGGAATAAATTTTATTTAACTATCATGGTGGTTGTTGAACATTGAGAATGGTTGACAGCATCCTCAATCCCAATTAAAAGTACTCATTAACAACCCAACAATATTAATTAGAGTAACATGATGAGATTCACATGATATCTAAGTACTAGATACTCAAGATGTCCATAATCGGGGACACGGCTAACCATGATTAGTTTATACACTCGCAGAGGTTTGTGCACTTTTCCCCACAAGACTCGATCTCCTCCGCTTGATTTCTCGCACTACATGGTGTTTGAGAAACGGATGACCGAGACATAGTCTTCGTAAGCGCTTAGCACCTTACGTATGGGTAGACCGCACCAACCTACAACCCCTACATCAGCTAGTCTACCCGTAAGAGTTCGCACAACTTAGTCAACTATGCTAGAGCCCATAGTAGCATGTGGCTGCACACGGAAGTTTCTAGCATGAATAATCTCATGATCCCTTTGAGCCGGGTGGCGGTCCAAGAAAACAGCAAGTCCCGAAACCAGGTGCCTCAATCCACCCAGATGTGTTTTTGTTGCCACCTTAAATAAACCATTAATTTAACAATCTCACATCTGTCATGGATACACTCACCCAATCCACGCCTACTAGCATAGCATGGCATAATAAGCAAACGAGAAGTAACTCCCAAAGGTTTGATAATAAAGGTGAAATAGGTACTACCTCATCTACTTCCCATCCCACAATTTAATTAGATCCTAATCATGCAATGTTTGAGGATTGATCTAATGCAATAAAAATGGGTAGTAGAAAAGTATGATCAAAGTGTTACTTGCCTTGTCGATGATCCACAAAACCTAGAGACTCAAGTAACAAAGCGCGACCGGTATTCTATCGCAGACAAACAAACAAGCATACAATAAGTACTCATCTAATGCACAGGTAAAACTCAAACCAAAGATCTAACCAGAAAGTTCAACTTAAGAACTCCGGTTTGCAAAAAGAATCAAATCAAACAAAGCAACGAAAGTCAAACGGCGAAAGAAAACAGCTCCGTTTTACTAATCTGGATCTAAGTCAAATTTTACAGAGGCAAAAACTTGTTTAAGTTGGTTATTCGGAAAGAGGGTTTCGATATGAAACTCCAGGCGCTTGAATCGCCTGATTCCGATAAACGAGCGAAAATTTATACTAAAACGAAAATCGGATCGGAAATCGCGATCAGAAAAATCGCGGATTAAATCCGAGAAAAAGAAAAACGACGAACAGGTTAACGAACGGGCGTTCGTTAACTAGAGCTAATCTGATGAACATGTTCGTTAAAATGAACGAACGAGCGAACGCTCGCTATTTAACCGAACCGAAAAAAAATAAACCGATCTAATAAAAAAACGGAAACTAAAAAAACCGACGAAAACCAACGGAAAAACCGATCGGTTTTTATAAAAAAAACGGCACGGATTACGAGGCGGCGGCGAACCTCGGGCGACGGGTCGGCGACTCTAGCGGGCGGCGGCGGCGGCGGCGGCGGCGGTGGCGGTGGCGCGGCTAGGGTTAGGGTTAGGGTTTGGCGCGGCGGCGGTGGGTATGGGCGGCGGTTGGTCGGGTGGGGTGGTGGTGGTGGGGCGGCTCGGGCGGAGGCTATTTAAAGGCTGCCCCGGGCGGAGTCCCGCTCGGGTACGGCCCGTAGGTCGGTTCGCTTTATTTTAAATAATTTCGCGCAGAAAAACAAACAAAAGAAATACTAAACGGACTCCAAAAATCCCGAAATAATTTTTCCCCGGCTTCTAAAATCAAGACGGACTAGACGAACATTTATTTGGGGCCTAAATGCAATTTCTAAAAACGCACAATTTTCCTAAATTCAAATAAAATGGCAAAAAACTCCAAAATAAAATCTTATTTGATTTTATTATTAAATCCTCATTATTTCTTTATTTTGGGAAAGTCATTTTATTCCCTCTCTCATATTTTTGTAATAGAAATAATTGAAGATAAAATAATTAAAATCAAATGATCCTATTCTCAAAATTTGAGAAAACTCAAATATGAAAATAACGAAATCCCCAACTCTCTCCGTGGGTCCTTGAGTTATGAGAATTTCTAGGATCGAGCCAAAAATGCAACAAAAATATGATATGCAATGATGATCTATGTATAACATTCCAAATTGAAAATTTGGGATGTTACAAACCTACTCCCTTAAGATGAATCTCGCCCTCGAGATTCGGGTTGGCTAGAAAATAGGTGAGGGTGGTCCTGCAGATCTTCCTCTCGCTCCTGTGTGGCTTCATCCTCAGGTGGTGGCTCCATCGAACTTTGCAAAACTTAATGACCTTGTCATGGGTGACTCGGCCGGCATACTCTAGAATCTTAACTGGTTTCTCCTCATAGGTCAAATCGTTATTCAACTGAATCGCCTCCAGTGGCACAAGATCTCTCGGTGGTATATCCGCCATCTCTGCGTGACATTTCTTCAACTGAGAAACATGAAACACATCATGAACACCGACAAACCTTCGGTAATTCCAACTTGTACGCAACTTCTCCCATGCGCCCAAAACTTTGTATGGTCCCACAAAACGTGGCGCTAATTTTCCTTTAACACCAAAACGCTTAACTCCTCAAGCGGAGATACTCAAGATAAACTCGCTCCGCTTCATATTCTGCCTCCTTATGTTTTGAATCTGCATAGCTCTTCCGCCTTGATCGGGCTACCTTGAGCCTATCGCGAATCAACTTTACTTTCCGCTCGCACTCCTTAATCAAATCCGTCCAAACAATCGGCGGTCTCCAACTTCATCCCACAATAGCGGGTTCTACACCTCCTTCCGCATAAGGCTTCAAGGGTGCCATCTTCAAACTGGTTTGGTAGCTGTTGTTATAAGAAAACTCAGATATGGCAAGTTGTCATCCCAACTTGATCCATAATCCAAAGCACATGCTCTCAAAGATATCCTCCAAAATCTGGTTGACTCTCTCGGTTTGTCCATCCGTCTGTGGATGAAAAGTTGTACTAAACTCCACTGGTTCCCAAAGTTTCGTGCAACCGCCTTAACTTTGAGGTGAATTGGGTTCCTCTATCTCGACACGATACTCCTAGGAACTCCATGCAAGCATACAATCCTTGTCATGTATATCTTAGCCAATTTGGCATCGCTGTAGGTAGTCTTTATCGAATGAAATGAGCTACCTTCACAAACGATCGACTACAACCCAAATCGAGTCATAGCCTCGAACGGGTCCCGGCAATCCGTGATGAAATCCATGCCTAGTTTATCCCACTTCCATTCGGTATAGGTAATGGCTATAATAATAACTCGCTGGCTTCGATGTTCGCTTTCACTTTTCGACACACATCACAAACTGCTACATACTCGCGATATCTTTCTTCATTCCGTCCACCGTAAAGTATCCTTCAAATCCAAATACATCTTGGTATTTCCGGGGTGGATCGAATACGGTGAATCATGTGCCTCTTGCAAAATCAACTTCCGAATCTCCGGATCATTTGGTACGTAAACGCGGTCCTCAAACCATAAGGTATCGTGCTCATCCTCACGAAATCCCTTTGCTTTTCCCTTGCTCATCTTCTCCTTAATAGAAGCAACTTCCTTATCTGTCCTTTGAGCTTCTCTGATTTTATCCATCAAAGTAGACTGAATCTCCAACGCTGCTACATAGCCTCTCGGAACTATTTCCAAACATAGCTCCCCAAATTCCTCGCTAATTCTTTTGGTAAACCTCCGTCATTAGGATGTTGACATGACTCTTACGGCTCAACGCGCTCGCTACCACGTTAGCCTTTCCGGTGGTAATGCAATCTCATATCATAATCCTTGATGAGCTCCAACCATCTCCTTTCGCCGAGATTTAACTCCTTCTCGCGTGAAGATGTACTTCAAACTCTTGTGATCCAGATACACCTCACAATGATTTCCAATGAGGAAATGCTCCATGTTTTCAATGCATGCACTACGGCTGCTAACTCCAAATCGTGTGTGGTATAGTTTAATTCGTGAGGTTTCAGCTGTCATGAAGCATACGAAACAACTCTTCCTCCCGCATAAGCATCGCCCAAGTCCTCGACGTGAAGCGCCGAATAAACTTCGTAATCCTTGCTTTGGTCCGCAGGATTAATACCGTGAGGTAACCAAACGCTTCTTCAACTCTTGGAAACTAGCCTCACACTCCTCATCCATATGAACTTGGTATCCTTCTTCAATAATTCTGTCATAGGCTTCGCAATCCTCGAGAAATTCTCAATGAATCTCCGTAGTATCCTCGCGAGTCCAAGGAAACTCCGGATCTCTCCAACTGTTGTTGGCGCTTCCCGCTTTGTCACCGTGGCAACTTTAGTGGGTCATCGCTATACCTTCTCCGGATATAACATGTCCGAGAAATCCAACTTCCTTCAACCAAAACTCACACTTGCTGAACTTGGCATACAACCGATGTTCTCTCGAGCTTCTCGAGTACCAAACGCAAATGCTCCTTATGTTCTTCTTCATTCTTTGAGTAGACCAAAATATCGCCAATGAATACCACGATTTAACTTATCCAAAAACTCCATAAACACCTTGTTCATCATGTTCATAAAATAGGTGGGGCGTTAGTCGCACCAAATGACATAACGGTATACTCATACAGCCCTGCACTGTGGTAAAAGCCGCCTTAGGTATATCCCGCTCCCGAATCTTCAATCGATGGTATCCTCGATCGCAAATCGATCTTGGAAAATACCTTAGCTCCTTGCAATTGGTCAAACAAGTCGTTGATCATCGGCAACGGGTATTTGTTCTTAATGGTTACTTCATTCAATCCTCGATAATCAACAACCATTCTTAATGATCCATCCTTCTTCTCTACTAGAAGTAATGGTGATTCCCAAGGCGAAGAACTTGGGCGAATAAAACCTTTATCCAGTAACTCCTTAATCTGCTTCTTAATTTCCTCCAAATCTTGGGCTGGCATCCTATACGGTCTCTTAGATATCGCCCAAAGGTTCGGCAGTAGTTCAATCGAAACTCGATGTCTCTCGTCCGCGGCATGCCTAGCAACTCTTCCTAAACACGTCCGGATAATCCCTTACCACGGTACTTCCTCCCGCACAACTCCCGATAAGGAATTTACATGTGCTCTCCTCGGCTCATGCCGTGATACATATTTGATTCTCCTACCTTCTGGGGTGGTAAGCAAAATCGACTTACTGGCACAATCAATATTCCCTCCATACTTTGATAACCAATCCATACCTAATATCACATCCAATCCTTGGGATTCCAAAACTATTAGGTCTGAGGGAAATACATAGTTTCCAATCCTTAATGGCAGTCGATCGCACCATGTACTTGCCATATATTCCGCTCCGGGTGAGGTTACTAGCATGGGTGACCTAAGGGCTTGGGTTGGTAATTTATACTTATCCACAAATCCCCTTGATATGTATGAATGCGATGCACCAGTATCAAAAAGAACAACTGCAGTAAATGTCTTAACCAAAAACTTACCTATTACTGCGTCCGGCTGAGCTTCAACCTCTTCCACGGTAACGTGGTTCACTTGTCCCCTATTGAAAGGGTTCGCTTCTTTCCCGAGCTTCCATTGCTGCTACTATTTTGGGCTTCGACATTCATTTGCATAATGCCCATTTTACGACACTTATAACAAGTGATATGGCTCAGGTCTACCTTGGATGGTGTTGACGGGTTGGTGCGGTTTTGTCCATTGCTTCCTCCATTCCCGTTTCCATTCTTTGTGCCATTATGGTTGTGCGAGCTACCTCCTCCGTGAGTATGCTGAAATTGCCCTCCGGCTTCGGGTAAAGCGTAGTTTCGCCGAGCCCAGAGTTATACTTCCCCGTCCATACTTTCTCTTGCGATTGTCAATCTGTTGTTGCTTCCCTTCAATCATAAGAGCACGATCTACTAACTCCTGGTAGTTAGTGATGGTGGCTACCATCAAATGCATGCTCAACTCATCATTCAGTCCTTCTAGAAACTTCTCCCGCTTAGTTGCGTCCGTAGCAACGCTATCCGGGGCATAACGTGCTAGCTTACTAAAGTCATCCACATATCGCCAACTGTCGCCCTCCTTGGCGCAAGTTGCAAAACTCACGCTTCTTCATGGCCATAGCTCCTGCTGAAACATGGGCAGACGGAAAGCTTGTCAAATCGATCCCATGTGATGTTGTTCAGTGGTAAGTGGCTGTAAAATTCTCCCACCATGCTGCTGCGGGTCCTTCAAGCTGATGTGCGGCAAATTTCACCTTTTCCCCATCTCAGACATCCCGCAGTGGTCAACTCCTCCCTACTTTATGGAGCCAATCATCTGCAATAATCGGCTCGGTGCTATCGGAAAACACCGCGGATTCAGCCTTAAGAAACGGGTCAAATGGTCAATAGGTGGTGGTGGTGGTGGGTTGTTGTTGTTGTTGTTGTTGCCTTGGTTCTGTACCAATGTTTGAATCAAGGCATTCTGCTGCTGAATCAACTGAGTGATCTCCGCGGAAAACAAACCGGGTCGCGTCCCTGAGGCATCCGAGGGTTTATAGAAAAGACGAGAGTTAAGAATAGAATGAGGTCTAGGGAGAAAACACTACCCATATGCACATGAGACAAAAACACACAATATCACTCCAATCAAATCAAACAAGGGCATACAACGGTCTAACTATCGTTACAAAGTGCTGGGACTAAAACTAATTTTTAATGGGGAATTCTACCATCGTTATGGTGGTCAACTAGAAAACTGTCCGATGAAGACTCCATGATATCTGCTCCACTTCATCTTCAAATCATCATCACTAGGATCGAATCGGTGTCGCCGATGATGATGTAGTTCTCGGACAGTGCAATCTTCATCTTCTCCTCCGGTGCTGAATTTCCCATGAGTTCTTCAATCTTCTCCTTAAGATCGCCGCTTTGTCTCACTAGAGCTACAATCTCCTCCATGTAGTCCTTGCGAGTGGCCTTCGCCTCCTTCTAGTTCGATAATCTTGGCTTTTGCTTTCTTCAACTCCATCATGTCTCACAAGCACACATCCGGTTCTCTCCGGCCGAATGTGCTGATTTAACTCTTGGATGAAAGCTGCAATGGATCGATCCTTCTTAGTGCCAACTATCTCCCATTGTTCATCTCGGCGTCCGCAAATCTGGTAGATAGTATCCTTGAGGTCATCTTGGTAAACTTCTCCAATGCGCCCCATGGTTATGTGAGCTGCCATGCTCTTTCC
Source organism: Aegilops longissima (assembly GCA_021605205.1). NCBI lineage: Eukaryota > Viridiplantae > Streptophyta > Magnoliopsida > Poales > Poaceae > Aegilops > Aegilops longissima. The sequence goes on from CM038680.1 coordinate 527,212,491, forward strand.
TGCACTCCAAGTTGGTGCATTAAAACACACTCTATGGGCTCCGTGATTGGCGCGAACGCCCTTCCGGAACTTGAGCTTGAATCTTCCAAAGCTCCTCTTCGGGTAAAGTGGAATTGTAGGTCCCGTGAAGCTTGGTATTCCGATGTTCAGTACTTAGTGACTTCCTTCGTGTGTCGCCCAAAGGGTGTATCTTCATCCGGTGGGTGAACTTGATCCTCGCTCGCCATCCTAAAAGAGTAGAAAAGATGAGGAGTTAGAAATGAGAAGAGAGTAGTGATCTAGGGCTTTAGCTTAGTGGTCGTGTCTCAACCACCAACAGGTGCTCGATACCATCTTTGTAGCGACTGCACCTCAAAAATACCGATCTCGTGCTCAAGTGTCATCCCCGGATCAAGAATGCCGACACCACACAAGATCAAGGATTTATAACAGAGTAGCAATCACACACTTATTACATCGAATGTCTCAAGAGAGAACTTAACAAAATAAATATGGCTTAAGGCCATCTAATAACGATAATAGCGGAAGGCTTGGAAGAATAAGCGAGTCCATCAACTCCAACGGCATCACTGAGTATAGAACCACGACCTAAGCACCTTACTCGTCGTCTGAAAAGTCCGCAACATGAAACGTTGCAGCCGAAAATGGGTCAAGACATGGAATATGCCGCAATGTAACACATAGAGAATAATGAAAGAGTAAGCCTATACTACATGCATATATGGCTGGTGGAAAGCTCTATGGTTACAGTTTTATGTAAAGCCAATTTTCCCTACCGCAAAGGAATAAATTTTATTTAACTATCATGGTGGTTGTTGAACATTGAGAATGGTTGACAAGATCCTCAATCCCAATTAAAAGTACTCATTAACAACCCAACAATATTAATTAGAGTAACATGATGAGATTCACATGATATCCAAGTACTAGATACTCAAGATGTCCATAACCGGGACACGGCTAACCATGATTAGTTTATACACTGCAGAGGTTTGTGCACTTTTCCCCACAAGACTCGATCTCCTCCGCTTGATTTCTCGCACTACATGGTGTTTGAGAAACGGATGACCGAGACATAGTCTTTCGTAAGCGCTTAGCACCTTACGTATGGGTAGACCGCATCAACCTACAACCCCTACATCAGCTAGTCTACCCGTAAGAGTTCGCACAACTTAGTCAACTATGCTAGAGCCCATAGTAGCATGTGGCTGCACACGGAAGTTTCTAGCATGAATAATCTCATGATCCCTTTGAGCCCGGGTGGCGGTCCAAGAAAAACAGTAAGTCCTCGAAACCAGTGCCTCAATCCACCCATATGTGTGTTTAAGTTGCCACCTTAAATAAACCATTAATTTAACAATCTCACATCTGTCATGGATACACTCACCCAATCCACGCCTACTAGCATAGCATGGCATAATAAGCAAACGAGAAGTAACTCCCAAAGGTTTGATAATAAACAGAAATAGGTACTACCTCATCTACTTCCCATCCCACAATTTAATTAGATCCTAATCATGCAATGTTTGAGGATTGATCTAATGCAATAAAACTGGGTAGTAGAAAAGGTATGATCAAAGTGTTACTTGCCTTGTCGATGATCCATGAAACCTAGAGACTCAAGTAACAAAGCGCGACCGGTATTCTATCGCAGACAAACAAACAAGCATACAATAAGTACTCATCTAATGCACAGGTAAAACTCAAACCAAAGATCTAACCAGAAAGTTCAACTTAAGAACTCCGTTTGCAAAAAGAATCAAATCAAACAAAGCAACGAAAGTCAAACGGCAAAAGAAAACAGCTCCGTTTTACTAATCTGGATCTAAGTCAAATTTTACAGAGGCAAAACTTGTTTAAGTTGGTTATTCGAAAGAGGGTTTCGAGACGAAACTCCAGGCGCTTGAATTGCCTCGATTCCGATAAACGAGCTTAAAAGTTATACTAAAACGAAAATCGGATCGAAATCGCGATCGAAAAAATCGCGGATTAAATCCGAGAAAAGAAAACGACGAACAGGTTAACGAACGGACGCTCGTTAACTAGAGCTAATTCGACGAACACGTTCGTTAAAACGAACGAACGAGCTTAACGCCGCTATTTAACCGAACCGAAAAAATAAACCGATCTAATAAAAAAAAACTAAAAAAACCGATTTAAAACCAACGAAAACCGATCGGTTTTTATAAAAACCGCGCGGATTACGAGGCGGCGGCGAACCTCGGCAAGCGGCGGTCGGCGGGCGGCGCGGGCGGTGGCGGCGGGCGGCGGCGGCGGCGGCGCGGCGGCTAGGGTTAGGTTAGGGTTTGGCGCGGTGGCAATGGGTGGGGCGGCGGCGGGGGCCGGGCGGTGGTGGTGGGTGGGGCGGCTCGGGCGGCGGCTATTTAAAGGTCGCCCAGCGGAGTCCCGCTCGGGTATGGCCCGTAGGTCGGTTCGCTTTTTTTTAAATAATTTCGCGCAGAAAAACAAATAAAAGAAATACTAAACGGACTCCAAAAATCCCGAAATAAATTTTCCCCGGCTTCTAAAATCAAGCCGGACTAGATGAACATTTATTTGGGGCCTAAATGCAATTTTGAAAAACGCACATTTTTCCTAAATTCAAATAAAATGGCGAAAAACTCCAAAATAAAATCTTATTTGATTTTATTATTAAATCCTCATTATTTCTTTATTTTGGGAAAGTCATTTTATTCCCTCTCTCATATTTTTGTAATAGAAATAATTGAAGATAAAATAATTAAAATCAAATGATCCTATTCTCAAAATTTGAGAAAACTCAAATATGAAAATAACGAAATCCCCAACTCTCTCCGTGGGTCCTTGAGTTATGAGAATTTCTAGGATCGAGCCAAAAATGCAACAAAAATATGATATGCAATGATGATCTATGTATAACATTCCAAATTGAAAATTTGGGATGTTACACGGCCCCGCCAGATTCATGGAACCCCCAATAAACCAGCTACTCACACTAATAGAAGCTGCTGGTCTTCAAACAAGCCGCAAGCTTAATGTCGAACACAAGGGAAGGGCCGCCAAAGGACAAAGAATGATGAAGAGACTCGCCAGCCGAATACTTGGGTTCAGAAGCAATTTCCCCCCAAAGTGAAAACCGTAAACATGGTATACGTGACGCACACCCCTACAGGGGAGAGCAGGCGTGCACTACGAGATGCATACGCCATATAGCCGGTCCCCCCAAAATGTAGCCATATCCATCCCGAAGGTTCGGCATCTCTGATCATTGATCCAATTATCAACGGGTTCCATCTCACGAAAGTCCTTATGGACGGCGGCAGTAGCCTTAATCTACTCTACCAAGACACTGTCTGCAAAATGGGCATCGATCCTTCAAGAATCAAGCCCACCACAACTACCCTCAAGGGAGCAGTACCCGGCGTAGAAGCTCACTGCACGGGCTCCATCACATTGGAAGTCGTTTTCGGTTCGCCGAACAACTTCCGAAGCAAAGGCTTTACCTTTGATATTGTCCCACTCCGCAGTAGCTACCATGCACTTCTGGGGCATACCGCTTTTGCTCGTTTTAATGCGGTCTCACTCTACGCCCGCGCAAAACTTAAGATGCCCGGTCCACACGGCGTCATAACAATAAATGGAAATACGGAACACTCCCTCCGTACATAGGATCATACTACGGCTATTACAGCCGAAGTACAAAGCGGCCTCATCAAGCCGCATATTTCATCGGCCATTAAGCCGCCGGTCTCTATTAAATGGAACCGATAAATTTCAGAGTTGGATTAGCAGTTCGGCCTTCGTCGTTCGCCTCGTATACCCGCGAAGTTTGTACCGCGTATAGATAATTATGTACTTAATATACCCTGGTCATCGGCGGAGGCACAATACGGACAGGCCTACAAGCACTCCCATAGCCTCCTTTTCTTTTCTAAATATTTTTTATCTTTTATCACAGGTGGCTCAAAGACTGGTCATCTCATGGACTCTTTCGGATTTCGGCTTCGTACACTTACCCAAAGGCTATTCCTGTTAAGGAGTCCTTTCACCGAGGCAAGGCGGCGCAGACGTGTGATAGGAGGTCCAAATAATTTTGTGTAGACCACACTCTCTATTTCGAGCCTGTAAAGTGCCTTCTCCCTCAGCCTTCGACCACCGGCATGTCAAATAGCCCGGGTTGTGGTGTTATTACTTGTAAGATGGCAATTGACATATCAATCAGGTTCCAGTGAACATAATCCGCATTCAGTATTCACTTTTTCTAAAGAACTGAATTTTGCTTCTCCGGTTGTTTCACACACGCACCTCGGCACAAATTGCCAGGGGCTCGATATGGGAATAAATGAGTTGCCGACAAGTCCGAACAGCTTTATAGGGCACTTCGGCGTCATGAGTTTGGCCTTATATGCACCAGGTCCGAATCATGTCTTTGGTCAATAGTTGGGTTGCCCTGCTCCTGTGCTTACTACCTTACGTTCCGCTCTATCGGCTAAGGTAGTAAAGGGAGAACTACTGTGATCATGTCCCGGTTTATCCAGATGAACACCTCAGTAGAGAAAGCCGAAAACTGACTGTCATGATGCGGTGAGAGCTGGTCAACCACTCGATGACTCATCGGAATCTTCACGATTCCTTCCGTATTACACGAAGGACCATTCTTCTGGTCACCTATGTAACGCACCGTATTCGGACAATCCGTACATACCAGGGGCTATATCGTAGACCCACCGTCAAACTCCTATGGCTAAGTGAAAGTGTTAAAGCCCTATAGTCCGATTTCCTAGTTCGCCGCATTGACACCTCCTTCACGGGCCAAGACATTGGGGCAAGAGTGATCAAGTGCTTTTCCGAACACCCCCGTATTATATGCGAGGGGGCCGAAGCCGACGACTGGTAAACTTTCAGATTATATAAAAACGACCGCACGGGAGGAACCAAACCTTTTCAGGCAAAAATATAAAAAACATAGCCTTAATGTATCATAAATATTATTTTTACAATTTTGATACATTCACTCGAACATCATATCCTTCGAGCACTGACCCTCTATCAAGCGGGCACCCTCTAGGACATCTTCAAAATAGTGCTCTGGCGCGTGATGGTCCTTGCCCTTGGGTGGACTCTTCGCTGCAATATCGCTGGCCTTCATCTTCGTCCAGTACGTCTTGACGCGGGCAAAGGCCATCCGTGCACCTTCAATGCATGTTGACCGCTTCACGGCATCGATACGCGGCACCGCATCAACAAGTCATTGTACCAAACCGAAATAACTATTCGGAATTGGCTCGGCCGGCCACAGCCGGACTATGATGTCCTTCATGGCGGATCCGGACATCTTGTGGAGCTCGGCCCGCTGGGCCATCTGTTCGTTCAGCAACAGTGGACGCTTTGGCATGCTGAATTGCGACCAGAAAAGCTTTTCCGTTGCATGTCCTTCTTGCGCTTGGAAAAACTGTGTCGCATCAGAGGCACTCTTCGGCAAGTCCAAAAATGCGTCTGGAGAACTCCACATTTGATTAAGCGGGGCATACTTCTAATCTCTGAATTTAGTTTGTAATAAGATGGGCTTACCGGAGGCGATCTCCCCAGCTTGCCGGATCTCCTCCCGAGCCACTCTAGACTCGGGCCGGGCTTCTCTCGCCTCTCGTAAGGCCTTGTCGACATCGGCCATTTTGGCTTTGTTATCATTTTCGAGGGGTTCGCATCGGACAGTGGCATCCTTCAGCTCGCTCGCCATAATGGATATTCTCTCCTCGCACTGGCGCCGAGCAACCTGTTCGGCCTTTAACTCAGCAGCTACCTCCATGGCAGCCGCATCACTCATCCTGGCTTGCTCCTTGGCCCGGGCAAGCTCAGCCCGAAGGGTCTCAACTGCGGACGTACTATCTGCAGTTACGCATAGCTTAGTACACAATTATCAGCGTCACGCTCATCTTATCATACTTACGTATACTGACTGCCCCAAAAACATACCTTGCGCCTCGTCGAGCCGCCTGTTAATAGGCGTGATGTCATCATCCGCAAGATCAAGTTTTTGCTTCGCATATACAACCTCAGTAGCTTGGGCATCGCCATGTATGTAGCAGCTCGTGTTCCAATTAATTGGATTATTTCCTGAGCATATCTTTTTTGATCCTCTGATCGCCTCCCTTTGGGCGCCAACCAGAGTCTCAGGGGCTACTATCTATACACAGGTGCATTTTGCGCACAAGAGCACAATTGAAAATATTATAGTACGTACCTCGAAGCCTCTTAGCAGGCCCATGAAGGCTTCGTTTAATCCGCTTTTCGCGGATAGAATCCTTTCAGCCACCGTACTCATTAAGGTATGATGTTCCTCCGAGACGGACGCATGTTGCAACATGTCCATCATTGTATCCGACGCCTCCGAATTCCTAGGAGCGGCTGAGGGAGTGCGGACTCCCTTCGAAGGGATATGTTTACTCGACTCTAGAGTTGTCCCTGGCTGTAAACCGGATAGTCTGAGGCCTTTATGGTTGATCCCCGTTGGGGCCGCACACCCCGGGCCCTGGGCGTCCGAAGTTTCATCACCTTTGGGCGTTGTCTTCATTGTCCCCCGCACCACTTGTTGATCAGGAAGGATCCTCCGGGACGACACCTCGAAGTCGTCCGCCCTATTGGGGGAGGGAGCCTGTGGAGGCGTCTCGCTTTCCATCATCTCCGGAAGCAGATCCCCCGAGGAGGAGGACTGTTGAGGAAGACTGCGCCGGACTGCAAATATATATATATAATGTTACCCTTGTAGCCTGAAAGGAACGGGATATGCTTAGGACACCCTTGTTCACTTACGACTCGGCTAAAGGCTTGTCCTTGCAGAGGAACTGCATGACAGCTCCGTCTTTCGAACCTGAACCGCCTGAAAGGGACATCTTCCCTCGCTTGGGAGCCTTTACCTCCAAATCTTCAAAGGTGCTCCTTTTCTTACCATGGGGAGAAAGGATGTCAGCTTCTCCTTCTCTTTTGTCTTCAAAATAGGGAGCCCTAACTTCCCCGGACATAGTGTCTGGTGTGCCTTCAGAATGGAGGCCACCTTTGGCCTTCTTGCTCTCCTCATTGCCCTCTTTCACCGGCACCTGGGATGGTGCCGGGACCAGCATCCTTGTTAGCACGGGACTAGCTGAGTCTTCGAGAAGAGGGGTCGAACACCTAATTCGCTCCGCCTTCTTTATCCAGCCCTGGAAGATGATGGTTTTCTCAGTATCTTATTATGGGATATTTAACTAAGCTGTGTTCGGGAGTCGAGTGCTTACCGAGGTATCCGGATGATTGCAGTCAAGGCCGATGTCCTTCTGAGTATCCGCCACCGCTGCGGTCCCGAAGAATAATTTCCACATTCCTCTGTGCGTCGTGCCGAGGAAGTGCTGAAGGGTTCGTGGTCCTTCCGGATTGAACCCCCACATGCGAAGAGGCCGTCGCTGGCACGGTAGGACCCAGCGGACTGGCATTACTTGGATTACGTTGATAAGGCCAGTGTCCTTTTCAATGAGGCTCCATGTCGGTGTCAAAACCGGCGGATCTCGGGTAGGGGGTCCTGAACTGTTGGGCGCGGCCAGGACCGGGTTTGTTGCCAAAAAGGCCTTTATTTCTTCAAGTCCGGCCATGGCGGCATCCGTCCACTCGAAGTGTTCGGTGCGGCGGAGGAGGCGGTAAAGGGGTAACGCCTTTTCTCCCAAAAGGGAAATAAAGCGGCTTAGAGCCGCCACGCATCCCGGCCAATTTTGTATTTGTTTGAGGTCTTTGGAATGTCCAATTGTGACAGAGCTCGGATCTTGGCTGGGTTTGCTTCAATTCCTCTACCGACACAATGAAGCCTCAGAGCTTTCCTACCGAACGTCAAGATGCATTTTTCCGGATTGAGCTTGATGTCATATTTTCAAGATTGTCGAATGTGAGCCTCAAGTCGCCTACTAGAGTTTCGACATGCTTGGTTTTGACGACCACGCCATCTACATATGCTTCCACTATTTTGCCGATCTGGTTTGCCGACATGTCCGAATCATGCTACCGATATGTTGCGCGGCATTTTGAGCCCAAAGGGCATTGTGTTGAAGCGAACGGGCCGTATGGAGTGATGAATGCTGTTGCAGCTTGGTCTGCTCCGCCATCTTGATTTGGTGGTAGCCGAGTACGCCACGAGGAAGCACAATGAGTCGTGGTCCCGCCAGAAGGCCAATAATTTGATCAATTCGAGGGAGGGGAAGGGGTCCTTTGAGCAAGCCTTATTAAGGTCTTTAAAATCAACACATAGGCACCAGGATTTATCCTTCTTTGGTACCATCACTAGGTTTGCTAGCCAGTCCGGATGTTTTATATCTCTGATGAATCAGGCTTCCAAAAGTTTGGCTAGCTCCTCTCCCATGGCCTGTCTCTTCGGTTCGAAAAGCTACCGAGAGCCTGTTTGATCGGCTTGAATCCTTTTAGGATATTTAGGCTGTGCTCGCCACCGACGGGATTCTGGCATGTCCAAGGGTGCCAGCAAAGATGTCCCAGTTTTCTTGTAGAAATTCTCGTAGTGCGGCGTCTACATCAGGGTTTAGTTGTGCCCCAATGGAGGCCGTCTTTGCGGGGTCCGTTTGGGTGGACTTGGAATTTGACTGTTTCATCCGCTGGTTTAAAAGAAGTGGACTTGGATCTTTTATCAAGTATCACATCGTCCCTGTTCACCGTGGAGCGCATCGCGGTGAGTTCCTCGGCGGCTAGGGCTTCGGATAGTGCCTCGAGGGCTAGTGCGGCTGTCTTGTTTTTGGCGCGGAGTGCTATGTTCGGATCACTAGCGAGAGTGATGATTCCGTTAGGTTCGGGCATTTTGAGCTTCATGTACCCATAATGGGGTATAGCTTGAAAAATTGTGAATGCCTCTCGTCCTAATAAAGCGTGATATCCGCTGTTGAACGGGGCCACTTGAAATGTGACCTCCTCGGACCTGTAATTGTCCGCGAGCCGAACACTACGCCCAAAGGTGATTTTTCTGTGCAGCATGCTTCCGGCTAGGGATTATTCTTCTAAAGGTTGTGCTGCTTCGCTCAATGCGGTTCCAGATATTTCCATTTTTCTCGAGGGTTTCCTCATAGATGAGGTTTAGTCGCTGCCGCCATCCATGAGTACCTTAGTAAGGCTAAAGCCGCCCACTATCGGACCGAGGACCAATGCGGTGGTGCTTGGGCTGTTCGAATTTAGGTCATCAACGGCATTAAAAGTAATAGCCGTGTCACCCATGGATTTATTGTTGCTACTTGGTAGACTTCGCAAGGTTACGGAGTGTTCGTTTTCGCATGTTATTTGATGCGAAAGTCTCGAAGACTATTAACACCGTACTGGTGTTGCTTGGCTGGGATTCTGAAGCTAGAAGCTCCTCGCCACTTTTGGCCACCTGTCGTAGTATCCAACATGCTTGAAGGCTATGAGTTGGAGTGGCGCCCTCTGTGCTATGAATTTTGCAGGGTCCGTTTAGCCAACCCTCCAGTACGGTTCTGTACCCTTTAGGGGGTTTTGGTTTTTTGGTATTTAACCCAAGTGCTTGATAATGATGCACCCTTTTATTTCGGACTAGGGATGTCTTCGGGGCCGGATTATCCCAAAATTTACTTTCGGTTTTCCAGGCGCTCTCCATCGCACAGTACTTTTGTACTATGGTCACCAAGTCAGCAAAGCGTGTAATTTCGCGACGACTTATGGCGTTTAGGATTCCCTTGTCCGTGCAATTATTGCAGAAAATTGGGATTGCGTCCTCCTCTCGGCAGTCCTTTATCCTGTTCATGACCAGGAGGAATCTGGCCGAGTAATGATGTACTTTTTCAGCGGGCTCTTGCCGAATTCAAGAGAGATCGCTAATGTTTGGGTGGGCGGGTGGAGCTAGATCCGGAACCCCGTCCAATTTAGGACTCAGGGGTCGAGAAATTTCCAAACTCGGAAGTTTGGATTTTTGAATGTTATCCAATGAGTCCAACCCACCGCCTGACTTTAAGTTCAGGGCTTGATCGACATCCGCCCCTCTGCGGGAATCCGCATGGAGGGATCGAACCGGACGTAGCTAGTCCTTAAGATAGAAGAAGAATCGCCGCATTGCTCCTCTATCACAGCAACATGATGGGTAGCACGGGAGAGTTGATCTCTCTCAGATCGGTTTTAGGCCCGATCCGTCGTAGTCTTTGGCGACTCCTGTATGCGGCGCGATCCAAGAGCTCGTTTACGGAGGAGAGCTCGATCGGATCTAACTGTTCGGCAAGTTCCGAATTAACATGGAGATTGGTTTCGATGACTCGAGAGGTCATCGTCGGCGCGGTGGCCGGACTGGCGGTCATAAGAAAACCACCTAGCCGAAGAGTCTGGCCAGCGGCCAAGGCTCCTTTGGCGATAGTATCGTCTTTAAAGACGAGATGAGGCATCCTACCTGATGGCGACGGCACAGAGGAACTGTCAATGAAAGCACCAATATCGGTGTCAAAACCGGCGGATCTCAGGTAGGGGGTCCCGAACTGTGCGTCTAGGCGGATGGTAACAGGAGACAAGGGACACGATGTTTTTACCTGTGTTCGGCCCTCTCGATGGAGGTAATACCCTACTCCCGCTTGATTAATATTGATGATATGGGTAGTACAAGAGTAGATCTACCACGAGATCAAGGAGACTAAACCCTAGAAGCTAGCCTATGGTATGATTGTTGTTCGCCCCACGGACTAAAACCTCCGGTTTATATAGACACCGGATAGGTTAGGGTTACACAGTAGTCGGTTACAATGGTAGGAGATCTACATATCCAGACGCCAAGCTTGCCTTCCACGCCAAGGATAGTCCCATCCGGACACGGGACGAAGTCTTCAATCTTGTATCTTCATAGTCTTGGAGTCCGGCCGTGATGATAGTTCGGCTATCCGGACACCCCCTAGTCCAGGACTCCCTCACTCCGGATGCGGCTTTGCAGCATCTGCACTTCATCAATTGATCCCCAGTCCAGCCCCTTATTAATCCATGATGCAAGCCGTAACGGAGGGCCAGATCGGAATGTAGGTGTAGCTGCCCACTTGGTGCCACGGGGTTCAGTGATGTAAAACCATTCCCGCTGCCATAGGTCGGAAGTTTATGTGAAAGAGCCTTTTGGCCAAGGCATATTGGTGAGTTTGCTCACCGTAGCACCACCGCGCTCCGCTTGCTTCCCCTCGACTACATTTGGCGTCACGTTAAAGGTCATGAGCCATAAGCCGAAGTGGGGGGAATGCGGAGAAAGGCCTCGCACGTGATGATGAATGATGAGATATGAAGGAAGGAGTCTAGAGCTAGATCGTGAAAATCTAGCCCGTAGTAGAACATGAGCCCTCGAACGAAGGGATGGAGAGTGAACACGGAGATGAATACGGCCCTCTCGCCAAATCTGGGAGTAGGAATAACCTGCCCTTGAGCAGGGAGCCTATGGGGGATTTCCGTGGTCAGGTATCTTGCCGCCCGGAGCTTCGCAATATCCTCCTCTGTGACAGAGGAAGCCACCCACCAGCCTTGAGGGCTGGGTCCGGACATGACTTGGAAGCTTGAAGCAATTGAGTTGAACCTTGGGTGATGGAACTCGAGGTTGGAGAGGTTGAGGAAAGGATTGGCGTAAATGAAGGACGGGTCTTAGCCCTTTTATAAAATTGATGAATATCAAACGTCTCCTCCTAAGCCTTAAAACCTGCCTACTCCTAAGGAATCATGCCAACCGATCGGTTGGGTTACCCACGCCCGTATTGATGAGAATCCCACAATAAGGGGACACGATCTCTGCTTCGACAAGACGTGCCAATAAAACTGCGTCTCGAAACAGGGAGCGACAGGCCAAAAACAGTTCGAAATAATAACTAGGCAGGGACGTGATGTTACGCTATGATAAGTTGTCAGCAGATTGGACTTGTGGAATATTATACTCTCTCCAATGGTGTGTGGTATTTTATTTTGCAGAGCCGGACACGATTCTTGTGTTTAAAGACTATTTTGGAGTATTCGGAGAAGGAACCCGACTTGCAATGCCGAAGACAATCAGCATGCCGGACACCTCGTCATTGAAGCCTGGTTCAGGGGCTACTGAGGGAGTCCTGGATTAAGGGGTCCTCGGGTGTCCGGACTATGGTACGTGGGCCGGACTGATGGGCTGTGAAGATACAAGACCGAAGACTCTCTCCCGTGTCCGGATGGGACTCTCCTTGGCGTGGAAGGCAAGCTTGGTGCCCTGATATGAAGATTCCTTTCTCTGTAACCGACTTTGTACAACCCTAGTCCCCTCCGATGTCTATATAAATCGGAGGGTTAAGTCCGTAGGACAATCAGAATCATAGCCATGCAGGCTAGACTTTTAGGGTTTTAGCCATTACGATCTCGAGGTAGATCAACTCTTGTAATACTCGTATTCATCAAGATCAATCAAGCAAGGAAGTAGGGTATTACCTCCATAGAGAGGGCCCGAACCTGGGTAAACATCGTGTCCCCCGTCTCCAGTTACCATCAACCTTAGACGCATAGTTCGGGACCCCCTACCCGAGATCCGCCGGTTTTGACACCGACAATAACCCACAAGTATAGGGGATTGTTTGTAGCCTTTTTCGATAAATAAGAGTGTCGAACCCAACGAGGAGCTAAAGGTAGCACAAATATTCCCTCAAGTTCTATCGACCACCGATGCAACTCTACGCACACTTGACGTTTGCTTTACCTAAAACAAGTATGAAACCATTTTGTAGGTGATAGGATAGTTTGCACGAATAAAACTAGAAGTACCTCACGAGAATAAAACTACAACTAAAATGCAAGACAATAAAAGTAGATAGCTTTTGTCAACAAGAAAGTCATTTGTCCCTAGGTGATCGATAACTAAACCAATGATCATTGTTGCAATTTTATATGAGGGAGAGGCATGAGCTAACATACTTTCTCTACTTGAATCATATGCACTTATGATTGGAACTCTAGCAAGCATCCGCAACTAATAAATATCATTAAGGTCGTGAAACCCAACCATAGCATTAAGTATCAAGTCCTCTTTATCCCATACGCAATGACCCCCAAACTCGGGTTTGTGCTTGAGTCACTCACGCCACCCATCATAAGAGAACCATGAACGTATTGCAACACCCTATAGTGGGGATCCCTCCATTTGCGCGACATGGAGGGCACCGTAGGACAGCACCAAAATAAAATATACAACTCCAACCGATCCTGATCATCTATCAACCCATAGGACAAAACGGGATCTACTCAAACATAATAAGATAGCCATATATCATTGGGAAATAATATATAGCATTGAGCACCATGTTTAAGTAGAGATTACAGCGGGGAGAAGAGGTGTTACACCGCTGCATAGAGGGGGAGAAAATCGGTGTTGGCGGTAGCAAGATTGTTGATGTTGATCATCGTCACGATCCTTGCCCTGGCGGCGCTCCAGCGCCACCGGGAGAGAGGGGTAGAGAGCCCCCCTCCTTCTTCTTCTTCCTTGGCCTCCCCCTAGATGGGAGGAGAGTTCCCACTCTAGTCCATGGCCTCCATGGCGGCGGAGGGGCGGGATCCCCTCCGAGATTGGATCTCCCTCTTTGTTCTCTTCTGCTTCGCGTTCCTGTTTTTTGGCCCTTCACCATTTCTTAAATTCCTGGAGATCCATAACTCTGATTGCGCTAAAAAATTTACATGATTTTTTCCATAAATTATATTTCTTGCGCCTGAAGAAGGCCCTAACCGACTTATGGGGGGGCAGAAGACACCTGGGCGCATGACGGGGTGCCCGGCGCGTCCTGGTGGGTTGTGGAGGCTGTGGGCCTCCGTTAGCGTTGATTCCACCTCCCAAAAATCACATGTATTCCAAAAAAATCTTCGTAAATTATTATCGCGTTTGGACTTCATTTGATATGGATATTCTGCGAAACAAAAAACATGCAACAAACAATAACTGGCACTAGGCACTAGATCAATAGGTTAGTCCAATAAATCATATAAAATGTTGCCAAAAGTATGTTAAAGTTGTATAATATTGGCATGAAACAATAAAAAATTATAGATACTACGGAGACGTATTAATAAACTAATCACACATCATCAGAAGGGCAGCAAGGTTGGTGTAGAGGACCTCCGTGATCGAATCCCTCTCCGGCGGAGTGCCAGAAAAGGCCCCAAGATGGGATCTCACGAGAACAGAAGCTTGAGGCGGCGGAAAAGTATTTTTGGTGTGCCCTCTGACGTAAGGGGAATATTTGGGTATTTATAGTGCGGAGATTAGGGTTAGGAGAGCCACGGGGGGGGCACAAGCCTAGGGGGCCCCTGGGGCGCGCCCCTATGGCTTTTGGCACCCTCATGGGTCTTCTGATCTCTTCCTGAAGCTTCGTGGTTGTCTTATGTTCCATGAAAAATCCTCAAAAAGTTTCATTTCGTTTGCACTCCGTTTGGTATTGACTTTTTGTAAAAGAGAAAAACAAGGAAAAAATAGCAACTCACAAAGGGCACTAGGTTAATAGGTTAGTCCCAAAAAATGATATAAAATAGCATAATAATGCATATAAAACATAAAAGATAGATAATATGATAGCATGGAACAATCAAAAATTATAGATACGTTGGAGACGTATCATGAGCCACGCGCTCTGCTTCCACGCCCTTTTCTGGCAGGGTGCCGTGGAGCAGGTAGGCCTTGAGCTCCTCAACCCAGCTGCCTGCCTGGGGCTCCAATACCAGAAGCAGGCGAGCTCCCGAGGTCAGGCCACAGACCGGGGCGCCCGTGGTTGATGCAGGCGGTGCAGCTGATGGCTTGAAGAGCCTTTCTTCTAAGACGTCAGGGTTTTGAGGCTCGTGGCGGGATGCTCGCCTGGTGACGTCGTCGGCTTCCTTGTTCATGCTGCGCGGAACGTGCTCCAATTCCAAGCCTAGGAAATGCTTTTCGATTTTACCTACCTCCTCAAGATATGCCACCATATGCTCGTCCTTCGGCTTGTACTCCTTGTCGGAGAAGTTCACGAGGAGCTGGGAATCGCCTTTGATGGTGAGGCGCTTGATCCCCAAAGCGGCAGCGGCCTTGAGGCCGGCGATCAGGCCCTCGTACTCCGCAATGTTGTTGGAGACCTTCTCGCCACACTGGAAGTAAAGCTGGACGGCGTAGTAGAGCTTGTCTTTGGTTGGGGAGAGGAGCACGACCCCAGCTCCCTCGCCCTTCGCGGAGAAGGCGCCATCGAAGTGCATGACCAACCGGTGGGCGCCTCGTCTCCGGGTGAGAGGGACTGGTCCTCGCGCGGCTCCCCATCATGGGTATCTGTCCACTCCGCCACGGAGTCGGCAAGCGTCGCTCCCTTGATGACCCTGGTCGTGCAGAACTCCAGCTGGAAGGCTTGCAGCTCGATGTTCCACTCGGCGACTCGGACAGTGGCATTGGGGCTGCGCAGCACCTTCTCCAGGGGGTATGCGGAGACAACCTTGATGGGGTGGCCTTGGAAATAATGGCACAACTTCCTATAAGCAACTAGGAGCGCGAGGAGGAGCTTCTGCTGCATACGGTAGCGTGCGCATGCGTCCCGCAGCACCATGCTGATGAAGTATACAGGGTGCCCGACGAGGCGCGGGGCATCAGCGATGGCTTGCTTCTGGTGGGGCGCAGGGGCCCTCGCGGCCTCCTGAGGGTCGCCGGGCCTCCCTTGGGTGGTCACGCACTCCTCCCGGACCGCTACGAGCGCCGCGCTGGCTGAATGCGGGGTAGCTGCCAGGTAGAGCACCAAGGGCTCGCGGAAGCGTGGCGCCACCATGACGGGCGGGCTTGTTAGATACCTCTTGAGATCTTCAAAGGTTGCATCTGCTTCCTGGGTCCACTCAAAGGAACCCTTCCGCTTCATCAGCTTGAAGAATGGCAGGGCACGCTCGCCAAGCTTGGAGATGAAGCGCCCCGGAGAAGTTATACATCCCACCAGCTTCTGCATCTCCTTGAGGGTCTGAGGTGGGCGCATCCTTTCAATGGCCTTGATCTTCTCGGGGTTGGCCTCGATCCCTCGGTGGGAGACAAGAAAGCCGAGCAGCTTGCCGGAAGGGACCCCGAAAACACACTTCTCAGGGTTAAGCCTCAAGCTCACCTTGCGTAGGTTGGCGAATGTTTCCTCCAAGTCTTCGACCAGCATTTAGCCTCGAGCGACTTGACCAAGATATCGTCGATGTAGGCCTCCGCATTTCTGCCCAGTTGTGGCCTCAACATGATGTGCATCAGCCGCTGGAAGGTGGCGCCGGCGCTCCTCAGCCCGAAGAGCATGCAAGTGTAGAAGTACACGTCATACGGAGAAATGAAGGCCGTCTTCTCGACATCCTCTATTGCCATCTTGATCTGGTAGTAGCCTGAGAAGGCATCCGGGAAGCACAACAGGTCACACTCTGCAGTGGACACTACAAAAAAAAGACACATCCGTGACATTTTGGGCCGAACAAATTTTTTTGTGTCGTACTTATGACACTTCTATGACGATAGTTGTGACAAAACCCGGTATCATCATAGATGTGGTGGGGTCCTACTTCTATGATAAAAAATCATGACAGAAAATGGGTTTTTCGTCCTGGGCGGGCCGGAGACGCAGATGCATGACATTCTTTGGGCCGTCCATGACGGAAAGAACCGTGGTAGAAGCAAGGGCGAGGAAAATATCAGGGTGTTCCCGGTTACGGTGGGTGGTCGGGGCCAAGCGACGCGCTGCTTTCTCGTATACACACACGCTGCGTGGTGCGAGGCGTTGAGCTCTAATCAACCCGAGCGAGGCGTTGGGCTCTAATCGAACTCGAGCGATTGACCGCAGTTACGCGTTATCGAACCCGAGCGATCGATCGATGGCTGTTAATCGAACCCGATCGAGCGATTCTTCGCCATCGCTGCTAACTGAAGCCGATCGATGCTGCCTCTGGATGAACAGTGAACGTTGCTGGGGGGGTTTGGATGAACAGTTCCCGGTCGGGGTGGATGAACATGACCGCGATCGATCGAGCCGGTTGGGGCTGGATGAACAGGACCCCGTGGAGGGCAGGATGAACATGACCACCTCGTGGAGGGACAGGATGAACAGTAGATGATGGAGGGCTGGATGAACAGTAGCCCATGGAGGGGTGGTTGAACAGGAGCCCGTGGAGAGGGCTGGTTGAACAGTAGCCGGTGGAGTAGCGCGGGTGGAGGCTGGATGAACAGGAGCCCGTGGATGAACGAATGCAGTGGAGGCCGGAGGAGGTCGACGATGGATGAACAAGAGTCTGTGGAGGCCGGAGGGGTCGACGATGGAGATGAAACAGATCCCGTGGAGTCGTTTTATGTACGCCACACCCCTCCCAATGGACAGGACCCCTGCTTGACCGAAGCGCCCAACACAAGTCCGCTTTCTCCATTTTGTGGTATGCCACACCCTCCCGATCAACGGGACCCCTGCCACCGTAGGAGGTCTGCTTCTCCGCTTTTGCAAGATGCCGACCACTCCCGGCGAACAGGATCCTGTTTTGAACGTGGCGCTACCGCACACAAGGCCGCTTCTCCGCTTCGCGGTATGCCGTGCCTTGTTTCCATCGGTTGTTCCGCCCAAGCCTCCCGGCGAACACAACGATGTATTCCGCTCCGACCCAGCCGGTTGGCTCCCATGAACACGACGACGACGCAGCCCGTTCCGACCCAGCCATGTACACGAGCCCTGGCTGTACGTGATGCGCGAGTAGGCGTCGAGACCCTGCTCGTATGTAACGTGACGTGGCCATATTTTCTTTCTTGCACATCGACCGCTGACGACGCAGTACATGCTACGCGGCGCGCCTACTACGACACGCAGCGCCTCTACATCGACTAGTATGTACGCATATCGCCATGCGACCAGAATGACAACGCCACGCACGCTCGACCAGGTGGGTCCCGACCGCCGTGCACTTCCTTGCTCGCGAAAATGTAGCTGGTGAGTCCCAGCACTCAGGGGGGCGAATCGTTTTTTTTTTGCCCGAATGCACTTCCTTGCGTGCGAAGATGTAGCTGGTGGGTCCCAGCAGTTAGGGGGAAATGTTTTTTTCGCGAAATATGGTGGCCCGTCCGATGGGTCCCCGCTGTCAGGTGGAGGAATAATTATTTTGAGCGTAATAAGGAGGCACTTCCTTGCTGCGGACGTGGACCCAGCTGTCAACCTCTCCACGTACAGTCCACGTCCGATGGAAGTCGTTCCTTGACCACGTTGACCACGCCGCGCCGAGAGCACCATGGCGGTAGACGACAGTGAGGCCTAGGAAGGGGACGACGCGGATCCGGGGAAGACGCGGCAGTGGATGCCCACGCGTACAGGAGTATGAGGGTTCACTGGTTCGCTGCGGTGTGAGGCTGTCATCGCCGCAGAATAACAGGGGGTGTGGGTGAGTAGAGGGATGGCCTGGCCAGCGGTGGGAGTAGTAGGGGGCGGTGAGGCCTCCGCCGCATTGCAGCCGGCCACGAGAGGCAGGAGCACGAGGCATGAACGGCGCTGGTTTGGGCGGCTGGAGCAAGAAGACCAGAGGTTGAAGAAGCACTACGGCCGTTGGATGGACATCGTACGGTCATTGGAGCTAGAATCGTGCATATTGACTAAGTTGACAAAGCCCTCCGTCCCCGTCAACTTGGTAGGCCCACAAGTCAGCCTGCCACTATACTGGGTCCCAGCTAGCAGGGGGAGTATTCATTTTTTTATGCGTAATAAGGAGGCACTTCCTTGCGTGCGAAGATATAGCTGGTGGGTCCAAGCTGTCAGCGGCGGTGATGTTTTTTTCGCGAAATACAGAGGCCCTTTCGGTGGGTCCCAGATGTCAAGTGGAGGAATCATTATTTTGTGCGTAATAAGGAGGCATTTCCTTGCGTGCGGCCGTGGACCCAGCTGTCAGCCTCTCCACGTACAGTCCACTTCAGATGCATGTCGGTCGTTGACCATGTTGACCAGGCCGCGAGAGCACCTGTATAAGTGGGACGACGGCGAGGCCTAGGAAGGGAACGACATGGAGGCAGGGAAGACTCGGCAGTTGTTTCCCACGCGGAGGGGAGTACGACTGTACGAGGGTTTACTGGTTCGTCTGCCATCGCCGCAGAATAACAGCAGGTGTGGGTGAGTAGAGGGATGGCTAGGCCAGCGATGGGAGTATGGTGGGGCGGTGAGGCCTGCGCGGCACCACAGCCGGCCGCGGGAAGGAGAGAGCAGGCAGTCCCGCCGGCGTTTGTTTGAGCGGCTGGAGCAGGAAGAGCAGAGATTGAAGAAGCACGACGGCCGTTGGATGGACATCCGACAGTCACTGCTTGTGCGTCAGCCTTTTTTTTAGGAAAGCCTCAAATCTGTGGGAAACATCATACAACCCATCTGCCGTTATTTCTAATAATTTACAGCCCATTTGCTAATTCTTAAGGTTTTTTTGGAGCTCATGTTCTTTTTGTTAGCATTGCAGCCCATATTGTGGCCATGGTTAAAAAATTATACGAAATTTTGCATATTTCGGTGCGATCCGAACTACTTTTAATCCCAAAATTTCGAGTCACATTCAAACTTATTTTAAAAATAAATGTATATCAATATAAAATCCAACAAATTGTCCACGCATAAAATCAATGCAATTTAAAATCTCGAAATGAAAAAAAGAAATTTGTAACTAATTGCCGGTTTGATGTGTTTTAAAAATGTAAAACCCATTTCTCATTATCGATAGGCTATTTTTCGCCAGCGAATGAAGCTCTCCTCGCCTTGAAATATTTGAGCTCAACAGGCTCGACAAAGCAACTTACTTGGCAAATCACAAAAACTGGCTATGGTCAGGACCCAGCTATGCCATGGACCCACTGTCGGCCTCTCCACGACAAGATACTCTTCCGATGGAAGTCGGTCATTGACCACATTGACCACGCCCACGAGAGCACCAAGGCGGTGGACGGCGGCGAGGCCTAGGAAGGGGACGACGCGAGCCGGGAAGATGCGGCAATGGATGCCCACGGAGAGGAGTACGAGGGTTCATTGGTTCGGCTCATGTGTGAGGCTGCCGTCCGCGCAGAATAACATAGGGTGTGGGTGAGTGGAGGATGGCCTGCCAGCGGTGGGAGTAGTATGGGGCGATGAGGCCTCAAGGCAAGCACAGCCGGCCACGGAGGCAGGAGCAGCGGCACGACCGGGCGCTGCTTTGGGCGGCCGGAGCAAGAAGACCAGAGGTTGAAGAAGCACTATGGCCGTTGGATGGACATCGTATGGTCACTGGAGTTAGAATCGTTCATATTGACTAAGTTGGCAAAGCCCTCTCTCCCCGTTAACTTAGTAGGCCCACAAGTCAGCCACCCACTATGGTGGGTCCCAGCTAGCAGGGGGTATTCATTTTTTTGTGCGTCATAATTAAGGAGGCACTTCCTTGCGTGCGAAGATATAGCTGGTGGGTTCGACCTGTCAGCGGGGGGGGGGGGACGTTTTTTTCACGAAATACAGAAGCCCTTCCCATGGGTCCTTGGTGTCAGGTGGAGGAATCATTATTTTGCCCGTAATAAGGAGGCATTTCCTTGCGTGTGGCCGTGGACCCAGCTGTCAGCCTCTCCACGTACAGTCCACTTCCGATGGATGTCATTCATTGACCATGTTGACCAGGCCACGCCGAGAGCACCAGGGCGGTGGACGACGGCGAGGCCTAGGAAGGGAACGACACGGAGCCAGGGAAGACTCGACAGTTGTTTCCCACGCGGAGGAGTACGAGGGTTTACTAGTTCGTCTGCTGTCCCTGGAGAATAACAGAAGGTGTGGGTGAGTAGAGGGATGGGTAGGCCAGCGATGGGAGTACGGTGGGGCGGTGAGGCCTGCGCGACAGCATAGCCGGCCACGTGAGGAGGGAGCAGGCAGTCCCGCCGACGCTTGTTTGAGCGGTTGGAGGAGGAAAAGCAGAGATTGAAGAAGCACGACAGCCGTTGGATGGACATCCAACGATCCGCTGCCTCGTGTGCAATATTTCTAATAATGTACAACCCATTTGCTAATTCTTAAGAATTTTTTGGAGCCCATCTTCTTTTGTTAGCATTACACCCCATATTGTGGCCACGCTTAAAAAGTATACTAATTTTTGCATATTTCAAAAGCGGTCAACTATTTTAATCCCGAAATATCGATTCACATTCAAACCATTTTGAAAAATAATTTATATAAATATAAAATCCAAATAATTGTCCACGCATAAAAATCAATGGAATTTAAAATCTTGTAATGAAAAAAACTGAAACTAATTCCCGGTTTGATGTGTTTTAAAAATGTACAACCCATTTCTGGGCAAACCGAATGAAACTCTCCTCATCTTGAAAGATTTGCAGCCCAGCAGGGCTGATAAAGCAAGTAGGCCTCGTTTGGGTATTTCTTAAAAAATAGAACTGGGCTAGCCATTTTCGGCAAGAAAAAACACAATTGGGCTCATGATGTGGTAAACATAAATAAAACCCTAGCTAGACGGGCCACAGCCCCCGCACAACTCTGTTGTTACCCTGATCTGTCGCTAAAACTAGTATAAATAACTGGTTGGGATTTGTTAGTTGTTACAATATTTCACTCTAAATTAAACGACTGGCAAGCCATTTGCCTTGCTTCAAAGAAAATATGACAGTCACAGCCGAGTTGAAAAGGGCAAGAACATCTAACTCCAGCTTACAAACTGTACAAAAGCATGAGGGTTAATTGTTCATCAGGTTTACAAAAAAAACCTAGGTTGAAAAGGGCAACAACATCTAACTCCAACACTATTTTTGGCAGTCACAGTCAAATGGATCGGTCAGGTCCATAGAATGAACATCCTGGGTCGTAAAATTTACTGGATTATGACCACAATATGTTGTAAATAGAAGCCTGGCACGTTCAGAAGCTCTTTTGCCCACCTGAAACTCCTTTTTTTGCTCTTCTACATACCCATCCGTCAAAACCATGCTGCTGATAAACTTAAGCCTGATGGACAATAGTAACCTCGCATTCAGCAAGAAGAATCTGACAAATCTAGTGTTTGCACGGTTGGCTACATATCGTTCTAGCGTTATTGTCTTCAATCGAATCTCATGAGAAGTGAGAAAATCCCGATGCTTACAAATCCACCGTTTGGTTATAACTTTCTTACCCCGTCCTGTTGCCTAAATAGACATGAAGATTGAAAACAGTTAAGGTCTAAAAAAAGAGTGTCGAAAGAGCAACAGTTGAACGGTTAATTCTAGTACACTATATGCGGGCTTCCAATGTGCATGAAATTATCACCTTTATATACAACTTCTCCAGACATGGAAAGCATTGCAGCAAGCCAATAATCTTGTTCAGATCAAAACTATTCATTTGGATATATAAAATCTTGACAGAATCCAGCACCATTGATAGGCCATCCATGGAGAAACTCTTCATTGAGCATAGAACATAATATTAGTACAAAATGTGTACTCCAAGATGACATATAACTTATGCGCATAAATTTAAAATGCAGCTTATGGTTACAAGTGTAGATGATAATGTAAAGTACCTGAAGAACTGTGGAGCCAAACACCATATTGAAATGAGCACAGAGATCATGTGTTACACCCAAGGTCTCCCGTTTAGGCGCAGAGAGGACGGTTATTTGCAACGGTGAATAACTAGGATCAAGGATCAACCTTTGAAGTGAAGGGGCATCTTGGGTGATGAGCTGCCTTCCGTCAAAACAAATTCCAATTCTTACTAGGTTAGGCGACTTTATTTGGAGACAACCGATTTTATCTGTGAAAACAAGCACCAAGCACTCCAGGACAGGGCAACTAGAGTGGATGATGTTGTGCAATGAGGCCTCCGATATACAAACCCGCACAAGTGAAAGTTTCTTGAGAAATGGGAGTCGAAGGTTTAGTACCAGATTGTCTGGTAGGTCGCACAGCGCAAAGGTGGCGGTGTGGAGAGAGGAGGAAAATCGCAAGATGGACATCGGTGTTGAGGGCACAGGTAGATGGTGTTCGGTATCTGGTAGGTGATTTCTAGGGGAATAGTAGAACTCAAGCAGCTGTAGTTCTGTGAATTCAGGGGATTTCAGCCAGGCGTCCACCATGCAGGGGATTGTATGCTTGCTCAGGTAGCATGACGAGATGCAGAGGCTTTGAACGGAGCCCTAGTGGGAGGAGATGATGGCTCTGGGGATTTCAAAATCATTGAAGAGAGATAGCTGACGACAGTCGAGATTAAGGGGCACGGCGCGCCATAGAGGGCGCCACCGAATTGAGAGGACTTGGGTGCTGCAGCAATCCTTGGTGGGGAGAAGCGAGATGATCTCCCCAAGGACGGCGTCCGGGAGATCGCTGATGAAAGATCGTGGATGTCGCCTAGAGGGGGGGGGGTGAATAGGCGCTTTAAAATAATTACGGTTTAGGATTGAACAAATGCGGAATAAACCTAATGGTTAATTTGTCAAGCACAAAACCTAAAACAACTAGGCTCACCTAGTGCACCAACAACTTATGCTAAGCAAGATAAACAACTAAGTGATAGCAAGATATATGACATGAAACAATATGGCTATCACAAAGTAAAGTGCATAAGTAAAGGGCTCGGGTAAGAGATAACCGAGGCACGCGGAGACGACGATGTATCCCGAAGTTCACACAATTGCGGATGCTAATCTCCGTTTGGAGCGGTGTGGAGGCACAATGCTCCCCAAGAAGCCACTAGGGCCACCGTAATCTCCTCACGCCCTCGCACAATGCAAGATGTCGTGATTCCACTAAGGGACCCTTGAGGGCGGTCACCGGTACCCGTCAAATTGCTCGGGGCGATCTCCACAACCTAATTGGAGACCCCGATGCTTGCCCGGAGCTTTACACCACAATGATTGAGCTCCGAACACCACAAACCGTCTAGGGCGCCCAAGCACCCAAGAGGAACAAGCTCAAGGGTACCAAGCACCCAAGAGTAATAAGCTTCTCAACTTGTAACTTCCACATCACCATGGAGAACTCAAACCGATGCACCAAATTCAATGGCAAGGGCACACGGAGTGCTCAAGTCCTTCTCTCTCAAATCCCATCGAAGCAACTAATGCTAGGGAGGAAAATGAGAAGAAGAACAAGAAGGAGAACACCAAGAACTCCAAGATCTAGATCCAAGGGGTTCCCCTCACATAGAGGAGAAAGTGATTGGTGGAAATGTGGATCTAGATCTCTCTCTCTATTCCCTCAAAACTAGCAAGAATCCATGGAGGGGTTGAGAGTTAGCAAGCTCAAGAAGGTCAACAATGGGGGAGAACACGAGCTCAAAGGATAAGGTTCATTGGGAAGAAGACCCCTTTATAGGAGGAAAAAATCCAACTGTTATGTGCTCAGCCCGACTCGAAGCGGTACTACCGCCGGGCGGAAGAAGCAGGAAAAGGAGCAACAAAACATGAATTTGGGCGGTAGTACCGCTTATAAGCGGTACTATCGGTCACCAATGATACTACCGCTGGAGGAGTAGAACACGGGACCAGAAGAGGCAGGGCAGAGCAGAGTACGGCGGCAGTAATGCAGTAGCGGTACTACCGCCCGACCGGAGTGGTACTACCGCTTATAGGCGGTACTACCGCCCAATCGGGGCGGTACTACCGCTTATAGGCTGAACTGTCGTGCCTTACTACCGTCCAACTACTGCTAAACCCGACACGGAAAGTGCAAGACCCAAAATCGAGGCGGTAGTAGTAGAGCGGTACTACCGCATGACGAGCGGTACTACCGCTACCGACCATGGTACTACCGCAGGGAGAAAACCCAAAAATGCCATAACTTCTTCATGAGAGCTCCGAATTGAGCAAACTCAAGCTTGTTGGATAGAGGAAGACGAGTAGCATCAAAACAGCAAAGTGGCAGGGGAGGTATGCCTAACAAACAGAGGAGTGAAACCTCCAACAGAGAAGAACAGGCATACCCTCCAACATCGAAAACATCATAGAAGATGCACGTGAACTCCGTTTTTGATGAACTCGAGCTTGTCAACAAGATGAACAAAAGCTCCAAAACTCACAAAGAGAAGCAAACAAGAACCAAGAAATATGATGCAAGGATGCAATGGTTTGAACTCTCTATGAATGATACGATCAGGCTACTCATCGAGAGCCCCCCTTGATAGTATGGCAATCGATCCTATAACCCGGTCTCCCAACAACCACCATGAGACCGGTAAAATAGAAAACCTATCAAGGGCAAACCTTTGCCTTGCACATTGTCCACTTGAGCTAGATGATGACGATCTTGACTCCCTCAAGTTGGACCACCTTTGTTGATTGCGTTGGCTCGATGAAGACTAGTTGATTGCTCCCCCATACTCCACTATGGGTGAGCCACTCTTCCGCACATCTTCACAAATCCATTGTCACCACAATGGACGGAAAGCTTCAAGCATTTGATCTCTTCGTGATGCTCCACTTGAACTTGCACACCGCAACCTAACCCCACAAATAACTCTCACGAAGACCATGGGTTAGCACACAAAGCGTAATGGACAATGCTTACCATACCATGGGATCACTTGATCCCTCAGTACATCTTGTGCGTTTTGTGTGTTGAATCTTTCCAACTCTCTTCATTTGGATGATGTCTTGAAGGTAGACATGAATGATCACACAATCTTCTTCTTCAAGACATGCTTGCAATAAGCTCAACACTCACATGACCGATCTTTGGATAATTCCTTAATAGCACCTTGGTCAACTCATAAACTCCTTGAAACCAACACATGGACTTCAAGAAAAGCCTATGGACAAATCCTTCAAATATAACTCAATGCAACCATTAGTCCATAGAGATTGTCATCAATTACCAAAACCAAACATGGGGGCACCGCGTGTTCTTTCAGCTGATGCGGTCCACCCGAGATTCTATGGGTTCCTGGGATCCGGTGGGGGCAGGGGCGCCACTTCTCCCCGCGCTGGCGGGAGCCTCATCTTCTGGCTGGGGTCACCACTCCATTTTCTCAAGGCGTCGCGTCAGCCACGGATTTTAGCAGAGAGTAACTAATGACGAGCCTAGTTGTAAAGCAGTGAAGAAGAAGGGGAGCTGGGTTTTTCTGTAGTAGTGAGGAAGAAGGGGAGCTGGGGTTTTCTGTAGGAGTGAGGTGAGGAATTTGGGGGTACGAGTGGAGCGAACTGACATGAGGTGGGTGGGAGTGAGGAGGAAGAAGAACACCTGTGTGTTTTGTGGGGGGTGTCTTTGGGTGTGGGTAGCGCCTCATTCAAGTAAATATATGGACTTTGGAATTGATTTTACTATTTACTAGGGTGGATGGGCTGTTTTGTCTTGGGCCCAGAGAAACAATTACTACTAGTACAGTGAAGACACTCTACAGCTACCCAAAAAACAATTACTACTAGTATAGTGGATACAATACCGCTTCTGGCTTCTCCTAGGTCATCGAAATGTCTCCCTCTACTGAATGTCGTTATACTTTTGTTCACCGACATGCGGGCCATGCAGCGCGCGGGCCCAAATGCCATCCACCAAATTAGAAGGCAGTATGCAGGCGCAGAGTCACCCCGGTCGTAGCGCGGCAATAACGAGCTGTCGTATCACAAAACCCCACCTCCCCGTAGTCTAAGTTTGACGGACGAAGCAACCATCATTTCACTCTTCGCTGAATCCCCTTCTCCCTCGTTGTCTTCAAGAAAGGCAACACTCGCATCGGTCACTGTTCTTCTCTCCCAACGAAGGGAAGGTAAGCGGATCCGTGATGTTGGTATATTTTCGTTCAGATAAAAAAAGAACTTTTGCAAAGCAGTAATCGATCCTCACTCTCTTTTTTGTTTCATTGTCATTGCGATTGTGTTTTCCTTTCAGTGGTCTCCTAGTATTCGTCAGTTTCATGATGGACCAAGGAGAACCAGGCAAAGTTCTGCCGATATTGGAGCAGACGCGGAGGCTGATCCCCACAAGACAGAGAGCTCCAAGAAGATGGAGGAAGCCACCGAGCCGACCCCAGATACGCTCATGGCAACTACTGAGATGGTCAACGCCCCTTTTGAGGTTACAGCCCCCATGGCACTGCAGGAGAAGTTTTTCCCTTCAAGGATGTGTGCTACCTGAGCTGCCCAAGGTGATTTTCTTCTTTGCCGATCTCGATTGTGGTGTTTCATCTAAGTATGTGGTGATGAATAATGCAAAATTTTATTAGCTTTAATGCCATGCTATACATAGTGGTTTAAATAACTTGTGTTTCTTATGCTGGAAAGTAATTCATAATTTGTTTCTGTTTCAATTAGAGCCCTGATGCAGACGAGGATTGTGTGGTTGTACATGTCACTTGCTATGAGGCGGATGACCTGAATATACAAACTGGGAAAACAGAGTTTTTAGGCTGTTGGATCCTGGAAGCCATTTGTGCTTATACCAATGAAGAGTTGTATTCCAGCCTCACTGTTGTCACTCGTGTTGTCCAGGGTGTACTGAAGCACAATAAGTTCAAAGCTACTCCTTCGTTTGTGAGGCATACTGTTCTTGTCAAGCTTACGCAGGAAGATGACGTGGCATGCCTCCACAAACAAGTTTATGAGTGGCAAGGCCACAAGGTTGTCTTCATGAAGGTTCACAGGATTGAGCTGCTGCCGGACGTCCTTGATGATGTTCATGGCAAGGTCCGTCTTGTGTCTAGCCCAAATTAGATCGAGGCATGAAATACTTGCCCCAGCTAGTGTTTAATAGTAGTTTGGATTCTGTCTAATTATCCGAACCTTGCCTGTTATCGAGCCCTTTGGGGCTAGTACTCTGTTTGAATCCGTCTACGGGAACTGCTGCTACTTTTGTGTGCCCGTGAATCGTAATTGTTGCCGAAACAAATGCGTCCTCACTAGTTTTATCATACGAGCAGTGTGTGTTTTGATGAAATAGAGTACTCGTTCGAGAACTGTGCGCCGACGTATACATAAGTACTTTTAAACACTGTTGGTGCTACCCCACTTGTAAGCAGTTGTGCAAAACACGGCACATTGGCTCAGCTCGCTTCAACACTAGGCTATTGACCAGCTAACAATCAACAATCTACTGTCTGACATATAAGCAACTATGTATCTTGTTACAGTAGTTCATGTAGTTAACTGAGGCCACAATGTAAATTCCAAACGTTCACACGCTAGTCCGGCGTTCATGTGGAACACTCACATTAAACTCGGCTTCATAAAAAACTTGAAAAGCATAAGTTAAGAAATTTTGTACATCTCAATGATTAATTGAACATAACAAACATATACTAGTTAATAGCAAAAGACAAAGTTGTGAGAAGGTTTACAAATCAGGAAAAAAACAAGCAAGGCTTCTCTCGAGCAAAAGGGCCTCCTGCGGGCTTAAATTTCCGGAGTTCACTCTGTTTTTTTCTTGTTGCCACCATCCGAGGTTAGGTTCTCTCATTCCGAGTAACCAATTATAATTGTGTTCTCACTGGAATGCTGAATGAACCATGCAAAGGTAATCTTGACCAGCTGAAAGTCTTGTGCATTCCACTAAATTTAAGCGCCGCTATTTGCAGAAATAAGCATACCACAATGCCTCTTGTCTGCGCACCTGTCCCAAAAACCTCCGTGCAGCCGTGCCAGCTTGTCCTCGGTCCATGGATGAACTGGAGGAAAGTGCATTCTGGACTAGGATGCAGATGTTTCCGCTCGTCCCTGCACTGCAATCAGGAAGTAAAACGTATGAATCAACTTCTTTTAGATTGCGTTGGTCATTCTACCTAGTAACTACCAATGTAGGAATACCTGGAAGACGGGTGGTTAGACGACGGCAACGAGGGATAGCCATCTCATTTTGCGCAGTTCTACTAAAACTGAGGTGTGTGCTTTTGATTGCGCAGATAGAAACGATACGGAGACAGACATACCGAAACGATATGGAGACAGACATCCCTGTTTGCGCAAATATGAAATACGGTTATTTAAACAGTGACAAATATTTGCAGTGGCGTATGATTAACAACAGCATCTATTATGTTATAATTGGCACTAGATTGACAGTATGAAAGTGTCCTTAAGTAAGTAGCATCACATCACATCAACACTGCCACTAAATTAACATGCAGAACAATAGCATTAGCATTACTGTCATGAGAGTAGCACATGGTCAGTAAATGTGCAATCAAATTTGTGCAGTTCCACTGGGATGAAGCAATGTTAGCGGTGTGAGATTTAAGTGTAACTACAAAAACACAATTCATGGGAAATAAAGCAAGACGGAAGCACTTCATAAAATGGTGGTGGCATTGCTTCAATTTATCGACGGCACTAGACCATTACTTATAGTGACATTAGGTGGCATTTCTTAATGCTTCATGTGATTTTACATTAACGGTAGCGATATGGGCGTAGGGACAGCGGAGGCATAAAGTGGTGAGGCAGATGTGGTTGCCAAGAGCGGCAAACACTCAGGCAGCATGTCTACATTTGTCCCATTATTTATCTCCTCGGTGACATTTTCCTATGTGAGCATAGGAAATCTAGACCTGCTCATTCTCATTTGCGTTGTCCCCCAACACCCGTCACTTTCTTTCCTTTTTCAACCAAGAGATAGGTCCACTTCCCCCACCCTTCGCCATCCACCATGCTTTCTTCGTCTTTACAACCAAGAGACCGATTGGGTAGCCAGTATCTACTACTTTCCCCCGTTTCCTCTTAGAACCAAGTCCTAGATTCATGCTACAACTTTCCCACTTTCTTCCCTATTTGAACCAACTCTTAGAGTCAACTGTATGAACTAGCTTTACCTCTAATAATAGTAAAAATCCAGGTGGCTTTGGAACAGCGGACGGAAGTGGAAAAATATCCACACGAAGCCAAGTAGGGAGCTGGGGCAGTAGAGCAAGGCGGGTTTCGAAGGAATATATACCTGAGGGTCGTCGGCATGTGGCAAAGACGGCGTCGGGAGGCCGCATCTTGGCCACAATACCGCAGGGAGGAAGAAGGGTGGGAGGCCCTCCGAGCCGGGCGCTCTCGGAGAGAACGGCACGACCGCGCCGATCGGGACGCTGCTGGCAGCCGTTGGTCTCCTCCCTCGCCGCCGACGACAGCGTGAATGATGCACCTACACCCCTGCCCCGGTCGAGGTTGTCCGGCCGGATTTGTGACCAGCCGTGAGCTGAGAGAGAGTGTGGCCACCTATATCTTGCTTAGATCTAGAGAGCATGAGAGAGTGAACGAGAGGAACCCTAGTAAAGCAATCGCTATGACTCCTGCTTATATATGTAGTAGAGTGATTTTGTTGTACCAGCTTCAAAAAAATGTGCTCCTACGTGTACCCGCGAGTGGGTGTGAGAGAACTAGTGTGTGCATGCACCGCTTCTCTTCGTGAGAGTACAATATACTATGCCCAAAGAACGTTTGCCACAAGAGTAATAGTATAAGTGTGTGGCGTGTGAGCTAAAATAAAATGTGCGCGACGTCTTTTGTTTTTTAGAAGTTTTGAGGGTAGGGTGTGAAGAGCACATATGTGTGTGACGTCTACCTACAGATAGACGGTGGGTGCGAGAGGACTTGGGAGGGTGCGTGTGCATGAGAGAGAGGGGCATGTATCAGTGCAATGCATGTGTCTGTAAATCATTATCCGACAAACGTTCGGCACAAGCCTTTTCTCGATTTAACGCCAGAAGAACCGTTAGATCGGCATCCGGCAGTGTCGGTTTTGCCATGTCATTTAACAGAACAGCCACTCCTCCTACACACAAATCTTCCACGTGAGTGTTAGCAACTGCCGTATGCTCCTCCGCTCCAAAATGCAGTGTATATAGCTTTATTGAAAATTCGAACCTCGCAAACTTTTACCGAAGTTTCGTGTACCAAATTGCACATGTAGAATACCCTGTATATATCATTTCATTCATCTTCGAGAGGTAACTATAAAGATGGGGGAGGAGTCTACAAAGAAAGACCATCGTATCACCTGTAGCAATTTCAACCATCCTTTGGTGTGGAGGAATATCATAGGAACTCTATATGATATGATTTTTATAGGATTTTTTCCTTTAGAGCCAATTGGTTCATAGGAATAGATTCATATACTCCACATTTCAAAGAAATAAACATGATATCATTTCTATAGCTTTAGACCACTTGGTTCATATGAATGGATTCCTGTACTCCCATAATTTCAAAGGAAAATAAACATTAGCGTATATTCAATAGAAAAGTTCCTATGATATGAACCAAATTACATCTCTTTTCTAATCCCTCCTCATAGGAATTGAGATACATATCATCTCTATATTCAATAGAAAAGTTCCTATGATGTCAACCAAATGACATCTCTTTTCCAATCCCTACTCATAGGAATTGAGATACTCCATGTCATCTCTTTCCCTACAACTTCCACGTATACATCTTATATTCCTAAATAGCTAGTACAACCCAGTAGTAGCTTTTTTCCAAGACATGCAACTATGGCACAATAACTATATAGTGTGCGAATAACTTGAAAGATGGTCACTGGATGAAGCTAATCCGACAGTGCAGAGATGGCAAATCCGAGCACTACTGGTCGTTGGATATCATCAACATTCCACCAGATCTGCCACATGTACAATTTAGAAGACTCCATGGTTTAACTTAAGCATAATGCACAAACCTCAATACACATGCACTTCTCCTTTGTTCTAGAATCTTCCGTGATTTTTCTAAATGAAATACCATTATTTGTTTTTTACTTTATGCTTTACAATGCACAACCCCATGAATCTTAACATTTTTATAAAACTAATTGATTTTGAATGAGATGAACTATAAGAACTAAACAAACATCTACATCATGCATATATGACTCAAAGCTTTACATGCTATAGTGTGTATTTATTCATAATTTGGTTTCGAAATCTCATGTGTTCAATGCATGTGTACCTTACTAGTTTTGAGTAGAGTAGCAAATTTCACGCTGCCCCGGTATATCAAAATGCAGGGCCCATGCATCATTGCCTTTCGGTTGAACCTACGTCCACAATTTTTTGTACGTACTATATCTCCACTGGTCCTCGAACCCAAAATGCTGCCTCATTCCCCTAAAACCAAGAGGCGCTTTAAAAAAAATGATATGTAGCGGAGACCCCTACCCTAGGGTGCCCTAGGTAGCTGTCGCACGCATCATTGGTTTTCTCTTTTCTTTATGCTCTTACGCCCTAGAGTGAAATGATGGTTGCTTCGTCCGTCCAGCTTAATGCGGGAAAGGTGGGGCTTTGTGATTTGACCCCTCATCGCTCATTTTCTACTACTACGGTGCTACGACCGGGGTGCCTCCAATTCCAACCGCTGCTCCGAACTGTAATTTGGTGCATCGCACGTGGAACAAGATGGTGGATGAGCCACATGTCGGCCAAAGGGGTCCTGTTAAGTGTGTCGCCATTTCGTGTGTGGACTGACCCTGCTTGAGTCGCTACGCCAACACGACAGGTGCAGCCTACCACTTGGTTTCGCTCCTTGGTGAATCCCGACTATATTGATCTAAAAAGATACGTACTAAACTACCCTCTCCGTCTCCTTTTTTTAGATGTCTCGGTTTATAGGGCGTGCACATAGTTCTAGGTCATCCATTTGACTAACTAAATCTGAGTTACTATGTCACAAAAAGTATATCATAGGATTATTAAGCGAATGTAGTTTCTAAACATATATTGTTCATCACATATATAGCCAGTTAAATTATCAACCTAGAACGACGTGCATGCCATGTAAATTGATACGGAGGAAGTAGAGTAGTAAAAATGAGGTGATTTTACCGAGCGATCGGTGAGGGAGCATGGCCTGTCATGTGGTCCCACGTGTCATGATGTACCAAGGCGATGCGCGTGTCCCTCTTGAGGCAGAAGCAATACTACGTGGTTTGAGATGATGGCAAACTGAAGTGTGAAATAATGGTTGCTTCGTCCGTCTGGGAAGGTGCGGCAATGTGATTTGACGTCGCATTGCTCATTACTACTACTACTACTGGGGCGGTACGACCGGGGTACGTCCCCCCTGCTGTTCTGCATTGTTATTTGGTGCTTGACACATCGACCCGGTTGCTATATGTCCCACACGTCAGCGAGAGGAAGTACAGAATTCATGAAAGCGAGCGTCGACGAGGAGTACAAGACACGGCTTGGGTTTTTGCTGCTTCGCGCGATCCATCGATACAAACCCGGACTAAAAAAAGGCGAGGGCGGGTCTTTTTCTGCTGGGCAAAGTGGGGAGTTTGGCATAGTCTGTTCGAGGCAAGGAGACAGGAAGGGAAACAAGCAAATAAAGGTTGAGCGACTTAGTTTTGGGAAAATATGATTTTACGGAGTACGTACCCACTAGGGTTTATAGGGCTCATCTAAAAAACATTTGTTTTTCCGTTTTATAATTCTCAATTCTACTACTAGTAGTAGTACCATCACATGTTGGATTTCGAGGTGCGTTAGATCACCCGATGCAAGAAGTGTCAAGAGAAAACTCACCAATGCATGTAGAAGTTCATGGAAATTTAGTGGTCATTCATGCATTCGTTCTAATTAATGCCTCGGTAAACATAACTTCTTGAGAAAAACGAGCGTACTAATTACTTGTGCAAACTAGGAGTACGAAATTAATTCGACCACTCATCGTCTACCTTGGTTGGAGAGATTTTGAAATTGAGCCATAAACTGGAAAGGAGGGAGTAGTAACTTTTGTCTCGATTACTATTTGTGGCCTTGTATAGATGCAAAATGTATTTTTTTTATAGTGGCCTTGTATAAGTAAGTGGAGGGAGTAATAAAGGACATATATATTCCAAACAATATGATAATCTCTCTAACCAAGGTAGTAGGGACGAGGAGTAAACGGAGGGAGTACTAGTAAAATTTTCTCCTCGTCCTGCGAGCCATAGCGCGCGTGGGCGAGGGAGCGGGCGTAAGGCGTAGTAAGCAAGCTTCACCTCATCCTGCGAGCCACCACGCCCGTGGGCAGGGGAGACGGCGTACTAAGCAAGCTTCTCCTTGTTCTGCGAGTTGACGGGACACATCAAAAGTACTCCAGTGTATAGAGCCTTGCTCTAAGGTAGGCCCCACATGGTTTGCCTCTTTTTTAAGATAACGCGTCAAGTCGCAATTTGTTTGTTCACCCATGGTAGACGATCCTCCCTCCATCTAGTGGACAACCAGTACACGTGTCAAGTTACCACGTGGGCTGCCTTTTTGTACAGAAATGAGCTCCACCATGTACCCGCGCGGGTGTGGTTGGGAAAGAGACGGGAGTACGTGCACCGTGCGTGCACCTCTTCTCTTCATGCACGTCCCCCACCTACGTGAGACGCGGTACGAGGCGGCAGCGTGGACGGCAGCAACGACGCCGGTGCGCCGCTCCTCGTCGAGCTGGCTCGAGCGGCGAAGTTGTTGAACAGCAGCTACCGGCTTGGGGCGGCAACTGGCTCCGTCGGGCGAGGGGAGGGAGGTGGATCAGCAAGCTGCATAGCTCGTATCCGACGGGCTCGGCGAGCCACCCAGCCGGCTTGGATGCGGAATAACTACTCTTCATAAGCCATTGTAAGAGTGGACAAAATGGTGAAGGAGGAGATAGGGGAGCAGCGGAGGTGTGCGATTCTTGGCCGGCGTTTGGCCTTGTTTAAATAGGAGATTAAATAGACGGCGGACGGGAGGAGATCGGCCGGCGTTGCGTTTAATGCCGGCCTGGTCATGAACGGACGTGTGTCCAGAGTGGGTTTCTCGGCTTCCACACGGGCGGGTTTCATGGAGGCGTTTGAATGCGGCAAGGAGGTGTGTTCAGCCGGGCATGCAGTGAGTGGCGCCCTCGACTCTGACGTAGGATAGCGCGCCATTCTTCCACTGACGTATGGGCCTTTGGGTACATGGTCTGCATGTCAGTGACACAACACAGGCAACGCACAGCAGAGGAACCTTTGGTGGGCCAAGGCGGTCAGAAGCGGGCATTTCATAAACCGATGATTGTTCATTGAGCGTGACGTCATCCTTTTCATGTAGATAAGCCTACTATGTTGATAGCCCGTTCGATACGTTGTGATTCATAAAGACCGCTACAAACATCAATGTTCTGCTTATCGCAGGTAAGATTGATTAATACCCGTAATAATCCATGTCCTTAACAAAAGGTGCATGCACGTATAGGTTGAGCATGTGTCTTGCGTCGTGTGTTGTGTGCATGCAGGCGTGCGAGTGTTGCGTGCGTGCAAGGGTACGTTTCAGTGTTGCATGCATGTGCGCGTACGTGCGTGTGTTCGTGAGTGCATGTGTACGCGTAAGTGTTTCACTGTCACGCCCAAGATGCGACCATATCCAAAAGGAACTCGAAGGTCCCACCAAGGATAGACCCGCATATTGAAACGCTTTTGCAAGGTGGATATCATTACATCAACATTACATAATAGATGGGGATACACACATAAGGCACAAATGCCACAAGAATACATCAACATCATATACAAGATCAACATCCGACTACGGATGAAACATAAACAGAAGCTCAAACGACATCCACCCTGCTAGCCCAGGCTGCCGACCTGGAACCTATCCCCTGATCAAAGAAGAAGCAGAAGAAGAACTCCAATACAAGCAAACATCACTCTCACGTCATGATCATCGCAAACCTGTACCTGCAATTGGTGGTGTAGTAATCTGTGAGCCACGAGGACTCAGCAATCCCATTACCATGGGTATCAAGACTAGCAAAGCTTAATGGGAAAGGAAGGGATAAAGTGGTGAGGTTGCAGCAGCGACTAAGCATGATATGGTGGCTAACATACGCAAATGAGAGCGAGAAGAGAAACAAAGGAACGGTCGTCAACTAGTAATGATCAAGAAGTGATCCTGAACTCCTACTTACGCCGACATAACCCGAAACTGTGTTCTCCTCTCGATCAACCCGAAAAGAGACACTCACGATTACGCTTTACGGTTGGTGTATTTTAGAAGAGTTTACTTCAAGTTTACTACAACCGGATATTAACAAATTCCCATCTCGCCACATAACCGCGGCACGGATTTTGAAAGTTTATACCTGCAGGGTGTCCCAACTTAGCCCATGATAAGCTCTCGCGATCAACGAAGGATATTCCTTCTCCCCGGGAAGACCCGATCAGTCTCGAAATCCCGGCTACAAGACATTTCGACAGTAATAAAACAAGACCAGCAAAGCCGCCCGATGCGCCGACAATCCCGATAGGAGCTGCAGATATCTCGTTCTCAGGGCAACACCGGATGAGACATCCTACGAGTAAAACCAACCCTCAAGTTTCCCCAAGGTGGCCCCGCAGTCTGCTCGTTTCGAACCAGCACTTAGAGAAGCACTGGCCCGGGGGGGCTAAATAAAGATGACCCTTGGGTTGGCCGACCCAAGGGAAAGGGTGTAGGTGGTGGTGAGGCAAATGGTAAAACCAAGGTTGGGCCTTGCTGGAGGAGTATTATTCAAAGCGAACTGTCAAGGGGGTCCCATAAATCACCCAACCGCGTTAGGGACGCAAAATCCGCGAACATAATACCGATATGACGGAAACTAGGGCGGCAAGAGTGGAACAAAACACCAGGCATAAGGCCAAGCCTTCCACCCTTTACCAAATATATAGATGCATTAATAATATAAGAGATATTGTGATATCCCAACATAAACATAATCCAACATGGAGCAATCTTCATCTTCACCTGCAACTAGCAACGCTATAAGAGGGGCTGAGCAAAGCGGTAACATAGCCAAACAACGGTTTGCTAGGAAGGGTGACAAAGGTTAGAGGTTCATGGCAATTTGGGAGGCTTGAGCAGCAAGTGATAGGTAGCGCGGCATAGCGAAAGAACGAAGCAACTAGCATAGCAATGATAGTAATGAGATCCAGGGTAGCGGTCATCTTGCCTGAAATCCTGCTAGGAAGAAGAACGAGTCCATGAAGAAGATGAAGCCACGAAGACGAACCAAGCGTAGACGAACGAATCCTCACGATCGCAACGAAACAGGAACTAACAAGAAGAAGCGCACAACATAGTAAACACACCATACATGAACAAGGCATGATGCACAACAAGCATGATGCATGACAAAGCTACATGAAGCTACTCATGGCAAGAGATGATGCAAACAAGAGCAACACATCACAGCAAGTTTAAATGAGGCCGGGGACAACATAGAACAATTCCGGTAAGTCCTCATATGCAAATTTCGGAATTGGTCCAGATCTGAATAAACATTATGTTCAAGTTGTTAAACAACAAGTTAAGATGCACCACGATGATCTACACGAAATTTTAGTCAAGTTACATATAAAGTTCATTTAATTCGGAGCTACGGCCTAGAAGATATGAGCAAAACAAGTTAAACATGGCATTGATGCAAAATGCATACAAACATCAAGCAAACACCTCAAAATAAGGATGCAACATGATAATATGAAACTACATGCAAAATCAAGCAAGTTCCATATAGAGCACACTCAAAACGGAGCAACGGTGCAACACATACACCCTATACAAGTCATGACAACAATCTGTCCAAAACAGCAACTAGGCATATTGCAAGCATCAAAACACTATGCTACAGCATCTCAACGTGAAAACAAAAGGCATGGGCATGATGTCCAGGTAAAGCATAACAAAAAATGAACACTGAGCTATCTCCAGAAACTACTAGAACATGCTCAAACACACATGGCAAGATTGCAAATAATAACAGTTTCAGACTTTGCAGAAAATAACATCAGGTTGCAATATTTAGAGCTATCAAACAACATGTTACAGGAACTTAACAAGGCAAACAAAGGCATGGCATGCATCTACGAATTTCATAAAACAAAATTCCTTTAGTGATCATGAGCCAAAAAGGATCAGAAGATATGATGGCACCCATGTAAACATAGCAAGTTATAATACAGATTCATACATGGCAGGAACAACAATAATTATGCATGTTGGTGAGCTTGATCCACTCACCACAGAGCAATACATGGCATAGCAAGGCAACTCACAGTAAGAAGACATGTTTATGAAGCTAAGCATGGCAAGAGCAAGTTTATAGGGTGCATGGATCACTAGCAACAATCATGGCAACATTGAACTTAATGTTAACAGGCTGACAGCAACATTATTTAGCAAATTTAGAGGAAGATTACAACAAGTTACAGCAGGCCATAAATGCAACCATGGGCATGGATGGATAGAGCATGACATGTATAACAAAACATCCTTAGTGAACATCTCCAGATTATGCATAGAATGAGTTGTAGAAGCAGGTTAACATAGCATCATGATATAGCAGATTCAGACAAGCAAAACAGTAACAGCAAGTCCCTACTTAACAAGCTTGATGCACTCAGTACAGGAATCACAAAAATACATGGATGGCACCACTATGAAGATGGCATGACATAGATCAAAACTCATGTAGACATCAACCTCATAGGATGCACACATCAACCATGGCAAAAATGACAAATCATCAAGTTATAACAGTTTCAGCAGGTTAACATCATATAGCACTCTTGCAACAAAGATTCAGGCATCAACATGAGCTCAAATGAATATGGTGCAATGGAATGAAATGATGTACTCATCGAGCCGAACAATTTGACATATTACACGCACAAAACGGAGCTACGGATGCAGAGATATGATGCGTCGAACATGCCATGAAAATGTCAGAAATCTGGGACTTAAGCAAAATTTGGAGGGGGAAAGTCAACCTTCGAATCTCAGATCCAGATCGGCGCGGAACCCGAGGACCGCCGGAGACGTGTCGGGGAAGAAGAAGGAGGAGGCGGCCGGAGGGAGCTGCGGCGGTCCGGCGAGGGGAGGAGGCGGCAGCCGCGGGGTCCGGCGAGGGAAAGGGCGCGGCCGTGAGGCTCAGGCGGCTTGGCGGGAGGCGCTTGGGCCTTGGGGCGAGGGCGGGCGGGCGGGTCGAAGACGGCGGCCTCGGCGAGGGCTCGCCGGCAGGAGGCAGTGGCAGCGGGACGGCTCGGCCGGCGAAGGCGGATGGGCGGCGGCACGCGCGCCTGGCGCGGAGCGCCCGCGAGCGGCGGGGAGAGACGGGCGGGCCGGCCTCGGGCTCAGGCGGGCGGGCGCGGAGGCGGCGGCGCCATGCGGCGGCCTCCGATTGACGAGGGGCGGGCGGACGTGTCCGCTGTCTGGATTTTTGTCCCCGGCGGGTGGAGTTTGATCTAGGGTTTGCCCGAGATTTCGGGGGAGGGGGCTAATATATAGGTAGAGGGAGCTAGGAGACTCCAAATGAGGCACGGTTTTCGGCCACACGATCGTGATCGAACGACCGAGAGCATAGAGGGGAGTTTGCTGGGTTTTGGGCCACTTTGGAAGGGGTGTTGGGCTGCACACGAAAGAGGCTTTTACGGTTACCCGGTTAACCGTTGGAGTACCAAACGACCTCCAAATGGCACGAAACTTGACAGGCGGTCTACCGGTTCTATACCAAGGCCGCTTGGCAAGACTCGGTCCCGGCCATAGAAGTGTCGCAGCGGAGTTGGAATGAAGCGGAAGAACTTCGGCAAACCCCCTACCTGGCGCGCCAAATGTCGAAATCGGGGCTCCGCGGACCCAAAGCAAGGTTCTAACTCAGGGGTGTGTGCGAAGAACTCCGCTAGGCTACGGGTCATTGTTCACTACCCCACGGCGAAGCTCCATCGTGCTTGAGTGAGCGAAAGGAGAATGGGACATGAAGATTTATCCAGGTTTTGGCCACCTTGCAGTGTAAGAGCCTACTCCTGCTTTGTGGTGGATTGCCTCGCGAGGAGTATGAGTATGAACTAGTACAAGGGCGAGTTGCCTCGTGAGGACTCAGATGGCTCGAGGGCTCCCAAGGATTCGATCCTTCTCTACGGCGGAGGCTAGCTTGTACTTATACTGTCCCGGTCCCTTCCCCCAAAGCTCCAGGCGGGAAGGGATACCACAACAGCCAATTTGAAGGGGGGCAGTAGTACACCCTATCCTGACTAAAGGTGGTCTTCGCCTGCAAAGCTTGTGTCCATGACGCGCTAATGGGCTCGGCAATGACCTCCGTCCTGGCGAGCCCGTGGTCTTGGTATCGTTGCACGGGAATGGCAACCTTTGGGGGATTCCTCGGGAATCCGTGTACGTCTTTGCCTCCTTAGCATCAAAAAGGAATGTGTCCTTGTCTGCACCCGCTGGCGCCCTCCTGGCTCCGCCCCTCATGGCCCACGTTACCCATATGCCTCGTAAGGTAGGGTGGCGAGCCTAGAGATGTCTGCCCCGCGAGGGGCCTCATGAGACAGCTTCGGGAGACCGCCCTGCGGGAGGCCCTTGGGAGGCCTTGATGTTGCTCGCCTCACGAGGCGAGGGCCCTCCTGAGGGTCTTGCTCGTGAAGTCTTGGCCCTGGGCTGCACCGGCCCCTTTTACAATGACACGCGATGGGCCGCAGGCAGACGGGCCTGGGTACCCCCGGTCTCAGAGCCCCGACAACAGGAGGTCGCTGCACCATCACAGTCTCTAGCCGTCGCCGCTAGGCTGACCAATATCTGGATCACCATCACTGCCTGATATGTATGCATGCATGCATGATAGAGTTATAAGGGAGTGTGGAACTTGATTTTTGGCAAGGTGTATATGCAAGTATGGAGATCAGTTAACACGAACTTCTCGGCGTTGGCAAAATATGTATGCCATATAATTTTAGGAAAACAAAGAGCATGCATTGGGCACATCTAAATGTGCTCTAATGATTGCACATCTAAGACCATGGTTAATAGTATAGCCAGTTGTTGGTTATATGAACATGCCATGTCATCAAGAGTTAGCGTTATTAATTGGTCATACAATAGAGCGGGCTATAAGGTTGGCTATAAGTTCACTTTTGTCACTTTCTTTGTATCTCTTTTCTCTCATTAAATGCATTTTCCTAGGAGCATGCGTAGAGGCTCTTGCATGAGAGCCCACTCCTTTACTTTTTTCTTGCCTCTCTCCTCCATATAGGCAAAAGTGTCATGTAAGCGGGCTTATAGCCCACTATTTTACTTGCACTAAGTGACCCAATCAAACATAAAAAAAAATAAAAGAAGAAGAAGAAAAAAAACCGCACAAATATCCGCGTAAGATCAATAACATAGGACTTAGATGTGCTTTAGCAAAACCGATACTAATACATCGCAAACAAGAGCACTCACGTGGTGTACGGCCGTTGGTCTTGTGGATTAGCAGGGAGAATGACATGTGGAGGACTGGGGTGGGGGGGGGGCAATGGCGATCCGATAGGCGGAAGCGCGGAGCAGACAGTGATTGTGCAATTGGGCAAGCTTCAGGCATGTTTGGCTTCACTTTTTTACTGGCTTGTTTTTGGTGGGTTTTTTATTTCTTCATCACAAATGAGGCGCGGCTATGTATTGCTTATCGCTAAAGCTATAGGGAGCTCCTATCGGGTGCCTTAAGCGCCATGAGAGTAACCCAACGCGCCTTTTGTGGGCCGGTCCAATAACACAAGCCAACCATTTGTCACTCGGTCGAAAAATGGATTCTTTGTCTTGTCGCTGGGTCGACTGGTCCATGATTAACTCTTGAGGTTGACCAACAATGGTTGACCGTTAACTGTTACGGAAAAAAATCACAAAGAAAAATAGTTCATAAATTGGAAAAACATCAATCTGAAAAATTCACGATTTTGAAAACAAAATAACCAAAAAAGTCAACATATGTGAAATAAATTGTGAAACATTACAAAAGTTCGCTAAAGATCTAGTAAAACTAAAAAAAGTTATAAACATTTGGAAAAAAGATCACTAAAGAAACTTTGCAAATTTGAAAAAAGTTGATGAAAATTTGAAAAAAAGTGTTCACTAGAAAAGTGAGCAAAAACTGAAAAAGGTTCATGGAATTTGAGAAAAGTTGCTCTAAAAAAGTTACACCCTTCGATCAAACCTTAGTTCAAAGCTCAAACACTTTTTCCGATCAAAGGGAGTTGCAAAACTGAAACAAGTTACCGGATTTGAATTTTTTGTGAAAGTTTGGAAAAAGTTCACTAAATCCATGAAGAAAAACTGAAAAAAGCTCATGAAATTTGGAGAAAAGTTCAAGTTTCAAAATTTTCACAAATTTGGGAAAAGTCCATGAATTTGAAAAAAAGTGAATGCATTTGAAAAAACAGAAAAAGGAAAAAGAAAAGGAAAAGGAAAAAAGAAAAGGGAAAACAAATACGAAAACCAGAGTCCTCTTTTTAGCGCTACAAGTAATCACACAACAAAAGAAAGAAGAAAACGTAAGCATGGAATGTGAGTTGTCCCAGTTAGTTGGAGTGATCACTACTGAAGCGTGAGGTCGTGTGATAGAATCTCATGTTACTGTACACTAATTTTTGATGTTTGAACAAGCAAATAAAAGGCCAAATGGGCCGGGGCTGTGCGTCGATTTGTAGAATGAATTGGAACCGGCGCTTAAGGCACCATGTAGGATTTGTAAGAGCTATATATATATATATATATATATATATATATATATATATATATATATATATATATATATATATATATAAGACAAATGTTTCCTACAAGCAGTGGTAGTTACCACCACTTGCGTTTTGTATGTTGTATGTAGTATCTGTCGAAACCTAGAGTATGTACGTCTAGTATGTAGTATATAATAATGATTAGGTAGTATATATACTAATTTTTAGGTAGTATGTACCATTTTTTGAGTATGTTCTTTTTATGTATAAATATGTACGTATTTCACAAATATAAAAAACTATGGGCTCATATGCAATTTTTCATGTAACTTGCTTTGAAATATCTTAGATATATTATACTGAACATATTTAAAATAATAAAATAGTATATATAGTACCACATGGTAGTATATGAGACATGTGGGGTAACTACTACCAGGTGGTAGGATGGATTTTCCTATATATATATATATATATATATATATATATATATATATATATATATATATATATATATATATATATATATATATATATATATATATATATATATATATATATAAACTCTATTCGACATTCTCCGTGTCAAATTGTTGGGCGCACACATAGGCAAACCTCCCCAATGTGAGAAATGGGTTGGGTCGGCCCACTTCATAGCAAGCCAGACGGTATTAGGAACCTTCTAGAAAGTTCCCTGAACTAGTTTTTTCTTCTTCTTTTTTGTAACCCTAAAAAACAAGTTTCTTGTTTTTATTGGTTTTCAGGTTTCTTTTGGTTTCCTCTGGTTTTTTCCTTTTCCTTTTTCTTTTCATGTTAGTTTTTTTTCGTTTTTTTTCTTTTTTCTTTTTTTTCTTTATTACTTTTCCTAGTTTATTTTCCTTTTTAAAAAATTTTAGCATATTCATTTTTAAACATCATGTTTTCAAATTTTGCTCATAAATTAAAAAAATGTTGCAATTTTCAAAATTGTCAGGAACTTCAAAAATGTTAATATTTTACATAATTTGTTTAGGATGTCAAAATAATGTTCCTGTTTTCATAATTTTCTCACAAACTAAAAAAATCGGGGATTTGAAAATGTTTACGCTTTTCAGAAATTGCTTAGAATTTCAGAAAATATTCCCATTATCAAATTTTGTTAACAACTTAAGTATTTTTGCGCTTTTGAAAAAAAGTTCGGAACTTCAAAAAATATTCGTGCTTTTCAAAATTGTCCCTGTTTTTAAAAGAATGTTTGTGT
The DNA here is from genome assembly GCA_021605205.1 of Aegilops longissima. Classification (NCBI taxonomy): domain Eukaryota; kingdom Viridiplantae; phylum Streptophyta; class Magnoliopsida; order Poales; family Poaceae; genus Aegilops; species Aegilops longissima. The sequence goes on from CM038680.1 coordinate 527,256,041, forward strand.
TTCCTAAAATATTCACGTTTACAAAAGCAAAATCCTATTTGGAATTTCAATTTTTTTTAAGATCAGTCGTTGCTTATATTTCTTGTAGTCCGCGCCGCATGCTTAGAATTCGAGGGTCATTAGTCCTATGGCTAGAGATAAGTGCTAACAAGCTGGAGGTGCTTGGTTCAATCCCTCACACGTGCGGCCTTTTTGGTGGTTATTTCACTGTTTGTGCGCTGTTGGGCAGCCCTGTCGGGGGATCCCGTCTATGTAGCATGCGTCTATTGAACGCTAAGAGCAGCAAACTGAGGGGTACCCCTTGCAGGAGCACCTCAAGGGTTACTTCAGATAGGTTGAGAGGGCTCAACTAAGCCAACCGTCAGCACGTGTCGCGTGATGAGCATTCCCCGGGATTTTATTTTTTACAGTTTTTTGAAGTGTTTCAGGCTTTAGATGTTTTTTTTGGCTTTTCGGTTTTTGCATGATTTTTCCAAGATTTTGCACGAAAATAAGCTCGTTTTTGTTGCTTCCGCGAGAGGCACATATTTGCTTCGCATGAGGAAAAGTTCTACCTCTCGGGATGGGAAAAGATACGTTTTATTTTTGCTTCTACGAGAGGTACAGGTTTGCTTTTTTTTTTGACTGGGACAGGTTTGCTTTTTGTGAAGCCTTAGATTTGCTTCTAGGAGTAGTGCCTCTCAAAAAGGAAAAAACACATTTATTTTTGCTTCCGCGAGAGACATAGGTTTGCTTCTCGTGGAGGCACATATTTGATTCCGCGAGAGGCACAAATGTGCCTCTCGGAAAGTGAAAAACATTTTTTTTTTACTTTCACTAGGGGCATTGATTTGCTTCTCGTGGAAGCACATATTTGCTTCTGCGAGAGGCATGATTGTGCCTGTTGAAAATGAAAAAAAGAATGTGTCTGTGTGTGTGTGTGTGGGGCGTGCTTCCATTCGCTTTTTTTCTTCTGGATTTTTCATGAGAAGAAGTTTGTCAAAACCTATTAACATGGGATCTAGTTTCGAAGTTCTCGACTGAGAAATCTAACGATGAAAATGGTTCGGGATTTGAACGCACGATTTAAGAGATAAAACATTTTAAGTGCTGGAGTGACCTTTGCAAAGGGTACCCCCTGACTAGTGATTTCGTTGAATGCAATGCACGTCATATAGAAGATACCTATATTATCGCCCGTTACGAAGAGTTCCGCCTCACCTCTGTTTGGCGTTCTACTGGGCTGGCCCCGTAATGTAGCACGGTTATTTTCATTTCCACTATTGTTTTCCTTTTTCTTTTTGTTCCCTTGTTTTACTTCATTTTCGCCTGGTTTTCTTCCCTTTTACTTTTCCATTTTTGTTTCTTTTTTCCCTCGGTTTTCTTTGTTATTTTCTCATTTTCTTTCTTTCTTTCTTTGGTTTACTTACGTATTTGTCGGTTTTTTTATTTTTCTTTTTTAACACATGTCTATATTTTACATAGCATTCTACAGTTTTGGTCTACTCCATGACTATTTTTATAAACGATTAATTTTTTAATATGTGATTATTATTTGTGAAATAAATGTTTTGATGTATATCGTTTTAGATTTATAAACCTATTTTTAAAATGTCTTAAACATTTTGTTTGAATCGATGTGAACATTTTTGTAAATGTATCATACATTTTGTTGAATGGCATGATTTTGTTTTTAATTACACGAAATTTTTTGTACATTGTATAACATTTAAAATATGCCAACTAGATATTTTTGAAATGAGTGAACATTTCTTTGAAATGTCACATACATTTTTTTAAATGGTACAGACATTTTCTAAAAGTTGAGCGGACATTCCGTTATACTGTAATTACCTTTGTTTAAATGTGTGATGAATAGTTTTGAAAAATGAACACATTTTTTTTCATAATTTAGTATTTGGTATTTACTGAAATATAAGCAAAAATAGGAAGGAAAAAACTACCAACGCAACATCATCTTGAAGGGACAAGGTGGGTAGTGGGCCAGACCACTACCGGTTCCCTGCACGCACAACAATATTTGCGATCCCGTTAGATGGGCCAGGCCCAGCGCGTCTGTCTATATGCAGACGGCGTAATACACATATTTTTGTTTTGGAGAACGGTTTTTCCTGTAGTTTTCTTTGTTTCTTCACCTGTTTTTTCTCTTGGTTTCTTTTGGCGTTCTTTTCACAGTTGTTTATTTTAGTTTTTAAATACTTCATTACATATTTGAGGAAAATATTGTGGTAGTGTAAAAAAAATATTAGACATGTATAACAAATGTTTCTAATATATATGAAATTTTTCCTTGTCCCCCCCTTTTCTTTGGTTTTCTTCCTTTGTTCCTTCTTCTATTTCCGTTTTCATTTATTTTTATACCTCAGTTTTCTTTGTTTCTTTTCATTTTCTCTTTCTTCCTTTTCTGGTTTATTTACCTTTTCTTTTTCTTCATATGCATTCTACACTTTTAATATACACCAGCACTATTTTTTTATACATGTTTAATTTTTTTCAAAGGTATGATTAATATTTTTCAAAGATATGTTTGATGCCTATTTTTCTCATACACATTGTTCATTTTTCTAAGACATATATAACATTTTGATATACATTTAAAAGTTTCATAATATGATTAACATTTTTCATATAATTGTTGTGAATATGAGTTAAATGTTTCTCGAATACAGGTTGAAACATTTTTTGTCAGATATCAGACATTTTCAATACTATGCAGTATTTTTATATTGGATAAACATTTTGTCAAAATGTCACAAACATTTATTTTAATAGCAAGAACATTTTCTAATTGCGTCATAAATTTGGTGAATGGCACGTTTTTTTCTGAACTACACGAAATTTGTTTTACATTGTATAACATATCACGTATTTTTTTAAGTGATTGAATATTTTTTGAAATGTCATGTAGTGAGTGGTACATATATTTTCTATAAGTTGACCAGACGTTTTCATACTCTATTTACATTTGCTTAAATGTGCGATAATTTTTTTTAAAAGTAATTTTTCCAATAATATATGTATTTTATATTTTCTAAAATATAAATACGGCATCATACACATATTTTTGTTGTTGGGAACTGTTTTTCCTATTGTTTTTTTGGTTTCAGGTTCTGTTTTTTCTCTTGGTTTCTTCTGGTGTTTCTTCTCTTAGTTCTTCATTACATATTTATGGAAAATGTTGTGGTAGTGTAAAAATAATGTTAACATGTATGAAAAAAAGTTTCTAATATATATGATAAATATTTCCTTTGTTTTCTCTCCTCTTCCCCTTTTCTTTAGTTTTCTTCCTTCGTTTCTTCTTCTATTCCTGTTTTCGTTTGTTTTCTTACTTCGTTTCTTCTTCTATTCCTGTCTTTGTTTGTTTTTATCCAATGATTTTCTTTGTTTTTTTTCTCATTTTTCTTTCTCCGTTTTTCTGGTATACTTATCTTTTCTTTTCTTTGTAACGCATGTCTATGTTTTTCATACGCATTCTACACTTTTCATATACACCGGCATCATTTATTATACACATTTTTTTGCAAATACGTGATTAGTATTTGTTCAGATATATGTTTGATGTCCTTTCTCTCATATACATTATTCATTTTAGAATACATCAAAAGATTATTATATACATTAAGAATATTTAAAACATGAATTTTTTCAAATCTTTGTTTTGAATTGTGTTTTGGTTATGTGTCTGACGTTTTCAGAATACATGTTGAAACAGTTTTTGTATGATACTAAACATTTTTCTAAACTATGCGAGCATTTTTTAGATTGGATAAACATTTTTATAAAATATCACAAGCACTTTGTTTGAATGAACGGAACATTTTTCTCATTGTATCAGAAATTTCGTGAATGGCATATTTTTAATTACACAATTATTTGATTGTATAACATTTTATATTTTTTTGTAAAACAAGAGATTTTTTTTGCAATTTCACACAGTGAATGGTACATACATTTTCTAAAAGGTGTCCGAACATTTTTTTATTGGATTTACATTTGTTTAAATGTGCGATGAACACTTTTGTCATAATTAATTATTATTGTCCATAATAGATCTATTTAATATTGTCTAAAAAATAAACAAAAAAGGAAGAAATAAACAAATATGCGATATCAGCGCGACGAGACCACATGGGTAGTGGGCCGGACCACTACTCTAGCACGAAATGAGAGATAGACGTTCCCATCGCTTATTGCGATCCCTATAACACCTCGCCTGCATCGCCCGGGAGCTCCTATATGCCGCCCGTGTGCGTCAGATCGTTGCGACTTCGCTGAAGCGACGCGCACACGGGCCGGCCCAACCATCTCGCTGTGAGCGAAAAATCGAAAAAAAAAGGAAGCGCATGCGTTGGATCGAACAGACAACCTCATGCTCGAATCCAGTGAGGCTAACCAGCCGAGCTAGCTACCTCAAACATTTTATATGCAGCGCAAATCTTAAAGTAGAACGTACAGGGCAAATCCTTTAAAAAAAATGTTCAACATTTTTATGATATACGTTGAAGAAATTTTAAAATACAGTGAATGTTTTTGTAAAACAAATACTGAACAAATTTAAAATACCAACATGGACATTTTATGGGTATATGTTAAACAATTTTTTAATATATAATGAACATTCTCTAATATGTGTTGAGCAATTTAAAAATATACAATTAAATTATTTGTGATACACAATGGACAATTTTACAGTGCAAGGTGAACTATGTCATAATACACGTTGAGCATTTTCTTAATACATTGAAGATTTTTGTAACACACGGTGAACTTTTGTACACATACACAATAATGAGAAGAAGAACAGAAACATAAAATACAAACGGAAACGTAAAAGAAAGAAAATGAAAGGACAAAAAGGAACCAAAACAGAAAAATGAAAAACCGGAGCAAAACAACTGAGAACCGGCCAAAACAGTGAAAAAACTGGAAGCTAAAAATCATAGAAGAAAAACGAAAAAAACCCGCAAGAAATAAGGAAAACAGCAGCGAACGAAATCCGTACGTGGACTGGCCCAAGTGGCGACTTGCTTCAGCGAAGGCTCGTCCTTTTGACACCTGCGGGCGTCAAATAGGTTTGTCCATTCGCTGGGCCTTGCCAGGGACGTGTCTATATGTGTCGGACGGCGTTGTACGCATATTTTTGTTTTCCGAAACGGTTTTTTCTGTATTTCTTTTTGTTTCTCGTTCGGTTTTTTCTCCTGGTTTCTTCTTACGTTTCTAAAGAATTCACTATATATTTACGAAAAATATTGTGGCTGTGTAAAAATAATGTTAATCATGTATAAAAGTTATTTCTAATATATACGAAAAATGAACAATGCGTGTGAAAAATATTAGATATCGAAATAAATTTTTGAACAATGCTAAACATATATTTAAATAAATATTAAGTCATGTATAAACATGTTTCTGATGTATACAAAACAATTGTTAATGCCTATAAAAAGTAGAGATCAAAACATATATTTGAAAAATTATTAATCATCCATTTGAGAAATGTTAACCAAGCAGAAAATAATGTCCGTGATGTATACGAAAAATGTACGTTGTATATGGAAAAAGTGGATATCAAACTATAATTGAAAAATGTTAATCATGTTTTAAACATCTTTAAAATGTCCTGATGTATACAGAAATGTATACTGTATATGAAAAAGTAGATGTAAAATTATGTATTTGGGAAATGTTAATATTGTATTTGAAAATGTAAAACGTATATAAAATAATGTTTCACATGTATACGGAAACTGTACAACTTGCATTAAAAAGACAACCTAACATACATTTGAAAAAAATCATGTATTTGAATTTTTTTTAACATGTATAACATTTATAAAATATAGAAAACCGAAGAAACAAGAACATTTAAAGGAAAACACTAAGAAAAACATACAAATACCGAAGAAAAACCAACGGAAAACTGAAAAAAAAACGTAGAAAATAAGGCATAAAACACAATCATAACCAAGAAAACCGTAATGAAAACACAGGGAAAATAAAGAAAAGAGAAAACCAAATGAAAATGAAGAAAACCGCAAAGAAAAGCACAAAAAGAGGGAAACAAAAGCCAATGAAGATGAGACCAATTCAAGTAGTGCAGAACAAAGAATGAAAAGAAAGCCAACAAACGAGTATATCAACCGAGCGAGCTAGCGTCTTCTCGTTCGCTAGCCACGAAGAGAAGAAACAGGTCGGTCCAGTAACGATGGTGACCCTTTGAGACCTGGTTTAGATTGGAGCAAGTCCCCTTACCTTTTGCTCAAGGAGTCCCTGGATATCGAACCCACCAGAGGATGTGCACTATAACAAAGACTCAAATAAATTATTTTTCTCACAATAAGTTCCAGCTTTTTAACCAGACCTTTGACAACCTTTTGGAATATAAACAACGATATGAAAATAAGGATGTGTACGAGGTCTTACACTCACAGCCCTTGTACTTGTGCATGAGATCTTATCTTGGTAATAAGGATGTGTACGAGGTCTTACACTCACAGCCCTTGTACCTGTGCATGAGATTTTATCTTGGTAATAAACATAGTCCTGGAACACACTCGTTACGACGTGCTCACTGTAGGGTAACGCGACAGAAAACAAAAAATTCCGACCTATGCACCAACCTAACATCACTATGAAGATGCATACATGGTTTGATTTGATTGTTACCAACTCGTAGCGCAGCGGAAGTAGAGTTTGCGAAGATCGCCGATGTAGATCCCTGCAGCTAGGATTTTACAACCTCCCCACCGCGAGGATGTTCTCCCTCAGACAGCCCCTCGGGCGGTCCCTCGGATAGCACTTCGAGAGGCCCTCGGACAGAGCCTCAAATAGAACCTCGGACAGAACCTCAGTGTGTCACTCAAACTAAGATCAAAACTATTAGCTCTCTACTGGGTTGCACACATCCGGTCTCAACTATCCGGCAGGGATTCGCCGTCCAGAACTAGGCCCTATCGAAGACTAGACAACCTTTCGGCGTACGAAACTATTTCACGGGGAGAGAGATAAAGAGCTAGATCATTGCATGGCATGTGTTGAGAGAGACCTTTGGATGAAATGGAGAGCTCTCTCCACCTCTATTTAGAGTGGGAGGAATGGGTAGAGGTTAGGGGGAAAAGACCAAAAGGACCTTGGATATTTTCCACCCAAAAGCCACCAAAAGTAGGAGGAAGCCCCTTGGGTGCCCCCCACACCATGGACGGTTTGGGATGCCTCATGGCGGCCCCCACCTCCCCAAAACATGCTCCACAGTTGTGAGAGTCTGGCTTAATAGGGATGATAGACTACTCATATCATCAAGGAATTCCTTCTTTTCCGGGAGACCATTCGGAAAGAACTCCAAAGTTAAGCTTGCTCAACTTGGAGCAATTTCAGGATGGGTGACCGACTGGGAAGTTGGTCCCAGGTGCGCATAAGTGAGGACAGAGTGTGCAAGAAAGACCAGAGGTGATCTTTGGGGCCAAAACGTGGCTTTCAAAAAAAGCCACCAAACATGGAAATAGTGTTGCCTACATCATCCCTTGATTTGTGGGATCTTGTCCCTTGAGACCGAGAGAAGATTTTTCCGCGGCCGTTTAATTTGAAAAAAATCCCCGAAGGTCCATAACATTTCCGGCACCCCCTAAAATAATTCTGGAAGCATTGTGGAATATTTTCGGTATGATGTTTTTTATCTCTGTAACACTTGCGGTGACTCAGAAACATTTCGGGTTTTCTCTCTAAAACTTTGTTGTCATCTCCGAAACATTTCTATTAAAAATTCTCTCAGACACCCTGTCTATTACTTAGCAGCTAGATGACCCAAGTGTGTGACCCTATATGTTATGCGAAGTATAGACATGACCAGAACACTTTCCGATCAATGACCAATAGTGGAACTATGGACATCCATATTGATCCTTATACCCACACGAATGAATATTCAAGTGAACCTGTAATTATCAAATGCTGTTGTTGTTGCTTCATGATATGTTACAAATACCCAAGGTGAGATTTTAATGACATCCCCATGAATGAACAACTTTATTCACCATGCCAGTTTCCTCGTGATCGATTTTGCTCTCTTTTCTCGTTCCCGCATTCCGGCATCCCCGTGATCAAATCACGTTGGTCTGGCCAGATGATGGTGGATACTGTAATGCCAAGAGGGACCAAAGAATATATCTGCATCGTTAGAGGAGCAAATCCCAATCCGGATCTATCAAGTCCGTTGTCATACTTTTCCATGAACCCGAGAGCCACCAAAATAGCCACCCTGTTACGGATGATGTTTAACTAACCCCGAAGTTCATGAAGCAAGCATGAAGGAACTCAATACTCTCATGGTCTAAGGAATTATGCAAACACTAACTTTCTTTATGTTATGAATCATTAACTTGTGATGAATGTATCTTATAGCATAACATCAATATGGGTCGATTCAACACACGTGTTCTTCTAACATTGTGTCCGCAAATTGTCGGCATAATCATGTCCATGATCAGGAAAACATGACCATCATGCAATACTTGAACTATTCTTACTAGCACGACTAGGGATACATTTTACCGTTTATTATTCCATACGTGCATATGGGTTTCCCTCTGAAACTTTATGGACATATGTACTCAAGGAGCATTGCAGTTATAACATGGAATATAAACTTAATCATGAACTTGGAGATAAATAATAGCTGTTATTATTGCCTCTAGAGCATATCCCCTACAGACTCCCACTTGCACTAGAGTCAATAATCTAGTCAATGTTAATGCACTTTACACCTATTGTAGGATCAAAAGTATGTCTAGAGGGGGGGGTTATTAGACTACTTGACCAAATAAAAATTTATCCTTTTCCCAATTTTAGTTGTGGGCAGATTTGAGCAATTATTACAAGTCAAGTAACACCCTACACATGCAAGTCTAAGAGTATAGCAGCGAAATGTAAAGTGTTGCACATGTAAGTAAAGGGAAGGGTTTGGAGAAGGCAAAGGCAATGGGGACACAAATATGTTTGGCGTGGTTCTGATAGGTGGTGCTATCGTACATCCATGTTGATGGAGACTTCAACCCATGAAAGGTAACGGTTGCGCGAGTCCATGGAGGTCTCCACCCATGAAGGGTCCACGAAGAAGCGACCTTGTCTATCCCACCATGGCCATCGCCCACGAAGGACTTGCCTCACTCGATCGGGTAGATCTTCACAAAGTAGGCGATCTCCTTGCACTTACAAACTTCTTGGTTCAACTCCACATCATGTCGGAGGCTCCCAAGCGACACCTAACCAATATAGGAGACACCACTCTCCAAAAGGTAATAGACGGTGTGTTGATGATGAACTCCTTGCTCTTGTGCTTCAAATGATAGTCTCCCAAACACTCAACTCTCTCTTACATATTTGGCTATGAAGGAAGAAGATTTGAGTGGAAAGCAACTTGGGGAAGGCTAGAAATCAAGATTCAATTGGTAGGAATGGAAACTCTTGATCTCAACACATGAGTAGGTGGTTCTCTCTCACAAATGAATGGTGGAAGTGTAGGCACGTTCTGATGGCTCTCCTCAATGAGGAAGAAGGGGTGGAGGGGTATATATAGCCTCCACACAAAATCCAACCATTACACACTTTTCACCCATCTCGGCGGCACCGATCAGAAAACTCGGTGGCACCGATCTGTGTAAAAATATGAACGTTAGATATCTCGATGGGACTGACGGGAACAACTCGGAAGGGAGCGATGTGCAAGGGCTTAGGGCAAACCTCGTCTCGGTGGCATTGATTGCATCATCTCGGTGGGACTGAAGTGAAGCAATAAGGCAACAGAGAGTTGGTCAAGCCATGTCGGTGGGACCGATTGCAATTCTTGATGTGACTGAAATAATTACAACAAGCAATAGAGAGCTGTCAAGGCCATCTCAGTAGGACCGAGATCCATATTGGTGGATCCGAATTGTTGGGGTTTTGGCAGTGGCTAAGTCCAGATGAACTCGGTGGCTCCAGGTAGGAATTATCGGTGGGGCCGAGTTGGAATTTAGGGTTTGGACATATTTAGATAGAGAAAGTGGTTGAGGATTTTGGAGCAATATCACTAAGCACTTTGAGAAAATATATCATTAAGCAACATCTCATCCCCTTCTAATAGTATTGGCTTTCCTATGGACTCAATGTGATCTTGGATCACTTAAACAAAAATGTAGCGTCTTGAGCTTTTGCCAATCCTTGTCCTTGGCATTTTGAGGGGTCCACATCTCTAGTCCTTGCCATGCCAATCATTGAACATCCTAAACTATTTATCTTGAATGGATATTAGTTCAATGAGATATATGTTGTTATGAATTATCAAAACCAGCCGGGGATTAGTTGCAATTTCACCTATGGCATACTGGTGTGAAAAATGCTCTTCTTGTGGTATAGTCTTTGTCCTATGAATCTGACAAATTCAGTTCCGTGTGTATCTTTGCACATCTTTGCGTTTTCATGCTTTCACAAAATTCATAATTTGTGTGGAATTGGCTTTGTATATATGTGACTCACTGGTCAAACCTTGATTCCTCAGACAGAGTTATGGCGCAACTATCTACACTAGTGTTCCATTGAAAAAAGTCATCTTGGAACCATACTAAGTTCATGAATTAAATATATGATCCAGTACCCTATTCTGTCGCATCCTAAATGGTAACATACTTAGCCTTTGTTATAGAATGAGCCACAGTAATTTGCTTTGAACAATCCCAACTTACCGTGCCACTATTTTTTGTATCAAATAAAACCCTTAATAAAAAATCGCTTGGAGTATTGATGAAGACTGTGTCGATGTAACTTCTTACAATGATCCTTTGTCGATGTAACTTCTTACAAAGATCATGTATCGATGTAACTTCTTACATGATCTTGCGTTGATGTAACTTCTTACAATGATCTTGCATCGATGTAAATGATCTTGCGTCGATGTAACTTCTTACAACAAACTCTTCATAATCTCAACATGCGAGAAAGCATGTCATCAGTGCTATTATATAGTACTCAACAACATTTTTCACTGCTATCCATGATCAACACTTTTATCACTTTGCTATCTTACTCACAACTAATTTGGAGTATTGAATATATTTAGTTTGTTTACATACCATGGAATACATGATTGATCCAAACACAAGATTACGAGGATCCTCAGTCATGTACTGTGCTCATCAATGTTTTAGGACACCGAGTCTTGCTAACAACTCTCCCCACGTGACTTTGGTAAGAAACTCTTCTTGTCATTTTTATGCTTTATCATTTTAGCATCTTGTTAATATGTATTTTGGCTTAGACCTATTAGGCAATTCTATCTCCATATATAATTATGACGAATACTGAGGCTACCCAGGCCTTAGTACTTCCATTGAAAAACTACTTTTGGTGAAGGCCTAATTCATGTCAATGAATCTATATTATCTCTAATCAACATTGCGTCAAGCACACAAAGTTTTAGAAATATTATTATGCTCCCACTTAATTTTGTGTAAACATAAGCATCTTTGCTATCCTTGATAAAATCATTTTTAACTATTTCATCAAAACAAAGAATCCAACTCCACTTTGCTCGCTTCTGTCCATTATTGGAACTCTGAAGTTTGCGCACTCACCAGCATCCTCTAGATCGACAAAATACTTTGGACTGTATCACATGCATGTCCTTGGTTGTATTTCCATCTCATGTAAATCCTTTTGGCGTCCATCTTCCATATCTCATAATTTAAATATGTATTAATTGCTAGTATAACCTGAACTCACTTTTAGCATCGCTACGGCGAGACAATCTTGTCGTAGTCAACTCCTTGAATTTGTTGCAACAAGTCGAGCTTTATGGATACAATATTTTTATCTGTATTAATTTATAATTCCACTAATATTCGTTAGACTTTAAGTCTCCTGGAGGTTTTATCAAGATCTAATCTTGAATAATTTTTATGGATACTATCTGATTATATTGGCAGTTAGCCAATTCCGGAGTCAGGCCCCATCAACGCTTCCTTGTGTATTGTAGGTATACTATTGTCTAACAACAATATCCCGTCTGCGTACCTAAGAGGTTTGCATGAGTTTTTACTACGTGGTTCAGCTGCAAGTTCTACTGAAGGCCATACATCTCATGTAGAGGCTTCCATCATATTAATCAGAGTAGGAAACATTGGAATTACTTTCAAGGTTCTTTCGTTTGACCTGATGACGAAGATATTGTTATCTTGTCGAGTTGCACTGCCCTCCCACTCACTCTTTTGCAAGAAATATTTTCTTCAAAAATCATACCGCTCTATGTGGCAAACCTTTTGCCTCAGCATAGTGATGGAATAATACCCAACAATTTGGGATAGCCTACAAAGTAGTACATGTCTGATTTGGAATACGTTTGTAAACATTTTACACATGTCTTCTATTCCAAATGTTAAGAAAATGCAAAACATGGTTTGGCGTACCATACATGGCAGCCATTTCAACGAATCTGATAGCCAACGCTCTTTTTAGTGTAAAGCCGCAGTCTGTAAAGCATGACTTTGAAAGGGATACTGGCAAATTGATTTATGTCTTCTTCAATCTTACCCTATCATAAATGGTTTGATTACATCTTCACGCACACTCCACTCTTAATGGTGCTTCAGAACTACAACATCTCAACCGGGTTGCACACATCCAGTGTCAACTATCCAGCAGGGCTTCCCCGTCTAGGACTAAGCCTTACTGGAGACTAGACAACCTTTCAGCTTACAAAACTATTTTGTGGAGAGAAAGATAGAAAGCCATATCATTGCATGGCGTGTGTTGAGATAGAACTTGGGATTAAATGGAGAGCACTCTCCACCTCTATTTATAGTGTGAGCAAGGGATGAAGGCTAGGGGGGAAAGACCAAAATGTCCTTGTATATTTTCCACCAAAAAACCACTAAAAGTGGGAGGAAGCCCCTTGGGTGGCCCCCACACCATTGACGGTTTGGGATGCATCATGCGGGGCCCTCCTCCTCGAAACATGCTCCACAACTTTAGGGACAAAGCCCCAAAAGGCGGCTTTCAAACAAAGCCACAAAACATGGCAATAGTGTTGGGTGCATCATCCCACATTTTCATGGGATCTTGTCCCCTCAGACTAGGACAAGATTTGACTCTAAAACATTTACGGTTCCTCTCTAAAACCTTGATGTCGTCTCTGAAACGTTTTTGGTAACATTCTCTCGGACTCCCTGTCTATTACTTTGCTGATAGATGACCCTTAAGTGTGTGACCCTATAGGTGCGGGGAAGTATAGTCATGACTGAAAAACTTTCCGATCAATGATCAATAACGGAACCCTGAACATCCATATTGATCCCTATACCCACATGAATGAATATTCGAGTGAACCTGTAATTACTGAATGTTGTTCATGTTGCTTTGTGATATATTACATGTACCCTAGGTGAGATTTTAATGGCATCCCCGTGAATCAACAACTTTGTTCACCATGCATGTTTCCTCGTTACCAGTTTTGTTCTCTTTTCTCGTTCCCGCATTCCGGCATCCCCGTGATCAAATGATGTTGTGTCTAGCTAGATGACGATGGATACCATAATGCCAAGAGGGCCCAAAGAATATCTCTCCGTCGTCAAAGGAGTAAATCCCAAGCTTGAGCTATCAAGTCCCTTGTCATACTTTTTCATGAACCCGAAAGCCGCCATAATAGCCACCCTATTATGGATGATATTAAACTAACCCCAAAGTTCATGAAGCAAGCATGAAGGAACTCGATACTCGTCTAAGGAATTATGCAAACACTAACTTTCTTTATGTTATTAACCATTAGCTTTTGACGAATGGATCTCGTAGCATAACATCAATTTGGGTCGATCCAACACAAGTGTCTTCTAACATTATGTCCTCAAACTTTCCAGCGTAGTCATGCCCATGATCAGGAAAACGTGACCATCATGCAACAGATGAGCTAGTCTTAGAAGGATAAATAGGAATACATTTTACGTTTATTATTCTGCACGTGCACATGGGTTTCCCTCTATGACTTTACGGATATACAGACTCAAGGACCATTGCCGTTATAGCATGGAATATAAAGTTAATAACAAACTTGGGGATAAATAATAGTTGCTATTATTGCCTCCAGGGCATATCTTCTACACTAACAACACGATGAAGTGGGGGATGTGTCCAAACTACGTCACGACCGGTCGTGACCTGCATCGAGAGTCAGTTGTCCAACCGATGGCCATCATCGTAGCACGGGGTTACCTCGGTTATTAAGAATTACTCCAGACAAAAGTATTGGGTGTTTAATGACTACACCTCATTTATCTCCAAGGAATTGCTTTCCATTACATACTAATCATTTCTGCCACTGGTGTTCAGAATAGAGTTGCGCGCATCCTCACTTCTTACCTGCTCATTGATCGATCTACGAGATCCTGGGTAGCAGCAATGACTTAGAACAAGAAGAAGGCAAAAGAGAACTCTCTTGCAAAGCGCACATACAAATAACAACAACCAGGCAAAGTCATTCGAATGATCCTGTGCACAAATGGGGTTGCAAGGCATTGCCTCAACCCATTGCCATAAGGGATTACTCACACATCGCGATTGGTTCATAAGAAGAAATCATTGAAGACAATGTAAAGATGAATGATTGATTGATAATTTGTCTTACAATACTCGTTGATTGCGAGGCACCAATTACACGCATGACTAACTTGGAGAGAATGGTTGCGGTGATGATGGGGGTGATAGTGACGGAGTTGAATCCGGCTGATCTTAGATAGGGTGTCTCAAGCTAGTAGCCTTGATGCGACATTAACAGAGACACATGTTTTTTTACCCACGTCCGGGCTCTCCTTAGAGATAAAACCATGCATCCTGCATGTGTTGTATTTATTTGGGATGGAGTACAAAGTACAAGTGATCTATCGCGCTATCATTGTGCATCATCTATGAGCCCTACCCCTCAGTTTATATAGTAACTGGAGGATCTCGGGTTACAATCTAGTTAGTTACGTATAAGATGAACGTGTTGTAGACAGCCTCTAAATGTATTGGAGTATATATATGTTAAATTTTTGGGAGCCTTCCTTTCACATGCCATGGTCTGCCTTGATGTGGCCCACTGGTGAACTGACATGGGGGTCCTCGGCGTGGCCCACTGGTACGTACATTTTGTATCATGTTTTCGTACTGTTATTTATGATATTTTATGCATAATAATGCTTTATGGAGTAATTCTAATGCCTTTTCTCTCATAATATGCAAGGTTCACACAAAGAGGGAGAATACCGACAGCTGGAATTCTGGACCTCAAAAAGCTGCGTCAGGCCACCTATTCTGCACATCTCTAAATGAGCTGAAACTTCACGGAGAGTTTTTGTGGAATATATAAAAATTATTGGAGCAAATAACTACCAGAGGGGGGCCACCAGGTGGGCACAACCCACCTGGGCGCGCCAGGGAGCCCAGGCGCGTCCTAGTGGGTTGTGCCCTCCTCGGCCCACCTCCGGTGCCCCTCTTCTAGTATATAAGTCATTTTGACCAAGAAAAAATAAGCAGAGGACTTACGGGATGAAGCGCCGCCGTCTCGAGGCGGAACTTGGGCAGGAGCAGTTTTGCCCTCCGGTGGAGCGATTTCACCGGGGGAACTTCCCTCCCGGAGGGGAAAATCATTTTCATTGTCATCACCAACAACTCTCCCATCTTGGGGAGGGAAATCTCCATCAACATCTTCAACAACACCATCTCCTCTAAAACCCTAGTTCATCTCTTGTGTTCAATCTTTGTACCGGAACCTTAGATTGGTGCTTGTGGGTGACTAGTAGTGTTGATTACATCCTATAGTTGATTACTATATGTTTATTTGGTGGAAGATTATATGTTAAGATCCATTATGCTATTTAATACCCCTCTGATCTTGAGCATGATTATCATTTGTGAGTAGTTACTTTTGTTTATGAGGTCACGAGATAAATTTTGTTGCAAGTAATCATGTGAACTTGATATGTGTTCGATATTTTGATGGTATGTATGTTGTAATTACCTTAGTGGTGTCATGTGAACGTCGACTACATGGCACTTCACATTATTAGGGCCTAAGGGAATGCATTGTTGAGCAGTTATTAGATGATGGGTTGCGGGAGTGACAGAAGCTTAAACCCTAGTTTATGCGCTACTTCGTAAGGGACTGATTTGGATCCAAAAGTTTAATGCTATGGTTAGATTTTATCTTAAAACTTTTCTCGTACTTGCGGATGCTTGCGAGGGGTTAATCATAAGTAGGAGGTTTGTTCAAGTAAGAACAACACCTAAGCACCGGTCCACCCACATATCAAATTATCAAAGTAGCGAACACGAAACAAACCAACATGATGAAAGTGACTAGATGAAATTCCCGTGTACCCTCAAGAACGCTTTGCTTATCATAAGAGACCGTTTTGGCCTGTCCTTTGCCACAAAAGGATTGGGATACCTTGCTGCACTTTTTTTACCATTACCGTTACTTGCTCGTTACAAATTATCTTGCTATCAAACTACTCGTTACTTATAATTTCAGTGCTTGCAGAGAATACCTTCCTGAAAACCACTTGTCATTTCCTTCTGCTCCTCGTTGGGTTTGACACTCTTACTTATCAAAAGGACTATGATTGATCCCCTATACTTGTGGGTCATCAAGCCTCTTTTCTGGCGCCGTTGCCGGGGAGTGAAGCGCTCTTGGTAAGTGGAAATCGGCAAGGAAAAATTATTACTACGTGCTGAAATTTATTATCACTTATTACTATGGAGAAAAATCCTTTGAGGGGTTTGTTCGGGGTATCTTCACCTCAAACGGAACCACAATTAGTTACCCCTCAACCTACTGCACCTACTGAAAATATTGGTTATGAAATTACTTCGGGTATGATAGAACAACTACTAGCTAATCCTTATGTAGGTGATGGAACCGAACATCCTGTTATGCACTTGATATATGTGGATGAAATTTGTGGATTATTTAAGCATGCAGGTTTACCCAGAGATGAAGCTAAGAAGAAGGTTTTCCCTTTATCTTTGAAGGTAAAAGCGTTGACATGGTATAGGCTATGCGATGATATTGGATCTTGGAATTGGAATCGTTTGAAATTAGAATTTCACCAAATATTTATGCTATGCATCTAGTTCATCGCGATCGGAATTACATATATAATTTTTGGCCTCGTGAACGAGAAAGTATCTCTCTAGCTTGGGGGAGGCTTAAGTCAATGTTATATTCATGCCCCAATCATTAGCTCTAAAGAGAAATTATTATTCAGAATTTTTATGCTCGGCTTTCTCGTGATGATCAATCCATGCTCGATACTTCTTGTACTGGTTCTTTTATGAAGAAGACTATGGAATTCAGGTGGGATCTTTTAGAAAGAATTAAACGCAACTCTGAAGATTGGGAACCCGACGAAGGTAAAGAGTCAGGTATTAAGCTCAAGTTTGATCGTGTTAAATCTTTTATGAATACCAATGCTTTTCAAAAGTTTAGCACTAAATATGGACTTGACTCTGAGATAGTAGCCACATTTTGTGAATCATTTGCTACTCTGGTTGATCTTCCTAAAGATAAGTGTTTTAAATATCATCCACCTATTAAAGAAGAAATTAAGTAACCGGTAATAGCTAAAGATGAAACTATCATTTACAATGTTGACCCAGTTGTTCCTACTGTTTATATTGAAAAACCACCTTTCCTTGTTAGGATAAAGGAACATGCTAAGGTTTCAACTGTGGTCAATATAAGTTATATTAGAGCATCCAAACCTGCTGAACAAAACAAAGTAGAACCCAGTGTTGCTATGGTTAAAGATCTATTGGTAGAAAATATAGATGGGCATGTTATTTACTTCTGTGATGAAGCTGCTAGAATTGCCAAACCCAATGAAAAAGATTAACATAGACCTGTTGTTGGCATGCATGTTGTCTCAATCAAAATAGGAGATCACTGTTATCATGGTTTATGTGACTTAGGTGCTAGTGTGAGTGCTATTCCTTTTACCTTATATCAAGAAATTATGAATGATATAGCACCCGCTTAAATAGAAGACATAGATGTCACTATTAAACTTGCTAATAGAGACACCATCACTCCACTTGGGATTGTTAGAGATGCTGAAGTCTTGTGTGGGAAAATAAAATATCCTACCGATTTTCTTGTTCTTGGTTCCCCACAAGATGACTTTTGCCCCATTATCTTTGGTAGACCTTTCTTAAACACCGTTAATGCTAAAATAGATTGTGAGAAACAAACCGTCGGTGTTAGTTTTGGTGATGAGTCTCATGAGTTTAATTTTTCTAAGTTTAGTAGAAAGCATCATAAGGAAGAATTGCCTAGTAAGGATGAAATAATTGGTCTTGCTTCTATTGCCATGCCTCCTACTGATATGCATATGCATGAAAGAAATGAGATAGATAAAATTTTCTTTGAACAATGACCTCTGCTTAAACACAATTTGTCTATTGAAACTCTAGGAGGTCCTCCACCACCTAAAGGTGATCCTGTGTTTGAATTGAAACAATTGCCAGACACTTTGAAATATGCTTATCTTGTTGAGAAAAAGATATATCCTATTATTATTAGTGCTAACCTTTCAGAACATGAAGAAGAAAGATTATTGAAAATTCTGAGGAAGCACCGAGCTGCTATTGGATATACTCTTGATGATCTTAATTAAGGGCATTAGTCCCACTCTCTGTCAGCACAAGATTAATATGGAACCTGATGCTAAACCCGTTGTTGACCACCAATGATGTTTAAATCCTAAAATAAAAGAAGTGGTAAGAATAGGAATACTAAAGCTTTTGTAAGCAGGTATAATCTAACCTATAGCTGATAGTAGATGGGTAAGTCCCATTCATTGTGTCCCTAAGAAGGGAGGTATTACTGTTGTTCCTAATGATAAGCATGAACTTATTCCATAAAGAATTGTCACTAGCTATAGGATGGTAATTGATTTTAGAAAATTAAATAAAACAACTACAAAAGATCATTACCCATTGCCTTTTATTGATCAGATGCTAGAGAGATTGTCAAATCACACACACTTTTGTTTTTGAAAGTGCAACTATCCCTGGGTGGTTTTGGTAATTCCTAACAACATATAGCTCATTGAGCTAATCTATTTCAAGATAAATATTTTAGGAAAGTTCAATGATTGGCATGGCATGGATCAGGAATATGGACCCCTCAAAAAAGGACAAAAGATTGGCTCAAGCTATAAAGCTCAAGACTCTACATTTTACTTTTAGTGATCCAAGATCACATTGAGTCCATAGGAAAAGCCAATACTATTAAAAGGGGATGAGGCATTGCTTAATGGCTTGCTTGCTCAAAGTGCTTAGTGAGATGCTCCAAAACCCTCAACCACTTTCTCATATCCACATATGTCCCAAACCAAAAGTCAAACTCGGCCCTACCAAAACATTCTATCCGGCGCCACCGAGTTCTCTTGACATAGCCACTGCCACAAACCCTAGTCACTTTCTTCTCACCGGTAGGGATCTCGGTCTCACCGAGATGGGATTGCAAACTCTCTGTTTCTCTTCATAACGTTTCGGTCCAACCGAGATGAGCGATCGGTCCCATCGAGTTCGCAATGCAAGCTCTCTGTTTCCCATTCGTAACGTTTCGGTCTCACCGAGATGAGCGAATCGGTCCCACTGAGTTTGCCTGACCAACTCTCTGGTTAGCTTATTACCAAAATCGTTCCCACCGAGTTTGTGTAATCGGTCTCACCGAGATTACGTTATGCCCTAACCCTAATGAAATCGGTCCCACCGAGTTGACATGTCGGTCCCACCGAATATCCCAACGTTCACATTTTGAACTAAATCGGTCTGACCGAGTTTCATTATTCGGTCCCACCGAGTTTGGTGATTTGTGTGTGACGGTTAGATTTTTGTGGAGGCTATATATACCTCTCCACCCACTCTTCTTCGTGGAGAGATCCATCAGAACATGCCTACACTTCCAACATACATTTTTCGAGAAAGAACCACCTACTCATGTGTTGAGGTCAAGATATTCCATTCCAACCACATAAATCTTGATCTCTAGCCTTCTCCAAGTTGCTTTCCACTCAAATCATCTTTCCACCAAATCCAAATCTGTGAGAGAGAGTTGAGTGTTGGGGAGACTATCATTTGAAGCACAAGAGCAAGGAGTTCAACATCAACACACCATCTATTACCTTTTGGAGAGTGGTGTCTCCTAGATTGGTTAAGTGTCACTTGGGAGCCTCCGTCAAGATTGTGGAGTTGAACCAAGGAGTTTGTACGGGCAAGGAGATCGCCTACTTCATGAAGATTTACCCTAGTGAGGCAAGTCCTTCGTGGGCGATTGATGTGGTGGGATAGACAAGGTTGCTTCTTCGTGGACCCTTCATGGGTGGAGCCCTCCGTGGACTCGCGCAACCGTTACCCTTCGTGGGTTGAAGCCTCCATCAATGTGGATGTACGATAGCACCACCTATTGGAACCACGCCAAAAATCTCCGTGTCTACATTGCGTTTGCTCCCTCCAAACTCCTCCCTTTATCTTAATGTGCAATGTTTTACATTCCGCTGCTATACTCTTCGACTTGCATGTGTAGGTTGATTGCTTGACTAGTGCTAAGTTGCTAAAATCTGCCAAGACTTAAAATTGGGAAAGGCTAGATTTTTATTTGGTCAAGTAGTCTAATCATCCCCCCTCTAGACATACTTTCGATCCTACAAGTGGTATCAGAGGTACGGTCTCCATTTGCCTTGATTTCCATAGCTTTTGGTGATCATAGCCTTGGTTTCACAACCTAGGAGAGTATGGCGTCTAGCGAGGGAAATTATCACCGTAGAGGTCCTTACTTTGATGGTACTAATTTTTCTAGTTGGAAGCACAAGCTGAAAATGCATATTCTTGGACATAACCCCGCCATTTGGGCTATTGTGTGTATTGGCTTGCAAGGTGAATTCTTTGATGGGAAAGAACCAAACCGTGAAGCTACCGCGGAAGAGTTGAAGATGCTGCAATACAATGCTCAAGCTTGTGATATTCTCTTCAAAGGATTGTGCCCTGAAGAATTCAACAAAATCAACCGTCTTGAGAATGCAAAGGAAATTTGGGATACTTTGATTGATATGCACGAGGGTACCGACTCCATCAAGGAATCCAAATTGGATGTGCTTCAAACTCAACTTGACAAGTTCAAAAATGAAGGATGGTGAAGGTGTCGCTGAAATGTACTCTAGGCTTGCTCTCATCACAAATGAGGTTACCGGCTTAGGAAGTGAAGAGATGACGATAGATTCATCATCAAGAAGATCCTAAGAGCCTTGGATGGAAAATATGATACCGTGTGCACATTGATCCAAATGATGCCCAATTACAAAGATCTCAAGCCAACGGAAGTCATTGGAAGAATTGTTGCTCATGAGATGTCACTTAAGGATAAGGAAGAGCTCCACAACAAGTCAAGTGGTTCTTACAAAGCCTCATGTGATGCTCCTACATCATCAAGTGAGAAACAAACCTTCAATGAAGAATTGAGCCTAATGGTGAAGAATTTCAACAAGTTCTACAAGAGTAGAAGCAAGGAAAGAAGTTCCAAGTCAAGGTCCTACAATGACAAAAGATCTTCAAGTCGTGAACGAAATTTCTACAATTGTGGAAGATCCGGACACTACTCAAATGAGTGTACAGATCCCTACAAAAGAAGAGAATATTCTCCCAGAATAAGTAGAAGAGAAGAATCACCACCAAGTGAGAGAAGGAGTAGATATGATCGTTATGAACAAAGAACCTCTCAAAGAGCTACACAAAACGAAGACATCAAGCTCACATTGGTGAATGGGTATCTGGCTCCGACTCCGGCCATCACTTCGAAAGAAGTTATCACTCCGACTCCGAATATACTCAAGATGAAGGTGTTGCCGGTCTAGCACTTGTGTCAACCAACTCCTACGACATATTTGATTCACCAAATGAAGGAATTGGAAGATGCTTCATGGCTAAAGGCCCAAAGGTATCACACCCCGAGTATGTTGATTTCAATAGTGATGAAGATGATTTGCTAGGAGATGATGATTTACTTGTTGACAACTCTAGTTATGAAAACTATGATGAACTTGCTATTAATCATTCTAATCAAGATAAAACGAATGATGATGATAAAAAGGAGATTGAGCGTCTAACTAAAGAACTAAACACTCTTAATTTAGCTCATGAAACTACCTTGGAAGATCATCGAGAACTTTTAAAGACTCATGAGAAGCTACGCTTTGAAAAGCTCAACCTTGAGCAAGAGCATGGGTTCTTAAAAGCAATCAATGATGATCTTCGCAAGAAAAGTTCTTCTTACATTGCCAAGCATTTACTCTTGTCTACTTACATGCCACAAGTAAAATCTAGCAACAAGAGTAAGAAAGATTCTTCATCTAGTAGTAACAATAATCATGCTAAATCCAATGTTGTTGCTTCTAGTAGTTCTCTTGATTCCACTAATGATTCTCTTAGCCAAGTTACACTTGAGCAAGAAAATAGCTTATTGAAGGGAATTATAGAGAAAGGTGTTTACAAGGGCCTTGTCGGAAATAAGTAATTTGAGGAAATTGTACGCAAGCAAGGAAGGCACCGGAAGAATCAAGGTGTTGGTTTTGAACGAAAGTTCAATGCCAATGGAGTTGACTGGGAAGAAGATCAATACCCCAAGACGAAGTTTGTTCCTCAACAAGAGAAGTATGATCCTACTTCTTTCCAAGGAACACAAGCTCAAGATGATCTTCCACCACAAGACCACAAGCAAAAAGGCAAGGACAAGCTTCAAGAGGAGATTGATGCATTTGAAGAAGCTCCCAAGGCCTT
The DNA here is from genome assembly GCA_021605205.1 of Aegilops longissima. NCBI lineage: Eukaryota > Viridiplantae > Streptophyta > Magnoliopsida > Poales > Poaceae > Aegilops > Aegilops longissima. The sequence goes on from CM038680.1 coordinate 527,278,877, forward strand.
GGTCAAGTGGGTTCCCAAGACTACATCAAGTTCTACTACATCAAGTACGACTACAACTCCAAGGATTCCCATCAAGATGATGTGGATCCCGAAGAAGAAGAACTAGGGAGTTCTTGAGGGTGACTCTGCCAACATACTTCACTCATATCCTTTGGCAAGGACATGTGCAAACAACTTCCACATATTGCACTAGTTCAAGGAGTCACAAACCCTCTTGTTGGTAGACAAGGGACAAGGTAACCTAATGCTTTCATGGACATCATCTTGTGTGTAAATCACTCTATGTCTATGGATATCCTTGTTTGTTCCTTGTGGGACTAACCCCTGTAGGTATTGAAAGTGAAACTCACTCCAATGGATTACTCCAAATGATCTACATCAACATTGAGCGTCCACATCTTCAACACCTACATGAAGTCATCATCGACAAAACCCAAGGTTAGTTCATCCCTCTTAGGGGGGATATCACATCTAGGGGGAGCTTTACTCTAATAAATTGAGCTAAAGCAACTCTAATGGTGTGAACACAACAATGCTTTCACTACAAAAAAAAATACACTTCCGTGATGATACGTGTTTGTCACAGTAGGTCGCTTTTTTTGTCATGCATGTACATCCATGACAAATTTATGACAGAATCAAGATAGTCATACCTGTGCTGTCGTAGAAGTGTTCCATGACATTACCAAAATTATCATCATGGAAGTGTCCACTTCCATGAAGATAAATCGCGTGTCACAGAAGTGCTTTCGTTAAGGGTGACCGACACGTGGCATCCACCATAACGGAATGCCGTTAAGCTATCGGGTCAGGTTTTGGATCCGATAACCCGTTAACAGCCACGACCAATGGGAAATTTCCACGTGTAAAATTCTTATTGGCCGGACGAAACACGTGTCAGCTCGTCAGTGGGTCAGATAGGTGCCTATGATATGTCGACATGTGGCACGGCCCAACAGTGGCCCATTTAGCTTACAAAGGTGGCCCGTTTGACTTGGTCAAAAGTTAATGGGCTCGCCTGTGAAAAGCCTGTTAACGGTCTCTTCGCAAATAGCCCATTTACGGCCCGTTAACTCACGGCCCGTTAGGCCCTAAAGGAAATCGGCCCAACAACGTCATGTGGGCCGTCGAATATAATACCAGCCCATTTCACTTTCGGCCCATGTATGGCCCACGACGTCTTTTGGCCCATATGAGGCCTTCGTATCTTTCCGCTCATTACAGGCCCACGATGAGTCTAGCCCATAATGAACAGTAATTTTCTTTATACCCTTTAACGGCCCGTGATTTACATGGGCCGCTTCCACTCCGTGTTAGCTTTCGCCTATTGACGCCCATACGTTCTTGGGCTCCTTTTCGCCCTCGATTACTTCCGCCCGTTCATCGCTGTTCCCTAATGGGCCAAATTCGCCCATGGAAAGAGTCGCCCACATGGCTGTTCCACTAATGGGCCAAATTCGCCCATGGCAAGAGTCGGCTCACATCGGCTGTTACCCTAATGGGCCAAATTCGCCCATGGCAAGAGTCGCCCGTTTTCGCTCGTTAACCCGCTGCGCCGCTTTCCGGCCGTCCTATATTCTAGCCCATTAACGACCCGTTATGCCGTGATGTAATTAAGCCTTTGCTGTCCTACTACCGTTAACGACCTGTTACCGTGCTTGGCCGATACCAATTACGCCCGATTATGGCCCATGTAGACACATTTATCTGACGGCCCAAGGCCCACCGATTACAGGCCCATTTATCAACGGCCCGTAGGAGACCCATGGATCCTACGACCCGTATATGGCCCATGGTAGTTGCGGCCACTAGCAAACCAGGGAAAAAGAAGACTAGGAAATAAATAAGGCCGAAAGTAACGCTAGGCTATTAAGGCGATTGCATAGATTGCATCCACTCGGCATCAAAGATCGCCACCAGTGCAAATATAGGGAACACCCTACACTATACAAAAATGGCTTACTATTTTCTTCAGGCCGTGGCTGCACATTAAGAATACATTTTATATCACACCAAAAAAAATTACAACTATATAACAAAAGGAAGGTTGGCATAAAACTTAACAGTCTAGCAGATAAATGCACCACCAGAAGTTCAGAAGCTCAGTTCATTTGACCGATATTACGTTTTCATGTTTGTATTATCCGATGGAGCACCATAACCCTCGCCTTCATTTCCCCTAGGCTCCTGAACAACATAGCAAATGTCTGATAGTCTGGTTTCAAAACCATGCATATCTTGACGACATTGAGCAATGTCTCTCCTTGTTTCACAAAGGGTCTCTGTTAGGGAATGGACTTGTGTCTGGAGCGCAGATACAACATTGCTTTGAGCTTGGATATCTTGATCATGAGGCAGTTTGGACGATATTGCCTTAACAACCAACCCAAGATACGCAGAACGTGCTTTTGGCACCGTTAGTGGATGTCTTGACCCACCGCAGCAAGAGCGACATTGCGGTTATAGTTGCCTCGCCACCTTCGTAAGGTGGCAGTTCCACCATTTTTCCATAGCTCGCTGAAAAGTTGAGGTTTTACATTAGTAGTACCAGAACAGAAGATATTAAGGAGGCAGCAAAACCAAACAAAATAGCTTTGGTCAATATACATAACTTATTCTGGTGAACCCATGTAAAATATTAGTTGTATTTTATTGCAAAGTACATAATAAAACCAGGTTCCAAACATATGACCATGTACCATCGCTAATGTATTGTCTATTTCCACATTGTATTGAGGGCTAAGGATGAAGAGACGGAGTTTATAATACGGTAAGCATAGTATGACGTCATTCATATCACAAAACAACTGAGAACAGACAAACAAGCAATTGTAACATTGTGTGGGCAAGTCTAGCACGGAACTAGATTACGGGTCAAGATCAAAGGAACATCACTCCTCTCTTTTAAACCTTGTAAGGTGCAATGATACGCTAAGACAATTGTGTATAAAATTGAAAAGAGTAATAGACATTGGCTGCAAACCATGCAGTTCAAGGCACAAGTCAGAGTAAGTAGTAGTTAAAAGGCATGAGGATTAAGGACTTACAACAACGGCTTTGACTGGTGTAGTCATGCCCTTCTTCTTGCTGGTGTGACAGTCCTTGAAGATTTCCACAACATTTGGTTCAGGTACTTTTTGGTCCTTGCGGGATTTCCTCTGCATTTGGAATAAGTCAATATAGATCTGATAATATGGTACAGCGAAAAGAGTGAAACAACAGCTAATTAAAAGAGCCTCGCAGTGTGCAATATAGCTACGAGATCATGTCGTCTGTTGGAATTTCACTTTCGTACGGTTGGCCTTGTTCTTTGAACAGTTCACCTACAAGAAGATAGATTTGTATGGCACATGCGTAAATAGGACTTCAACATGTGATCTGATGACATATATATAATGTACCTGATACTTTGGATCGGACCAGTGTTTAACGAGGCCTCTCCAGTCTTCATCAGATATATTTTCCACTGGAGATGTTTGGGTAAGTTCACTGTTAGCCTTGCCTTCAAAGTGAGTTTTCCTCAAGTTATACCGATACTGTCGCAGAGCAGACTTGAAAACATGGGTGCAAGCTTGTCTGGTTGCATCATCTTGGCTATCCAACTTGAACCTCATCTGTTGAAAATTATGGGAGTCCCATTATCAGCAACCTAGAAAGTATTGGATATAGCAAGACGATATTACTAGTTTCCATACATAACCATACTTACAGATAAATGGTCGAGGAAGGTGTTGAACTGGGTTTCGTCTTTGTCATTCCTGTACTGAATCCATGTTGGGAGGATACGTACATGACACCTAACAACAACCGCTGCCTCTGATACTAACTTGGCTGACTCTGTAGCATCACGTGGCCTTTTTAAACTAGCATCAAAATGGATCTCCATTCTTCCTCCTCTAGATTTAGTTAACCTATCGAGCATTATCCCTGATGTTTTTTCCTCTTGTGCCTTGGTGCTAGTCCAACAACAAACATAGGAAGTTTTAGTGTACATCAAACTGTGAGACTACATATAAAGAAGCATGCAACTGTAACTTGACTCCAGCAACTACCTTCTTGCTGTTGAAGCTCACAAGGTTCATCTGATATTGCCAACTCGTCTTGTGTCAAGAGTGCTTGGGAAGTAGTGTCGTGGCAAGGGAGCTTGGGAACGCAGTACGTCGTGCAAGTGGTAATACTGTGGTAGGGTGTTGCAAGAACTAGGGCTGTCTCTGCTTGTTTGGTGGCAACTATTTGTTTCGCTTGTCTTTTTTGCAACTCGTAGCATGGGATGCCGTGTTTGTAGAATTTTCGCTGGACTTTGACCTTCTATTGCACCATCGCATACAAGCAAAATCTGCAGGATTCATCCGCTTCTCATTCCCTGCCATTCTGTGTTTCTTCCTCTTTCTCTGTGCCATGTTAAGTCAAGCCGACAAGAAAAATGAATAACAATTTAGTTCTTCAGAATAAATTGATGCGTGATGTAGACAAACTGAACTTTGATGTTAGACAACCACATGATAGGAGGATGTAATATGTATGAAAAACAGGACAGAAGAGATAACCAGAACTATGATGTGTAAACTAAGAAGAAGACATTTCACCAAATTAGAAGCAATGGAATGGAAGGTAGACACCATATGGAAGATTCTACAAATATCGCTCTGCCAAGTTAACAATGTCTCATCATAAATGGCGTTTAAACAAATGTGAAGCAGTACAAGAAATAAATCATATGCAAGATGCAAACAACATCACACTACCATGTTAGAGGTCTCTCATCATTAGTGCCATTGCATATTCATAGCATTGCATATTCGCAGCTTATGATGTGTAAACTAACGAGAAGGCATTTCCAAAAATTAGAAGCAATGAAAGCTACACACCATATGAAAGATGCAACGAATATCACTCTACCAAGTTAAAACTGTCTCGTCATAAGTGCCATTTCAACAAATTAGTAGTACAAGCTAGAAAAGAATGTGAGATGTAACCTATATCACACCAAGTCAAACGTGTCTTATGATAAGTGATTGTTGCAGGTTACACAACAGTAGTAATTTGATGTAAGAACATGGTGTGATAGATGATATTGTATGTTCTAGAAACAGAACACGATCTTATTCAAGTATAATGTGTAAAGTAAGCAGATGGAATTCAACAAAATTAGAAGCAATACAAGCTAGACATCACACATAACATGCAACCACATATAACAATGCCAAGTTAGAGGGAGCACCGTGATGCTGCACTAGGGAGACGTGCTCATCATAAACACAACTTTGTTGAGTGTCTATGCATGTGTTGTCTTGGAAATCATCTTGGGGTGTGGAGGAGTAGAAATCTGAGAGGCCCTCCGCTCGAAGGAGCACCTTTATCCGCTGCCTTGCTAACTTCCTTCCGCTTTATTGATTTTGAATTGTCAAGTAAAACCGACAAGAAAAAGCAATAAAATTTCTCTTCGTAACTCATTCATGCATGATACCGATAATCACTACTTTTATGTAAGGCAAACACATGATACCAGGATGGAATATGTACGAAAAACAGGACGGCATGGCATGTTCACAACTGTTTGTGTAAACTAAGCGTAAACCATTCCAGCAAATAAGAAGCAATGCAAGCTAGACACCACATGAAAGATGCAACCAATATGACTCTACCAAGTTAAAAGCGCCCCATCATAAATGGAATTTCAACAAATTAGAAGCAGCGATGCTATAAATCATATGAAAGATGCAACTAATATCGCACCGCATATACTAAAGGTGTCTCGTCATGTTGATTGATGCGGATACAAAAAACAATAGTTTTATGTAAGGACATGCTTAATAGAAAGATGTACTATGTACTAAATACAGGAAGGCATGTCACATTAACAGTATAATGTATAAGCTAAGCAGACTAGCACATGCAAGTTTAACCAGATTGGAAGAATTACAATCTAGACACCATATGCAACATGCAACCACATATCACGCTGCGAAGTTAGAGCAAGCACCCGCGATGCTAGTGTAGGGGAAATGCTGTAATCAACTACAGAGCTACGTTCACTATCTTCATGTAGCATTTCATTTCTTGAGAATCATGTCGGAGGCCGACGCTGCATTCTTTAAATGAGGAGTAGTCCCTTGCCTGCCTGCCTCGTCATAAGTGATTGATGAGGGATACATAAGAACATTAGTTTGATGTAAGAACATGGTTAATACACGATGTACTAGTATGTACCAAAAACAGAAAGGCATGTCATATTCAAAGGTATAATGTGTAAGCTAAGCAGATGCAATTTAACCAAATTGGAAGCAATACAAGCTAGACATCCGGCTGGAGTGGTGAGCATGATCATCTAGGACCTGAGAGCCCGGTGGAGGCGGGCTGCTTCGCCACCATCGCAGCTTTTAGTTGGCTTCCAAGTGATGCCTATCTTTGTTGGGCTTGTCACCGGCTCGGCCAAGGCCTCGACTATCTATTTGTCTTCCGGTGCTCACGGATGGTGGTTCATGTAAAAAATATCTTTCCTTATCTTATCGACTTCGGCCTTTCGAATACAAGCTAGACACCATATGGAACATGCAACCACATATGACACTGCAAAGTTAAAGCAAGCACCTGGGATGGTGGTTCATTGCGAGCGAGGTCATCAACTCCAGAGTTACGTTCCCCGTCTCCATCTGCTGACACTGCACCCTTTAAAGCGTTGAAACGTGTCGTGCCTAGCCGCACACCAAGCTGGAGCGACTTATCTCTTTTCTTTTTGGCTTCCCTCATGGCAGAAGAGTCTGAAATACTCTTGCATAAAAACACAATAGTGAGAGTGAGGGTGAAGTGTGTGCAGAACTAGTGCACTGCAAAAGTAGCAGATAGCAGGTGGCTGAAAAATAAATGACAGGAGACATATGATAGCTCTACAACATTGCATGGCAAACAAAATTAGATTCTACTCAGTATGATTTTGTAATATATGAGAACAGAAATGCGTGTACTCCTCCAAAGACACCACCACATGTGGTCATATCTAAGATAACAATGATTGAAAATAAATAGGTCACCGATTTTTTAATGAACCATCCGATCTATAAGGAACGGCAGATGGCCTTCGCTCTACCTCCCGCCATCATCGTTGACGATCTTTCTCGAACCGCCAACGACCACCGCCTGCACCCTGCCCGCCGCCCGCCTCCCATCGACCTCACACCACCGCGTGCGTGCTTGGCAGCGCCCAAGCCATCCTTTAATCCCGGCCGACCTCCAGATCGGGCGCCAAGAGTTTCTAGGCCGCACACGCCCCTAAGATAAACACCAAGGCGCTGCTTAACGCCTATTACGCCGGGGAATGCTTCCGTTAATTGGGAATCAACTGGCCAGAAATTGAAATTCGGGGGGGCGACGGACCTCTAGCTAAGGTGAAATTGTATATGAGGAGAAACCTTGTGCATCGCGAGTTACTAGGAACATCTAGTATCAAGAAGAAGCGGTCAATTAGTGTCTTCTGTGGGATGAATACCGTGCAAGCAGAGACGTAAGATTTGCACGAATAAGGGAAGAGGAGTACCTTTTTCGGTTGCCGGTGTGGTCACCTCCACATGTCGCTTCGATCTTCTTGTTTTTACCGGGGAAACCGATGTTCTGGAGGGTGCATGCTTGGACGAACCCATGGCCAAATTGTTGACTGTGTTGCCGTGGCCGTATGTCGGCGGAGGGGAAGCAGACCCGAGGCGGCGAATGACGGCGTAGCAGGAACATCTCCGATGCGGTGGAGGGTGGCGAAGTTGGAGCGGCAGCGGTGAGGCGCAGGACGGCGTGGTTGAACTGGCTCGGGTACGGACGGCTCAGCCTCGGCTTCAACTACTAGCCGTGGAGGGCGTTGCGGTTGAGATTGCGGTGGACGACGACGTCGAGGTATCGGCTCCGGCGTGATGGAGGAGGGCGGCGGTTGATGGGTGGGATTGGGTGGCGGACGGAGGACGCCGGGGTTTCGCGGCTGGTGGAGAGGTAGTTTTGGCACCCATAGAGTACGAATGGGGAATCGGACGGGTGGGGGGGGGGGGACCATGTCTCGGTCTGGGACGTGCTTGTTTTTGGCTTTTTTGAACAGAAGATGGGACGCGCTTGTTTGAAATTTGGGGAAAGTACAAACTTTGCCCCCCTCTTAAATTTCGGACCTCATCATGGGTCGGGGTAGGATGGTAATCCAGGTGTCCCATATAGTGGGCGGAGCGATTTCGCCACAAGCAGTGTGTGCTTAGGCGCCATTGTGTATGAATGTTTTTCGGATGCGGTTGCGTATGCCTAGATGAAGCTACAAACCTACCCCGGTTTAGACCTTTGGACGTCGGGCGGTAGGTTTCACGGTCGGAGTTATTAGAAAAGTAATTTCCTTGTACTACCAAACATTGGTCTCACGCGGTTTCAAGTAGTAGAGGCTCTTTTGGCGCTTGCTCAAATTTTGAAACACAAGAATTCACGTTTAGAGTACTCTTGAACTATGAGTATTGACCTAAATATACAACGTTATATTTGACCTTGTATGTTTGAAAACCTCATTAAATTATCCGCTTTTTTGAAATTTTGACACTTGAAAATCCTATAACTACGATTATTTTGGAATGGAGGAGCTAATTTTAATCTATTTTGTACATGACTACATATGCTATTATGTACAAAATCAGAGCAAAGATTGGTGCCCCATAATTTAGGTATGGTTTACAAATGCCATGATATCAAATTCAAATAATTGAATGGACTTCATGTTGAATTCAATTTTTTAAACCACCTTAAGTTGAATTCAAATGTATGCTAGTTCATAGGTAGTAGCTATTTATAATGTCCATTGTGTAACTTTCAGATGTATAATGTGCTTACACACACAACATGAACTATACTCACGCTTATATTCGATTGCTAAAGCGATGCATTGTCCGGAGTTCAAAATACTAACATGTGGATCAATTGTGTCGAATAATAACATAGACATGCTCAAATTCGATAGAATCTAGATGTCCGATGGATCAATGACCGCCTTACGCTAATTGCAAATATCATGATCCCATCCTAATATTTGGATACAATTTATATCTTTAATCAATGTGTAGAGCAGTCTTTTACGTAGTTTCACTCTCCATCGGTGGTCTCTCACACATGCTCACACACTCTCTCCCGAGGTGTCTTTCTCGCACACATGCTCTAGATATAACCTCCTCTCTCTCGTAACCATTTACAACTGTTTTCACTAACCTTTATCACAAGCACTCTTCCTCTCGCAAACATACACACGCACAATCCTCATCGACCCTTCCTATATACATGGACCTGCCTATGTGTCTCATGTACGCACATTATCTTTACTTACTGCCTCTCACGCATTGTCTCACACTCTCTTCCTAATCGATTTAGTATGATTCTAGCAGAGCATTCTGTAGGATGCCCCTTAAAGTTAGGTTGGATGAATAGTAATATCGTAGATAAAGGGTTACCTTAGTCCGAGAACCTAGGGTTACAAATCCTAGCCGGCTTTGTCAGTGGACACAGAGTCCTTCACAATTCTTCTATATTTGTCTTGTACGACTAGTCATCCATGGGTCTTCCTAAATGCGTCACGGGCCGACCAATGTGGCGCAGGACGGAACAAAATGAAGGGCCTCACCTCGACCCACCGGACCTCACGCGGTGACACACCCTCTGCCCCCACGTCTCATTATCTTCTCACACCCACACATACCAACACAAACACCACACACACAGAAAATTTCTCCTGGTGCCTCTATTCCCTCCTCCCTTGCATATACACACTCAAGGGAATGGAGTCTCTTGTCGTGACGTCATATTTCTCTCTCTCTCTCTCTCTCTAGACCACTCTCATTTCTCGTGCTATCTCTCCCACGCCCCCCCGTCGGCCCCTCTATCCATGCCTCTCTCGAATACGTAATACACACACATACCTCTCTAGGCCCCGCCAAATGCATAACTACACATTCACACATGTTACATCACGTACCCCATTGATCTAAAAAGCCCTCTCTTCACGTTTATTTCACATACAACATTCCTTTTGAATAAATTGTGGCCAAAAAAATATTTTAGAGTTTCTACATATATACAACATTACAAAGTTATATGGAGGAGTACGAACGCTAATTTGCATTGCATGGTGCCCACAATGATATTTATTCCGCACTGTGAATTTGTATACTTTTATACTATATACAAAGTTAGTCATAATAAAGAGAAACGAAGAGCATATCTCTCTCCATCGTGATACCCCTCAGACGCCCTTTCACGTATGCACACAAAACTATCTCCAGGTCCTCTAAAAGTAAGCCCCCCCCCAGAAAATTCAGGCATGTTTCATCTTTCTCTCACGATATATGAAATGACGATAATTATATTTGAAGCGAAAGCACGATACGTACATTGGACTTCAGAATCCACTCATTACGGTCACCATTTATGTTTAGTGGTTATTATGCAGTCACGGGCTCATCGCATAACTCAGATTTGCTCATGACATGACTAGTTGACCAGTTAAACGCCCACGTGGCACCTCTAGTGTTGCATCACATTATCTCACTACCATCGTGCCCACCTGTCGACTTGTATCTACTCTACATCTACACTCTTATAAAATACATAAAATACACTCTTATAAAAAACAGAGTTGGTGATGATGGTGTGCCTGCCATCCTGCAATATAGGCCGTCCAATTTATATCTGACGGATAGGAAAGAAACTATGGCAATTTTGCAAAAAGGTACCCACACACCTCTCCACATTTGCAAATAAGGCCTTCCTCGCTCATCCTTTTCTCTCACAAGATAAACAAGTCATACAGATGCATCTTGATGTTACGTGCAACGACCGGCATCTTGCTAGTAAGAATGAAAACAAACGACAAAAAAATATTTGGACGGTGGTTCGAAGTCATGACCGCGGGCACAACAGACAAGGTGGCCTTGTATTGGTATGCTGAGCCGTCTGTTTTAACACACAGGAGCTGGTGTGGTGATTATACACACACACACACACACGCATGCACACGAACTGCATCCATGCAACACTCACACAAACACATGCACCCACGCACGCACGCAACACTCACACGTACACACGCAGCCACGCACGCAACACTCACACACACGCACGCAACACTCACACGCACACACGCATGCATGCATGCACACACCAGTACACCACACGACCAACACACACTCTCACGCTCAAGTGCTCAACCTACACGTGCATGCGCACACATCAGGCTCTGGCAGACACATACACAACCAGGTGATTCCCGCGCACGGGTTGGAGCCTTGTCGCGCCTGCGTAAATTTGTGTTTATCTGACCTTTTGCCTATGCGAACTGACAGGTGGGAACCACAACGAACATGGTCAATTTAACTAGTCAACATGGCGCCACACAGACTATTTGGCCGGTCAATAGAGTGCAATCTGATGCTGAGCTGTGAGCAAGTGACCGTATAATCACCGCAAAACGTATATAGTGACCGTAATCAGCTTATTCTGAAGTTCGTGACCGATACGCTTTTCTCTCTGAGGCCCTCCAAAACTACATCTCTACACGTTCTCGCATGTTACATCTAACAACTATGCAATACAGCACTACTACTACACTCTAACACAATAAATCATATGTGTTTTAGTTTTACTAGATATCATATTGTTACTTATAATTATTCAGTTTGCATACATTAAAATTGCCTTTGAAATGTATGGCCAAGATTATCACAGCGGGAAAAATCCCGCCTTTCCTGTTTAATCGGGTTTGTATCGATGGATCGTATGAAACAACAAAACTATACTAGTACTATACAGACAAGTGACAGTTCATCGGGCCGTCAGGTCGCCTACTCCTCCGTCAGAAGAGTTGAGCGCCGCTTTCATAAATCTTCTAGTCCCTTTTGCCGACATGTGGGACATCAAGCTACCGGGTCCACGTGACATACCGAATACAAGCAGAGCAGCCGGGTGAAGCACCCTACCATGGCGCCGGCGTAGTAATGAGCAATGAGGCGCCAAATCACAAAGCTGCACCTTTCCCGCAGTTAAGTTGGAGGGACGAAGCAACCATCATTTCACTCGCTGTTGAATCCGCTTCTCCTCATCTTCTTCAACTTAACCACGTGTTGCTTCGCCGTTGTTCGCCTCATGTGGGACGCGGATCGGCTTGGTAAAGCACCGACATGTGGGACCGCATGTTAGCAAACCGCCAGACAACGCCCTCCAAAATAAGAAGCCTAACCCTAGACTTACAAAGGGCTACGAGCTGCTACGATACTTTCCATCTAATCTATATATGCCCCCTGATTTTCAGGTGGGTGGGCCTAATCCTCTCCTTTAATCCAATCAAATAGTCCCACATCACATCAGTTCGTAACTTTACGTAAAGCATTACATGGATGTAGCATTGCTCAAATAAGAAACCTCCCCCGCCATTCGCACGACAAAATCACCTCCTTTTTACTAATCTCGATTCTATAATTTTTTAGATCAATATAATTGAGATTTGTATAGATAGCACACAGGAGCAAAACCAAGTGGTACGGTTAAGGGCATCCACAGTGTGTAGCCAAATGTGAAAATAGCTTTTGGCATCGTGGGAACCATTGTGGACGGTGTTGCCAAAGCCAAAAGATGGAACCAAGTCCGTGATTGATTGATTGAAGGAATAGAAAATGCAACGCTCTCCTCTTTCTCCCATTCTTGGACGCATATAGTACTATAGTATAGAGCACAGAGTCTACTCCCCTGTCCCTTCTATCACAAATCACAAAGCAGTGAGACGTCAAATCACAAAAGCACGGACGAAGCAACCATCATTTCACTCTTCGCTGACTCCGCTTCTCCATCGTCTTCTTCGAGAAGACATCTCACCGCATTAGTTACTCCTTTTTTTTTGAGAATCAAGCATTAGTTACTCCTAGTAGTACTAGTAAAGGACTTCCTGGATGCAAATAAGGCAGTTGTCTCGTCTTGCAGGCTGCACTTGCGAACGACTTACCGTGGTCTCCCTCAATGGTGTGCTCTGTCGAACGTACTTCGCCAAACCACCACAAAAAAAATATCGTCGACGTCACCGCAATGGGGAAGGAAGTCAAATATAGTTACTACCTCCATTCTTTGTACACAAGGCCAGTATATCAAAATTAAAATTTGGAAAGGGCCACTAACACTAATCGAGGCAAAATTGATGGGGTTAGCAACCAAGGACATTAATATCCCCTGCATGCATGCGGAAGTGAGAAGGTTGGTTTGCATGGCGCTGCATTAATCAAGCGATGAGGAGTGAGATGGTTAGCTCTTTGGTCTTTGGAGAAGAAAATACACATTAATTGACACGTGAAATGAGGATTTGTATCGATTAAATCCCGCGAAGGAAAACCCAGCCTTTCTTTTTTAACACTAGTACTCCTAGTACGTACGCACTTATCCTGTTTGGGTCTAGGCCTTGCATTGCCAAACTTCGCCACACATTTTTGCCAAGCTTTCCTAAAGTTTTCAAAATGAGAAGGAGGTACACTTAAGACGGCTATCGGGTTGCACCGCACCTCACACGGTCGCTTCCTGCACGCCGCACACACCGCACCTCACACAACCGCTTCCTGCACGCCGCAAACCCAACCAAGGAACGCGACTCATCGACACATGCTGTCGCATGTGAACACACCAAACTCAGCCATCCTATTGCTGACACATAATTTTCGTTCATAGAGTATGTTTATCCAACAGCATGTTGGGGAGTATCCATACGGCCCGTGCAGTGGTCCGTTGGGGAAGAAGAAGAGGTGAGGAAGAAGGAAAGAAGGGTTAGGAGACGTAGGATATTCATCCAACTGCCTGAAATGGTAGACGGACCCAAGTCAGGCGACTTGCATAACAAATATATGTTTTTACACAGCAAAAGATCCATGAAAACAACAACATAAAGAAAAACTATCATCGTCATGGAAAGAGACGGCCTCGTCGTCTTTGGCTGCCGGCCCAAACCAGCCGTCGCTGCCGACGTGTGTCTCTGCACCGTGGTTGTCCTCGGCCTCCAGCTACTCGGTCAAGCGGAGCGTGCGGGCGCTCTGCACGGATGAGAGCACAGCCCGGTTCAAGTCAAGGACGTCTGGTTCCGCCTGCAGGAGGGCCTCGATGGCAGCGGCATCCGCGCGCTCTGCATCGAGTCGAGCCTCTGCCGCCCGTTTCAAGTCCAGGACGTCCGGTTCCGCCTGCAGGAGGGCCTTGATGGCAGCGGCATCCGCGCGCTCCGCCTCAAGTTGAGCCTCCGCCGCCCGGTTCACATCCACGACATCCGGTTCCGCCTGCAGGAGAGCCTCGATGGTAGCGGCATGCGCGCGCTCCGTGTCGAGTTGAGCCTCTACCTCCCGGTCCTCCTTTAGTATCACCATGTTGAACCGCTGGTCCGCCTGCACCATGCGGGACTCGGACGCCGGCACGAAGTCGACGTCCATCGTCTCATACCCATCGGGGGCCTTCTGCGCCGTGACCTCCGCCATGAACATTGGATCGGCTTCCTCCTCCTCGTAGCTTGGCTCCAGAGAACTCGGGGATTGGCCCGCCGCAAAGCGAGCTTGGGAACGGAGGTCTGTGGCGCTGACCACCACCGTGATTTCTACGTGGCGCTCCGGCGTCAGCATCTTGTAGTAAGTGATCTTGCGGCGCACCATGGCTTTCCGGCGAACTAGGGGACGCTTGATGCGGTCTAGGGATCAAAGGTGGGGAATGGGTTGAGATTTGGTGTGGTTTTAGGGCAGTGGCTGGCGAGGCCGAGCAGCAAGGTTCCGTGTGATTAGTGGTTCCGTGACGACCGTCAATCGGTTTTGACTGACATCGCTCTTGTCGCGTTAGCGTTGCAGCCCGCACGCTGGACCTCCACGCCGCCACCGAATGGAACGCGCTTGCCTTGCATTTTCGCCGCCAGGGACCACAGCTGAGAGCAAACCGACGCCCCTCCCCTCCCCGCCCAGGCCATTTATTATACCACCACCCTCCGTTTTATGCGGAGTAAATAAAAACAGAGGGAGTATTACTACGGATGAGGATCCTCGACGTGGTTGAACCCATTGAGTAATCGACATGCGGGACCTAGCAAGCATGGGGTCCGCCAAGAAGTGACCGAAAGGGAGGGTAAGGCAGGATACCTACGCCGAGGATCCACTTCCACTATACTACTTTGACCAAATGTTAGAGTAAGAATATATGACATGCAACTTACACAAATGTTAGAGTAATAATATATGACATGCAACTTACACAAAGCATACATGGTCTAATGCGTTTTTCGAGGCTAACTTTGACCAAATGTTAGAGTAATAATATATGACATGCAACTTACACAAAGCATACGGTCAAATTCAGATGTGAAAGGAGTTTCCAATGATATAATTTTCACAATATACATCTCATGTACTATTAATCTTGTCAATAGTCAAATTGGAAACCATCTCGAGTACAAATCTAGGAGTACGCATTTAATCTAACAATATTGATTGGGCGTTGTTGAATGTTGATACCTTTTTTATCAAAGTAGATATACTTTGACTACACATAAAACTTATATAATTATTCTCCTTCCATCAGATAGGGCCTAATGCGTTTTGAGGCTAACTTTGACCAAAAGGTAGAGCAATAATATATGACATGCAACTTAAACAAAGCATACCATCAAATTCAGATGTGAAAGGAGCTTCCAATGATATAATTTTGCATTATACATGTCATGTACTATTAATCTTGTCAATAGTCAAAGTCGGTCTTGAAAATGCATTAGGCCCAATATAGATGGAAGGAGGAGTAGAAAGGATAGGAGGAGTATATTGTACGCTCAAAAACTAAACGAACATTGAATACCCTTTATATATGATTTATGGATGCTATGATCACCGATTCAAAATTTTGAATCCGCTTTAGGTATCACGTGCCCCACTCATTGCCTCTCGATTTCATCTCGGGTCCGGAGATCTATTGAAAGAGGACTAGGTGGGTACATGTGAATGATACTCATGGAATGTTCAAATGAGGCATGTGGGAGGATGGACTCGATCGAGGGCTTACATGATCGATGGAGAAGAGGGTTGGAGAGGAATGATAAATAAGCAAACGCCACATGATTATACTTGAACGACTCAAATAAACAATAAGTTGTCTCGCTTGGCCTACATAGTGAAAGGCCTAATGCTCAACGCGGAGCACTGACGCTCGAATATGGCCGAGAAAACTGGGAAACAGACATGTGGGGCACACCCGTCGGGACGACTAGCGCAGACTAGTCCAATGGAGGAGCTGGCCCACGACCTCCTCGCCACTAACAACCGTTCATGTGGGGCGTTGGGGCCAACAACGGGGCGCAGCTCCAGCACCGCCTCTGGACACGGCGGCCGCGGTGAGCGACGCGCTCATGACCAAAATTTTGGTTGAGGTATTGGTTGCCCATGATTTGGCCGACATTGGCAAGAAAAATAAACTAGAGTTGGCTAGAGTTCATTGGCATGCCAAAAAAATGGCAACCATCCAAACAAAGACCAATCTTTTGGTCATGACCAAAATTTTGGCAAGGTGCACTTTGTCCACAATCCAAACACACCCCAACACCCGGCTCGTCGAGGATGCACGGGGCGCCGCGACGCGTCCGCAGAGTGGTGTAGCGCCAAGTGCATCCTCCGACCTGAGACCATGCCAGTCGCCTTGTTTTTTCAATGACATGCGGGATCGCATGTGAGCAAAGGGCATCTCCAACGCCACGACCGCAGCTGACTACCCCGCACACCAAAACCTCGCCCTCGCACACACGCGGTGCATTCCCAGCCGGCGCCAGCTGCTCGCGATTCATGCCATCCGCTCAGATGTCGTCATTAAGAGGCTCGTGCCCGAGGAACAACTCCGCGACTTAATGACGCACCGGATGCTTGGCCTCACCGAATGCGCTACTTAAAGCGGCAACGCCCAGCTAACCTCCACACCATAGCGCATCGCCCTCCTACCCGAACCACATCCGCCATGACCGCAAGCGCGAACGCTTGCGGGAGAGCTTGTCTTCGGGATGGAGCTCGAGGTCGCCGCAGACAAGTGGTGGCCACGCTGGCGGCCGGCGACGGAGCACCGCCACCACGCTGCCCTACTTGCCGCCGCCCAACGTCCGCACCGCCGAGGTCGGGACTCCTCCGAGGATGAGTAGGGCATGGGAGGCGGCAGGCATGGTGTGCCAACTGGCCGGTCCGCCTCCGTGTTCTACTTTTTCTCGCCGGAGACCGCACCTTCACTTCACGGGTCTTGAACCCCGCCTGCATATGGAGATCATGTATGAGGACGAGGTCGCTGCCATAGAATAGGTTTAGGGTCGGGTTTCTTTTATTTTTTGTCCTATAAAAGTTCGAAATGTAATGAAAATCTGCCGTGTTTGCATTAATCTCGGCCGTGTATATGAACTTTCACAATAATATACATATTAGAAGTTGCTCGTATGCTGTACGGAAGATCAAGATCTTGTGGGAGAAAAGGATGAACGAGGGAAAGCCTTATCTGCAAATGTGGAGAGGAGTGCGGCAAATTGTCATAGTTTCCTTCCTATCCGTTAGATATAGATCGGATGGCCTATATTGCAGGATCGGACACATCTTTCTACATCTACGAGAACCCACGTAAAGGGTTAACGAAATTGCTTCTCTCTCTCCTCCCTGATTTTCATGGTGGTGGGCCCTCCTCCCCCAATCTACAATCAACAGCTCACACGCTTCACATTACGTTAATTACGAATCGGGATTACGAGGTGTAGCATTACTCGTCCTAAAAACCCAACTAAGCCAACCTCCTAGCATATCACGCTGGAAAAGACCCGCCGCTACTGCTTTAGTCGGGATTACCGGATTACTAGTAGTAGTATCGATGGATCGCGCAAGCAACATATTTTTTTGTGGGGGAAGCACCTAGTTTAAAAGGAAAAATGCGGTACACTCACAACACTCCTGTCGCGGTCGCATTGCACCCCACACACGCTCGGTCCTGCACACGGCTCACGCGAACGGAACGCGCTTCGCTTGCCTCTTCACCGACACGGGTCTGCACTTGGAGAAACCAACCATGCGCTAAACTCCCCGCCCACCGCAAAAATCCTCCCCCACACCCAAAAATTCCCCAACCGATTCAACCGCCTTCGCCAACTAGCCAATAATATTCCCCAAACCCCTCCCCCGTCCCCTCCACTCCATTCGCTTCCGCTAAAGCCGCTTTCCCCGCAAGGCCGATACATCGGCGCCATGTTCGGCGATCCTCTCGCTCCCACAAGACGCCTCGTAGCCTCGCCGTCTTCAGCCGCGCCGCCACGTCTGGCTACGTTTTGTGGAGGCGACGACGGTCGGGCCGCCATTGCGGTGGAGACGACGGCGGTCAGCTTCTCCCACGGTACGCGCATTCTAGACTGAGGCCCCGTTCATGTCGGTGTAGCACTGAATGTTAGCTGATAGACACTGTTAATCTCACTATTTGCCAAAGTAGTTTACTGTCAATATGCTCTGCTTAAGAAGCTTCCTTGCCCTGTTCTGCACTCAATCTGCTTAGCTGAGATGGCATGCCAAGGCCGATTAGTTGCAAAAATATCCTGCCATATATTTATTGTGATGTAGATTGCCATGGTCTAGTAGCCAATATGTTAGGTGAAATAGCTCTACACCGTTTTATACTCGATCTTTGTTGCTGCGATGGCCTTCGATAGTTCGATGGCTGTGTGCTCGGCCTCATTGATCGTGAAACAGCCTGCCATAATTTGGCACTCAAATCTGTTTGCTGAATTAGCTTTACATATATTTTGTTACTTAGATCTGCTCGTCCAAATATCTTGCCATAGCTTTAGACATCGACCTAGGTATTTTTTTCTGGACTTCATAAAAAAGCATATATGTTTTTCCTGTAATATCTAGTAGAAGAACTAATTTGTATGTCTCAATGATGGACAGGACTTGGAAAACTTCGATCAAGATTCTCCGCTGCATATGTCGAGGGGTTGAAAACTTCATGAACTTTATCGAGCTGAGTACGGTGGTCCAAATCAGATGTGCTCTTCCCGTAGCAGTTGTATGAATTCAGTTACAAGACCCGAAATCAACTGTGCAAAATCATCTACACTTGTATGGGATGTCGGCCACATATACTAGGTGGGTTCATCATGGTGAAACTGTGAACGCCAATGTTATTGACTACGTGGAAGCAACAGATCACCATCTTGATCTCGCCGATGCTCGTGTGGAAGAGGAGGAGGAGGTGGTGGTGGCGGAGCCATGAGTTTGACCAACATTGAAATAATGCTACTAAATGCTCGTGCATTCCGTGAACTTTCACCTACAGAAGAAAACGGTGGGCCCGCATGATGGAACAATGCAACGCTGTTGTCACCCTGTGAAATAAGCTGTCAAGATTCTCGTGTATGGTCACCTTTCTTCGTGTGAAGACATCTGAGCGGATGACCAACAAATCATTCGATGCGATGTTGGCTACTTTCCGCTAATCTTTCCCAGAGATGCCTCGAGCTGCCACACACCTACAAGAAATGAAGAATTTCCTTCGTGCAGTTGGAATTGGATATGAATAATTGTGTTCTGTTCCGGAAGGATTATGCCAACTTAAGTGAATGCCCGAAATGCAAATCATCAAGATGGAAAGATGGCGATGCTGTGAAGAGGATTCCTCATAATGTTCTCGAGACATTTTCCAATTACACCAAGATTGCAGAGGTTGTTTCATGATGTCAAACAAGAGAGGATGTACTGTGGCATTCTAGGAACCAGGAGTACAGAGATCGAATGTAATGAGCCATCCATCTCATGGTAGTGAGTGGAAAAGCTTCAATGATAAACACAAAGAGTTTGTCTGACCCGAGAAACATTAGACTTGGCTTAGCTTCGATGGATTTAACCCATTTGGCCACAGAGCGCCACATATAGCATGTGGCTAGTGCTTGTTATCCTTACAACATGCCTCCAAATGTCTCGCACCAAAGAATCAAACTACATGATGGCCTTGCTCATCCCAAGTCCAAAAAGTCCTAAAAGCATTTTGATTTGTTCATGGAGCCTCTTGTGGAGGAACTTCAATAGCTATGGAAGGGTGTTCTCACTGAGACCTATATAGCAGCCCACCAGCTGATTTCTTTCTCGTGCTGTTATAATTTGGTGCATCCATGATTATCCGCTTTGGGCACTATGTCGGCTAACGACACATGGTTACAATGCATGTGTTCACTGTGACAGAATCTGTGTCACACGCAATACTTAGCAAGATCTGTTACATTGACACCGCCATTTCTTTGCCAAGGACAAGCCGCTTCCTAGAAAATACCAAGACATGTGTTCAATGCAAAGCATGAAAACCGTGATGCGCCAAAGAGGCTCACCGCCGATGAGTTGCAAGTGGAATTAGAGAAGGTCGCATATTACACCACTGAAACCATCCCGATAATGATAGCGGAAAAGGAAGCGTAAGGTAGAAGAGAGATTATTGTTTACCCGCAGTCCACTTTGTGGGACTTGGAGTATTGGAAAGATTTGGATCATGCGGCATAATCTTGATGTGATGCACATCGAGAAAATATATGTGACAGCATTATCGGCACACTTCTTAATATTGAAGGCAAGACGAAAGATACCTTAAAATCTAGGATTGATTTGACACACTGGTATCGACAGATTTGCGGTGCAAGATGAAGGTAAACCACGGATATGGCACCACTGTGTACGCCTTGGACAAGGTAAAAGAAAAGAATTTGCGAGGTCCTCACACGTGTGAGATTCCCACATGGATTTGCTTCCAACCCCGAAAGGAGAGTCAGCAGATGGAAACAAGGTACAAGGGTTGAAAACTCATGACTGCCACGCCCTACTTCAAAGGGTTTTACTGTTATCCTTAGAGGATTGGGCCGCCTCGACTTATACAAAGCAGTTGCAGAGTTGGGACAATCTTCGTGGAACTCTGCAGAGGAATATTAGGATAGATGCTTTGGAGCGCCTTAGAGACAAGATACCAACTATCCTATGTGACCTTGAGAAGATATATCCTCCAACCTTCTTTGATGTGATGGTGCATTTGGCTGTTCATCTACCGATGAGGCACTACTTAGAGGTCCAAGACAAGATGGCTGGATGTACCCTATTGAAAGGCGGCTAGGCACTTTCAAGGGCTATGTTAGGAACAGAGCTAGACCCGAGGGTTCCATTGCAGAGGCCTACATTGCTACGTAAGCGCTGACATTCTGCTAAAAATACATTGAAACATCCGATCAGCTTAGCAAAGAGGTGGGTGAAGACAATCCCGGCTCAATGTTTTCGATTATTCTGCTCGAGTTAGGTGGAAGAGTCGACAAGAGGACAAACCTAAAGATTTGGACAAAATGGTTTGGTATGTGTTGAATAACCGTCCGAGATACTACCTTATATCAAGTAAGTGCAAGATCGCAGCTTATACATCGTAATCTACTAAACTTGCAACACATTCTTATATATTTAGATGTTTGACGCGATCACTATGTTGTGCAGCATCTACAAAGAGGAGTTATCGCCGCAAAATCCAAGAAACATTGACAAACTGGTTATGGCAGGATTTATGAAATGGTTCAAGAACCATGTAAGCTTTTGAAGTGCAATCGCCGCTTTTTTAATATATTGAGTACATAAGATGATCAGCTTGTCTATTTTCTAACCATAGGTTAAGAAGATGCGAGAGGATGGGCAGCAGTTGATGATGCCCTTTACTCACTAGCAATGGGTCCCGATACTGGTAAGACATTATGAATCTTATGTTGTTGGAGATGTGCTCTACAACACCCTTGCACGAGACGAAGGCAGGAAGACACAAAACAGTGCCATCATGAGCACGGATACGTATGTCAAAGAGATAACTGAAATGTATGCTAACATAATGTACATTGTTCGCTTGCAGATATCTCCAGCCGAGGATCATCGTGTGTGGTTCACAGATGTCGTTGGTATAACCTTTTTCCAGGATCGCAAAACCCAGAGCTGATGATTATTTCAAATCCATCAATGTCAAGGCGGTGTACTGCATCAACAAGCCTTTTATTTTGGCAAATCAAGCAACACAGATATTTTTCTTGGAAGACACATTTGCACGTAGCGATAATCGGAGAGTATTGCAAAGGTTTGAGAAGAGGAATTGCTTAATGAAGTTGCACAACAAGAAGATGCTTACACCGCTCCCGATGTACAAGATAACACAGATGTTCCTAATATCTTTGAGAACCATCACGCCAATGACGCCGCTAAAAGATTGCTCACTTTGTGGACATACAAGAGTTGATCAAGAAGAAGCCAACGCTCGAGGACGTTGAGGACGAAGAAGAAGATGACACCGTGGGGAACTACGATTCAGACTGATACACATGGCGAAGATGTTAACACTGCTGCTGTGGATGATGATTACATTGCTTTTGTCGTATTTGCCTGTCAGAAGACGTTTTTTTATCTACTATGTGAAATTGTGTTTGCTATGACAACTGAAACCTGATGAACATGTTGTTTAGTATTTTGCTGTGAGAACATCACTTGTTATGTATGATGATTTGTGTTTGGTGATTGTATGACAACTAAAACATGATGACATTGTTGTTTAGTTGTACTCATATTTGGCTGTGAAACTTGAATTTGATGACATTGTTTGCTGTTGGGCTGCAATTTGCTCGACGTCTTCAAATGAGAACAAAGCTGACCCGACAGGGCCTCTGCTATTTATTCATTTATATGAGCAAAAGGGGATACCCGCTGATTTCCGTTAATAGAAATCATTAGATGTTCAAAACACTATGCCCAGCCTGCTACATGTGTTTCATTCATTACTAGTTTCAGCAAAGTGCTCATGTCGTAGCTAATCGAATACATTACGAAGTGCTACATACACCGCAAATAAAGAGACAATCATCCCACAGAGCACATCGATTTTCCCATTATCTTCACAAGCTCTTTCATCTCCTCATTGCTATCAAGGCCATTCAAGAGCTGTTGCTTGGCCATGATCGAGGAACAACATCTTTAACCTTCGCTCAGATCTTCCTCTTCTACCGCTCCTTCAGCCATTTGTCCAACACCCCAACCTGCTGGTATTGGGATTCCTCGCTAACCAAATAATCAGCGAGTTGCATTCCCCACATCAAGAACTTCCCAAAAATACAAATCACACGAATCTTCCTTTTCTCGCACGAATCAAATTGGTAGATCATCAACCAAACTATTAAAAAATCAGCAACCGAAAGCAATGTAACAACACTTAAACATATTATTACCCCATGATTCGGCATTTGTAGAAGACTCGCCAGGGTTGCGGATTGTGGTTGAGACGCGATGATGACTCTCGTGATTTGCAGCAAGGGCACCACACCAACGGCAGCGGGTTGCGATGAGCAATCGGCTGCGGTGAGCGTGACAACGAGGGTGTGATGAGACCCACAGGCGATGGCACAGGTTGCGACTTGGCGCATATCTGGTTGTTGCCTTCTGAAGAGCAGTGGACGAGCAGCCGCTGGACATGGTTGCTGCGCCGAGCTTCGATGCTAGGCGAGTAAGTAGAGAAGAGGAGAAGTGAATGTTGGATATGTCCATTTCATTACTTGCGAGTAGCATAGCACCATATATAGTCATAGTCTAGGTTTGATTTGAACCAGCTACTGTGAGCACGCCTTTCTTTTTTCTAAAACTCGCAACGCTCTCTTTACCGGGTACACTAGCTTGTTCTCAGACGCCTTCCCAAGTCTTTGATTTTCTTTCCTTTTTTTTGCGAGGACCGATAGCTGGGACCCACCGAAGGGCCTCTCAGATTTTTGAAAAAACGCTCCTCACGACATGTCGGACCCACTAACTATATCTTCGCACGCAAGGAAGTGCCTCCTTATTACGCACAAAAAATGAATACCCCTCGCTAGCTGGGACCCACCATAGTGGAGGATGACTTGGGCCAATAAAGTTGACGGGATGGAGGGCTTTGTCAACTTAGTCAATATGAACGATTCTAGCTCCAAAGGACCGTGACGATGTCCATCCAACAGCGTAGTGCTTCTTCAACCTCCGGTCTTCTTGCTCCAGCCTACCAAAGCAGCGCCCGGTCGTGCCGCATGCTCCCGCCTCCCGTGGTCGGTCAGGTGCCATGGAGGCCTCACCGCCCCTACTATTCCCACCGCTGGCCAGGCCTCGCGACGACGGCAGCCTCACACCACAGCCAACCAGTGAATCCTCAGATTCTCTCGCTGGCTTCCATCGCCGCTGGTTTTCCCGACTGTCGCCCCTTCCTAGGCTCGCCGTCGCCCACCGCCGTGGTGCTCTCCAAGGCGTGGTCAACGTGGTCAAGGAACGACTTCCATCGGAAGAGTACTGTACGTGGAGAGGCTGATAGCTGGGTCCACGGCCACAACCCAGTTTTTTTGTGATTTGCCAAGTAAGTCGCTTTGTCAGGCCTGTTGGGCTGCAAATCTTTCAAGACGAGGAGAGCTTTCATTCGGCTGGCCGAGAAAATGGCCCATCAGTAATGAGAAATGGGTTGTACATTTTTAAAACACATCAAACCGGCAATTAGTTTCAAATATCTTTTTTTCATTTCAAGATTTTAAATTACAATAATTTTTATGCGTGGAGAATTTGTTGGATTTTATATTGATATACATTTATTTTTAAAATCAGTTTGAATGTGAGTCAAAATTTTGGGATTAAAAACAGTTCGGACCGCACCGAAATATGCAAAATTTCATATAATTTTTTAACCGTGGCCACAATTTGGGCTGTAATATTAACAAAAAGAATATGGGCTAAAAAAAACCCTCAAGAATTAGCAAATGGGCTGAAAATAATTAGAAATAATGGCAGATGGGTTGTATGCTGTTTTCCACAGATTTGAGGCTTTCCTAAAAAAAAGGTTGACGCACAAGCAGTGACTGTTGGATGTCCATCCAATGGCCCTCGTGCTTCTTCAATCTCTGCTCTTCCTGCTCCAGCCGCTCAAACATGCGCCAAGGGACTGCTCGCTCCCTCCTCCTCAAGGGCCGGCTCTCGCTGCCAAGCAGCCTCACCGACCCACCGTACTTCTGTTGCTAGCCTAGCCATCCCTCTACTCACCCACACCTGCTGTTATTCTCCGGCGATGGCAGACGAACTAGTAAACCCTCATACAATCGTTGAGGGAGTCCCGGATTAGGGGGTGTCCGGATAGCCGAACTATAACCTTTGGCCGGACTCCTGGACTATGAAGATACAAGATTGAAGACTTTGTCCCGTGTCCGGAAGGGACTTTCCTTGGCGTGGAAGGAAAGCTTGGCGATACAGATATGTAGATCTCCTCCCATTGTAACCGACTCTGTAACCCTAGCCCTCTCCGTGTCTATATAAACCGAAGGGTTTTAGTCCGAGGATCTAACAACAATCATACCATAGGCTACCTTCTAGGGTTTAGCCTCTCGATCTCGTGGTAGATCTACTCTTGTACTACCCATATCATCAATATTAATCAAGCAGGAGTAGGGTTTTACCTCCATCGAGAGGGCCCAACCTGGGTAAAAACATCGTGTCCCTTGTCTCATGTTACCATCCGCCTAGACGCATAGTTCGGGACCCTGATTCGAGATCCGCCGGTTTTGACACCGACATTGGTGCTTTCATTGAGAGTTCTTCCGTGCGTTGCTGCATCAGCAGGATGCCTCATCCCGCCTTTAAAGACGACATCGTTGTTAAAGGAGCTTTGGCTATCGGCCAAACTCTCCGGCTAGGGCGGTTTTCTTATGACCGCTTGCTCGTCGCCGCTACCGACGATGACTTCTCGGTCATCGAAGCAATCTTCACGCCAACTCGAACTCGCCGAGCATTTAGATCTCAAGGAGCTCTTCCTTAAACGAGCTCCTCGGATCGCATCTCCGCCTCGAGTCGCCATGACTATGATCAGATTTAGCCTAAACCCGATCTGAGAGAGATTAACTCTCCCCAGTCACCCATCACGCTGCCGTGGTGGAGGAACAATGTGGCGACCCTTCATCTATCTTAAGGACTAGCTATGTCCGATTCCCGATCCTCCAAGCCGATACCCATGGAGGGAGGACGACACTCAAGACCTGAACTTAGAGTCAAGCAACGGGCTGGATTCATTGGACAACATCCAAGAATCCAAGCTTCCGAGTTCGGAAACTCCTTGGCCCTTGAGCCTCAGAATGGGTGAGGTTTCGGATCTAATTCTACCCACCCACCCGAACATAGACGATCTATACAAAATTAGGCAAGAGCCCGAGGAAACAATACATCATTACTGTGCCAGATTCCTCCTGGTTATGAACAGGATAAAGGACTGCCGTGAGGAAGACGCAATTTCATTCTTCTGCAATAATTGCACGGACAAGGGAATCCTCAATGCCATAGGTCGCCGTGAAATTACACACTTTGCTGACTTGGCGTCCATAGTACGAAAGTACTGTGCGATGGAAAGCGCCCGGAAAACCTAAGTAAGATTTTGGGACCATCCAGCCCTGAATACAAACCCATTCCGAAATAAAAGGGTGCATTATCGCCAATCACCCGGTTAAACACCAAAACCAAAACTTCTACGGGCATGGAACCATATCGAGGGATGGCTCAACGGACCTCGTAAAATTCATAGTACAGAGGGCGCCACACCAACTCATAGCCTTAGAGCATGTTGATACTCCGACAGTGGCCAAAAGTGGCGAAGAGCTTTAACCCCAAAGATCCACAGAGCACCAGCCTGTGGATACCAAGACGGTATTAATAGTCTTCGAGACTTTCGTGATCAAACAATATGCTAAACCGAACACTCCGCAGCCTTGCCAAGTCTACCAAGTAGCAACAATAAATCCATGGAGGACACGGCTATTACCTTTAATGCCAATGATTAACCTAAATTCAACAGCCCGAGCACCAAAGAAGATTGGTCCTCGGCCCAATAGTGGACGGCTTTCGCTTTACCAAGGTACTCATGGACGGTGGCAGCGGATTGAACCTCATTTATGAACCCTTCAAAAATGGAAATAGATCTGGAGCCGCATTGAGCGAAGCAAAGACAACCTTTAGAGGAATAATACCCACGGAAGCGTGCTGCACAGAAAAATCACACCGGATGTGGTGTTCGCACGTGGGATAATTACAGGTCCGAGGAGGTCACGCTCCAAGTGGCCCTGCTCAGCAGCGGATACCACGCCTATTAGGGCGAGAGGCATTCACAATTTTTCAAGCTATACCCCATTACGGGTACATGAAGCTCAAAATACCCGGCCCAACGGAATCATCACTCTTGCTAGTGACCGGACATAGCACTCGCTACCGAAAATAAGACAACCACACTAGCCCTTGAGGTACTATCCAAGCCCTAGCAGCCGAGGAACTGATCGCGCAAGCGCCCACGGTGAACAGGGACGATGTGATACTCGATAAAAGATCCAAGTCCACCTCCTTTAAACCAGCGATTTAAATAGTCAAATTCCAAGTCCACCCAACGGACCTTACAAAAACGGTCTCCATCGGGCACAATTAAACCCTGATGTAGACGCCAGACTACTAAAATTCCTACGGAAAATTGGGATATTTTTGCTCGCACCCTTCGACATGCCAGAATTCCACGCCGCTGGCCGAAAGCACAGCCTAAACATCCTAAAAGGATTCAAGCTACCAAGCAGCTTTTGGCTTTCTCCAACCTAAGAGACAAGCCATGGAGAGGAGCTAGCTAAACTATTGGAGGCCGGATTCATCGAGATATAAAACATCCGGACTGGCTAGCAAACCTGGTGATGGTACCAAAGAAGGACAAACTCGCGCCTATGCGCCGATTTCAAGGACCTCAACAAGGCTTGCCTAAAGGATCCTTCCTCCCCGCAGATCGATCAAATTATCGACGCCACGCAGGACACGATTCATTGTGTTTCTCGACGATACTCCGCTACCATCAAATCAAGATGGCAGAGCTCGACCAAGCAGCAACGCCATTTATCACCCCATACGACACATTCTCGCTTAACACAATGCCCTTCGGGCTCAAAAACGCCAAGAATATATCAGCGATGATTCGTACATGTCCGCAAACCAGACCGCAAAACAGTGGAGGCATACATAGATGATGTGGTCGCCAAAACCAAGCATGTCGAAACTCTAGTAGACGACTTGAGGCTCACATTCGATAATCTTCAACATATGACATCAAGCTTAACCCAGAAAAATGCGCTTGCATGCATCACCGGAAAGCTCTTGGGCTTCATTGTATCCGATAGAGGAATTGAAGCAAACCCAGCCAAGATCCGAGCTCACACAATTGGATATCCCAAAGGACCTCAAACAAATACAAAATTGATCGATGCGTGTCGGCTCTAAGCCGCTTTATCTCCTGCTTGGGAGAGAAGGCGCATTCTCTATCGCCTCCTCCCAAGACCAACACTTTGAGGGATTTGATGCCGCCACGGCCGGACTCAAGAAATAAAAGCCATATTGGCAACAAACCCGTCCTGGCCGCGCCCAACATGGGCGAACCAATGCTATTATACATCGCCGCAACTCATCATGTTATAAGCGCGGTGCTCGTTGTCGAACGAGAAACAGAAGGACACAAGTTTCCCCTTCAAAAACCAGTCTACCATGTGTCCACTGTCCTCACTCCATGCAAGTCACGGTATCCGCATTATCAAAAGATAGCATACGTGGTGTTTATGGCATCCCGGAAGCTGCGACACTACTTTCAAGAGTGTTCGATAACAGTAGCCTCCGAAGTACCTCTTAACGACATTATAAACAACCGCGACGCGACGGGCCGGATTGACAAATGGGCCATGAGCTCTTCCCGTTCGACATAACCTATAAGCCACGGCGAGCCATTAAGTCGCAAGTTTTGGCCGATTTCGCCGAATGGATCAAGTCAACTCCCTAAAGAGTACGACACATATTCCAACTGGATCATTGTAACGCCCCGGATTCGATGCGCCAGGTGTCCTTCAGTTATTCGTCGGCGTTGCCATGTCATGTGCTTGCGTGTTGCACTTTGCCATGTCATCATCTGCATTTCATATCATGTCATCATGTGCATTTCATTTTGCATACGTGTTCGTCTCATGCATCCGAGCATTTTCCCCGTTATCCGTTTTGCTATCCGGCACTCCTATGTCTCCCGGCGCCCCCTTTTACCTCTTTT
Organism: Aegilops longissima; assembly: GCA_021605205.1. Classification (NCBI taxonomy): domain Eukaryota; kingdom Viridiplantae; phylum Streptophyta; class Magnoliopsida; order Poales; family Poaceae; genus Aegilops; species Aegilops longissima. The sequence continues at coordinate 527,308,031 of CM038680.1, forward strand.
CATGTGCGAGTGTTAAACGGTCTCGGAATGGACCGAGGTTTGTCAAGCGGCCTTGGTATAGCACCGGTAGACCGCCTGTCAAGTTTCGTGCCATTTGGAGTTCGTTTGATACTCCAACGGTTAACCGGGTAACCGCAAAAGCCTCCTTCTCCTTGCAGCCCAACACCCCTTTCAAAGTGGCCCAAAACCCAGAAAACTCCCCTCCATGCTCTCGGTCGTTCGATCACGATCGCGTGGCCGAAAACCGCACCTCATTTGGACTCTCCTAGCTCCCTCTACCTATAAATATGTGTCTCCCAAAATTTCACTTGATGAAACCCTAGTCTACTCCTCCTCTCGCCCATGGACATGTCCGCGCCACGGACACCCACACACAAGGCCCACACCAATCCCGCTTTGCCACGTGGGCTTCGCCACCGCCAAGGGCCGAGGCCCGCTGGCCCATCGCGACCTCCGCAGGGCCTGGCCCGCCCGCCGCCACTGGCTCTCAAGGCCTCCCGCCTCAAGGCTGACGCGCTGGCCATGGTGCCGCCGCCCGCCGCTGCCCGCGCCCGGCCCGCCGCCTGGCCGGACCTCCTCCTGCCGAGCCCGGCCACCGAGCTCACGGACCGGCCTGCCACCGGAGGAGTCCGGCCGCCTGAGCCTGCCGCCCGAGGGCTGCCTCGCCGGGCCGGGCTGGATCTACCTCAAGGCCCCTCCGCGCCGCCTCCCCGCCCATCTCCGGCGCAAGATCCTGGCCATCCTCGATCCGCGCGCCGAGGTTGACTTTTCCCGAGCCCTCGTTTTCGTCTAAGTCATTGATCTGCAGTTATTTTTATGCATTTTCATCATGTCATAACTCTCTGCATATAGCTCCGTTTTGTGCGTGTAATATGTCAAAATGTTCGCCTCGATGAGTAGATCATTTCATCTCATTGCATCATTTTCATTTGAGCTCATCTTGATGCCCGAAATGCTGTTGGAAGGGTGCTATGTGATGTTAATTTCTGATTTTTATCAGAACATGCACTTTTGCCATTTTTGCCATGATTGATGTGTGCACCCTATGAACTTGAGTCCTACATGTGTTTTGTAATATGCCATGCCATCTTTCCAGGGGTGTATGCCATGTATTTGTGTGATCTATGTGGTGACTAGCACAAGCATGCAAACTAGGCTTCCTGATGTTGCTGATTTCAGCCTTGTTTTGCTGATATTTTTATGCCATGTTAACTTGATGCTACCGAGAGATCCATGCTTATTTTGAGATACTTCAGTAAGGATGTTTTGTTATACATGTCTTGCTATATCCATCCATGCCCTTGTTTGCAATTATGGAGTGACATAGCTTGAGTCAATCGAGCTCTACTTTTGCTATAAAATGTTTCCTGGCAGATTGTTTACATGTTATTCAATTTTGCCAAGGTTGTTGTAGTTGATCCGTGTATGCTATGTTGTTGTTCTTGCCATGTATAGCTTCGATGCCATGTCTTCTTACTTTTGGGTGCCTTTCCATGCCATTTATTGCTCTGTGGTGAGTGGTTCAAGCTCACCAACATGCCTACTTATTGTTGTTCCTGCCATGTATGAATCTGTTATATAACTTGCCATGTTTACATGGGTGCCATCATATCTTCTGATCCTTTTTGGCTTATGGTCAGTAAGGGACTTTTGTTCTATGCATTTAGTAGATTCATGCCATGCCTTTGTTTGCCATGATAAGTTCCTGTAACATGTTGTTTGATAGCTCTAAACATTGCAACCTGATGTTATTTCGGCTAAAGTCTGAAACTGTTATTATTTGCAATCTTGCCATGTCATTTTGAGCATGTTCTAGTGATTTCTGGAGATAGCTCAGTGTTCATGTTTTGTCATGATTTACCTGTACATCATGCCCATGCCTTTTGTTGTTACATTGAGATGCTGTAGCATGTTGTTTTGGTGCTTGCAATATGCCTAGTTGCTGTTTTGGACAGATTGTTGTTATAACTTGTATTGTGTGTATGTGTTGAACCGTTGCTCCGTCTTGAGTGTGCTCTATATGAAACTTGCTTGATTTTGCATGTAGTTTCATATTATCATGTTGCATTCATGTTTTGAGGTGTTTGCTTGATGTCTGGGTGCATTTTGCACCAATGCCATGTTTAACTTGTTTTGCTCATATCTTCTAGGCCGTAGCTCCGAATCTAATGAACTTTATATGTAAATTGACTAGAATTTCGTGTAGATCATCGTGGTGCATATTAACTTGCTGTTTAACAACTTGAACATAAGGTTTATTCAGATCTGGACCAATTTCGAAATTTGCATATGAGGACTTACCGGAATTGTTATATGTTGTTTCCGGCCTCATTTAAACTTGCTTTGATGTGTTGTTCTTGTTTGCATCATCTCTTGCCATGAGTAGCTTCATGTAGTCTTGTCATGCATCATGCTTGGTTGTGCATCATGTCTTGTCTATGTGTGGTGTGTTTACCTTGTTGTGTGCTTCTTCTTGTTAGTTCCTGCTTGCTATGATCGTGAGGATTCGCTCGCTCACACTTGGTTCGGCTTCTTCCGCTCGCCTTCTTCATGGGCTCGTTCTTCTTCCTTATGGATTTCAGGCAAGATGACCGCTACCCTGGATCTCACTACTATCATTGCTATGCTAGTTGCTTCGTTCTATCGCTATGCTGCGCTACCTATTACCTGTTCCTCAAGCCATCCCAAATTGCCATGAACCTCTAACCTTTGACACCTTTCCTAGCAAACCGTTGTTTGGCTATGTTACCGCTTTGCTCAGCCCCTCTTATAGCGTTGTTAGTTGCAGGTGAAGATGAAGTTTGTTCCTTGTTGGAACATGGAGATGTTGTTCCTTGTTGGAACATGTTTACTTGATGGGATATCACAATATATCTTATATTATTAATGCATCTATATACTTGGTAAAGGGTGGAAGGCTCGGCCTTATGCCTGGTGTTTTGTTCCACTCTTGCCTCCCTAGTTTCCGCCTATATCGGTGTTATGTTCCCGGATTTTGCGCCCCTAACGTGGTCGGGTGATTTATGGGACCCCTTGACAGTTCGCTTTGAATAAGACTTTTCCAAAGAAGGCCCAACATTGGTTTTACCATTTGCCTCACCTATGCCCTTTTTCCCTTGGGTTTCGGAGCCCGAGGGTCATCTTTATTTTAGCCCCCGGACCAAGGTTCTTCGAGTGTTGGTCCGAACTAGAGCCCTGGGGGCCACCTCAAGGCAACTTGAGGTCTGGTTTTAGTTGTACGGACTGCTCATCCGGTGTGCCCCGAGACCGAGATATGTGCAACTCCTATCAGGATTTGTCGGCACATCCGGGCGGCTTTGCTGGTCTTGTTTTATTGCTGTCGAATGTCTTGTAGCCGGATTCCGAGTCTGATCGGTCTTCCCGGGAGAAGGAATATCCTTCGTTGATCGCGAGAGCTTATCATGGGTTGTTGGGACACCCCGCAGGTATAAACTTTCGAGAGCCGTGCCCGCATGTTATGTGGCGATGGGAATTTGTTAATATCCGTTGTAGTAAACTTGAAGCAAACTCTTCTAAAATACACCAACCGTAAAGCGAATCGTGAGTGTCTCTTTTCGGGTTGATCGAGAGGAGAACACGGTTTCTAGGTTATGTTTGACGAAGTAGGAGTTCAGGATCACTTCTTGATCATTACTAGTTGGCGCACTGCCTTTGTTTCTCTTCTCGCCTCATTTATGCTTTGTTAGCCACCATACATGCTTAGTCGCTGCTGCAACCTCACCACTTTACCCCTTCCTTTCCCTTTAAGCTTTGCTAGTCTTGATACCCATGGTAATGGGATTGCTGAGTCCTCGTGGCTCACAGATTACTACACCACCAGTTGCAGTGTACAGGTTTGCGATGATCATGACGTGAGAGCGATGTTTGCTTGTATTGGAGTTCTTCTTTCGCTTCTTCGATCGTGGGATAGGTTCCAGTGTCGGCAGCCTGGGCTAGCAGGTGGATATTGTTTGAGTTTTGTTTATGTTTCATCCGTAGTCGGATGTTGATCTTGTATATGATGTTGATGTATTCTTGTGGCATTTGTGCCTTATGTATTGATGTATCCCATCTATTATGTAATGTTGATGTAATGATATCCACCTTGCAAAAGCGCTTCAATATGGGTCTATCCTTGGTGGGACCTTCGAGTTCCTTTTGGATAGGGTCGATATTGGGCGTGACAAGTTGGTATCGAGCCTCGACCAACCCTAGGAGCCCCTTGATTGATCGTAGTTTGGCCGTTGTTGAGTCTAGAAGAAAACTGTTTTCGAGTCTAGTTATATCGAGAGTAGGAATTCTTTTTACTCCTCCGCCCCTTCGTCCGCCCGTGAGGAATCTTGACGAGGTGTTTTGAATTACCTCTTCCCTTTCAAATTTTTCTTTAGGATCACGCAGTTGGTTTTCCCGTAGTTGGTTCTCATCTCTTTTCATCCGTGCATTTTCGTCAAGTCGACTCGACCATCTTCATCTTTATGCTCAATCCTCGCTTGTTTTCTTTTCCCACCCGCCCACCCCTTCTTCTTATCGAAACCGAGTCCATAATCGAGTATCGATCCTACTGTATGTAAGTCTTTGCTTTCTATTCTCATTGTTCTCAACCGTTTTTCTCTTCAAGATATTCGCTGCTTTCCCTTCCAAGTTGCCTTTGTTTTTCCCGCCTCCCACCCTCTTCTTCCCGGAGTTCGAGTTTCTTCCGACCATCAATTCCATTCATGTGGAACCTCTTCAGTCTTTCGTAAATTATTTCAACCGGTGGTTTCTCGTCTAGTTCGTCATTCTTCATCCCTTTCTTTTCCGGTGCACTCAAATCAAGTTTTTTCGGATAATCATATTCTTTTCCTTCGAAGTGTTCTCTTTGCTCGTTCGCCTCTCGCCAGTTTATCATTCCGGAGTTCCGAAGATATCTCAGGAGATTCGTCTGTGTTCCAATTAATTCGAGGTTGTCACCTCATTCAAATATTTCAATCGTTCCGGTGCATCATCTATCTGTTCAACATCCCTTTCCAACGGTGTTATCTCTTCAGTGGGCCCTAACCAACAGGTCTCTTCCCAGGATCATACCTGACTCTTCTAATTCCCCCGGAGTTATTCTCAATTCTTTTCAAGTGTGACGTAAGAATGGATTCCATCAGTCACATGCCTTTTCCAAGATCGATTTCAAATCATTTCATTGTTAGCTCAACCTCTTCGCTTTTCATTCTATCGAGTATCTCAACAATTTTGGTGGTGTTTCGTCATCATTTGAAGACCAAGTAGAGTTTCTCTTAAATCTTGTCCGCTCTCCCGAGATTCATGGTGCTAGCTCGATGTTATCCTATCTAATTGTTTCCAGCCAGTAATTCTTTTCATCCATCCGAGTATTTCAGAGTTGTTTTCCGCGTCTCGATCATCCGGAGGTCATCCTTTCGAATATTTCTTCGCTCTAAGTTTTCAGATTCGCTCTCCAATTATTCTATATCCGTGCCCTTCGCTCGCCCTCAATATTCTTCCGTGCTTCGCTCGAGTGCTTTTTAATCAGCTCATGATCTCTTTGTTCTTTTGCATCTAAATCCTCTAGCTTATTGGTTCTTCTTATTCTTCCCGGTGATTCATTCTCTTTCATCAGCCATTTTCGAATTCTTACGGTGGCTCGTTCAAGATTCTTTTTCGTTGATTATCATTTTAATTCATTCGTTCCTTCCAATCCTACCGGTGGTTCATGAAGACTTTCTCAAGTTTTGTGCTGTCACTTCTCAATTCTTTTTCAAAGTAGTTTGCAAAATCCATTGCTTGTCATCAATTTAATTTGATGAAGGATAAGCATACAATAAACCTTATTCTTATTTCATCCAAGTGAATAATCTTTTTCTTCGGAGTTTGTTCTTGATGAATAAATTTTAGTTCCAAGTGTTTTAATCTTTTCTTTTCCGGAGTTTAAATTTTCTCGGCCATTTTGTCGGAACCGCCATCTAAATCACCGCAAGGCTCATCTTATTCTTTCGTCCTTCATTCTATCTCATCATCCTTTTGTTACCGGAGTTCTTCATGGTGGATCATCATGATTTAATTCATTCTCCAAAGAGTTCATCAAGATTCTTGTTGGTGGAATTCAAGTATCTTTTCTTCTTGCATCTCTAAGTGTAATTAATTCTCCGTATTCTTTTGAAGTGGAGTTTTGCATTTCTTCGTTCTTCTCAGCTATTTAATCTTTTCTGCTTGTGGTTGGTTATCACCTCATAATTTTGAGATGTTTTCCATAACTCCACAACAATCTTATTCTTTCGTTGTTGATTTTCTCAACAACTCCGTTCAATCCTTCCTTCTAAGTTCTTTTCATTCAACTCATTCAATTCTTTCCGGAGGTTTTGTGTCATGTATTCATCAAGTGTCATTCCATCCTCTCAAGTTTTTGTTCTATTCTTTCCTTGTTCAACCGGTGTGCTGCCTAAATCCTTTCAGTCTTATTCGTTTCTTTTCTCATTCTAACCACTCCGGTTAGAACGAGTGCCTTCATAGTCTATCTGATTTCGTGAGCTTTCAATTCTCGTCATTCTCGCTGCTTCTCTTCTTCTTGTGTGCTCTCGATTTCTTTGCTTCTTCTCTTGAGTTCTTGCTTCACCTCAACCCTTTTTTCTTCCGTTCGGTCCTAAGATCTCGGACGAGATCTCTTGTTAGTGGAGGAGTGTTGTAACGCCTCGGATTCGATGCGCCTGTGTCCTTCAGCTTATTCGTCGTTGTTGCCATGTCATGTGCTTTGCGTGTTGCACTTTGCCATGTCATCATCTGCATTTCATATCATGTCATCATGTGCATTTCATTTTGCATACGTGTTCGCCTCATGCATCCGAGCATTTTCCCGTTGTCCGCTTTTGCAATCCGCACTCCTATGTCTCCCGCGCCCCTTTTACCTCTTTTCATGTGTGGGTGTTAAACGGTCTCGAATGGACCGAGGTTTGTCAAGCTGCCTTGGTATAGCACCGTAGACCGCCTGTCAAGTTTCGTGCCATTTGGAGGTCGTTGATACTCCAACGGTTAACCGGTAACCACAAAGCCTCCTTTCCTTGCAGCCCAACACCCTTTCAAAGTGGCCCAAAACCCAGCAAACTCCCTCCATGCTCTCGGTCGCTCGATCACGATCGCGGGTCAAAACCGCACCTCATTTGACTCTCCTAGCTCCTCTACCTATAAATATGTGTCTCTCCCAAAATTTCATGGATGAAACCCAAAGTCTACTCTTCTCTCTCCCCACGGACATGTCCGCCTCCGCCGGACACTCCCACGCCGCTGCTGGCTTCCGCTTAATCCCGCTTGCCACGTGGCCTCCCTGCCAGCGCCGCCGCTGCCTCGCCGCTGGCTGCCATCTGGACGCCAAGGCCTGCTGGCTCCGGCCTGGCTCTGGCAAGGCCTGGCCTCAAGGCCGCCTCAAGGCTGCCGCTGCTGGCTGCCGCCTGGCCGCCGCTGGGCGGCGCCGCTGCCCAGGCTCTCCGCCGCCTGGCTGGAGGCTCCTCCTCCTCACGCCTCGAAGCTCAAGCCACCGGAGCTCTCACGGATCGGCCACGGAGGAGTCTCGGCCGCCTCCTGCCGCCTCGAGGATCAGCCTCGCTCCGGCCAGCGCCTCGGATCTGCCCCTGCCGCGCCTCCTGCACCGCCTCCCCGTCCATCTCCCGCGAAGATCCCGACCATCCTCGATCCAAGGCCGAGGTTGACTTTTCCCGAGCCTCGTTGCCTAAGTCATTGATTTGTGATTATTTTAATGCATTTTCATCATGTCATAACTCTCTGCATATAGCTCTGCTTTTATGCGTGTAATATGTCAAAATGTTCGCCTCGATGAGTAGATCATTTCATCTCATTGCATCATTTTCATTTGGGCTCATCTTGATGCCCGAAATGCTGTTAGAAGAGTGTTATGTGATGTTAGTTTCTGATTTTTATCAGAACATGCACTTTTGTCATTTTTGCCATGATTGATGTGTGCACCCTATGAACTTGAGTCCTACATGTGTTTTGTAATATGCCATGCCATCTTTCCAGGGGTGTATGCCATGTATTTTTGTGATCTCTGTGGTGACTAGCACAAGCATGCAAACTAGGCTTCATGATGTTGCTGATTTCAGCCCTGTTTTGCTGATATTTTTATGCCATGTTAACTTGATGCTACCGAGAGATCCATGCTTATTTTGAGATACTTCAGTAAGGATGTTTTGTTATACATGTCTTGCTCTATCCATCCATGCCCTTGTTTGCAATTATGGAGTGCCATAGCTTGAGTCAATCGAGCTCTACTTTTGCTATAAAATGTTTCCTGGCAGATTGTTTACATGTTATTCAATTTTGCCAAGGTTGTTGTAGTTGATCCGTATGCTATGTTGTTGTTCTTGCCATGTATAGCTTCGATGCCATGTCTTCTTACTGTTGGGTGCCTTTCCATGCCATTTATTGCTCTGTGGTGAGTGGTTCAAGCTCACCAACATGCCTACTTATTGTTGTTCCTGCCATGTATGAATCTGTTATATAACTTGCCATGTTTACATGGGTGCCATCATATTTTCCGATCCTTTTGGCTTATGGTCAGTAAGGGACTTTTGTTCTATGCATTTAGTAGATTCATGCCATGCCTTTGTTTGCCATGATAAGTTCCTGTAACATGTTGTTTGATAGCTCTAAACATTGCAACCTGATGTTATTTCGCGCAAAGTCCTAAACTGTTATTATTTGCAATCTTGCCATGTCATTTTGAGCATGTTCTAGTGATTTCTGGAGATAGCTCAGTGTTCATGTTTTGTCATGCTTTACCTGTACATCATGCCCATGCCTTTTGTTTTTACATTGAGATGCTGTAGCATGTTGTTTTGATGCTTGCAATATGCCTAGTTGCTGTTTTGGACAGATTGTTGTTATAACTTGTATTGTGTGTATGTGTTGAACTGCTGTCTGCTTTTGAGTGTGCTCTATATGAAACTTGCTTGATTTTGCATGTAGTTTCATATTATCATGTTGCATCCTTGTTTTGAGGTGTTTGCTTGATGTTTGTATGCATTTTGCATCAATGCCATGTTTAACTTGTTTTGCTCATATCTTCTAGGCCGAGTCTCAATCTAATGAACTTTATATGTAACTTGACTAGAATTTCGTGTAGATCATCGTGGTGCATCTTAACTTGCTGTTTAACAACTTGAACATAAGGTTTATTCAGATCTGGACCAATTTCGAAATTTGCATATGAGGACTTACCGGAATTGTTATATGTTGTTTCCGCCTCATTTAAACTTGCTTTGATGTGTTGCTCTTGTTTGCATCATCTCTTGCCATGAGTAGCTTCATGTAGTCTTGTCATGCATCATGCTTGTTGTGCATCATGTCTTGTTCATGTGTGGTGTGTTTACTATGTTGTGTGCTTCTTCTTGTTAGTTCCTGCTTGCTATGATCGTGAGGATTCGCTCGCTCACGCTTGGTTCTGGCTTCATCCGCTCGCCTTCTTCATGGACTCGTTCTTCTTCCTTATGGATTTCAGGCAAGATGACCGCTACCCTGGATCTCACTACTATCATTGCTATGCTAGTTGCTTCGTTTCTATCGCTATGCTGCGCTACCTATTACCTGCTCCTCAAGCCATCCCAAATTGCCATGAACCTCTAACCTTTGACACCCTTCCTAGCAAACCGTTGTTTGGCTATGTTACCGCTTTGCTCAGCCCTCTTATAGCGTTGTTAGTTGCAGGTGAAGATGAAGTTTGTTCCTTGTTGAACATGGAGATGTTGTTCCTTGTTGGAACATGTTTACTTGTTGGGATATCACAATATATCTTATTTTATTAATGCATCTATATACTTGGTAAAGGGTGGAAGGCTCGGCCTTATGCCTGGTGTTTTGTTCCACTCTTGCCACCCTAGTTTCCGCCATATCGGTATTATGTTCCCGGATTTTGCGCCCCTAACGCGGTCGGGTGATTTATGGGACCCCTTGACAGTTCGCTTTGAATAAGACTTCTCCAAAGAAGGCCCAACATTGGTTTTACCATTTGCCTCACCTATGCCCTTTTTCCCTTGGGTTTCGGAGCCCGAGGGTCATCTTTATTTTAGCCCCCCGGCCAGTGCTTCTTCGAGTGTTGGTCCAAACTAGAGCCCTGGTGGGCCACCTCAAGGCAACTTGAGGTCTGGTTTTAGTTGTACGGCTTGCTCATCCGGGTGTGCCTCGAGACCGAGATATGTGCAGCTCCTATCAGGATTTGTCGGCACATCCGGCGGCTTTGCTGGTCTTGTTTTATTGCTGTCGAATGTCTTGTAGCCGGATTCCGAGACTGATCGGTCTTCCCGGGAGAAGGAATATCCTTCGCTGATCGCGAGAGCTTATCATGGGCTGTTGGGACACCCCGCAGGGTATAAACTTTCGAGAGCCGTGCTGCATGTTATGTGGCAGATGGGAATTTGTTAATATCCGTTGTAGTAAACTTGAAGCAAACTCTTCTAAAATACACCAACCGTAAAGCGTGAATCGTGAGTGTCTCTTTTCGGGTTGATCGAGAGGAGAACACGGTTTCTAGGTTATGTTTGACGAAGTAGGAGTTCGTGATCACTTCTTGATCATTACTAGTTGACGACTGCCTTTGTTTCTCTTCTCGCCTCATTTGCGTATGTTAGCCACCATATATGCTTAGTCGCTGCTGCAACCTCACCACTCTACCCCTTCCTTTCCCTTTAAGCTTTGCTAGTCTTGATACCCATGGTAATGGGATTGCTGAGTCCTCGTGGCTCACAGATTACTACACCACCAGTTGCAGTGTACAGGTTTGCGATGATCATGACGTGAGAGCGATGTTTGCTTGTATTGGAGTTCTTCTTTCGCTTCTTCGATCGATCAGGGATAGGTTCTGTGTCGGCAGCCTGGGCTAGGTGGTGGATATGTCGTTTGAGTTTTGTTTATGTTTCATCCGTAGTCGGATGTTGATCTTGTATATGATGTTGATGTATTCTTGTGGCATTTGTGCCTTATGTATGTATCCCCACTATTATGTAATGTTGATGTAATGATATCCACCTTGCAAAAGCGCTTCAATATGCGGGTCTATCCTTGGTGGGACCTTCGAGTTCCTTTTGGATAGGGTCGCATATTGGGCGTGATAAGTTGGTATCGAGCCTCGACCGACCCTAGGAGCCCCTTGATTGATCGTAGTTTGGCCGTTGTTGAGTCTAGAAGAAAACTGTTTTCGAGTCTAGTTATATCGAGAGTAGGAATTCTTTTTCCTCCTCAGCCCCTTCGTCGCCTCGGTGAGGAATCTTGACGTAGGTGTTTTGAATTACCTCTTCCCTTTCAAATTTTTCTTTAGGATCACGCAGTTGGTTTTCCGTAGTTGGTTCTCATCTCTTTTCATCCGTGCATTTTCGTCAAGTTGACTCGACCATCTTCATCTTTGCCAAGTTCAATCCTCGCTTGTTTTCTTTTCCCTTGTTTTTTTTTCCCACCCACCCACCCTTCTTCTTCTCGAACCGAGTCCGTAATCGAGTATCCATCCTACTCGTATGTAAGTCTTTGCTTTCTTTCCTCAATGATTTCAACCGTTTTTTCTTCAAGATATTCGCTGCTTTCCCTTCCAAGTTGCCTTTGTTTTTCCCGCCTCCCACCCTTTTCTTCCCGGAGTTCGAGTCTCTTCCGACCATCAATTCCATTCGTGTGGAACCTCTTCAGTCTTTTCACAATTATTTCAACCGTGAATTCTCGCCTTGTTCGCCATTCTTCATCCCTTTCTTTTCCGTGCACTCAATTCAAGTTTTTTCGATAATCATATTCTTTTCCTTCAAGTGTTTCTTTGCTCGCTCGCTTCTCGCCATTTATCATTCCGAGAGTTCAAGTCATCTCAGAGATTCGTCTATGTTCCAATTAATTCGAGGTTGTCACCTCATTCAAATATTTCAGTTCTTCCAGTGCATCATCTATCTGTTCAACATCCTTTCCAACGGTGTTATCTCTTTAGTGGGCCCTAACCCACAGGTCTTTTCCCGTGATCTTACCCGACTCTTCTAATTCCCCGAGTTATTCTCAATTCTTTTCAAGTGTGACGAAGAATGGATTCCATCAGTCACATGCCTTTTCCAAGATCGATTTCAAATCATTTCATTGTTAGCTCAACCTCTTCGCTTTTCATTCTTATCGAGTATCTCAACAATTTTGGTGGTGTTTCGTCATCATTTGAAGAACGAAGTAGAGTTTCTCTTAAATCTTGTCCGCTCTCCCGAGATTCATGGTGCTAGCTCGATGTTATCCTATCTAATTGTTTCCAGCCAGTAATTCTTTTCATCCATCCGAGTATTTCAGAGTTGTTTTCCTCTCGATCATCCGGAGGTCATCTTTTCGAATATTTCTTCGCTCTAAGTTTTCAGATTCGTTCTCCAATTATTCTATATCCGTGCCCCTTCGCTCGTCTCAATATTCTTCCGTGCTTCGCTCAAGTATTCTTTAATCAGCTCATGATCTCTTTGTTCTTTTGCATCTAAATCCTCTAGCTTATTGGTTCTTCTAATTCTTCCCGTGATTCATTCTCTTTCATCACCATTTTCAATTCTTACGGTGGTTCGCTCAAGATTCTTTTCCTTGATTATCATTTTAATTCATTCGTTCTTTCCAATCCTACCGTGGTTCATGAAGACCTTCTCAAGTTTTGTATGTCACTTCTCAATTCTTTTTCAAGAAGAATAAGTAAGATGCAAAATCCATTGCTTGTCATCAATTTAATTTGATGAAGGATAAGCATACAATAAATCTTATTCTTATTTCATCCAAGTGATTAATCTTTTCCTTCGGAGTTTGTTCTTGATGAATAAATTCTAGTTCCAAGTGTTTTCATCTTTTCTTTTCCGAGTTCAAATTTTCTCGCCATTTCGTCGGAACCTCCATCTAAATCACCGCAAGGCTCATCTTATTCTTTCATCCTTCATTCTATCTCATCATCCTTTGTTACCGGAGTTCTTCATGGTGGTTCTTCATGATTTAATTCATTCTTCAAGAGTTCATCAAGATTTTGTTGGTGGAATTCAAGTATCTTTTCTTCTTGCATCTCAAGTGCAATTAATTCTCCGTATTCTTTTGAAGTGGAGTTTTGCATTTCTTCGCTCTTCTCAGCTATTTAATCTTTTCCGCTTGTGGTTGGTTATCACCTCATAATTTTGAGATGTTTTCCATAAGTCCACAACAATCTTATTCTTTCGTTGTTGATTTTCTCAACAACTCCGCTCAATCCTTCCTTCTAAGTTCTTTTCATTCAATTCTTTCAATTCTTTCCGGAGGTTTTGTGTCATGTATTCATCAAGTGTCATTCCATCTTCTCAAGTTTTTGTTCTATTCTTTCCTTGTTCAGCCGGAGTGCTGCCTAAATCCTTTCAGTCTTATTCGTTTTTTTCTCATTCTAACCACTCCGTTAGAACGAGTGGTTTCATAGTCTATCTGATTCCGTGAGCTTTTGATTCTCGCCATTCTCGCTGCTTTCTCTTCTTCTTGAGTGCTCTCGATTCTTTGCTTCTTCTCTTGAGTTCTTGTTTCACCTCATCCCTTTTTCCTTCCGTTTGGTCCTAAGATCTCGGACGAGATCTCTTGTTAGTGGAGGAGTGTTGTAACGCCTCGGATTCGATGCGCTGTGTGTCCGCCAGCTTATTCGTCGTCGTTGCCATGTCATGTGCTTGCGTGTTGCACTTTGCCATGTCATCATCTGCATTTCATATCATGTCATCATGTGCATTTCATTTTGCATACGTGTTCGCCTCATGCATCCGAGCATTTTCCCGTTGTCCGCTTTTGCAATCCGCACTCCTATGTCTCCCGGCGCCTTTTACCTCTTTTCATGTGCGGGTGTTAAACGGTCTCGAATGGACCGAGGTTTGTCAAGCTGCCTTGGTATAGCACCGTAGACCGCCTGTCAAGTTTCGTGCCATTTGAGGTCGTTTGATACTCCAACGGTTAACCGGTAACCGCAAAGCCTCCTTTGTGTTGCAGCCCAACACCCTTTCAAAGTGGCCCAAAACCCAGCAAACTCCCTCCATGCTCTCGGTCGCTCGATCACGATCAAGGTGGGCAAAAACCGCACCTCATTTGGACTCTCCTAGCTCCTCTACCTATAAATATGTGTCTCCCCGAAAATTTCATGGATGAAACCCTAAAAACTTCATCTCTCGCTCACGGACATGTCCGCGCGGACCGGACACCCCAGATCGCCGGGTCCGCACTAATCCCGCTTGCCACGTGGCTCCGCCGCCACTCTGCAGGCCTGAGGCCTGCTGGGCCCATCGGCTGCCTGCTGGGCCTGATTCTGCACCAGCCGCCTGGCTGCCGGCCACAGGCCTGGCCTCGCTGGCGCTGGCTGCCTGGCCACTGGTGCTGCTGGCCGCCACGCCTGGCTGTCGCGCTGGCCGCCGCCTGGCCTGCCTCCTCCCTCACGCCGCCGAAGCTCCTGCCTCGGAGCTGCCTCAGCGGGATCGAGCCGGGCCGAGGAGTCCGCGCTGGCGCCGCCTCCTCCCTGGCCTCCGCCTCCCGGCCAGATCTCGCCGGCCTCTGCCCGGATCTGCCCCGGGCGCCTCCCTGCTCGGGCCCTGCCCATCTCCCTCCGCGAAGATCCGCCATCTCGATCTGCAAGGCCGAGGTTGACTTTTCCCGAGCCTAAATTTCATCTAAGTCATTGATTGTGATATTTTTATGCATTTTCATCATGTCATAACTCTCTCATATAGTCCGCTTTTATGCATGTAATACGTCAAAATGTTCATCTCGATGAGTAGATCATTTCGTCTCATTGCATCATTTTCATTTGAGCTCATCTTGATGCCCGAAATGCTGTTGGAAGAGTGCTATGTGATGTTAGTTTCTGATTTTTATCAGAACATGCACTTTTGTCATTTTTGCCATGATTGATGTGTGCACCCTATGAACTTGAGTCCTACATGTGTTTTGTAATATGCCATGCCATCTTTCCAGGGGTGTATGCCATGTATTTTTGTGATCTATGTGGTGACTAGCACAAGCATGCAAACTAGGCTTCATGATGTTGCTGATTTCAGCCCTGTTTTGCTGATATTTTTATGCCATGTTAACTTGATGCTACCGAGAGATCCATGCTTATTTTGAGATACTTCAGTAAGGATGTTTTGAATACATGTCTTGCTCTATCCATCCATGCCCTTGTTTGCAATTATGGAGTGCCATAGCTTGAGTCAATCGAGCTCTACTTTTGCTATAAAATGTTTCCTGGCAGATTGTTTACATGTTATTCAATTTTGCCAAGGTTGTTGTAGTTGATCCGTATGCTATGTTGTTGTTCTTGCCATGTATAGCTTCTATGCCATGTCTTCTTACTGTTGGTTGCCTTTCCATGCCATGTATTGCTCTGTGGTGAGTGGTTCAAGCTCACCAACATGCCTACTTATTGTTGTTCCTGCCATGTATGAATCTGTTATATAACTTGCCATGTTTACATGGGTGCCATCATATTTTCTCGATCCTTTTGGCTTATGGTCACTAAAGGACTTTTGTTCTATGCATTTAGTAGATTCATGCCATGCCTTTGTTTGCCATGATAAGTTCCTGTAACATGTTGTTTGATAGCTCTAAACATTGCAACCTGATGTTATTTCTGCAAAGTCTGAAACTGTTATTATTTGCAATCTTGCCATGTCATTTTTAGCATGTTCTAGTGATTTCTGGAGATAGCTCAGTGTTCATGTTTTGTCATGCTTTACCTGTACATCATGCCCATGCCTTTTGTTTTCACATTGAGATGCTGTAGCATGTTGTTTTGATGCTTGCAATATGCCTAGTTGCTGTTTTGGACAGATTGTTGTTATAACTTGTATATGTGTATGTGTTGAACCGCTGTTCGCTTTTGAGTGTGCTCTATATGAAACTTGCTTGATTTTGCATGTAGTTTCATATTATCATGTTGCATCCTTGTTTTGAGGTGTTTGCTTGATGTTTGAGTGCATTTTGCACCAATGCCATGTTTAACTTGTTTTGCTCATATCTTCTAGGCCGAGTTCAATCTAATGAACTTTATATGTAACTTGACTAGAATTTCGTAGATCATCGTGGTGCATCTTAACTTGCTGTTTAACAACTTGAACATAAGGTTTATTCAGATCTGGACCAATTTCGAAATTTGCATATGAGGACTTACCGAATTGTTATATGTTGTTTCCGCCTCATTTAAACTTGCTTTGATGTGTTGTTCTTGTTTGCATCATCTCTTGCCATGAGTAGCTTCATGTAGTCTTGTCATGCATCATGCTTGTTGTGCATCATGTCTTGTTCATGTGTGGTGTGTTTACCTATGTTGTGTGCTTCTTCTTGTTAGTTCCTGCTTGCTATGATCGTGAGGATTCGCTCGCTCACGCTTGGTTCGGCTTCATCTTCTTCATGGCGCTCATCTTCTTCATGGACTCGTTCTTCTTCCTTATGGATTTCAGGCAAGATGACCGCTACCTGGATCTCACTACTATCATTGCTATGCTAGTTGCTTCGTTCTATCGCTATGCTGCGCTACCTATTACCTGCTCCTCAAGCCATCCCAAATTGCCATGAACCTCTAACCTTTTGCACCCTTCCTAGCAAACCGTTGTTTGGCTATGTTACCGCTTTGCTCAGCCCCTCTTATAGCGTTGTTAGTTGCAGGTGAAGATGAAGTTTGTTCCTTGTTGAACATGGAGATGTTGTTCCTTGTTGGAACATGTTTACTTGTTGGGATATCACAATATATCTTATTTTATTAATGCATCTATATACTTGGTAAAGGGTGGAAGGCTCGGCCTTATGCCTGGTGTTTTGTTCCACTCTTGCCGCCTCTAGTTTCCGCTATATCGGTATTATGTTCCCGGATTTTGCGCCCCTAACGCGGTCGGGTGATTTATGGGACCCCTTGACAGTTCGCTTTGAATAAGACTTTTCCAAAGAAGGCCCAACATTGGTTTTACCATTTGCCTCACCTATGCCCTTTTTCCCTTGGGAGTCGGAGCCCGAGGGTCATCTTTATTTTAGCCCCCGGCCAGTGCTTGTCTAAGTGCTGGTCCAAACTAGAGCACCGTGGGCCGCCTCAAGGCAACTTGGGTTACGGTTTTACCAGACGGACTGCTCATCCGGTGTGCCTCGAGACCGAGATATGTGCAGCTCCTATCAGGATTTGTCGCACATCCGGGCGGCTTTGCTGGTCTTGTTTTATTGCTGTCGAATGTCTTGTAGCCGGATTCCGAGACTGATCGGTCTTCCCGGGAGAAGGAATATCCTTCGTTGATCGCGAGAGCTTATCATGGGTTGTTGGGACACCCCGCAGGTATAAACTTTCGAGAGCCGTGCTCATGTTATGTGGCGATGGGAATTTGTTAATATCCGTTGTAGTAAACTTGAAGCAAACTCTTCTAAAATACACCAACCGTAGCGTGAATCGGAGTGTCTCTTTTCGGGTTGATCGAGAGGAGAACACGGTTTCGGGTTATGTTTGACGAAGTAGGAGTTCAGGATCACTTCTTGATCATTACTAGTTGACGACTGCCTTTGTTTCTCTTCTCGCCTCATTTGCATATGTTAGCCACCATATATGCTTAGTCGCTGCTGCAACCTCACCACTTTACCCCTTCCTTTCCCTTTAAGCTTTGCTAGTCTTGATACCCATGGTAATGGGATTGTTGAGTCCTCGTGGCTCACAGATTACTACACCACCAGTTGCAGTGTACAGGTTTATATGATCATGACGTGAGAGCGATGTTTGCTTGTATTGGAGTTCTTCTTCGCTTCTTCTTCGATCAGGGATAGGTTCCTGTGTCGGCAGCCTGGCTAGCAGTGGTGGATGTCGTTTGAGTTTTGTTTATGTTTCATCCGTAGTCGGATGTTGATCTTGTATATGATGTTGATGTATTCTTGTGGCATTTGTGCCTTATGTATGTATCCCCACTATTATGTAATGTTGATGTAATGATATCCACCTTGCAAAAGCGCTTCAATATGCTGGTCTATCCTTGGTGGGACCTTCGAGTTCCTTTTGGATAGGGTCGATATTGGGCGTGATAATCATGCACTATGACGGCTCCAAAATGTTGGCTGGTCTAGCCACTATGTGTAATTATCGACGTCCCCAACAGAGATTTGTTGAGCAACATACCCAGATAATGTATATGGACTCCAACAACTTATTGAATACGAGGCCCTTCTACATGGTCTCCGGATGGCAGATCCATGGGCATTCAACGCCTAGAGGTGCGCGGTGATTCAACCTCGCGATATCCCAAACAAATGGAGACTTTGATGCCAAGGATCGAAAATGGCAGCTTATCGCAACGCCATCCTAAAAATGTCAGCTCGGTTCAAGGGCTCAATTTCACCATATAGCTCGGAAAACAATCAGCAGCAGATGTCTTGGCACGATTGGCACAAAGCGCGATGTCGCCCCCCCAATATCTTCTTAGAGAGGCTGTTCAAGCCATCCATATTATGGGAAGGGAACCCGAAATAACAGCCCGACCCAACCACACCGCCCGACATCAAACATTCTGACACAACTGGAGGCTCTCCCAACGAAGTAACATCTTCAGCCCACGTAATAATGGCAGTCATTGCCCCATGGACAGAACCATTCCTAGCCTACCTAATCAGGCAGGAACTTCCCGAGGACCAAAACGAGGCACACCGCATAGTGCGCGATCTAAAGCCTATAAAGTCCATGAGGGAGAGCTTTATAAGAAAAGCACCACCGAGTCCTTCAAAGGTGTATCTCAAGAGGAAGGGCGGAATCTTCCGGCTGAAATTCATGCCGACTCGGGCGGGCACCACGCCGCAGCCCGGCCCTTGTAAGCAAGGCCTTCCAGACAGGATTTTATTAGCCAACGGCCCGGCAGATGCTCAGACTTAGTCCAACGATGCGCCGGTTGCCAGCTCTTTGCTAATCAAAGCCACATGCCACCCACCGCCTCCAAACTATAACCATCACCGCCCTTCATGTCCTGGGGCTTGACATGGTTGGACCCCTTAAAGGAGGAACCCACAAGCAAAAATACCTACTAGTCATGGTGGATAAATTCACCAAATGGATAGAGGCCAAGCCTGTTAAGACGGCCAATCCGACCGGTGATAGACTTCATATCGTGGGTCGACATCGCTACGGGCCCCCACAAAGATCATCATCGATAACGGCATGGACTTCACGGCCGACGAGGTTAAACTCTGGTGCAAAAACATGGGCATCAAGCTCGACTATGCTTCAGTCTATCACCCCCAAACTAACGGTCAAGTCGAGCGAGCAAATGGTCTAATCATGAGCGGCATCAAACCCAGATTAGTGCGGTCCTCAAGGAATCTAACACGACCGGTAGAGGAGCTCGACCAGACTGGGGCTGCGGACCACACCGAATCGCACCACCGGATTCACACCATTCTTTATGGTATACGGTGCAGAGGTAGTTCTGCCTCTGTGACATAAGTCATGACTCACCTCAAGGCGCATGTACGAAGAAAGAGAAGCCGAACTCGATCGGCAGGACAGTTTGACGCCTTTGAGGAGGAGCGTGACGTGGCAAAAGCCCGCTCCGCATTCTATCAACAGCAGGCTCAAGATATCAAAGCAGAGAAGCACGGGCCAAAACTTACAATGTTGGCGAAGTTAGTTCTACGCTCGCCGGACAAGAAAAAGGACAAACTCAAGCCCAAATGGAAGGTCCTTTATTATTGACCAAGTCCCGACCGTGGAGCGAGATGCATCGGATAACCGACTCGAGCCGAACCCATGGAACGCAGCCCGCCTCCCAAGATTCTACGCCTAGCGCCGGACTCGAGTTCGCCTCCTTCCTCCGCCCATTTTTACACATTAGTTGTCTTATATTTGTCTCCTTCTCCTCCCTTTATCTTACAGCCTTTAAAGGCCGTCACGCATTGTTCAGACATACTTGACGCGCTTATCCGCGCCATTATACTGGGGCTTCTTTAATGTAAGCTTATTTGTACGGGATTCATGCCTAACACATGTGTCACGCTTCCGCATGTACCTTTTATTCACCATTATATGCATCAATATGACTTAAGTTTGGCCAAGCTGGGTTGTTCGCCTCTGTGCTTACTCCCACGCTCCCGATTGTTTGGCTAGGTGGTAAAGGAGCACCTCTGCGATTGTTATCGCTGGTCAGCCGGATGTGTACCTCAGACCGGGTGAAGCCTAAAGCTAGCATTCTTAAGGGAATATTCGGTCGATGAACTAAAGATGATTTCTCACTTATTTATTTATCTGCCCCAGATGCTTTTTCTGCTTTTTTCGCAGTCCCGACATGCACTTTAAGGCATGCCTCCTGTGCAAAGGAACCCCTAACGGAACTATTCTCCCGGAAGATGTTTCTTACTAACCATGTAATATAACATAACTAGTTGGGAACTTGTCTATTCAAGCACTAATGACCCCTACCCTGGTCTCCACGCATGCCCCAGTTCTTACATAACCATGAGGGTATTCGACACACTCCGGACTATAGGGTCCCGAGGTCGAAGCTTAAAAGGTCCGCCATGACAAACGATCTACAATCCGCTAGAAGGCATTTTACATGTCATCTTCAATTACATAGTCAATTTGACGAGTGTATTCCTCCTCAATACCATCTAATAGGCTGTCTAGTTTACAGTCCTGTTGGGAATATTTTATGCCAATTCTACTTGGTCGCACACTTAGCTCACAGGATCTCCTTCCCATCGGGCCCCACAGTCCGACCTCGCCATGTGGTTTGGGCCGATGTACCGCTGCCTTCACCATGGCCCAGCCTCCTCGGCGCCTTGACGGAAGGTCGATATCTTCCAAAATCGGAAGCGCCGCCAGGCCCCTTAAGCATCTCTACAAGCTCTCCAAGGCCTTCGGCATGGAGACAGATGGCCACAAGGCCTGGTGATGCTTTTCATCACCCGCCAACTCGCTCGTGCAGCTTGTAAGAGCTCGAAGAAGGTCACCCAGAACTGGCATTTCTCCGCAGGATGACCTCGTGAGCATACCTACGACATAACTCTATTAGTCGACCTCCTCGCCAAACTCTTTTTCAAAGTTCGCTCAAGCACTTACTAAAATGCCGCCGAAGCCGCCGATTCTCCTTCACGGAGTCCGGCTACTTGGGCACGAACATCCTTTAGTTCCTCGCCCAGCTGGGTGTTGGCATCTTGAGATTATTCTTCCCGCCTCACCTCGTAAGCACGCCTCCCCGCCTTTAACCAGCGCAAGATTTGTTGCTTGTCCGGATCTACTCCCGCCATCTGCAATGATATTGTCGATTTACACACATGCCGTGACTTCACAACATACTTATCTTTCAAGCGATATTACCAGAGGGGTCTCCTTGGCCTCCCCGCAGCAGCTAGTGTGGCCTCAAGTTGGGCTTTGCACTCTTCCAGCCCCCGGAACAGTTGGGTATTCTTTTTGTAAGATCCTCAGATAACAAATGATCCTTAAATCAGTTATTCTAACTATTTCAAGTCTCGGGGCTACTGGTATATATAACCATCAAATTTTCTCACCAGATGTCTTTCACATATCGCCCGTGGCTCGCTAGACCATTTTGAGCGGAACGGAGGTGCGATCTCCCGAATTGAAGGCATTCAATGCCTCTTGAGAGAAACATGAGTCACGAAGAACTGTCCGGCGACGCCTGTGATCCATGGCACTCTCCACCTTGGAATTGCTGGCAGATAGTCCGTCGGCATCCTTTGTCGGAGGAGTGTCCTACGCACGCCTCGTGTTCGCCTCCGCTTCTGGACCTGGCTTTGAGCCCGGCTGGTGGAGGCTCGATTGGCTATCTCTCCGGATATAGTCCGGCGAGCGCTATTTTTCTTGAAGGAGAGCATGAGCGTTAGTATGCATCTTCCGGAATAATACCTTAGAATAAGGCACGCCATACCGCTATGCCGCCGATCTCAACCGACCGCACTTCTCTTTAGCCTACCTGGCCTTGTCCCCTCTCCTTGTTGCTCACCGCAGTTCGCATTCCGCCTCGGATCCTCCCCCGCAAAACATCATTGGTATACGGTGATCAAAGATAAGCACGGATGGATCATCTTCAAGTATTGGGACTTCGGTCTCGATTACTTGTGAGGCGGGAGAAGTCTAGGATAATCGGCCGTAATAGCCACCAAGGCATTGTCGATGCTCGTTGGTAAAATACCCCATCGATCAGCTCCACGGATATGTCCGGATCCTCTTGGGAGGCCGGATCGAGGGACCGCTCCGGATCCTCGGGTTGTGGAGGAGGGCTGTTTATATCCTTACGGCCCGGCGCAATTCCAAGCGCCGAAATCACAAGATAAGGTACTTAACTATGGGAATATGGAACGGATGGGCAAAAGAAGTGTCCGCTACCCAGCTTGGAGGATTGTACATAGAAAATCCGCCTGTGGATTGACGCGAGGAACTCCTCCTCTTCTCCCTTGAACAATGCGACAAGATCTTCGTGAGAGCAAAGCAACCGATCCTGCCCCTTACGGCCAGCAGGTGGCATCATCCTCCCTGTTGAAATCCCACATGGGTGGCTCTATATCAAGTGGCTGCACCCCCCGATAATGCATGTGGCCATGACCCCGATCATGGTCATCCGAATGAGCTAACAACCTTATCCGCTCATCGTAAAGGACGCCCCTGTCATTTTCCTCGAGGGCTCCGTGGACGCCAGCTTAGGCGCTTCTTCAAAGGAGCATTATTGAACTCAGGAGGCCGATCCAACAGGTCCGCAGGGGGACATCTTCTATATAAAACCATTCTGAAGGCCAGTCTTCGGATGCCTTCCTTGGGGTTCCGGATAGATATCCGGTCCCGGCGATGCGCCATAGTTCGGCTCCGCCCACTTGATATACCGACCCCTCCTGAGAATGGGGCACAAGGCAGAACAGCTTCTTCCACAGTGCGAAATGAGCCTCGATGCCCAAAAACAGCTCGCAAAGGGCTACGAAGCCCGCAATATGCAATATGGAGGCAAGCGTAAGGTTGTGCAACTGGAAGCCGTAGAACTCCAGGAGCCCCCGGAGAAATGGATGAATTGGAAATCCGAGCCCTCTTATTAGATAAGGGGCAAGGCATACCCGCCCCTTTGAGGGATTGGGATGCTCTCCGCTGCTCTCGCCATTATAGGTGGCAAGTCCGCTCGAACCGGGACCATGAAGGCTGGGGAAGGAATCCTTGGTTTGGAGTGTCACTAGCTCACTGTAAGGGACTAACATCTCCCAACCTCCAGCCGAGGGCTGGAGGCGAGAGGAGGAGCTGCATCGACCGCCATGATGGAATGGATTTACGATGCGCCCGATGAATGCTCGCAAGGAAGATGGTGTGATTCGGATCTAAATCCTCGCTCTTTTATAGGCAGCTCATTTGCGCAGCTTGGGGGTAAAAGTAAAACACCCTGCTTTTCGATTCGCTTGACACGTGGAAGACGGCCATTATTGGGCGTGGAAGCCAAGGAGCACAATATTCACGAGAAGCCGGACAATATTCAACATGTACACCGAATTTGAGAAGAACCCGCTTTGCAATGTCGAAGACAATTCATGCTACCGGACTCATCGCCATTGAAGCCTGGTTTGGGGGCTACCGAGGAGTCCCGGATTAGGGGTGTCCGGATGGCCGGACTATAACCTTGGCCGACTCTAGACTATGAAGATACAAGATTGAAGACTTCGCCCCGTGTCCGGATGGGACTTTTCATGGAAGGCAAGCTTACGATACGGATATGTAGATCTCCTCCCATTGTAACCGACTCGGTAACCCTAGCCCTTTCCGATGTCTATATAAATTGAGGGTTTTAGTCCAGAGGATCTAACAACAATCATACCATAGGCTAGCTTCTAGGGTTTAGCCTCTCGATCTCGTGGTAGATCTACTCTTCTACTACCCATATCATTAATATTAATCAAGCAGGAGTAGGGTTTTACCTCCATCGAGAGGGCCCAACTGGGTAAAACATCGTGTCCCTTGTCTCCCGTTACCATCCGCCTAGACGCACAGCTCGGGACCCCTACCCGAGATCCGCCGGTTTTGACACCGACAACCGACATCGCTGACCCACCGAAGGGGCCTCAGATTTCGCTAAAAAACTTTACCGGGCCGTCACCGACCACCAGCTATATCTTCGCACGCAAGGAAGTGCCTCCTTATTACGCACAAAATGAATACTCCCCTATTAGCCGGGACCCAGATAGTGGAAGGCTGATTCAGGGCCTACTTGTTGACGGGACGGAGGGCTTTGTCAACTTAGTCAATAATGCATGATTCTAGCTCAAGTGACCGTGACGATGTCCATCCAACGGCAGTAGTGCTTCTTCAACCTCTGGTCTTCTTGCTCCACCGCACCAAACCAGCACTGGTCGGTCCTCGTGTTCTGCTCCTGTGGGTCGGGTCAGGATGCGGCGAGGCCTCACCGCCTCTACTACTCCCACCGCTGGCCGTGCCATCCTCTACTCACCTGCACTCACATTTCAGCTCCGCAGCCTCACACCACAAGGAACTGTTCTCGTGATTTCACGCTGTGGCATCCATCGACGCTGTTTTCCCTGCTCGCCGCCGTCCCTTCCTAGGCTCGCTGTCAGCCCACCGCCCTGGGTGCTCTCGGCGGCGTGGTCAATATGGTCAAGGAACGGCTTCCATCGGATGTGGATCAGACGTGGAGAGGTCGACAATGGGTCCACGGCCGCAGCAAGGAAGTGCCTCCTTATTACGCAAAATAATTATTCCTCCACCTGACAACGGGACCCACCGGACGGGCCACCAGATTTTTGCAAAAGTGTTTCTCGATCGATGGGACCCACCGGACGGGCCACCGATTTCGCGACAAAACGCTCTCATTGCTACTGGACCCATCGGAAGTGCCTCCTTATTACGCACAAAAATGAATACCCCTGGGTTAGCCGGGACCCACCTTGGTGGAGGCTGACTAGGGCCTACTTGTTGACGGGACGTAAGGGCTTTGTCAACTTAGTCAATATGAACGATTCTAGCTCCAGTGGACTCGACGATGTCCATCCAACGGCCAGAGTTTCTTTCAACCTCGTCGGTCTTTGCTTCAAACTACTAAAGCAAATACTGGTCGTGTCGATGCTCCTTCCTCCGGTTGCTCATTGTTGCTGCTGAGGCCTCACCGCCTTACTATTCCCACTGGCTGGCAGTGCCCTGCAGCGACGGCAGCCTCACACAGCAGCCGAACCGCTGAACCTCAGATTCTCTTCTCCACTGGGCTTCCATCGCTGTTTTCCTCAGTTCCCTGTCGTCCCCTTCCTAGGCCTTTGTTGCCGCCCACCGCCTCGGTGCTTTCGGTGCGGGCGTGGATAATATGGTCAAGGAACGACTTCCATCGGACGTGGATCAGACGTGGAGAGGCCGATACTGGGTCCACGGCCGCAACAAGGAAGTGCCTTATTACGCAAAATAATTATTCTCCACTCGACGTTGGGGACTCCACGGACGGCCACCGATTCCACCCTCGACCGCCGGGCCCACCTAGCTACATCTTCGCACGCAAGGAAGTGCCCGATAATGGGACCCACCGGTCGGCGCATACGTAGCGTTGTCATTCGTCGCGAACGTATGTACATATATACCGGTCGATGTAGAGGCACACACATGTCATAGTAGAGGCGCCGACGAGTATATACACGCACGCATAGCCGCCGTGGTGCAAGAAAGAAAATAAGGCCACATATGTGTACATACGAAGGGTCTCGAATGCCTACTACAGATAATGCACGCCAGGCTCGTACATGGCTGGTCGAACGGAGAAACAACGCCGCTGCCGTGTTCATGGGGAGGCAACGAATGCGCCGTGTTCATGGGGGAGGCAACGAATGCGCTGTACATGGGGAGGCAACAGAACGCGTGGTCGTGTTCATCGGGAGGGCTGGACGAACAGCGATGGAAACGAGGCTCAAGGTGAGTGCGATCGGAGGAACGGCCCTGTGTTCACCGCCACGCTCAAACGGGATCCTGTTCATCGGAGGGGTCTCGTGTACCGCAAAACGAAGGAAATGGACCTCCTACGGTCAAAACGGGGTCCGCTGATCAGAGGGTGGGCGATCAAGAACGGAGGAAACGGACCTCCTACGGTCAAACGGGGTCCTGTTGATCGGGAGGGGTGGGTACCGCAAAACGGAGCAAACGGACTTGTGTTAGAGCGCCATCGTCAAACGGGGTCCCGTTCATCGGGAGGGGTCTAGCGCACTCACAAAACGGACTCCACGGATACTGCTCATCTCCACCGCCGACTCTCCAGCCTCCACGAAGCCACTGCTCATCCACCGCCGACCTCCTCCAGCCTCCACGGCTCCCTCGCTCATCCAGCCTCCACCGCTACTCCACCGGCCACTGCTCAACCACCCCTCCACCGCCTACTATTAATCTAGCCTCCACACCACGGGTCCTGTTCAACCACCCTCCACGGGCACCCTCCACCGCTACTATTCATCCCGCCGCCCACACCACGGGTCCCGTTCATCCACCCTCCACGGCACCTCCACCGCTTCATCGCTCATCCAGCCCTGCACCACACCACGGGTCCCGCTCATCCAGAGGTAACGCCATCACATCGCATCCAAACTCCCCACAACGCCATTTCATCCCATCGATCGGGTTCGCCAGCAAGCAGAGCGGCGAATCGCCGATCGGGTTCAGCACGCCATCGATCGATCGTCGGGTTCAAGAACGCGTAGCGCAAAGGTAATCGCCGGGTTCATTTAGAGCCCAATGCCTCGCCGTTCAGCTTAGAGCTAACGCCGCACACGCGCCGACGTATGAGAGAAACGCGATCGCCGCCCCCACCTCCCACCATAACCGGAAGTCCTCAAATTTTCCGCCCTTTGCTTCTACCACGTTTTTTCCGCCATGGATGGCCCAAAGAATGTCATGCAGCTGCCTCCTCCGCCTGTGACTTAAAAAGCCCATTTTCTGTCATGATTTTTGTCATAGAAGTAGGAGCCCACCACATCTATGATGATACCGGTTTTGTCACAATTATCGCCATAGAAGTGTCATATGTATGACAGAATTTTTTTTCGTTCGGCCCAAAATGTCACGGATGTGTCTTTTTTTTGTAGTTTATGTGAAAGTGGTAACCCCACTTATGCTAAAACGACGAGTATGACCTATGATCAAATGTTCTCATTTGACTCCTAAGTCAATATACTCATATATAGATGACATAGTCATCGCCAATTGCTTGATAGATGCTAGAGTGTTTGTGCATGCTCTGTCACATATTTTATTTGCCATTTTATTGTGTGAGCATGCTGATTGCATATTTTACTCATTCGAGGACATCCATTTGTTGCTTTGATTGTTTGGCTTTTTCTCTTTTTCCAAATGGATGGACAAGAATGCCTAAGAACACCCTCTAGCTATCTATGTTTTTATCTTCTCAAACTCTATTCATCACTACAAAAAAAAAGACACATCCGTGACATTTTGGGCTGAACGAAAATCTTTTCTGTCATACTTATGACACTTCTATGACGATAATTGTGACAAAACATGGTATCATCATAGATGTGGTGGGGTCCTACTTATGACAAAAATCATGATGAAATGGGCTTTTTCATTCGGCGCATGGAGACGCAGCTGCATGACATTCTTTGGGGGCCCATGAATGAAAAACCATGGTAGAAGCGAGGGCGAGAAAATATCGGGAGTCCCTGCTATGGTGGGTGGTCGGGGCCGAGCGATGCGCTGCTTTTCTCAGACGATATCGCTGGTGTGTGAGGCGCTGGCCTCTAACTGAACTCCGAGCGATTGCATCGCAAGTTACATCGCTATCAACTCGAGCGATCGATCGATGGTCGTTAATCAACTCGACGAGCGATTCTTCATCATCGCTAATCAAGCCGATCGATGCCGCTCTAGATGAACAAAGTGAGCGCTGTTGGGGATTTGATGAACAGTTCCCTGGGGTGGATGAACATGACCCCATGGCATTGCCTTCCGATGAACAAAGTGAGCATTGGCCGGGGTTTGATGAACAGCTCGTGGGGGTGGAGGAACAGACCTCGATCGCAGGCGAAGCCGGTTGGGGCTGGATGAACAGACCTCGTGGAGGGTAGGATGAACAGGACTACCCGTGGAGGGCAGTGATAAACAGTGAGACGGTGGAGGTCTGATGAACAAGAGTCTGTGGAGGGGTGGTTGAACAGAGCCCGTGGAGAGGGCTGGTTGAACAAAGAGCGATGGAGTAGCGCCGTGGAGGTTGGATGAACAGTGCCCGTGGATGAACAAACACCTGGTGGAGGCCGGAGGAGGTCGACGGTGGATGAACAGGAGCTCTGGATGAACAGCTCACTGTGGAGGCCGGAGGAGCTCGACGGTGGATGAACAGAGTCTGGAGGCCGGAGGGGTCGACGTGGAGATGAACAGATCCGTGGAGTCCTGCTTGCGGCACGCCACACCCTCCCGGCGAATGTAACCCCTGCTTTGACCGTGAAGCCCAACACAAGTCCGCTTCTCCGCTTTTGTGGTACGCCACACCCTCCCGATCAACAGACTTCGCCACCAGGAGGTCCGCTTCTCTGCTTTGGCGGTATGCCGACTCCTCCGATGAACAGGATCCTGCTTTAACATGGCTGGTCGAACACAAGGCCGCTTCTCCTTCTGCGTACGCCAGCCTCGCTTTCCATCGGGCTGTTCCGGCCCAAGCTTCCTCAAGAACAGACGACGATTCTGTTCCGACCCAGCCGGTTGGCTCCCCATGAACACGACGACGACGCTGTTTCGCTCCAACCCAGCCATGTACATGAGCCCCGGGCGACGAGCGCGCTGAGTAGGTGTTCGAGACCCTGCCCGTATGTAATGCGACGCGGGTCAGATTTTTCTTCTTGCACACCGGGCCGATGTACGATTGAGTAATGCTACGCAGCGCCTACTACGACATCGCATGCACCTCTACATCGACCAAGATGTACGCATACATGTTCGCCACCAGAATGACAACGCTTATGTACGCTCGACCAAGTGGGTCCCGACCGTCGTGCACTTCCTTGCATGCGAAGATGGAGCCAGGGTCCCCAGCCATCGTGGGGACATGTTTTTTCACGAACACGGTGGCTCCTTCCGGTGGGTGGTCACGATGTGTGGAGGAATAATTATTTTACGACAATAAGGAGGCATTCTGTCAGCTGCCGCGGACCCACCGTCACCTCTCGACGACAAATCCACGTCCGATGTAAGCTGCCTTGACCACGCTGACCACGCCGCCGAGAGCACTAGGGCGGTGGACGACGGTGAGGCCTAGGAAGGGGGACGCCCGAGCCGGGAAGATGCGACAGCTGGATGCCCACGCATAGAGGAGTACGAGGTTCACCGATTCGTCAGGTGTGAGGCTGCCACGAGAATAACAGTGGTGGGTGAGTAGAGGGATGGCCTGGCCAGTGCTCGGAGTAGTAGGGCGCGGAGGGCTCCACAAGATCGTGAGCCGGCCACGGGAGGCAGGAGCACGAGGCACCACCACGCTGGTTTGGGCGGCCGAGCAAGAAGACCAGAGGTTGAAGAAGCACTACTAGCTGGATGGACGCCGATGGTCACCGGAGCTAGAATCAGGCATATTGACTAAGTTGACAGCCTCCGGCCCCCATCAACTTAGTAGGCCCAAAAGTCAGCCTACCTATACCGGGTCCCAGCTAATAGGGGAGTATTAATTTTGTGTGTGTAATAAGGAGGCACTTCTGCGGCGAAGATATAGCTGTGGGTCCGAGCTGCCGGCGCGGTAACGTTTTTTCGCAGAAATACAGAGGTCCTTTCGTGGGTCCTCGATGTCGTGGAGGAATCATTTTTTATGGGTAATAAGGAGGCATTTGTCGGTGTTCGGGAACGGGGTACCAGACTTGCTCGCCCGCGCCCGCGGCGTGGCTTAAGGGGTGGCCCAAAGACGCCCATCTTCATCAAGACAAGCTCAAGACCTCGCGAGGGGCCAGATCTGCTGGGCGGACGACAGAAGCCTCCTCATGCACGGCCTCGCCAGCTGGCTCATGAGGAGGCGGAGAGATCAAGGCGGGTACTCACGAGGTGCCCATGACGCAGCCATGATTTAACTAAGGGCGCCAAGCGGGCGCCACCACAAGCAGTTGTCCTCATTTCCTCTTGGTGCAAAGGAGGCAAGCGCAAAGTAGAGCATCAAGCAAAGGCAGCCATTTCGTGCAACAAGACCAAGACCAACACAACCGAGGAAGGAGGTCATCGGAGCCCAAGCCGCTGCCATCGCCAGAGCCTTCGACAAAGCGAGGACCAAATTTAGTCGTAGATAAGTGTACGTAGATGTTCCTCTTCAAATGGCCAATTGTTGGCGCCTCTTCCCGGCCAATATTTGGGAAGAGGCCCAGGCCTCCGCTTATAAATAGGACTAGCCACCCACAGGGTAGAGGCATCGGGCATCGGGCATCTGGCATCTTGGATCCAGAGCCGAGAACAGAGCTAGAGATCAAGCAATCTAGAGAGAGAGAGAGCGACCGAACTCCCCCTAGCAGTTCGTTGCACCGGCCAAGAACAAGCCCTCGCGAGGCTGTTCTTCCTTGTATTGTTCATCATCAGCCCTCGAGGCAATCCACCACACCACACATCGGAGTAGGGAATTACACCACAATGGTGGCCCAACCAAGATAAACCTTGTGTCTCTTGTGTTGCTTTTTGCGTAGTTTAGATCTCTCATGCAGGCAACGAGGCAGGTAGGTAGGGGTGAGATCTCCGCTGCACCCCAGAGTTCAACTCTAGAGGGTCTCCATCGAACCCGAACCGATACGCTTGGCGCTGCGACGTAGGGTGCGCTGAACTGCCTCCGCCGCCGTTTCTTCGCCGCCCATCGTGATCGATGTCGACGCTTGTCCGGGCTCGTGCTAAGCGCCGAGCCACCTTCAAGGCCGCCCAGACGGGGCCCTCGCCGGGCGGGGTCGCCTTCGCCTCGCCTCGTCATTGGCCACAACGGCCATTACCGCCCGGGCGGGAACAAGTAGAAAGCATCGCCCCAAAGATCCGTCCGTGAGGTGAGACGGCCTACTCGCTACTCCTTCGCTTGCCCTAACCGGTTTTTTGCCTCACGCGCTCCACAGGCCCATGGAGGCTCGAGCCACGCCATCGCTGCAAACGAGCTCCTCGCACGCCTCGCCGACGACGATGTTCCACGAAGAGTGGCTCGACTGCCGCCGAAGCCTCGTCTGCGGCTGCAGGGGTTCCTCGCCGCCCTTTTCCTGCCGCATCGCTGCCTTTGCGCTGGGCGATGAAGTTCGGGGTGCCTCAGCCACTCCCCTCAAGAAGGCGCTTAGCCTCTAATGCTGGGCCCCAAGGAACCCACTCCGTCTGCACCAACAGCAAAGAAGAGCAGAGCTGCCAAGAGGTCCTCGCCCCAAGAAGTTGCCCGAGTGCTCCTCGCACCGCTCACACGATCAAGGCCTCTGCCCAAAGACGCTAAGACCTCAAGGCTGCTTCCCCAGCGGCGGCGCATTGGGACCTCAAGACCAGGCCCTTCGTCACCAAAGGCCTCTGTGGCTACACCGTGAGGCTGCCGCGCTTTCACCGCCGAAGCCACGAAAGGTCACAAGGGCTCGGCAAGTTCTGCTGACCTGCCTCGCTACGACGGCACGACCCTCGCTGGAGTTCCTTGCTTCACGAAGCTGGCATCGCCGCCAGCCGGGACGAGAAGGTCATGGCGAATGGTTTCATGGCGCCAAAGACGGTGCCCGCACTGCCTCGAACTCGCCTCCGCACGATCTCTCCGACGACGATGCGCACCCGCTTCATCGCCAACTTCCAAGGCATCATGACCGCCTCCTCGCCGTGGAGCGATATGCGCCAGATCAAGCAGCAGCCAGTGAAACATCGAGAAGTACATCCAACAGCTTCAACAACGCACACCTCAAGATTCCTGGTGACCGAGAGGCCATCATCTCAGCCTTCTCCGACGGGTGCGTGACGCCAAGATGAAGGAGGAGTCATGGCGCATGAAGACCTCGGCACATCCCTCGAGCTGTTCAACTTGGCGTACTAAGCGCGCTTGGCTGAGGAAGGACGCCTTTCCCTCCTCGAGCTGCCAGCTGCTGACCCGTAAAGAGAAGAAGCCCAAGGCCAAGGATGTGAAGCGCAAGGGGCTGCCGTGTTCCTGCAGTAACCAGATACTCAAGCAAGGCAGGGATCAGCCGAGTCTTCCAAGGGCAGCTGCATCGTGTACCATGATCCTCCACACCCACAACACCAATGAATGTCAAGAACTCCGAGCCAGGCGAGAAGGGCGACTGGTCGACGCCCGACCGCAGTGATCGAGGCTACGGCCGAGGAGGAAGAAACGCTGGACGCTGGGAAGACCGCGGCCTCGCCAAGGGTGGCGCGACCGACCCAAGCGAGGACCGGCCTGCAGGATCAGCATCGCGAGGGAGGTTGAGGGACCTCACGCGAGGAGGCTGGTCAGGATCAGCCTCATGAGGATCACCAGCAAGGCAACGCAGGCCTCCCTCCTCTACCACCGCAGCCAAGAAGAAATGAGGACCACCATCGACGAGGGGCCGGCTTCTGTGAGCCAAGGCCGATCGGTTGCATCCTCGGGCGGAGCTCTGCCCCAGCCTCTCGACGATCTTCAAGCAGTTCGCCTGCAAGCGAACGCAGTCCTCCCTAAGCTCAGGCCACGTGCCCTCTCAGTGGTCAGCGGCACCATCACATTCAGCTCGGGCGGATCAGCCTGGCGCGCGACTACGCCGGAGTCCTCCCGATGCTTTCTCCCAATCATCAAGAACGCAAGTTACCAGACCTCATTGATGGCGGAGCAGCGCCAATGTCCTTTCCACGAGACGCTCAACAATCTCCAAGTGCTCTTACAATCAGCTACAGCCAACCAAGCTTTCTCCGAGTCACCGATGGCTCCACAGTTCCGATTGGGCAGGTCCGCCCCTACCACCTTTTGGGGGCGACAACTACCGCAGACCGAGCTCATGGACTTCGACGCCGCCCACATTCGCCTGCCATACAATGCCATCCTCGGTACCCAGCTGGCTGAAGTTCATGGCCGGACTCATCACGGCTACAATGTCCTCAAGATGCCAGGAAGCGGTGGCATCATCACGGTGCCTTGTGAAGAGAGGGACGCAGTGTGCTCCCTGGAGCGTGCTTTTCAAGCCGCGTCACTTGAAGACCCAGATCACAGGAGCGGGAGGCTCCCCGAGACTGCTCCCAAGAAGAAGAAGACATCACCTGGCCCGACCCCTCGGGAGGCAGGCCCCTCGTGGTCCGCGGCTGCTCAGGGGCACCTCCTTCGTCAGATAGGAAGGCGCTCTGGCGCCTCCTCGAGCAAGGCTCGGGGCTCTCCTGGAGGGCCGCCGACTTTGCTAAGATCACGAGGGAGGCGCTTTGGGCACCACTTGGAGGCATGTTTCAGCACGCTTCTCAGTGAAGGAGTATGGCAAGGAGGGCCAAACCTCAGGAGTTCGCCACCAGATCATTCAGAGCCAAGGAGTCAAGAGTCATGAGTGGAAGCCGCCGATACCCGGGCCAGAAGCTCCCTATCCAGCGAGGATGGTGGGCTGCGCTGCCTGCATTGACATACCAGGCTCAACCGAGCCAGCCTCAGAGTGCCTGCCTCGCGAAAGGGGGCATTGTGAAGGTCCACTCACAGCCTACGCTCGATGCCTTGCAAGTTGCCGAACGCGGCTGCCGCAGACGCCACGCCTCATAGGGAGCATCCTGAGGCTCAAGAGGCCAGCGCCCGCAGTCCCGACGGAGATGGAGATGGTCCATGAGGAGCCACTAGCGCCCGAGCCTCCCGAGGCTCCTCGGCCTGGGGCTCGTGAAGATTGGCTTCCGAGCCCACGACGCCCGCTACTTCGCATCCTTCGCCCTCAACGCTATCGTGACATCCTTCGAGTTTCATTTTCAGCCGAGCGCCCGTGGCTGCATCATTCCTGTGCCGCTGGGTCCGCCCTCGCTGCATGTATCCCTTTTTACTTCATGTTCCTAGCTTACCTTATTGGGGGCGCCGGGCTGCATCATCCCCAAGTCGCCGGGCTGCACCCAGCGATGCTCGCCTCGCACCTATCAAATGAACTTTTCCTTCGTGATTAACGTGGTTTGACCTAGTCGCCCGCTCGATTGACAACAACTGATGGAGCTGCACCCTAACGGCATGACGGTTGCGCATGGGTCCGTCCCTGCAACGCCGGCAAACTTGAATGGCCGAGCTCTGGCCGCGGCAGCCCTGCATGGCTCCACCTCGTCGCCTTCTTCGCCTCACACCCTCTAGAGCAACCAACGGCTGAACTCGCTTGTCGCGGCGAACCTTGTTCTTCTTGTGATGAGCCTGTAGGATCTCTTCAAGGAACAGCGCCAGCGCAGGCCCCCACGGCGCCTTTCTTTACTCTCGCCCGCTGCGGAACCGCTTGCACGCTAAAGTGGGGGTACCGAGCATCGCGACCATGGGATCCCATCGCTCTCCAGCCTCACCCTCCGCCTTGTCCACGGCATCGCGACCTGGCATACCAGCGACGGCTGAGACCCGCTCAAGGGCCGGGACCCGAGGACGTAGAGCAGAAAGGGGAGCAACGGCGAGAGGAAAGAGGCACGCGGGGACCTCGCCAGGCAACTCCTCGTCTGCTGATGGCGGACATAACGCCGCACCAGGAAGTGGTTCCTAACTCCCGAGATAAGTCATCCTCCGGAAACACTAGCTATCGCAGCACCGACCTCGCACGTGAGGCAATCCCGTGTTAGCGATGTCGCGCTCCTTCTTCACCGAACGATGGCTGCTTGAGCGCTAAAGGGGACCTCCGAGCATCGCGACTCGTGGGTTTCATCGACCCCGACCGCCACCTCCGCTTGACCACAGCATCGCGACCGGGCATACCAGCGACGGCTGAATCCTGCTCGACCGGACCTGTCACAGAGCATCAAGCCCTCGCGGAGGTTCGGAAGGAGGAACTGGGCTAAGACGGAATGAGCATCTCGCACTACTCAATGCATAAGGATCATAGTACCAAACAGAACCACAGACACCTTTACAAGCACCCACGGGCGCTTGCCGATTCCTCACAGGGAACAGAGGGAGCAGATCCTAAAGAACGCTTAACTACACGCCGCCCGCAAGAGACGCCATCATCAACAAAGGCCGCCGTGCACCGCGCCAACTCGCCCAGACGAGAGCGACGCAAGCTCGGGGCTCATAGCTGTCGCCGCCGCCTCCGAGTCGCGAAGAGCTCGGGCGGAGTCGCTGATCCTCCGACGCCTCCGCCGCCTCGAGGAGCCTGCCGAGGGAGTGATCGCTGCCTGGTCCTCGCCACGGCAGGCCCCCACCACCTCTCCCGGCAACACTCCAGCCGCGCCCTTCCGTCAAGACCTTTGAAGAACATCACGAAGCGCTGTCAGACCAGGTGGATCGCGAGGGCGCCGCCTCTGCAGACCGGGCGATCTCGCCTCAGCCTCGAGTCATGAAGACCTTGCCCGAGCAACGATCATGACTCTCCGCTCAGCCGCAAGGGTGCTGCAGCCGTGTGCTGCAACCAGAGCTCCAGAGATCCCTCTCAAGGCATCAACGGGGCGAAGGAGGGAGGAAGGCGTAATCCAAGACCGAGGAGGCATGGCGCGCGGAGCACCAACTCTGGAGGAGCCTCGCATGGCTCCGGAGGAACAATGCGCACCGCTGCGACTCCGCCAGCGCCGGGACGGTGGCGCTGCCCATGGCGCAGCGACAACTCCTTCTGTGGCCCTCAATGCGGGCGCATAAGGGCAGCGGGAACTCTCGGCGCGGCCGCTGTGCTGTGGCCTCGACACCTCCTGCTCGGGCGCCTTTGTCTCGACGGCAGAGGGCTAGCCGCTTTTTCGCGGAAGCGGGTCGGACCTCTTCGGGAGCCTTTCCTTTCTCTTCCGTGGAGAACCGGCGGATCGGAGCCATTGCCGCAAGAAGAGATGGACTGGAAGGGCACGCGCCGTTCCGTACTTATAGCAGGGGAAGGCCAACCATCGACCTCCACGATCACAGGTAATCATGACCCGCTTTGCATGCAGGGACTTGTCAATTCATGCACTCACCGAGGCGTCATGGGGAAGCAGGGACGCCCATGTCCAATCAACCACCACGCGGCGCTCGAGGCCGCAGGCTGTTAGGGCCCGCGGCGCTTCGCACTTGCCCCTTCGCTTCTCTGCTAAGCCAAGTCCATATGCGCCTTGGGCCCGGGGGCTACTGTCGGTGTTTTGGGAACGGGGGTACCCAGACTTGCCTGCCCGGCCCGCGGCATGGCTTAAGGGGTGGCCCAAGACGCCCATCTTCATCAAGACATGCTCAAGACCTCGAGGGGCTGAGCCTCAGGGGCGGACGACAGAAGCCTCCTCAGCACGACTCATCAGGCTGGCTCACGAGGAGGCGGAAAGATCAAGGCGGGTACCTCACGAGGTGCCCATGACGCAAGCCATGACGCACCAGGGCGCCAAGCGGGCGCCAGCCTCACAGAGTGTCCCTCATTTCCTCTTTGGTGCAAAGGAGGAAAGAGCAGGCGAGAGCATCAAGCAAAGGCAGCCATTTCGGTGCAACAAGACCAAGATCAACACAACGGTAGGAAGGAGGTCATCGTGGAGCCCAAGCCAAGGCCATCGCCGAGCCTTCGACAAAGCGAGGACCAACTTTAGTCAGATAAGTGTACTAGATGTTCCCCTTCAAAATGGCCAATTGTTGGCGCCCTTCCCGGTCAATATTTGGGGAAGAGGCCCAGGGCCTCTGCTTATAAATAGGACTAGCCACCCACAGGGTAGAGGCATCGGGCATCTGGCATCTTGGATCTAGAGCCGAGAACAGAGCTAGAGATCAAGCAATCTATAGAGAGAGAGAGAGAGAGCGACCAAACTCCCCCTAGCAGTTCGTCACACCGGCCAAGAAATGCACTCGCGAGGCTGTTCTTCCTTGTATTGTTCATCATCAGCCCCCTGGGCAATCCACCACACCACACACTGGAGTAGGGTATTACACCACAATGGTGGCCCGAACCATTATAAACCTTGTGTCTCTTGTGTTGCTCTTTATGTAGTTTAGATCCTTGCGAGGCGACGAGGTGCATGTAGGTAGGGGTGAGATCTCCGTGCACCCTGTAGTTCGAACCTAGAGGGTCCGCTGAACCCAAATCCGACAAGATTTCCTTGCGTGCGTCGTGGACCCAGCCTGTCGCCTTCTCCACGACAGTCCACTTCGATGCATGTCGGTCGTTGACCACGCTGACCAGGCCGCGCCGAGAGCACCAGGGCGGTGGACGACGGCAAGGCCTAGGAAGGGAACGACACAGAGGCAGGGAAGACTCGACAGTTGTTTCCCACACCGAGGGGAGTACGACTGTACGAGGGTTTACTGGTTCGTCTACCGTTGCCGGAGAATAACAGCAGGTGTGGGTGAGTAGAGGGATGGCTAGGCCAGCGATGGGAGTACGGTGGGGCGGTGAGGCCTGCACGGCAGCACAACCGGCCGCAGGGAGGAGGGAGCAGGCAGTCCCGCTGGCGCTTGTTTGAGCGGCTGGAGTAGGAAGAGCAGAGATTGAAAAAGCACGACGGCCGTTGGATGGACATCCAACAGTTACTGCTTGTGCTCAACCTTTTTTTAGGAAAGCCTCAAATCTGTGGAAAACAGCATACAACCCATCTGCCGTTATTTCTAATAATTTACAGCCTATTTGCTAATTCTGAAGGTTTTTTTGGAGCCCATATTCTTTTTGTTAGCATTACAGCCCATATTGTGGCCACGGTTAAAAAATTATACGAAATTTTGCATATTTCGGTGTGGTCCAAACTGTTTTTAATCCCGAAATTTCGAGTCACATTCAAACTGATTTTAAAAATAAATGTATATCAATATAAAATCCAACAAAATTGTCCACACTAAAAATTAATGTAATTTAAAATCTCGAAATGAAAAAAAGAAATTTGAAACTAATTGTCGGTTTGATGTGTTTAAAAATGTACAACCCATTTTCATTATCGATAGGCTATTTTCGCCAGCCAATGAAAGCTCTCTCGTCTTGAAAGATTTGCAGCCCAACAGCTCGACAAAGCGATTTTACTTGGCAAATCACAAAAAACTAGGCTATGGTCGTGAACCCAGCCTGTCACCTCTCCACGACAAGATTTTCCGATGGAAGTCGGTTGTTGACTACATTGACCATGCCACGCCGAGAGCAGCAAGGTGGTGGACGACGGCGAGGCCTAGGAAGGGACGACGCGAACCGGGAAGACGCGTAGTGGATGCCCGCCGAGAGGAGTACGAGGGTTCACTGGTTCAGCCATGGGTGAGGCTTCCGTCGCCGCAGGCTCTGGCTAGCGGCGGAGTAGTAGGGGGCGGCGAGGCCTCAACGGCAAAGACAGCCGCCACCGGAGGCAGGAGCAAGCGGTCTCACCGGGCGCTGGTTTGGGCGGTCAGCAAGAAGAGCAGCGATTGAAGAAGCAGAGGACCGCTCGATTCAAATCCAACGTTAGTGCTGCTTGAATTGTTTGTTGACTAAGTTGATGCTCGCAGACGCTGGCCAACTTAGTAGGCCCATAGGTCAGCCTCCCAACCGTGCGCCCAGATGTCGATGGGAGGAATCATTTTTTCATGTAATAAGGAGGCAGTTTATTGCGTGGCCAGTGCCAGCGGAGGGAGTTGGGTGGGCTGGGAAGCTCATGCATCGCAGGGGCCACAAGAGGAGGGAGCAGCAGTCCCTTGGCACTAGTTTAGGCGATCGGAGTAGGAAGATCAGAGATTGAAGAAGACGCCGGCCGTTGGATGGACATCCAACAAATAACGCTGCTAGAATCGTGTTGACTAACAAAGCCTTGCGTAAACAAGTCAGCCTCAAATCTGTGGCGTGTACAACCCATTTGCTATTATTTTTATAATTTTTACTCATGTTCTACTTCATATGGAATTTATTGCAGTTCGCTTTTCCATTTTTAGAATTGCTGCCCATTTTCCCGTCAAGCATTGTGGTCAAAAATTAACTAAATATGTGGGAATTTTTGAAAATTCGCAATTTTTTGTCAGAACAAAATATTATTAATCCAAAATTAGTAGCCATACTAAAAAAAATTAAAAATAAATTAGTACTATGCCATGTTAAATCCAATGAAATACGATAAGATATCAAGAAGAACAAAAACAAAAAGAAACTAATATCCCATTTGCTATAATTTTTGGAATTTTCAACCGCTTTTGATATTACTTAATGACATCGACCATACTCTTTGGCCAGGCTGGAATGCATCCTCCTCGCCTTGAAAGATTTGCAGCCCAAGAAGTCAAGAAAACAAATAGGCCTAGCTTGGGTATTCTTCAAAAGAAATATGGGCTACCTATTTTCCCAAAGAAAAACTGCTGGCTGGTCATGTTGTTAGACGGCCACAGAGACCGCGACAACCCAGTTTATAGCCTGCTCCTCCAATTACTACTAAAAAGTTGTGCAATTCGTCGTTAATTGACTTTACATTGAAATGATGTGGGTCCCAGATATCGTTAGGTGGATTAGAGTAAAAACGAGGGGTTCATCTCGAGTAGTAAAGAGGCGCTTGCTTGTGTTAGGGAGTGGACCGTGGGTCCCGATCACATACTCACAGCTACAGTCCTCTCGATTCACTATGTTGATGAGGACCGCTTTGAAAAAGAACTATGTTGACAGGTGGACGGCGGCGCCACAGGCGAAAAGTGCACCAAGGCGGAGGATAAAGTGCTGTCGCCAATGTGCTGGGCTGGGTTGGACATTCTTATTGAAAAATTAAAATGGACCGGATCTATTTACGACGTTGACTACGATTTGCATGGGTCCGCTGGTTGCAGGAAGAAAATGCTGGGAGAAAGAAGACTCGTCGCTATCTTTGCCGAAGAATAATATCGACTGAATGTAACGACATGATACGTCTCCAACGTATCTATAATTTTAGATTGCTCCATGCTATATTATCTACTGTTTTGGACATTATTGGGTTTTATTATTCACTTTTATATTATTTTTGGGACTAACCTATTAACCGGAGGCCCAGCCCAGAATTGCTGTTTTTTTGCCTATTTCAGAGTTTCGCAGAAAAGGAATACCAAACGGAGTCCAAACGGAATGAAACCTTCGGGAACGTGATTTTTAGGAAGATTATGATCCGGGAGACTTGGACCCTATGTCAAGAAAAAAGGAGGAGGCCACGAGGTAGGGGGGCGCGCCCACCCCTGTATGCCGCCTCCACCCTTGTGGGCCCCCTGCTCCACCAACGCATTCTTCCTCCTATATATACCAACGCACTTCAAACGATCGATATGGAGCCAAAAACCTAATTCCACCGCCGCAACCTTCTCGCACTCCATGAGATCCCATCTTGGGGCTGTTCTCGAGTTCACGAGGGGGCATCCATCATGGAGGGCTTCTACATCAACACCATAGCCCTCCGATGAAGTGTGAGAAGTTTACCTCTGACCTTCGGGTCCATAGTTAGTAGCTAGATGGCTTCTTCTCTCTTTTGTATCTCAATACAATGTTCTCCCTCTCTCGTGGAGATCTATTCGATGTAATCTTCTTTTTATGTGTGTTTGTTGAGACCGATGAATTGTAGGTTTATGATCAAGATTATCTATGAACAATATTTGAATCTTCTCTCAATTATTTTATGTATGATTGCTTATCTTTGCAAGTCTCTTCAATTATCAGTTTGGTTTGGCCTACTAGATTGATCTTTCTTGCAATGGGAGAAGTGCTTAGCTTTGGGTTCAATCTTATGTGTCCTTTCTCGCCATGAGGGGCAGCAAGGCACGATTGTATTGTTGCCATCGAGGATAACAAGATGGGGGTTTTATCATATTTCATGAATTTATCCTCTACATCATGTCATCTTGCTTACATGCTACTCTGTTTTCATGAACTTAATACTCTAGATGCATGCTGGATAGCGGTCGATAAGTGGAGTAATAGTAGTAGATGCAGGAAGTAGTCGGTCTACTTGTCTCGGACGTGATACCTATATACATGATCATACCTAGATATTCTCGTGACTATGGTCAATTCTGTCAATTGCTCAACAGTAATTCTTTCACCCACCGTAAAATACTTATGCTCTTGAGAGTGTTGGCATTCTGGGAATGGGGATCCCTAGACTTGCCTGCCTGCGGCCCACAGCGTGGCTAGGCAGCAGGCCGTATGGCCCATCTACATCAACCAGGCATCCAAGACCCTCGTGAGGGTCCAAGCCTCACGAGGCGGACGACGCAAGACTTCCTTTGGAGTGGCCTAGCGAGGCAGGCTCACGAGGAGCGGAGATATCAAGGCGAGGCAAACCTCACGAGGCACTCATGACCTGAGCCATGACGAACGGTGCGAGGCGGGTACCAGGCGGGCGCCAGTGTGCGCAGCGTCCAGATTTCCTCTTTGGTGCTAAGGAGGCAAGCACATACAAAGAGTACCGAGGCATCAGGCAAAGGTTGCCATATTGGTGCAACAAGACCAAGACCAGGA
Source organism: Aegilops longissima (assembly GCA_021605205.1). Classification (NCBI taxonomy): domain Eukaryota; kingdom Viridiplantae; phylum Streptophyta; class Magnoliopsida; order Poales; family Poaceae; genus Aegilops; species Aegilops longissima. The sequence goes on from CM038680.1 coordinate 527,349,425, forward strand.
GGACGGCAAGGCGGAGGTCATCGTGGAGCCCAAAATGGCGTCACCCCAGGGCTTTTCGCAGGCGAAGACCGCTTCTGTCAGGATAGCTTGTACTAGCTGCCCCCCTTCAAATTTGCACGCCGTTGTTGGCTCCCTTCCTGCTCAACATTTGGGAAGAGGACCAGGGCCTATATAAGTAGAGCTAGCCACCACTGTAGAGGCAATCTGATCCGAGCCTTATCCAACAGATCGAGAGCCTAGTCACAAGAACACCTCAACCTCAGGAGGTTGTTCTTCCCTTGTACTGTTCATCATCAGCCCAAGAGGCAATCCACCACCACCACACTATAGTGGCCCGAACTAGTATAAACCCCGTGTCTCTTTCTGTGTTGTGAGTTCGTCGAGTTCGTCCGCTAGATCTTAGTGAGCTAGAGCATAGATCGGTAGGAGGGGAAGACTTCGCGTGCACCCCCGTGTTCGAACCTTAAGGGTTTGAAGGAACCCCACATCCGACATCTGGCGCGCCAGGTTGGGGTGCGCCGTGGTTTCCCTTCCGTCAGTTCATTGCTCCATCGCTCCGTCGTTTCCATGGCGGACGCTCGCCATGCTCGAGCTGAGCGTCGGGCTACCCTCTTCACCTGCGTCGCTCAGACGGCTCCCGTAGGCGGGCAACCTCGTCGTTCTCCATCTCCCGTCGCCAACGCTGCCACCGGCCCGGTGGAGAACGAGCAGCAGGCGTCCTCGCTGCACCCCTCGGTGCGGCAGGACGGCCGCACCGCTACTCCATCGCTCACCCCTGCTGGTTCTTCGTCCCGTGCGCACCGCGCTCCCATGGAGGCACGAGCTGCGCTCATCGCGGCGAACGAGCTCCTGCGCTACCACCCTGTCACAGCCCTAGTTAGTGCATGCATTAGAGTGTTTGCATCATGTTTAAATTTCAGTTAAACTTGAAATGGGGATGTTCAAACCCTAGCACCAAATGGAACTCAACTAGGTTCAATCCAAAATCTTTTTCAAAGAACCCAAAATGCCCTTTGAAAATGTTCATGGTTTCTGATAAAGGTGAAAACCTCTGCCAAAAGTGATGAATATATTTCCAGGACATTCCGGATCTTTGAATTAACTCATATCCTATTTGAATTGGAGCATTTAAATCCTATAAATATTTTTAAATGCTCTAATAATTCTGAAACTAATTTTGGGTTGTTGGAAATAATCCAAACACTGCCCAACATTATTTTCAGGATTTTACAAAATGGATTAGTATTTTTACTAATTCAAAACAGAATAAAAGAAATAGAAAACAGGAATTAAAAGAAAGAGACTTACCTGGACCTACCTTCTATGCAGCCCACTGCCGGGCCCGGTGGCAGCCCACCAACTGGCCCAGCCCACCACCGCCTCCTCCTGTCGCCTTCCTCCTTTGCTGGGAGGATGGGCGCGTGCGACGCTACAAGACACCGCCGTGCGCCACCTCCTGCTTGCCGCCGAGGGCCTGGACGCCTCCACGACGCCGCGCACCCCCCCTCGACCCTCTGCACCTTCTCCCTCCTCGCAGCTCTCTCCCCTCCCATCTCTCTCACGCAACCGAGCGTTGTGGCCGCCACCGCTGCCACCGCCTCCTAAACTCTTGCTCGCTCGCCTTCATGCCCCGAAGCCAGAGCCTCGCTGAAGCCCTCCGCCGAGCCACCCGTCGCCGGACGCCCCCGAACGCCTTCACCGTCGTCTTCTTCAACCTTGGGTTGACCGAGATCGCCGTCACCCGTACATTGCCGTCAGGCCGCCACCGAGCTCGCCGTCTCCTTCATTCGAAACACCGTGAGCCCCTGCTTCTTTTCCCCTCTCTCCCGTGCTCTTTGCCTCGCCATAGCCGCCACTTCACCGACGACCGAAACGCGCCGCCGCCTAAGCCCCTCGCCGCCGTGGCCACAGTCACCGTAGCGCCCAACCTAGCACACCCACGTCCTCACCGTACCGTGTAGAAGCCGTAGGTGCCAACCCCACATCTCCACAGCCGTTGTAGCCTCGAGCCCGAGCTCGACCGAAGCTCGCCGCCGCCGAAGCTTCGCCGCCGCGCCACTCCGCCACTCTCGGCAAGAACCACCACTTGTTGGATGCAGACGAGCGTCCGTGATCCGTAGCCTGTGCTCCAAGCGCCAAATGGCGCCTCAGAGGCGAAACCTCAGCAGTGCACCGCCGCTGCCTGCCTCGGCCGGCTAAACGCCGTGAGTTGACCTGCTGACTGAGTTGACCAGGTGGGCCCAGTTTGACCCTTGGGTCTATGACAGTGGGGCCCACCGCTAACTAACCGGGAGTAGCGCTAACTAAATTTAGTTAGTTTAACTAATCATCGATAGACAGGACCCACCGTCAGTTTGACTGGACCGCCCCATTGACCGCCGACATCACCTCGACGCAAGGTCGACGATTAATTCAACCATCGGAATTATTCTTATACAGGAAATTCCAGAAAATAGTACAAACTTCTAAAAATCATAGAAAATCAACCAACTCCAAATGAAATAATTTATATATGAAAAATGATCAGAAAAATCCAATCTATCCATCTGTACCATTTGCATGCATGTTAAAACAACTTATGGCTCCTGTTTAGGCCAAATCATATAATGGCATTTAAATCCCCACATATGGAGTTTGAAATTGAACCTAGGGTTCAAACCAACTCCATTTAACATGTTGCTAGTTGCATTAGCTCAAAACATAGCATATTGACATGTCATGATCATGCATCATATTGTGCATTGCATTGATTGTGTTCTCCTTCTCTGTTGCCGGTATTTGTCCTCTCTCAATAGACGTGCTTCCGACGATGAGTTCGATGACACCGATGAAGAGCTATAATATCTTCAAAAGTGCCAGGCAAGCAAAACCCCCTTGTTCATTTCGATACAATCCCACTCTCTCGCTCCTGCTCTCTTTTACTGCATTAGGACAACAAGGATTCATCTATTACTTGCTGTGGTAGTTGTACCCCTTATCCTCTGCATGACCTGTCATTGCCACAGTAAATAGATGAAACCCACTAGCATGAGTAGGAGTTATTTGAGCCCTGATGTGCCTACTCATTCATGCTTGTTGTCGTGCCTGCTATTGCTTAGAGTTGTGTCAGGTCTGATTCATCGGGGATGAACCGGAGGTGTGTAAACATGTCCTACTGTTGTGAGCTAAGTGTGTGAACACGATTTGGTAAAGGTAGCGGTGAGAGGCCATGTAGGAGTACATGGTGGGTTGTCTCATTGAAGCCGTCCTCAGGAACTGAGTTCTGTGTTTGTGATCCATGAACAGCTACTACCACACATTGGGATCCTTAATTGACTCTCTCGGCTTCTTAACCACCCTTGTCCTCTGTCCAGGAGTTGCAAGTAGTTTCTGGTGTTTGTAGTATGCTGGAGGCCGTGGGCAACGCTGACCGGAGGGGTGGGCTGTGATGCGGTAGGCACGTGGCACGGTGTACCGGGCGCCCGTTTGGTGTCTCGGGAACCCTGCTCACATCGTTCGGGGCCGTATGTGGAAACCTCAGCCGGACTCCCTGCGGATGGAACCTGAATAGGCGATAAACCTGGACTAGAGACTTGAGTGTTTAGGTAGGCGTGGCCGACACCTCGCTGGGCTCCCGCTTGAAGGTTGCCGAGTATATGTCGTAAACGGCGATAAGTGGTGAGAGCGTGTGAAGAAGTACACCCTTTAGGGTTAACATCATCTATTCAATAGCCGTGTCGCATGTAAAGGACTTGGGTTGCCTATAACAGTTCATAGACAAGTGAAAGTGGATACTTTAAAACTCGCAAGATAAGCGTGAGTGCTATGGATGGCCTTCTCGTGGGAAGACGGAGTGGATCCATAGTGGTGTATTGATATGGTGAATATGTGGACTCGCAGCGCCACCTCAAAAGAGTTACTTGCAATCGTAGTTCAGATAGCCACCGAAGTCAAAGCTGGCTTGTTGCGCTTAAACTCCACCACCCCTTTGTTGATACCGATGCATATGTAGTTAGTCTCGATGTAAGTCTTGCTGGGTACATTTGTACTCACGCTTGCCTATTTTATGTTTTGCAGAGAGACGTCAGTCTCGCTAGTAGTTACGCGTGGACTTCGCCGTTTAGCTTGATACCTCAGCTACGATCTTGTGCCCCCAGCAGGATCTGGTAGATAGTCAGGCTTCTCAGCCTTTTTCATTTGTAGATGTCTGTACTCAGACATGTTAAGCTTCCGCATGTGCTTTGACTTGTATGCTCTGAATGTTGGGTCATGAGACCCATGTTTGTAATACCTCGGCTCCTCGAAGCCTAATGAATAAATACTTGAGTCGTAGTGTTATGTTGTGATGCCATGTTGTATTTACACATATCGAGCATATTGTGTGTATGATTGAAATGCTTGGTATGTGTGGGATCCGACAACCTAGTTGTTTATCCTTGGTAGCCTCTCTTAAGGGGAAATGTAGTCTTGTGCTTCCATGAACCATAGTAGTCCGCTACAGCCCGGTTCACCGGAGTCCTGCTAGCCCAGCACTATTGCTCCAGAACACTTGACTGACCGGCATGTGATTCACTTCGTTCCTGTGTCTGTCCCTTCGGGGAAATGTCACGCGGTGACATCCGAAGTCCTGCCTAGCCTGCCACAGCCCGGTTTCCCGGAGTCCTGTTGGCCCAGTGCTACAACCTGGATTCACACGCTGCTGACCGACATGCAAGATGTTGATTCATGTATGCTTGTCCCCGTGAGTTAGTGCTACTTTGGGTTCATGACTAGTCATGTCGGCCCGGTTTCTTTGTCTTATGGATGCTAGCGACACTATCATATACGTGAGCCAAAAGGCGCAAACGGTCCCGGGCCAGGTAAGGTGGCACCCGTGGGAGTACCGTGCGTGAGGCCGTAAAGTGATATGATGTGTTACATGCTAGATCGACGTGGCTTAGGATCGGGGTCCTGACAGCTTTGGTATCAGAGCCAGACTGCCTATAGGACTACCTAGCCAAACTGGCCGAAGTTGAGTCTAGAAATGCTTTAGTTATGTAAGGGAATTGATTGTGGAAGGTAACGTAAGGCTCTTTTACTCCTTTACCTTATGCCCTCTGATCTGAGTCATTCTCTTCTCATTCTAGGGGGATTAAGAACTAGGCCTTCTCATCTATCTATCAGGATGACGTGTTACTAATCCATAGACTTATAGGATTGATGGATTCAATTCTCAGTTCAGTTCCTACTATTTCTGTGTGTTGCCAGTTGAACCAAAATCTTGATATGATGTTGTTGAGTGGTTTGCAAACTGTTGTGAATGTCTCAAATGTTTTTCTGAGTATTTACAGATGTTATGCTATCCGAGTCATCCCAGGTCTCTAAACAGTCTAATGCATTTGCAAATCCCTTCCTCCTGTTCCTGCTGCCCTTTTGAGCCAGATTAATCGCACTAACCGGTGAGTTGAGGTACTCTATTGCCTCGGCATATATGTTGGAGCTATTATTATGACCCTAGGTGTTTTAGGGAGTCACCCAGTAATCTAGCCATGTTTTGTGTTCCAGGTGTGATGATCCTGGCCACCATTCTCGAAAGCATCCCGTGATGTTATCAGTTAGTAGGTATTCTATTCCTGGGTTTGAACCCGAGATTCACTCCACTCACCTCCTGTTGATAGTGTTTGCTAGTTCCTTTAGGATATTAGTAACTTTGCGATAGTCCTCGAGGTCCGTGGAATTTCCTTCTTCCAAATACCATGAACCATTAAGGTAGAAGTTATTTGAACCAAAAGATCACAATCAAAGTGCTCTCGGTGAGTTCTCCATTCATAATTGTGACTCTGCCAGTCCTACCTCTCTGCATGGGTTATCCGGAAGAAACCTGTTGAACTTGGTTCGACATATTAATCTATGCATCCACAACTCAGAAAGTTATATGTTCCTTGAGTTGACCCTCCTCAGCTGTATTCCGACCCTAGTCTATCAATTGATAGTCAGGAATAGTTGTGCATTCGTTTTCATCAATGCCTATTATTCTTGTGGTCCGTCAAGCCATTCTATTCCGGAATGACTAGGAGAAACAAACTCCAGTACCCCATCAATCTCTAGGATTGGGTCAAAGCAATTGTATTCCGCAGATCAAATGCAATCAAGCTTTTGATTCTGTTCTATCCTGAAGTATTACCCACTTTATGTCAGGAACGTCATGAGAATTGCACCTTCTCTTATGAATTCTTGATGCAATGATACTCTCGCCATCATCGTTCATTCCTCGGTCCCGTGTTGTTGCAACCGGAATGCCGACAAGTGAACCATGATGTGTGAAATTTATACTCCTAACAACCGTGTTGCTTGGTAGTTAATGGACAATATTCTCATTCTTAGCGTGATGGTTACTAAATCACCATCCTAAGATTGATCGTGCTACCTAGTCCTTATTCGGGTGCACTCTTTGATTAGTGAGTTATGATTATTCAATCCCTTGCTTATTTGATCATATCGTCTTGCACTGAAAATCAAGATTGTTCTCGAGCTTAGTAACATATCGGTGCTTCGTGATGTCCCGAATATCTTCTCAGAAGTATCACCAGGTTGTCACCTGACCGCTATGTTGAGTTCGTCATCATGTTGGTTTTCCTCCAAACCACCCGTTCTCTTAGAATCTGTGTTGGATACCCCTGAGCTAGTTGGTTAAGCCAAAACAACAACTTGGAGAGTTGGAAGATAAAAGCTTGTCTGACTTAGTTCATGTTAAGGGATATCTTTTGTGTGTGTGTGTGTGTGTGTGTGTGTGTGTGTGTGTGTGTGTGTGTGTGTGTGTTGAAGAAGGATGATATCTCCATCGATTGGTCCTTGTGATCAGTTGTTAGATCTATTGCCTTGTCAAAACTTTGACTTGAGTATGGGCTATCGTCAAGTCAAATCAGAACCAACGATGTCCGTAATGTTGTCTTACTCGTGGTTGATCCCTCGAGCATACACCATTACATCTTTTGGTCTGACCAATGCTATCACCGTGTTCACATGATGGTGGAAGTCCAGTGATATGGAAATTCCGATGAGTTGCTATTGAGCCCATCAGCAGCTTTTGTCTCCCCCATGATTCATGTTGAACATCAACCTAGTGTTGGAAACTTTGTAAACAATGCCTTCATGTTCCGTTCATGAAGCATATGTTTGGATGAAAGTAGCGACTTCCTCTAAGTTCACGTGCAATCGATGCAAGTTGCCGCCGTGAATTCGAGAAAGCTTGTTTTGTTTCCCCTGGAATCGTCCCAAGTCAGTCATGCATGTGCGAAGTATTCTGTGGTTTGGTAGATTAATTACCTCCACTCCATGTGTAATTCCTAGCACCCCAAGCCACTGATTGATTTGTTCAAGGAAAAGAAGTCTAGCGCACGTAAAGACTTCGAAATCCTTGATGAAGGATCCAAACCTGAACTCGATAGTGTTTTATTATAAGACTTCTACGTGGTCATGCTTGTCTTGGACAACGAGTTCACATGTATGTAGCAGAACCGGCTCATGTTTTGCAACCTGCTATCGTAGTTCATATCCCAAGAATCTCGCAATGTCATCTCGTCGATTTGTGTTGCAAACTTTCTTTCCAGACATGCTGAGTCTGAAGTATCCTATCACCAATCGGATCTGAATCTCAGGCAGATATGATGGTTGGAACATTCCCAACAGTTGCATTTTGTTCCCAGCTTGCACTGCCATTGTGCCAATTTCCCATGGGCTGCCTTCTTAGCAGTTGTTGTCCAAGATCATCTTCAAAAGTGGACTTACCATGGGTTCCATCCATTTCCGATGATAAGCAAAATCATCCATTGCGTTGTCTCCAACAAGGTAGTCCACATCATCCATTCTAGCCCGAGTATGTCGTTCTCTCGAACTCCGTCAAACGATCGTTTGTGATTGCCTTAGGCTCGTATAAAGAATTTCAATGATCTAGATATCAAAAGTAATTCTTTTCGCCACTTAAGGGAGCAGTTCAACGAGTCACCTTTTCCAAAGTGCCCCGTTACGGGATCATGGCAATTATTTCCTCGCCACCTTGATACCATCCACCATCTTTCTAAGCATGGAATTGTTGCCCACCAAATCAAACCCCGTCGTTTGTTCTTCCATCCCTCTCGATGTGTTTCGTGTCTAAGCTCGAGAGATGTTTCAATGTCTCACTCGATGAGTTGATCCTGAGTTGTTCGATCTTCGAGAAGATCGATCCTTCTAGAGTTTTCCCTTTCCTCTCATTGTCATGTTAGTTGGAGTTCTCAGAGCAAGACATCGAAACAAAGATGGTGATCGTGTCAATGTTCTTATGAAGTGCAACCTGGATCGTGAAGATTGTGTTAGTTTGCGTTTGTGTTAGTTTGCATTCCCCCTTCATCTTACCCTACGCTTGAATCTCGGGGCGAGATTCTTGTTTAGTGGGGGTGAGTTGTCACAACCCTAGTTAGTGCATGCATTAGAGTGTTTGCATCATGTTTAAATTTAAGTTAAACTTGAAATGGGGATATTCAAACCCTAGCACCAAATGGAACTCAACTAGGTTCAATCCAAAATCTTTTTCAAAGAACCCAAAATGCCCTTTGAAAATGTTCATGGTTTCTGATAAAGGTGAAAACCTCTGCCAAAAATGATGAATATATTTCCAGGACATTCTGGATCTTTGAATTAACTCATATCCTATTTGAATTGGAGCATTTAAATCCTATAAATATTTTTAAATGCTCTAATAATTCTGAAACTAGTTATGGGTTGTTGGAAATAATCCAAACACTGCCCACCATTATTTTCAGGATTTTACAAAATAGATTAGTATTTTTACTAATTCAAAACAAAATAAAAGAAATAGAAAACAGGAAATAAAAGAGAGAGAGACTTACCTGGACCTACCTTCTATGCAGCCCACCTGGCCGGCCCAGCAGGCAGCCCAGCCAACTGGCCCAGCCCACCATCGCCTCCTCCCCAGTCGTCTTCCTCCTTTGCCAGGAGGACGGGCGCGTGCCCGACGCGCGCGCACCGCCGTGCGCCACCTCCTGCTTGTCGCCGAGGGCTTGGACGCCTCCACGACGCCACACACCCCCCCTCGACCCTCTGCACCTTCTCCCTCCTCGCAGCTCTCTCCCCTCCCCTCTCTCTCACGCAACCGAGCGCTGCCGCCGCCACCGCTCGCTGCCACCGCGCCCAGAGACACTGCCTCACCTCGCCTTCATGCCCCCCAGCTTTGTATCCTCGCGATGAAGCCCATCGCCGAGCCACCCCTCGCCGGACGCCCCCGAACGCCTTCACCGCCGTCTTCTTCAACCTCGGGTTGACCGAGATAGTTGTCACCCGACGCCGCCGTCAAAGCCGCCCGAGCTCGCTGCCTCTTCATTCAAACGCCGTGAGCCCCTGCTTCTTTTCCCCTCTCTCCCATGCTCTTTGCCTCACCATAGTCGCCGCTTCATGGACGACCAAAACGCGTCGCCGCCTGAGCCCCTCACCGCTGCGGGCTACGGGCCACCGTAGCGCCCAACCGAGCACACCCACGCCCTCACCTTACCGCCAGAGAAGCCGAGGTGCCAACCCCGCATCGCCACAGCCGTTGTAGCTCGAGCCCGAGCTCGATCGAGCTCGCCGCCGCCGAAGCTCGCTGCCGGGCGCCACTCCGCCACTCGCCACGCCACGCCACCACGGTTGGATGCGACGAGCGTCCGCATCTCAGTAGCTGTGCTCCATGGCCAAACGGCACTCAGAGGCGAAACTCAGAGCGCACCGCCGCTGCTCGCCTCGCCAAGGCTAAACGCCGTCGAGTTGACCTGCTGACTGAGTTGACCAGGTGGGCCCGGTTTGACCCTTGGGTCTATGACAGTGGGGCCCATACGCTAATTAACCTGTGATTAGCGCTAACTAAATTTAGTTAGTTTAACTAACTCTTGATAGATGGGACCCACTGGTCAGTTTGACTCGACCGCCTGCTGACCGCCGACGCCACCTCGACCAAAGGTCGACGATTAATTCACCGGAATTATTCTTATACAGGAAATTTCAGAAAATAGTACAAACTTCTAAAAATCATAGAAAATCAACCGTAACTTCAAATGAAATAATTTATATATGGAAAATGATCAGAAAAATCCAATCTATCCATATGTACCATTTTCATGCGTGTAAGAACAACTTATGGCTCCTGTTTAGGCCAAATCATATAATGGCATTTAAACCCCCACATATGGAGTTTGAAATTGAACCTAGGGTTCAAACCAACTCCATTTAACATGCTGCTAGTTGCATTAGCTCAAAACATAGCATATTGACATGTCATGATCATGCATCATATTGTGCATTGCATTGATTGTGTTCTCCTTCTTTGTTGCCGGTATTTGTCCTCTCTCGATAGACGTGCTTCCGACGATGAGTTCGATGACACCGATGAAGAGCTATAATATCTTCAGAATTGCCAGGTGTCGGGGGTTGGGTGCGACATATGCCAAAGGATGGCTTATCATGGAGGGGCGTAGAACGTCGCGGTGCTCGAAACGGATGAGGCGAAGACATGCACGCCGCGAATCTTACCCAGCTTCAGAGCTCTCCGAGGAGATAACACCCCATCGCTGCTCGGCGGGTCTCCGCATGATCACTATGGCAAAGTGAGTACAAGATGCTCCTTGAGTTGTTCGGGGTGAGGAAGGAGAAGGGCACGGCTAGCTCTTCTCTTCCCTCTATGTGTGTGTCTAAAACTACTAGGTTCCAACCCTTTGCATGGGTGCCCCGGGTTTATATAGGCCTACCCCGGGGTACAATGGTAATCCGCCGGGCGCGGGTCCCAGCCGCTCTCTCTTGTTGCCGCCTTCTCCGCCGACTGGGCCCGCCGACTAGTGGGCCCTGCCGACGGTCCAAAGATGGGGCCACCCCTTGTCCACCCGCGGGGTCTTGCCGGCTGCGGTTATCAGAGCCGCTTCTAATGACGCGAAGCTGTCGGGGGTCATGGCAACAGAAGCCACCGCTCGCGGGCGTATCATCATGCTATTCCTCGCCTTGTTCGTTAATGGCGACGGAGCCCGTGGGAGGGCCGCCGACTTTCGGAGGACGACTCCAACGGGTCCGCTTTTGGGCGCTCGCCGCCTTCTGCACTCCTCGCCGACAAAGCGGTCCCGACATCTTCGGTCGCATGCATGTGCCATCGTGGGTACAGGAATCGCCCACGGGCTGACGCTGAGGCAGTGTGGCTATAGTGCTGTGCCGGACGGAGATCTCGCGATCTGACGGCGCTCGTGGCTATGCCTGCCCTTTATGAGCGGGCGGGACCGGCCGCGAGGCGGCTTTATCCCATCCCGCTTGTAGTCGCTCAAGCAGGGAGTGAACGGAGTCGCGGGCTGACTCCCTGTAGCCGGCCTCATTGGAGGTCGCTGGCTTGGAGTCGGCTTGTCCCGAGGCCGCCTCGGGACTCGGCCTAGAGGGGCCATCGGCGACTCTGCCACCGACTTTTCAAGGTGGCTCTTGTCTTGGGGTCTTGAGGGGCGAGTCTGCCCGATGTTTTGAAAGGTCCAGGGCTCGGTCTGCCTACCCGTGGCCCATTACTCCGACAAGAGTCCCCGGCTGGTGAGGTGCCGAGGGCAACATGTCGAGGAGCCTCGGCAGCTTCATCCCTTGGGTAGAAGAATCTGACTCGCCCGCTGCCTCCATCTTGAGCCGACTAGCTGGAGTCGGCCTTGTAGGGGGGCGTCTTGCTCTTCAAAGGCTTCGAAGGTCGCAGCGGGATCCGGGCGGCGTTCTCGATAAGCTTTCAGCAGCCGACCGCTATGGGTTCGCCACGCGACGCCACGCGGCAGGCTATCTGCCAGCCACGCGCTGCGACAAGACAGGCCCGCCGGCGGGCTCGCCACTACCACGCCGGGCGCAATAACGGATCCATCGCGGTCGCGGCGGTCGGTTGGTTTCACGCCGTTATCGCGCGCAGAATATCGTGGGTTAAATCGTGGGGCGTGGGGGGACGGGCGCAGTTAATCCCACGCCGCCTCTTCGCAACCTAGGCGCCTATAAGTAGGCGGGGAGGAGGGGGCGACGCACGCGCACCTCTCTTCCCCGCTCCCTCTTGCTCCCTCGCTCGTCTTTCTACTCGCCCGCTGCGCCAACCTCGCCGCGGCCGGAGATGAGCTCCTCATCCGCCTTGCCCCACCCAAGGCCCGCGTGGGGACGGCTCCATCATCAACGACGACATCATCGAGTTTCTTCGTCAAACGCGCGGCATCCCCGGCAGCCACCTAGTGCGGACCCGCGCCGCACCGGAGGGCGAAATCACGCTGGCGCCGAAGGAGGGCGAGAGGGTCATTTTCCGCTCGCACCTCATGCGCGGGCTAGGTCTGCCGGCGCGAGCGGCTTCTTCCGCGACGTTTGGAGTTCTTCGGCTCGGCCGCACCACCTCACCCCAACACGATGGTGTTGCTGGCGCCTTTCAGATCCTTATGCGAAGGCTTTCGGCGCTTCTCCCACCATCGAGCTTTGGGGAATTCTTCCAAGCCAAGCTCGACCCACGCCGCCGCAAGGCCGGCTCAGGCGGCACGCTCATCGCCAAGAGGAGGCCGGTGCCCGAGAACCCTTTTCCTGCCATCTCCCTCATCAAGTCGGTGAAGATGTGGCAGTGTACATACTTCTATGTTAAGAACTTCGCCCCCGAGGGCGACTGGGTCAACTTGCCGCCTTACACGGGCGGCGAGTTGGCGGGCCGACCCCCCAGCTGGTCCAATAGGGCCCGGATGCTGACTCCCGCAGGCAACGTCGCCGTCTCGCAGCTCCGCGTGATGACGCAGTCGGAGGGCCTGACTGGGGCAGACTTGCTGGCCGTCTTCGTGGCGCGCCGAGTTCTCCCTATTCAAGGCCGACCTCATCTGATCTGTTAGATGAGCGCCGCCGGGACCCCAGCCGGCTGTGCTCCAAAGACATGCCCCACGCGGAGGTGGTGGACATGGTGAACTTCTTGGCGAACTGCGGCCTCACGGAGGAATGGCAGTTCGGCAAGGAGCCATACTCGCGCGCCACCCCCGCCATTGGTAAGTCGTCTCTTGCTTCTCTGTTTCTTCTTCACCGAATCCGCTCTAATTTTCCTTGGTCTTCTCGATTCAGAATCCCTCATGCCGCTGCTCGCCGGGCGCCACGAGGTCGGCTCGTGAATTCGCCCCGACCAAGGCAGAGCGACGCCGACGACCCGACTTGGGCGTGGCTGGATGGAGGCCGACGCCGAGGAGGAGGAGGGGCCGACGACTTCAGGCCTTCGGCCACTTTCGCCGATTGGCCTGACGACGGCAATGAGAAGGAAGTCGTCCCCCACCGCCAGCAGAAAGCCGGCCATCCAGGCGCGAGCTCCTCCGCAGCCTTGGGTGGTCGAGCCGGCGCGAAGAAGCGCCGGGCCGGGCCGAGTCTGCCAGGCGGCCGGGCCAAGAAATTCAGGGGAATGGCCGCCGCGACTCAGCGCGAAGAGGCGGTCACGAAGGCTAACCGCTTCCGCAAGGAAGTGAAGAAGCCACCGCTGGTCTCCGCGTAAGTATTTTTTATTCTGTCTTGTTTTCTTCTGGTCCGTCTTGTCCGAGTCTCCTCATGTCTTTTTTTTCATCGTGGCTCCCTCACCTTGGAGAGGGTCGCGCCGCCCGCCATGGGGTCGGTGGAGACGCCCGCCAATAGTCGGCGGGTTGACCCTGCGGCCGCCCTCCGAGAGGCAACGGAGCGGAATGCGCAGGAGAAGCGCGACGAGGAGGAGGCCACCCGTTTGGAGAAGGCGGAGACTGAGAAGGCGGCGGCTTCCGCCTGTAAGAATCTGGAGGAGGTCGAAACCGCCGCTGCAGCCAAGAGGCGAGCCGAGGAGGCCGCCAAGGCCTGGGCCGGCGCTGCTTGTCACCCCTGCTGAGCTCTGCGCCACCGCCGCCGGAGTTCACGGGCAGTCATGTATCGCCTCGAGCGCGGCTATATCTCCCACGTGTCAAGCACGACTTAGAGGCATAACCGCATTGAAAGCAATGTCGCAAGTGAGGTAATCTTCACACAACCCATGTAATACATAACGGAAAGAGATACATAGTTGGCTTACAATCGCCACTTCACACAATACATGAGTAAAGCATTACATCATACAGATACAATCAAGGTCCGAATATGGAACCAAAATAAATGAAGACTACCCCAAATGCTACATGATCCCCGATCGTCCCAACTGGCTCCACTATCGATCAACTCAAACGAAACAACACAATGAACAAGATCTTCATCGAGCTCCTCCTTGAGCTCGGGTGCCTCTCTGCACAGTTTCATCGGCACCGCAAACTGGTTTTGAAGTATCTGTGAGTCACGGGACTCAGCAATCTCACACCGCGATATCAAGACTATTTAAGCTTATGGGTAGGAGAAGGTAGTGAGATGGAGCTGCAGCAGTTTACTAGCATATCTGGTGGCTACATTCGCAAAAGAGAGCGAGAAGAGAAGCAAGGCACGGTCGAACAACTATGATCAAGAAGTGATCCTGAAACTACTTACGCCAAACATAACTCCAACATCGTGTTCACTTCCCGGACTCACGAGAAGAGACCATCACGGTTACACACGCCGTTGGTGTATTTTAATTAAGATCAACTTCGGTTTTCTACAACCGGACATTAACAAATTCCCATCTGCCTCATAACCGCGGCACGGCTTTTGAAAGATAATACCCTGCAGGGTGTCCCAACTTAGCCCATTATAAGCTCTCACGGTCAACGAAGGATATTCCTTCTACCGGAAGACCCGATCGACTCGAATCCCGGTTTACAAGACATTTCGACGATGGTAAAACAAGACCAGCAAAAGCGCCCAATGTGCCGACAAACCCGATAGGAGCTGCACATATCTCGTTCTCGTGGCACACCGGATGGGCCAGACGTCAAGTTGGCATAGACCTGGATTGCCCAGGGGGCGCCGGACATCACCCAGGTTGGGCCAGCACTCGAAGGAGACTGGTCCGGGGGTTAAAATAAAGATGACCCTTGAGTCTGCAGAACCCAAGGGAAAAAGGCTTAGGTGGCAAATGGTAAAACCAAGGTTGGGCCTTTTTGGAGGAGTCTTATTCAAAGCGAACTGTCAAGGGGTCCCATAAATCACCCAACCGTAAGGAACGCAAAATCAAGGAACATAACACCGTATGACGGAAACTAGGGCGGCAAGAGGAACAAAACACTGCATAAGGCCGAGCCTTCCACCCTTTACCAAGTATATAGATGCATTTATTAAATAAGATATATTGTGATATCCCAACAAGTAAACATGTTCCAACAAGGAACAACATCTCCATGTTCCAACAAGGAACAAACTCCATCTTCACCTGCAACTAACAACGCTATAAGAGGGGCTGAGCAAAGCGGTAACATAGCCAAACATTGGTTTGCTAGGAAAGGATGGTTAGGGGCTTGACATGGCAATGTGGGAGGCATGATAAGCAAGTAATAGGCATCGTAGCATAGGCATAGCAAAAGAGCGAGCATCTAGCAAGCAAAGATAGAAGTGATTTCGAGGGTATGGTCATCTTGCCTGAAATCCCGCAAGGAAGAAGAACGAGTCCATGAAGAAGACAAACAGACGTAGTCGAACGAATCCTCACAACTCCGGAACGAAACCAAAGCTAACGAGAGAAGCAACCCGGAAAGAAACAAACAACATGGTAAACACACAAGCATAAACATGTCATGATGCACAAACAAGTATGATGCATGTCCGGTTTAATGAGGCATGGCATGGCAATATGCACAAACAACACTACAAGTTATGTGGAGCTCAATATGCAACGAGTTGCATATTGACGAAACACCACATCAATTATTTAGTTCTCTCTCGCTTAGGAACACAACAATATTACATGTTGTTATAAACATGGCAAGAGGTGAGACATAAGTAAACTAACTAGTTAGGCAAGTTTAAATGAGGCCGGAAACAACAAACGATAATTCTGGAAAATCCCCATGTCATTTAGCAATTTAACGCAAACAACAATTTTAAACATTTTAATTGTTGTTATCATGATGCGGATGACATATGCAAGTTATATGCAATTTTATGAAAATGTTGACAAGAGCATTATGAAGCATTTGTCGTCGTGGCAGAAACGAAAAAGGGTGGCACGACAACGACAACGGAAATGGTGCCACGGCAACATTCCGATTCCGATAACTCGATTGAGATGCCGATGCAAGAGAGAAGTGTGCGGATGTGTGGAACACGCAAGAGATGGGGAGTGATCCCGGATACCGGGTGTCCCACATGACGGTGGCATGGCAAACGAGGAACGTGCAAAGAAAATTCGATCACGGTGCAAAACTCGAGCATCTCATACAACATACAAGCATTCGTTCACGGGCGGTCGTCTCAGGGTTATACTTTCGAAGCGTGCCTTTTCGAAACGGATCGGGTTCAACGCGGTGTAGGGGAAGTAGACGTTCTCGGAATGGTCGTAGTGGAAGTAGTGGTTCACGTTTCGTAGATGTTCGGGCGGCGGTAGTGGTACACGGATCGTAGATGTTCGGGTCATCGGTGCCGTGGTACTTGGTGACATGCACGGGATGGTAGTTGTACACGTTCGTAAACTTCCGGTGTCGTTCGTAGAGGTACTTGGTGTCCGGTGCGGTACTTGGCGAATCCCAGACGTAGAGGTACACTTGTTGAGGCGGAACTTGACGAAATCCCTCTGGAGGTAGCCATCCGTGGTCGTACTCATGTTGACATGCAACATAATGGTCTTGATGGATCGTAGTCGAACTTGGCGGTCCGTATGGTTCGCCGTAGATGAACTTGGCGACAGAGATTCTTGTGCTCACGAAACGGCAAAGAGACGCAGCAGCAGCAGACGAGGGACTCTGGGACGGCATGGAGGTCGAGGATGATGAGCTCGAGGCGGCGCTGGAGCATGGCGGCGCAGCGGCCGGACGAAGCAGGGAGGCGCGATGGAGGTCGCCGCGCGGAGAAGTCGCAGGCGAGGTGCGGGCGCAGGTGCCTCTCCTCGAGCGCTTGGGCGACGGGGACTTGGCGAGGAGGAGGCGCGGGAACACCGGTTCCATCCGGGAACGAGGCGGGGCGAGCTGGGCGGCCTGGACTCGCCGGCCGGAGGGGCGACATGGCATGGCTTCGGGCGCCATGTGAGGCAAGGCGTGGGGCGTGGGGCGACGCGAGGCAGGGGGCGCCGGAGTTGGCCTCCAGTGGCGGCACGAGAGACCAGGTGCAGCGTCCTGGCGAGGCAACAACGCGGAGGAGGGCCGACAGGGGGCGCGACGGAGCCTGGGCCGGGCGGATCCGCGGAGATGCTTGAGCAGGGCGGACGCGAAGGAGAGGAAGGAGCGATCGCCGACCTGCTAGGCTCGTGGCGCGGGTCAACGAGGACGAGGTGGAGGTGCGGGATGAGGAGCGAGCGAGAGGAGGGAGGGCGTGGGATCTCCTCTCCCTGGTGTGATGTGTGTGTGCGTGTGGTGGCGGCACGGGAACGAGAGGGGGAGATCGATGGAGAGGGTCGGGGCCTAGGGATTAGGAAGGGTTTAGGTGGGCTGAGGGAACGGGTCGGTCTGGTTGGTTAGGCCCAAGAGGCCGGCGGGTGCACACTCTCTCTCTCCCTCTCTCTAATTCTCTTTTCAAAACAGAAAATAAAGAGAAAGAAAAAGGGAAGAAAAGAAAGGTTAGAGAAAGAGTTGGGCACGGGGATAATTTCCACGGACTCGTAAAAATGTGCACGGTCCATGAAAAATAGGAGTGGCAAGATTGCAGGAATTAAATTCAAAGTCATTTGAATTTAATTCAAAAGGTTTGAGCAAGGACTAGGAATTAGAGGTTTCCAAAATGTTGGGATTTTGGTGGAGCTCCTAAGATGATGAAAGAATAAATGGCAAAGTTGGAGATCAAGAATTAAGACAACAAAGGCATTAGGATATTTTGTAAGTGTGTTTTTATGTAAATCCAAATAATTGAATATTTACTATAGCTCTCTAAATATCGAGAGGATATGTTTTAAAGAGAATCACCATGTGAATTCCCTCGATTTAAATGGATCAAAGATCCATGCCATTTATTTAGTTGAGTTGCAAAAGATTTATGAGATGATGGCATGATGACATGATGCGATGCAAAAATAAAAGGGCAGGCACAAATGAAACACACGGCGAAACCCGGAATATATGGAAGTCTTCTCGAGCATCAGTCTCGGGGCGTCACAACACTCCACCACTACGAGAGGATCTCGTCTCGAGATCTAGGATGGCGCCGGAGAGAAGCGGAAGAGAAAGAGGTAAGACAAAGTTGCTTCTTTGACAAACGAGTGAAACCAATGAACCTCGAGAGGTTGAAAACTTGAAAGAATAACACAATAGAGTTGAATGAAATTGAGAGCATTCCAGTAGAAAATAGAAACAAGGAACACCATGTGAACCTTAGGGGTTGCAAAGCTATGAATGACGAGTACAATGGACAAGAAGGAATTGGAACCACTCTGGTTGAAACGAGATAAGATTGAATAAGAATGATATAATTTGGGCAGCACTCCTACTGAAAATGGAAGGAATTAGAATCATGAACTTGAGAAGATGGGATGATACTGATGAAATAAACAACACACTGCCTCCGGAACTATTGAAAGAATGGCACAAGGGGTAACAAAGATTTCAGACAGCTCTCCGGTTGAGGAAGCAGGCAAAACTTGATAAGATGAGAGAACTCGAATGAAACCATGACACTCCGGCTAAACGGAGAAGCGAGGAGAAGAACATGATCTTGACAAAACAAGATGATGGGTCGAAGAGAGCAACATCACAATTCCTCTGGAAGAAATGAAAGAATGGAATGGAATGGATGAAGGGAAACAAGATCTTGAAAGAGCACGCTTACAAGAAATGCTAGAACAGAGTTGTTGGATTATCAACAACGAAAGGAACAAGCTTGTTGTGGGCTTATGGAACACATCTCAAAATTATGAGGTGACAACCCGCCACTAACGGAAACAGTTGATTGGATTAAGATCAACAAGAAGATGAAAACTTCTTTCATTGAGAGGATAGGAGGAAAACTTGGATCATTGATAAGCACCATAATAGCAACATTCCTTAGGGAAGGCTTTAAGTGAAATCTATACCAAGATAACACCAACGAATAAATTGTTGGGTTGAAAAGATCTCGTGAACGAAGAGAAATGATGGATTTAAATATCTCATTCCTGACAACTTGTGAATCAAGAAACATGAAGGGAAATTGTCAAGAATGACATGACACCACCTCAAAAGATAAGGTAGAACGAATTGCACTTCGAAATGCAAGAAGAAGACTACTTGAACTCCTCAAAACAAAACATGTGTTGAACACCACGTTTATTTTAGAGTATAGCTTGGCGGATCATAGCTTCGAGAGAAATCTTGAAGAACAATTGAAGAATGAAAAGAATCCTTGACGAACTATCATGTAGAGCCTCCATGAAGAACTCCGGTAATAAAAGGATGATAAAAAGAAAGAGAAGTTGACAACACAAGGTGAAGCCTTGCAGTGACAAGATGAAGCTTTGAAATGAGATAACCGAGAAAACTTTGAACTCCGGAAAGAAAGATGAACAAATGAAAACAAGAATTTTGATGAATCTCTGGAATAAGGAATTGAATTTAATAGATGAAACAAGAATAAGAATTACATTATGCTGATCCTTCTCCAATTAAATTGATGTCAAGCAATGGATTTGGCATACTACTTATTCTCGTGGAGAGGATTAAGATAGATATAGCGTAAACTTGGGAAGGTCTTCAACGAACCACCGGTAGGATTGGAAAGAACGAATGAATCTATATGATAACGAAGGAAGAGAAGTCTTGAACGAACTACCGTAAGAATTGAAAATGAACGAAGAAAAACAACGAATCGCCGTAAGGAATTAGAAATGAACGAAGATACTTGAGAGAATTTAGATACATGAGAACGGAGAGATCATGAACTGATTAGTGAATACTTGAATGATGCACCGGTAAGATTTGGGGAACAAGAGCTGAAAGCTGGAATGAATAATTCTGAGATGATGGGCTCCGGAGAATCAAACTGAAAAGACTCCTGAAATGCTCCGGGTGGGTTAAAAGAATTCTCACAATCGAAAGTAATTATGAGAGGATGGCATCAAGCTAGAACCATGAATCTTGAAGAGAATGGAGCAAGATTTAAGAGAAACTCTTCTTTGGTCTTCAAAATTCGAGAATGACGATGAGAAACACCAGCATGAATTGTTGAGATACTCCGGGATGAAAATTAGAAAGGTTGAACCAACACTGAAAAGAATTTGGAAGATCTTGGAGAAAGACATTTGACTGATGATAACTCATTCTTACGTCAAACTTTGAAAAGAATGTTAGAAGCTCCGGAAAATTTAGAAGAGTCAGGTAAGATACTGGAAAAAGACCTGTGGGTTAGGGCCCACTCAAAAGAAACACCGTTGAACGATTTAAAAGATAGATTGCGCCGGTTGAATTAAATGGCTTGAATGAGATAATTATCTCCAGATAGCTTGAACAGATTGGGAATGGAAATGTGAATCTTCTGAGATATCTTCAACACTCCGGAACAATTGAATAACAAGAACTGAAAGATTATGAGGTGCACCGGTATGGGAAAATATTTCAAACGGGGAAAAGGATATGATCGACAAAGCTTGAATTGATTCCACCGGGGAAGATAAGAGAACAAAGGATGATAAACTTGGAGCTTCCTTTAGCATCTTCATGAGAATCACCGAATAAGAGCATTGAGGAAAACAATGAAGAGACTTCACATCCATACGATGGATATTTGATTAAGAAATCTGAGTCCTTGAAGAAAAGGGTGGGAGGGTGGGAAAACAAAGGCAACTTGGGTCGGAAGAAACAAGCACCGTTGCAAAGAACTGAGAATTGATCTCGCGAATGGGGAGAATGATGGGATCATCTTGAAGAGAAGCGCACCGGTGAGAAGAAATTGAGATGACAAACTCGATGATCAAGAAGGACTAGTATTCACATAGAAATATGAGAACACCATTTAGGAAAGGTATGGAATCAACACTTGACATTGAAGCAACTCGAATACCACAAAATGGAACAAAACAAAGGATTTGGCTTATGAATAAGCGGAAAAACATATGATAGATCCCATATCATATCATGTGTGCATTGGAAAGATATCCTACGTAAATACTTGAATTCCCACTTATAAACTCCTGAAACTTTCTGGTTATGCAATCAGGTGTTGGGGATACAGGGACACAAAATATATCACCCAAACTAACAATACCTAGATCCAATTGTATCCATCCTTCAACACATAACCAAGAAACCTTCGAAATCGTTTACCTCAACCTTCAAAAGCATCCGTTATACGAAGTTATGGCAATACTCTCGAGCTCGCCCAAGATCGGGTCATCGAGGTTATCTCACCAACAACTGCATAAAAGAGATTTTCGATGTCGGCAAAGCTCGTATTCCGAATCTGCAACGATAAAATTGTGACGACAACACCTCGGAGCTTAACTCCCGGACACCGCCAAAACCCCTAAATGTCGAGGCACCAAGAACAATGTTCTCGCCACAAAACCATCGGAACAATTCCAAGATACCCGTGATCCTAATTTTTTTAGTGAAATTTGAGGAGAGAAGAGTCAAACTTCTACGCCAGAGACCTCACCAGAGCGATTTAAGGACCGAGGAGTAAAAAGAATCCTACTCCGATATATAATCCTAAGACTCAAAACATTTTTTTCTAGACTCAACAAAGTCAAGATTCAATCTGCAGGGGCTCTAAGTCGGTATGGCTCGACATTTAACTTGTAACGCCTCGATGCGGCTATATCTCCCACGTGTCGAAGCACGACTTAGAGGCATAACCGCATTGAAAGCAATGTCGCAAGTGAGGTAATCTTCACACAACCCATGTAATACATAACGGAAAGAGATACATAGTTGGCTTACAATCGCCACTTCACACAATACATGAGTAAAGCATTACATCATAAAGATACAATCAAGGTCCGACTACGGAACCAAAATAAATGAAGACTACCCCAAATGCTACATGATCTCCGATCGTCCCAACTGGGCTGCACTCATCGATCAACTCAAACGAAACAACACAATGAACAAGATCTTCATCGAGCTCCTCCTTGAGCTCGGGTGCGCCACCGCACGGTTTCATCGGCACCTACAAACTGGTTTTGAAGTATCCGTGAGTCACGGGACTCAGCAATCTCACACCGAGATCAAGACTATTTAAGCTTATGGGTAGGAGAAGGTAGTGAGATGGAGCTGCAGAAGTTTACTAGCATATCTGGTGGCTACATTCGCAAAAAGATAGTGAGAAGAGAAGCAAGGCACGGTCGAACAACTATGATCAAGAAGTGATCCTAAAACTACTTACGCCAAACATAACTCCAACACCATGTTCACTTCCGGACTCCGCCGAGAAGAGACCATCACAGTTACACGCGCGTTGGTGTATTTTAATTAAGATCAACTTCGGTTTTCTACAACCGACATTAACAAATTCCCATCTGCCTCATAACCGCGGGCACGGCTTTCAAAAGATAATACCCTGCAGGGGTGTCCCAACTTAGCCCATTATAAGCACTCACGGTCAACGAAGGATATTCCTTCTACCGGGAAGACCCGATCAGACTCGGAATCCTGGTTTACAAGACATTTCGACGATGGTAAAACAAGACCAGCAAAGCCGCCCGAATGTGCCGACAAATCCCGATAGGAGCTGCACATATCTCGTTCTCGTGGCACACCGGATGGGCCGACGTCGGGTTGGCATAGACTCGGATTGCCAGGGGCGCCGGACATCGCTTAGTTGGGCCAAGACTCAAGGAGCACCGTCCGGGGTTAAATAAAGATGACCTTGAGTCGGCAGAACCCAAGGGAAAAGACTTAGGTGGCAAATGGTAAAACCAAGGTTGGGCCTTGCTGGAGGAGTCTTATTCAAAGCGAACTGTCAAGGGGGTCCCATAAATCACCCAACCGTAAGGAACGCAAAATCAAGGAACATAACACCGGTATGACGGAAACTAGGGCGGCAAGAGTGGAACAAAACACCAGGCATAAGGCCGAGCCTTCCACCCTTTACCAAATATATAGATGCATTAATTAAATAAGATATATTGTGATATCCCAACAAGGGTTTGACATGGCAATGTGGGAGGCATGATAAGCAAGTGATAGGCATCGTAGCATAGGCATAGCAAAAGAGCGAGCATCTAGCAAGCAAAGATAGAAGTGATTTCGAGGGTATGGTCATCTTGCCTGAAATCCCGCAAGGAAGAAGAACGAGTCCATGAAGAAGACAAACGGACGTAGTCGAACGAATCCTCACAACTCCGGAACGAAACCGAAGCTAACGAGAGAAGCAACCCGGAAAGAAACAAACAACATGGTAAACACACAAGCATAAACATGTCATGATGCACAAACAAGTATGATGCATGTCCGGTTTAATGAGGCATGGCATGGCAATATGCACAAACAACACTACAAGTTAAGTGGAGCTCAATATGCAACGAGTTGCATATTGACGAAACACCACATCAATTATTTAGTTCTCTCTCACTTAGGAACAAAACAATATTACATGTTGTTATAAACAGGGCAAGAGGTGAGACATAAGTAAACTAACTAGTTAGGCAAGTTTAAATGAGGCCGGAAACAACAAACGATAATTCTAGAAAATCCCCATGTCATTTAGCAATTTAACGCAAACAACAATTTTAAACATATTAATTGTTGTTATCATGATGCAGATGACATATGCAAGTTATATGCAATTTTATGAAAATGTTGACAAGAGCATTATGAAGCATTTGTCGTCGTGGCGGAAACGAAAAAGGGTCCCACGGCAACATTCCGATTCCGATAACTCGATTGAGATGCCGATGCAAGAGAGAAGTGTGCGGATGTGTGGAACACGCAAGAGATGGGGAGTGATCCCGGATACCGGGTGTCCCACATGACGGTGGCATGGCAAACGAGGAACGTGCAAAGACAATTCGATCACGGTGCAAAACTCGAGCATCTCATACAACATACAAGCATTCGTTCACGGGCGGTCGTCTCAGGGTTATACCTTCGAAGCGTGCCTTTTCGAAACGGATCGGGTTGAACGCGGTGTAGGGGAAGTAGACGTTCTCGGAATGGTCGTAGTGGAAGTAGTGGTTCATGTTTTGTAGATGTTCGGGCGGCGGTAGTGGTACACGGATCGTAGATGTTTGGGTCATCGGTGCCGTGGTACTTGGTGATATGCACGGGATGGTAGTTGTACATGTTCGTAAACTTCCAGTGTCGTTCGTAGAGGTACTTGGTGTCCGGTGCGGTACTTGGCGAATCCCAGACGTAGAGGTACACTTGTTGAGGCGGAACTTGACTTAAATCCTCTCGGAGGTAGCCGTCCAGAGTCGCACTCATGTTGACGTGCAACATAAAGGTCTTGATGGATCGTAGTCGAACTTGGCGGTCCGTATGGTTCGCCGTAGATGAACTTGGCGACAGAGATTCTTGTGCTCACGAAACGGCAAAGAGATGCAGCAGCAGCGGACGAGGGACTCTGGGACGGCATGGAGGTTCAGGATGATGAGCTCGAGGCGGTCTTTGGAGCATGGCGCGGGCGGCCGGACGAAGGTGGAGGCGCGATGGAGGTCGCCGGGCGCGAGAAGTCGCAGCGAGGTGCGGAGCAGTGCTCTCCTCGAGCGCTCGGGCGACGGGGACTTGGCGAGGAGGAGGCGCGGAAACACCGGTTCCATCCGGGAATGAGGCGGGGCGAGCTGGGCGGCCTGGACTCGCCGGCCGGAGGGGCGACATGGCATGGCTTCGGGCGCCATGGGAGGCAAGGCGTGGGGCGTGGGGCGACGCGAGGCAGGGGGCGCCGGAGTTGGCCTCCAGTGGCGGCACGAGAGACCAGGTGCAGCGTTCTGGCGAGGCAACGACACGGAGGAGGGCCGACAGGGGGCGCGACGGAGCTCAGCGGGCGTGATCCGGCGGAGATGCTTGAGCAGGGGTGGACGCGAAGGAGAGGAAGGAGCGGTCGTCGACCTGCTAGGCTCCGGTGGCGCGGGTCAACGAGGACGAGGTGGAGGTGCGGGATGAGGGAGCGAGCGAGAGGACGGAGGAGCGTAGGGATCTCCTCTCCCTGGTGTGATGCGTGTGTGCGTGTGGTGGCGGCACGGGAACGAGAGGGGGAGATCGATGGAGAGGGTCGGGGCCTAGGGTTTAGGAAGGGTTTAGGTGGGCTGATGGAACGGGTCGGTCTTGTTGGTTAGGCCCAAGAGGCCGCGGGGTGCAGACTCTCTCTCTCCCTCTCTCTAATTCTCTTTTCAAAACAGAAAATAAAGAGAAAGAAAAAGGGAAGAAAAGAAAGGTTAGAGAAAGAGTTACATCGGATAATTTCCATGGACTCGTAAAATGTGCACGGTCCATGAAAAATAGGAGTGGCAAGATTGCAGGAATTAAATTCAAAGTCATTTGAATTTAATTCAAAAGGTTTGAGCAAGGATTTGATTTAGAGGTTTCCAAAATGTTGGGATTTTGGTGGAGCTCCTAAGATGATGAAAGAATAAATGGCAAAGTTGGAGATCAAGAATTAAGACAACAAAGGCATTAGGATATTTTGTAAGTGTGTTTATGTAAATACAAATAATTGAATATTTACTATAGCTCTCTAAATATCGAGAGGATATGTTTTATAGAGAATCACCATGTGAATTCCTCGATTTAAATGGATCAAAGATCCATGCCATTTATTTAGTTGAGTTGCAAAAGATTTATGAGATGATGGCATGATGACATGATGCGATGCAAAAATAAAAGGGCAGGCACAAATGAAACACACAACGAAACCCGGAATATATGGAAGTCTTCTCGAGCATCGGTCTCAGGGCGTCACAAGTCGGAGGGAGTCGGCGGTGAGGTCCCCGTCGCAGGGAGGGAAGGCGGCGAGGTCTCCCCACGGGCGCGCCAAGGCCACCTCCGCCGCCCACCGCAGTCCGAGATCGCGAGGCAAGCAGCCAGGCGGACCCGCTGTGCCGCCAACCGACGACGAGGCCGTGGCGCAGCTACTTCTTCAAGTCGCTCGCCAACATGACGCCGCCTTGAGAAGGCGATTTCAAGCGCCGCGCCCTTTGAGACCGGCGCCGCCAGCTCGCCATCTCGACGCCGAGGCGATAAGCGCCGCGCCCACAGGTGGGTGCGAGGAGGCACGGGCCCGCTGAACACGGCTCTCCGGACGCCCAGCGGTGCGGGCTGAGGCGACGCCATCTAGAACATCTCCAAGGCGCACTGCATCGCGATCCGCCGCGGCGGGTATGTTCCTAGAACATCTTGCTCTTTTCTATGGGGCGCGCAATAAGCACTCCTCGGGTGTAGTCCTCGAGTTTCGGGCCGGGGCCGAGCAAAGCGGCCGGGAACTCTATTTGCTTACTTCCAAGTTTTTTACCGTCTCGAATTCTTGTCCCAGAGTATCACAACCTCCGCCATCGCCTTCAATCGCAACGTTGAGGAGCTGAGCCAGCGGGCTGCTGACTTGGCGAGGAGCGGAGGTGAGTTTTCTTCTTGGGCGGCCTGGCGCACCCGCGGGCTGTAGTCCCCGAGATTCGGGCCGACTGCTGTGCAGTCGGGCTGGATCTTCCTGGCGACCTTCTTAGCTGACGACTTCGCGTCCTTCTTCTTTTTACTCTTCAGAGTCCAACGCCGCTCTTCGAGGGCAGCTGGGTACGGCCGAGACCGCTTTGCGCGCCAAAGAGGAGGAGTGCGGCAAGCTCGCCGCAGAGCGCGACCTGCTGGCTACGCAGCTGGTGGAGCAGAGGGAGCTGCTCAAGGCAGCGCAGGCTGAGGCGGAGAAGAAAGAGGCCGCTCTCCTGGCCGAATTTGAGAGCGAAGGCCCGCTTCGACCGGCAGTGGAAGCGCCTGACCTCCGCTTCCACGTAAATCAAGATATCGTCAATGGTGAGTTTGCTTTTACTTTTTCTTTTGGGTTGCCGACTATGGGTCAAGCCGACTCCTGTTTTTATGACTTGCTTCTTCTTCTTTTTGGCAGACTTCTTCCCCGGTCACACGAAGGCGGCCAATCAGGCCATCGAGGCTGAGCGCGAGGCGCGGAGGGCGGGTGGCGCTAAGATCACAGCCAATGCCCCCCGGACCCTTGACGAGCAGCTCCTGAGCATTGAGGCTCGTCTGCGGCCGGCCCATCGGATGTTGCGCCGTCTTCAGCGTGTCGGTGCCCAGGCGATCGCTGCTCGGGCCGACATGCCGGTTCGGCAGACTGCAGCCGGACCGCCGACTGGCTGGAGGTCGCGGCTGGCCGTCTTGAGGCTTGGAAGGGTTCCGCGGCTCGGGCTGGAGCTCGCCGAGCCCTAGAGTTCGTCAAGGCGTGGTATCCAGGGCTGGATCTGGACCGGCTGGCCGCGTTCCGGTCAGAAGCCCAGGCGGAGCTGCTGGCCGCGGAGGACGCCCTCGTCGAGCGTGTGGCGGCGATCGCCGACTACACGGACACCAGCGTCTTCGTCCCTGAGCGGGCTGAAGACAGTGGGGAGGCACCACCGGAGTGGTTCGGGATGAACCTGGACTACGGCGAGGACTCGGCGGAGGTGATCAACTCCAGCGCCGAGGATGAAGACGAGGCGGAGGACGGAGACGGCATGGAGGCGCCAGAAGATGGAGCGGGCGACCAGCCTCAGCTCGACCGCGCCTCCAGCAACGAGCCGCGCCCATCTGGGCCAGCTGCCGCCGGAGACGATCAAGCCGAGACCGCCCAGCCGGCCGCCCCGGCGCCTGACGCCGCCGCCGCCCGCCTTCCAACCCCATCCGCTGCTTCTTAGGCCGCTGCCTTGCCTTTTTTATTTTATCTGTTTGCTAGTTTTTTAAAAGAACTTGTTAATTTGCACAATTCCACCCACGGGTGTATTCTCAACTCTCATCCAAGATCCCACCAAGGGCCTAAGCTTGTGTAAATATTATTCTAATTTTATCTTTCCTTGCTTATTGCTCTTGTGGCTTTTTTCCTTGCCGCCTTCCCATAGAAGCGCCTTGCCCATCGGCAACCGCTCTGCCGATTGCCGCCCAGGTCAAGTGTTTGGCTACTTTTGAGAAGGCAAGTACTTGGCCATTTTAGAGTCAGTAAGTTGGGTAGAAAGGCAAGTCGGCTACTTAGGAGTCGGTTTTACTTAAACGGGCTGGAAGTCGATTTCAACTATGTTTATGCTTTGTGTCCTTAGCTATTTTTTCGCAGGGCGCCTGTTTCTACCTTACTCCTGCCCACCAAACAGTCACTCATGAAGCCACGGCTTCGACAGAGACGGCTTAGGCACCAGACGTTACTTATCCTGATCGCAGGAAGCATTTCATAGCCCAAAATGGTGAGTCCCCGGCCGACTAGTCGAGCCCGTGCCAAACAACATAATCAAAGGGTAACATACTCAAAGGCATAATTTTACCATACAGATAACAAAGAGGGCAGTCCCCGAGCCTGCCTCGGGGCCCGAGTCTTGGTACTTTAAACACAAAGGGTAGCATGGTACATACCGCATCAATCAGTAAAATCTTCGGAGGAGATTCAGATTCCATGGCCGCCCGCCTCTTTGCCGAGTCGCCCTCTTGCGCGTTTCGGGCTTCGGCGCCGATCGTAGTAGGAGTCGCTGTTCTCGCACTTTGTCGATGATGAATGGGCCTTCCTAAGGCGCCGACAACTTGTGTTGGCCGGCTGTTCGCTGGATCAGCCGAGCACGAGGTCGCCTTTATAGGAATGATCTTGGCTTGACCTTCTTGTTGTAGTAGCGCGCAGCTCTTCCGGTAGATGATGGACCGCCGAGTGCCAACAGTCGACCCTCTTCCAAAGAGATCGACGCCGCCTTGACGTGCTTCTTCTACTTCCTCTTCGTGTACATGGTGACTTGCGGGAGTCGAACTCTATATCCGTTGGGATGACGGCTTCGCACCGAGACGAGGAAGAAGGGTGAAGCCTGTTGACTTGTTTGGAGTCGACGCAGACTCCAGAGGACGGTCGGCAACTCCTCAAGTGTGAGCCGCCGAACGCCTAATGGTTCGACCAACGAGGCTTGATGCCGACAGGATGAGGCCGCTCGCTCACTCCACCGCCGCTTGATCATGGATGGGAAACGGACGCTAAGTCCGCTTGGATGCCTTGCGCCGCACGTAAACGGGCTGTATGCGCCTTTGGCAAAATTTGTGCCGTTGTCGGTTATGATGCTGTGTGGTACGCTGCATCGAGTCGTGATGTCGGCGATGAAAGTCACCGCCAGAGGACCATTCAACTTCTTGATGGGTTTTGCTTCTATCCACTTGGTGAACTTGTCCACCGCGACAAGTAAGTGAGTTAGGCCACCTCGTGCCGCTTTGAATGGTCCCACCATGTCCTGTGCCCCAAACAGCAAAGGGCCAAAGCGATGGGGATAGTCTTGAGCGCTCAAGCCGGCTGAAGCGGCTTGGAGCGAACACCGCACCCCTTGCATTTTTGAACTAATTCCTTGGCCTCTTCTAGGGCAGTTGGCCAGAAGAAACCGTGTTGGAAGGCTTTGGCAACGAGTGCTCTTGAGGCTGCATGATGGCCGACTCGCCTCGATGGATGTCTTCGAGAATTGCTTGGCCTTGCTCGACTCGACGATCGCCGTAGACACCGTGACGCAGCGCCGACCAGCTCTCTATTGACTATAGTGTAGGCTGCCGCTCGGCGTTGCACTTGTCGAGCCAAGGTTTCATCAGTTGGTAGCTCTCCACTTACTAAGAACTTTAGGATGGGCTGGGCCCATGAGGGTGCTGCTATTTCTTCGACTACCAGTACTGCTACTTGGACGAGGGCGGCTGGGCTGGGAGGCGGCGGGTTGGAGTCCGCAACAGCTTGCTGGGTTGAAGAAGTCCCCGGGCCGACTAGCGCAGTCCCCGGGCCGAGTATTGAGTCTTAGTAATGGTCGCCAGCCCCCGGCCGGGTTCAAGTCCCCGGCCGCTTCGACCGCCGTTTGGGGCGCGTCTGCAGGATTCTTGTGCCGCTCACGAGGCTTTGGAATCGGATCCGATTTCTTGGGGAGCCGCACAAAACGGAGTCGACTGTGACGGCTTGATGATGGCTTGAGGAGGCGCTGAAGGGCGACGCCGGATGGTATTGGCTGGCTGGATGGTATTGCCTAAAGGGTGAGTCCGCTATGGCTGACAGCCGATCTTGTTTTTTCTTCCGCGAACTCCTCCAAATGGGCGCCCGAGACGCCGCACCTTGATCTCGGCGGGAGGCAAGTCGCCGTGTTGTCGTCGCGGGCGCCTGCGGCGGCAGCCGGCTTGCTTGGCAGCGCCGCCGCCGAGGAGCTGCTGGACTCGCCTCGTTATCAGCGCGCCTCGCCTCGGTTATCCAGCTTGCTCGCCGCCGCTGGCGGCGCGGATGTTCTCCGCGGGCGTGGCGTATACAGGCGATCGCCCCAAACAGATTAGCGATGGCTACGCCGCTGCTGGACCGCGCTTAGGCGGTTAGGCCTGGGCCGAGCTCGCGAGCGCCCACGGCGCGATCCATCTCAAGGCTGGTAGGCTTCCGGCAAGCGTCTCATGCTTTGCTACCAGGCGCCCACGAGGAGCCGGAGGCGGCATGCTTCCAGCGCCCCAAAGACGGGCGCTCTTCCGGAATGGGGGCAGCCAGGTCTTGCGTAACCGCGCCGAGAGGGTCACGAGCTCCTCGCTGGAAGGCTCGCCAGACCGATGACAAGCACCTCCGTGACGGTGCTTCCGCCGCCTCCCGCGAGGGAGAGGTTTCGTCGAGACCACCACGCAGGGGAACGCGTCGAGCGACGCGGTGTCGGAGTCGACCAACATCGGGTCGGTGGAGCCTACGGACTCCAGTGTCGGCGGCGGGCTCGCCCGGCGACGTGGAGCTGCTCGAGGAGGCCCGCGAGAGGCTTTGGGGCCGTCCGCGCTCGCATCGGATGCAGGCTCGCCGGAGAGGCGAACTCGCCGACAAGTTCGGCGAGGCAACTTCGCCGCGCAGCACTCAGCGCCATGTAAAGTCGGCCGGCGCAGACTCCGTCTGGCGCAGCCGGGCTGGCTGCGCCGCCGGGGAGGAAGAGGGTTCCGCCCGCAGCAGGTCTCCCGGACGACGGTGCACCTGCCCCACGGTGGGCGCCAAATGTCGGGGTTGGTGCAACATATGCCAAAGGATGGCTTATCATGGAGGGGCGAGTAGAACGCCGCCAAATGCTCGAAACGGATGAGGCGAAGACATGCACGCCGCTAATCTTACCCAGCTCCGTGGCTCTCCGAGGAGATAACACCCCATCGCTGCTCAAGGGGTCTCCGCATGATCACTATGGCAAAGTGAGTACAAGATGCTCCTTGAGTTGTTCGGGTGAGGAAGGAGAAGGGCACGACTAGCTCTTCTCTTCCCTCTATGTGTGTGTCTAAAACTA
Source organism: Aegilops longissima (assembly GCA_021605205.1). Lineage (NCBI taxonomy): Eukaryota > Viridiplantae > Streptophyta > Magnoliopsida > Poales > Poaceae > Aegilops > Aegilops longissima. The sequence continues at coordinate 527,380,800 of CM038680.1, forward strand.
CTAGGTTCCAACCCTTTGCATGGGTGCCCTGGGTTTATAGGCCTGCCCCGGGGTACAATGGTAATCCGGCTGGGCGCGGGTCCCAGCTGCCGCTGCTCTTGTTGCCGCCTTCTCCGCCGACTGGGCCCGCCGACTAGTGGGCCCCGCCGACGGTCCAAAGCATGGGGCCATCAGCCCTTGTCCGCCATGGGCGGGTCTTGCCGGCCGCGGGTTATCAGAGCCGCTCTTCTAATGACGCGAAGCTTGTCGGGGTCATGGCATAAAGGTTACCGGGCGGCAATCATTGCCATTCCCTCGCCTTGTCTGGTTAATGGCGACGGAGCCCGTGGGAGGGGCCGCCGACTCGGAGGCCGACTCCAACGGGTCCGCCTTTGGGGCGCTCGCCGTTTTTTTCAGACTCACGACAAAGGGTCCCGCCGTCTTCGGGTCATACAGATAGGCCATCGTGGGTACAGGAATCTGCCCACGGGGCTGACGTTAGGGCCGGTGTGGCTACAGTGTTGCGTCGGACGGAGATCTCCGCCGACGGCGCCTCGTGGCCATGCTCGCCTTTATGAGCGGGCGGGACCGCCGCGAGGCGGCTTTATCCCATCCCGCCAGAGTCGCTGCAGTGGAGTGGACGGAGTCGCTGGCCGACTCCTCGTAGCCGGCCTCATTGGAGGTCGCTGGCTTGGAGTCGGCTTGTCCCGAGGCCGCCTCGGGACTCGGCCTAGAGGGGCAGTCGGCGACTGTCGCCGACTTTCTGAAGGCGGCTCTTCGTCTTGGGGTCTTGAGTGGCGCAGTATGCCCCGATGTTTTGAAAGGTCCAGGGGCTTGGGTGTGCCTACCCGTGGCCCATTACTCCGACACCAGGCAAGCAAAACCCCCTTGTTCATTTCGATACAATCCCACTCTTTCGCTCCTGCTCCCTTTTACTGCATTAGGACAACAACGATTCATCTGTTACTTGCTGCGGTAGTTGAACCCTTATCCCTCTGCATGACCTGTCATTGCCACAAGAATAGATCAAACCCACTAGCATGAGTAGGAGTTGTTTGAGCCCGATGTGCCTACTCATTCATGCTTGTTGTCGTGGCTGCTATTGCTTAGAGTTGTAGTCAGTCCGATTCATCGGGATGAATCGGAGGTGTGTAAACATGTCCCATCACAGAGCGAAGTGTGTGAACACGATTTGGTAAAGGTAGCGGTGAGAGGCCATGTAGGAGTACATGGTAGGTTGTCTCATTGAAGCCGTCCTCAGGAACCGAGTTCTGTGTTTGGAATCCATGAACAGCTACTACCACACATTGGGATCCTTAATTGACTCTCTCTGCTTCTTAACCACCCTTGTCCTCTGTCCAGGAGTTGCAAGTAGTTTCTGGTGTTTGTAGTATGCTAGAGGCCGGGGGCGCTGACCGAGGGGTGGGCTGTAATGCAAGAGGGCATGTGGCACGTGTACCGGGCGCCAGCTTGGTGTCTCGGGAACCCTGCTCACATCGCTCGGGGTCAGATGTGGAAACCTCGGCCGACTCTCATGGATGGAACCTGAATAGGCGATAAACCCGGACTAGAGACTTGAGTGTTTAGGTAGGCCGTGGTTCCACACCCTCGCTGGGCTTCCGCTGAAGGTTGCCGAGTACATGTCGTGTAAACGATTTATAAGTGGTGAGAGCGTGTGTGAAGAAGTACACCCCTGCAGGGTTAACATCATCTATTCGAATAGCCGTGTCCGCGGTAAAGGACTTCTGGGTTGCCTATAACAGTTCATAGACAAGTGAAAGTGAATACTTTAAAACTCGCAAGATAAGCATGAGTGCTATGGATGGCCTTCTCGTAGGAAGACGGGAGTGGATCCATAGTGGTGTATTGATATGGTGAATATGTGGACTCATGTGCGCCACCTCAAAAGAGTTACTTGCAGTCGTAGTTCAAGATAGCCACCGAGTCAAAGCTGGCTTGCTGCAGTTAAACTCCACCACCCCCTTTGTTGATACCGATGCATATGTAGTTAGTTCTGATGTAAGTCTTGCTGGGTACATTTGTACTCACATTTGCCTATTTTATGTTTTTGCGAGAGACGCTGGCCTCCTTAGTAGTTCTCATGTGGACTTCGACGCTTAGCTTGATACCTCAGCCACGATCTTGTGCCCCAAAGCAGATCTGGTAGATAGTCGCTTCTCAGCCTTTTTCATTTGTAGATGTCCTGACTCGTATATGTTAAGCTTCTGCATGTGCTTTGACTTGTATGTTTCAATGTTGGGTCATGAGACCCATGTTTGTAATATCTCGGCTCCTCGGAGCCTAATGAATAAATACTTGAGTCGAGAGTTATGTTGTGATGCCATGTTGTATTTACACATATCGAGCATATTGTGTGTATGATTGAAATGCTTGGTATGTGTGGGATCTGACAACCTAGTTGTTTATCCTTGGTAGCCTCTCTTAAGGGGAAATATAGTCTTGTGCTTCCATGAGCCATAGTAGTCCGCTACAGCCCGGTTCACCAGAGTCTTGCTAGCCCAAAGACTACCGCTCCTAACACTTGACTGGTTGACATGTGATTCACTTCTTGCTCGTGGTTCTGTCCTTCGGGAAATGTCATGCGGTGACATCCAGAGTCCTGCCTAGCCTGCTACAGCCCGGGTTCCCGGAGTCCTTTTAGCCCAGTGCTACAGCCCGGATTCACACGCTGCTGACCAACATGCTCGATGTTGATTCATGTATGCCTGTCCCCATGAGTTAGTGCCTCTTTGGGTTCACGACTAGTCATGTCGGCCCGGGTTCTCTGTCATATGGATGCGAGCGACACTATCATATACGTGAGCCAAAAGGCGCAAACGGTCCCGGGCCAGGTAAGGTGGCATCCGCGGGAATACCGTGCGTGAGGCCGCAAAGTGATATGATGTGTTACATGCTAGATCGATGTGGCTTAGGATCGGGGTCCTGACACGCCCTGTCGACGACGTCTATGGGGAGTGGCTCGACCATGCCCCGAAGCTCGTCTCAGACCGCAGGGGCTCTCCGTGCCGCCCCACTCTCGTGATCCCCTCAACCAGCCGCGGGCGACGGGGCTCATGGCGTGCCTCCACCGCCTCAACCCCAAGATGGCGCCTTGGCTCCAAGGCGCGCGCCTCCGCGGCGTGATCCACCGTGCCCGGCGCACGCGCGCGAAGAAAGAAGCTGCCAAGAAATCCCGCGGTCGCGAGAAGCTGCGTCGGCACTCCCCGCACCACCTCGTCAAGACCGCGCACCGCCTGCGGCGGCGCAGTGCGAACCCTGTCAAGACCAAGCTCCAGTCCCGAAGCGGGCCCCGGCTGCCGCGCCTTAACCCCCGAGCTGCGTAGCGCGGCTTGGCCAGGAAAGTTCAAGCTGGACCTGCCTCCTCGCTATGATGGCACCGCCGACCCCACGGAGTTCCTGCAGCTCTACGGGCTGAGCATCGAAGCAGCCAACGGCGACGAAAAAGTCATGGCGAACTGGTTTCTCATGGCTCTCAAGGATTGGGCCCGCTCTTGGCTCCTGAACCTGCAGCACGGCTCAATCTCTTCCTGGGACGAGATGCATGACCACTTCATCGCCAACTTCCAGGGCACTTGCGACCGCCCACCGGCCGCGGGTAACCTACGCCGCATCAAGCAACAGCTAGGAGAAACTCTCCAGAAGTACATCCAGCGCTTCAACAACACCCGCCTCAAGATCCCCAAGGTCACGGACGAGGCCATCATCTCCGCGTTCTCCGACGGCGTCCATGACGTCAAGATGAAGGAAGAGCTGGCTATCCACGAGGAGCTCTGCACTTCTCAGGAGCTATTCAACCTGGTGACCAAGTGCGCAAGAGCTGAGGAGGGGCGTCTCTCTCTCCTCGAGCTGCCAGCTGCAGGAGCAGAAGAAAAGAAGGCCAAGGCCAAGGACGTGAAGCGCAAGGAGGCGGTGGTATTCGCAGCGGAGCCCGACACCAAGCGAGGCAGAGATCACCCTGAGTCGTCCAAGAACGGCCGACCATTCTGCGACTTCCACAACCTGAACACCCACAACACCAGCGACTGCCAGCTCAAGGCCATACGAGAAGGATGCTACGGTCGACGCCCCGAGCGCAACGACCGAGGCTACGGCCACGGAGGAGGACGCGGAGGCAGACGCTGGGACGACCGTGGCCCACGCCAGGAGTAGCGCGACCGGCCTCACGAGGATTGCTGGTAAGACCAACCTCATGAGGGCTCCTGGAGGGACCCGCCTCGTGAGGATCGCCCCCAGGGCAACACCGGTCTTCCCCCGCTGCCGCCACCAAGAAGGAACGATGACCACCACCAGGACGAGGGGCTTGGGGGCTTCCAGGAGCCACGTGCTATCGCTTGCATCTTGGGCAGCGCGCAGGCCCCAGCCTCTCAGCGCATCTTCAAACAGTTCGCTCGCGAGGTGAACGCGGTTCTCCCCAAGCTCGAGGCCACACGCCCCACTCAGGTGGTCCCAATGTGCCATCACCTTCAACTCGGCAGACCTGCTCAAGTGCGCGGCCACCGCAGGCGCACTCCCTATGCTATTCTCCCCGGTCATCAGCAATGTGCAAGTTACCAAGACTCTCATCGATGGCGGCGCAGGGCTCAACGTCCTGTCCGTCGACGCGTTCGACAACCTTCAAGTGCCCTATGAGCAACTCCAGCCGACCAAGCCTTTCTCAGGAGTGACCGATGGTTCCACCACACCGATAGGGCAAGTCCGTTTGCCCGTCACCTTCGGCAAGCACGACAACTACCGCACCGAGCTCACCGACTTCGACGTCGCAAGACATCCGCCGCCGACAACACCATCCTCGGGTATCCAGCCCCGCCAAGTTCATGGCAGTCATTCATCACGGCCACAACGTTCTCAAGATGCCGGAAGCGGAGGGATCATCACGGTCCTGTGAAGAGAGGGATGCGGTGTGCTCCCTTGAGCGTGCTTTTCAAGCCGCAGCAATCGACGACCCCGATAGCAGAAGTGAAGGCCCTCCGGAGACCATCCCCAAGAAGAAGCTGCCTGTAGGACCTTGAAGTATGTCTAGAGGGGGGGTGATTAGACTACTTGACCAATAAAAACTTAACCTTTTCCCAATTTTAGACTTTGGCAGATTTTAGCTATTTTAGAGCAAGTCAAGCAATCTTCACACAATTCAAGCAAGCATGCAAAGAGTATATAGGCAGCGGAAAATAAAGCATGCAACTTGCAAGAATATAAAGGGAAGGGTCTGGAGGAATCAAACGCTATTGGAGACACAGATGTTTTTGTCGTGGTACCGATAGCTGGTGCTATCGTACTTCCACGTTGATGGAGACTTCAACCCACGTAGGGTAACAGTTGCGCGAGTCCACGGAGGGCTCCACCCACGAAGGGTCCATGAAGTAGCAACCTTGTCTATCCCACCATGGCCGTCGCCCACAAAGGACTTGCCTCACTAGCGGTAGATCTTCACGAAGTAGGTGATCTCCTTGCCCTTACAAACTCCTTGGTTCAACTCCACAATCTTGTCGGAGGCTCCCAAGTGACACCTAGCCAATCTAGGAGACACCACTCTCCAAGAAGTAACAAATGGTGTGTTGATGATGAACTCCTTGCTCTTGTGCTTCAATGATAGTCTCCCCAACACTCAACTCTCTCTCACATGATTGGATTTGGTGGAAAGGAGATTTGAGTGGAAAGCAACTTGGGGAAGGCTAGAGATCAAGATTCATATGGTAGGAATGGAATATCTTGGCCTCAACACATGAGTAGGTAGTTCTCTCTAACTGGTAAGTTGGAAGTGTAGGTTTGTTTCGATGGCTCTTCCATGAATGAAGAGGAGGTGGAGGGTATATATAGCCTCCACACAAAATCTAACTGCTACACACAATTTACCAAACTCGTGGGACCGAATCATCAAACTCGCTCGCACCGATTTAGTAAACCTAGTGACCGTTAGGGTTTTCGTGGACCGACATGCATTTTGGTAGGACCGATTTGGTTAGGATTAGGCATAACGAATCTCGGTGAGACCGAATTTGGTAATTAGCTAACCAGAGAGTTGGTCAGTAAACTCTGTGGGACCGACGGTTTCTTTCGATGAGACCGAAAAGTTACAAAAGGGAAACAGAGAGTTTACATTGTAATCTTTGGGACCGATTCGCTCTTTCGGTGAGAGCGAAAATTTACGAAGGGAAACAGAGAGATTATAATCCCATCTCGGTGAGACCGAGATCCCTATCGGTGAAACCGATTTGCCTAGGGTTTGTGGCAGTGTCTATGACATCCGAACTCGTGGCGCGGATAGAAAGAATCGGTAGGGCCGAGTTTGACTTTGGGTTTAGGTCATATGTGGATGTGAGAAAGTAGTGGAGGGTTTTGGAGCATATCACTAAGCACATGGAGCAAAAGGCTCATTAAGCAACACCTCATCCCTTCTTGATAGTATTGGCTTTTCCTATAGACTCAATGTGATCTTGGATCACTAAAATGTAAAATGAAGAGTCTTGAGGTTTTGAGCTTGAGCCAATCCTTTGTCCTTAATATTTTGAGGAATCCACTTTCATCATCCATGCCATGCCATTCATTGAGCTTTCCTGAACTATTTATCTTGGAATAGTATTAGCTCAATGAGCTATATGTTGTTATGAATTACCAAAACCACCTAGGGATAGTTGCACTTTCAATCTCCCCCTTTTTGGTAATTCATGACAACATATAGATCAAAGCTTCGATAAATGATAATAAGATTGGAAAACATCGTCGCTTTGAGAAGTATGTGATAAGCAAGAGCTCCCCCTAAATTTGTGCATATCTTAAGATTTGCTTTGGACTGCAAATGCACAAGAAATTAGGCTCATGGGTTACTCTTTCATGTCACATACATCTTGGTGGAGCGCTCAAAATAATAACGATTGAATACATGCACTCATCTCCAAGCACGGTGAATGATCATATAAGTATAAATAAGATAATATCATAAAAAGGCATAAGTGTAGCTTATGATCAAACACATGATCAACAATGTCTCACAGGTAATGCATAGTATCTCAAGCAATCAAACGCAAAAAGTTTCAACCAAGAAGACAAGAGAGAACAAAAGCAAATCTCTCTCTCTCTCTCTCATGATCTATACATTTTTCTCCCCTTTGGCAACAAGTTACCAAAAGTTCCTAGAAAATGCATAATACTATGTCGCCTCTCGTGCTTGGTCTTTCGGTGGTGGTGTAGACATGACTCAAGGATGAACGATCAGAGACGTGGTAGGAGCTGAAGAAGTTGGAGCTGGAGCTGGTTGAGATGGAGCTATAGCTGGAGCTGAAGTAGTGGCTCTGGTGTCTGGAGTTGGTACTACAGCTGACCTCTGAGCTCTAGGCACTCTCGCAAATGCATCAGTTTTCGCCTTGCCCTTCCTCTCCTGCATATCATCTTGTAATCTGCTCCACTTCGATCGAATCTCACCACTTTGACATCAAGATCATAGAATTTTGTTCCATGATTCTCTCTAGGCTCTCCTGGTTTTGAGTTAGGGTGGCCAACCCCTTCTCAATCCGCAGAGATGATGCTATTAAGTAACCAAGCTGCTCCTGCTTGTTTTTCAGAAAGTAGTCGATGCCTCGCTTGAGTTGGCATCTTTGCAGCTTTCTTTCCTTGCCTTCTCCTTTCTCTCCTGAGCTTGTACTGATGATGGTTCATTCTCGGTCATGACAACTCGATTGTCCTCAAAATCAGGATAGAGAACCATGTGCTCCTTATCCAAGAGATACTTTCCTATGCCCATCTTCGAGTTTATCAACTCCTGAATCTGTGGGGCATAACCACAGCTCCTCTTCTGATCTGCTGCTTTCCTCTTGATTGTCTCGACTATGAGGCTCATGACCTTGAATTTTTGAGGCACATCAAAGACATGAAGCAAATTGATTGCATGTCCTCTAATCATGTTATGGTCACCTGATTTGGGCAATAGAGTATGCCTTAAGATCCAGTTGATCGTAGGCAGCCCTAACAGCAGAAAGTGGACTGATCCAAACTTGAAGTTCTCAAGTGCATCATCGGGGATCTCCTTGTACATGTGTGACATTGTGCTATGATCCATTTTCTTCTTACCATAAATGTCCAGGTCATCCTCACTTTCCTTTGGGGCATTGATCAAACTTGCCCATTCCTCTATGGTAGACTGATATCTGGTTCCTTCTGACATCCACACTATCCTGCCATCTGGATAGAAGTGTGTTGTGGAGTAGAATTGCATGATAAGTTTGTCGTTCCAATTGGTGAACTTCTGCCCAACAAAATCAGCAACTCCACAAGCAATCAAGCTGTCATAAACTCCAGGGTAGTGTTCTCATGCTCTCCATCATGTAGGTCTAGTTGACCCATCTCATATCGCAAACTATGGGCTTCTTATCCAGAAGACAGTCTCATAAAAGTCCTATTGCTCCTTGGTGTGGAACCTGCAATCCACAGCAGTCCTTCTCCTCGTGGCATATGGATCTGTCTCTCTCCATAGCCTCAAACCATTATCTCTCCTGATCTTCATGTTTTCAGCCACAGGATGAGCATCGTTGTGGTCTGGGATCTTGGGTTTGAGCTTCCTTAGGACCTGCCCTTCTTTTTCTTCTTCAGCTTCAACCTCGTGCAATGGGGCCTTGTTCTTTTCGTCTGGAATGCTCCTCGTATTCCTCTTGGGTGCATTCTTGGGCTTGAGGCAGCTTTGGCTTGGATGTTGCAGCCCTCGACTTGATTGCATCACCCATCAGCTTTTGTGCCTTGGGTGCAGTGCTCGCAACCTCTTCTTCTTCTTCCTCTTCCAACATGGAAGGCTTCCTATCACTCTTGCCATGGTCTTCTTGACCCTTTCTTTCCTTTTCTTTCCTCTGCAGCAATGTGCTCTTTGGGTTGAGATTCCAAAGGAGCTTGAGTAGACACTCTAGCTTTGGACATTGGTTGTCCGCCTCTGGCCTTTTGATTTTCAAACCAGCTTCACCGCAGATGAACTGACCTCCTCTTGAGCACTTTCTTCTTGAGCTTGCCTCATCCTCAACTCGCCACGTAATCCTCATCCTCGACTCGAGGTCTTCTTCTTCTTGACCTTGTGGCAGCCTTTGGAAAATTGCTCGAGTGCTTCGCCCCCTCATCTCGAGCTGCTTGAGGGACTAGTGCCCTCGCCAATTGAACTCTGCTCTTCAGATTTGTTTCGCTCATCACTGGTCTCGACATGCTGTCCAACCGATCACTGACCTCGTGAATGGTTATAGATGAGGTAGAGTGGATGAGCATCACAAAATGCAGTGATTTTTGCAAAAGAATGATTCAAAAAACTTAGTTTTAGTTTCCCACTGAAATCATTTCGGATCTACCGATTTTCAAACTCGGTGATACCAAAGCAGTTTTGGAACCTAAACTAGTGAACTCGGTCAGACCGAGTCACTGTTCGGTGGCATCGAGACTGCTAGGGTTTCACAAAGTTCGGAAATCAGTCACACCGATTTGTAATTCTCGGTCAGACCGAGACTTACAAGTGCAATGGCATCAGCCAAATCGGTGGGACCGAGTTTTTCAACTCGGTGGGTCCGAGATGGTTTCGGCAGAAACCTAACCCTAAATTTTCGAATCGCAACTATTCTAAGGATTGATTTGACTTGATAGGAGTGTTTCAATCGTGGCAAGATGCATAATGTTCACAATGTGCTGAGAATCGGACGAGGAAAGCACTGTGATCGAGTCCATACCCTAGTTCGGCGGGAACTCGCTACGGCGGCAACGACGGAGGAGAATTCCGTTGACGGTGGCGGATACCAGCGACTGGAAGCGGCTGTCGACGAAGTCGACGATCCGTAGACCACGTTGGTAGAGCGAGCTATGCGCGGGCGAGAGGATTCGAAGAAAGTTTTCCAAATTTTGCCCGAACGATATATATACCCCGACCCTGTCGGTGTGACCGAGTGGTACAACTCGGTGGCACCGAGATGCAAAACTGTGAACAGTTATAGCAACTCGGTGTGACCGAAAAGTACAAATCGGTTGCACCGAGATGAAAACCTAGATCGACTTAGTAATCTCGGTATGACCGAAATGGAGGAATCGGTCGACCGAAAATAACAAAGAAGTTTTGGAAGTTTAAGTCTATGACTAATCGGGACTCCGAGTGCTCCTCACACGAGTGGTTCGAATCGACTTGATCAAATTTTGTGATGTAGCATGAATAGAGTTTGAGACGAGAAAAGCATAGATAGCTACAGAAGTTTCTTAGGCATTCTTGTCCATCCACTTGGCCAAAGAAAGAAAAGCCAAGCAATCAAAACTACAAGTGGATGTCCTCGAATGAGTAAATATGCAACCAACATGCTCACACAATAAAATGACAAAAGAAATATGTGACAAAGCATGCACAACCAATTCTAGCATCTATCAAACAATTGGCGATGACTAGGTCATCTATATATGAGTATATTGACTTAGGAGTCAAATGAGAACATTTGATCATAGGTCATACTCATCGCTTAAGCTCAAGTGGAGTTACCACTTTACATAAAGCATTTATGTGTTCACATCATTAGAGTTGCTTTGACTCAATTCTTAGAGTTAAGCTCCCCTAGATGTGAGATCCCCTTAGAGGGATAAACTAACCTTGGGTTTTGTCGATGATGACTTCATGTAGGTGTTGAAGATGTGGATGCTCAATGTCGATGTAGATCGTTTGGAGCAATCCTTTGGAGTGAGTTGCACTTTCACTACCTACATGGGTTAGTCCCGCAAGGAACAAACAAGGGTATCCATAGACATAGAGTGATGCACACACAAAATGATGTCCATGAAAACATTTGGTTACCTTGTCCCTTGCCTTACCAACATGAGGGTTTGTGACTCCTTGAACTAGTGCAAGATATGGAAGTTGATTGCACTTGTCCTCGCCATAATGATATGAGTGAAAAATGTTGGCGGAGTTACCCTCACGAACTCTCTAGTTCTTCTTCTTCGGGATCCACATCAAGTTGATGGGAATCCTTGGTGTAGTAGTTGTACTTGATGAAGTAGAACTTGACGTAGTCTTGGGAATCCACTTGACCAAGTCCTTAGGTGCTTCTTCAAATGCATCAATCTCCTCTTGAAGCTTGTCCTTGCCTTTGTTCTTGTGGTCTTGTGGCGGAAGATCATCTTGTGCTTGTGTTCCTTGAATGAAGTAGGATCATACTTCTCTTGTTGAGGAACAAACTTCGTCTTGGGGTATTGATCTTCTTCCCACTCAACTCCATTGGCATTGAACCTTCATTCAAAACCAGCACCATGATTCTTCCGATGCCTTCCTTGCTTGTGTACAATTTCCTCAAATTGCTTACTCCCGGCAAGACTCTTGTATACACCTTTCTATAATTCCCTTCAATAAGTTGTTTTCTTGCTCAAGTGTAACTTGGCTAAGAGGATCATTAGTGGAATCAAGAGAACTACTAAAGCAACAATATTGGATTTATCATTGTGATTGTTACTACTAGAAGAAGAATCTTTCTTGTTCTTGTTACTAGACTTGACTTGAGGCATGTAAGTAGATAAGAGTAAACGCTTGGTAATGTAAGAAGAAATTTTCTTACGAAGATCATCATTGATTGCCTTTAAGAACTCATGCTCTTGCTCAAGATTGAGCTTTTCAAAGCGTAACTTCTCATGAGCCCTTAAAAGTTCTCGATGATCTTCAAAGATAGTTTCATGCGCTAACTTAAGAGTTTTTAGTTCTTTAGTTAGACGCTCAATTTTCTCCTTATCATTGCCGTTCGTTTCAACTTGATTAGCATGATTGATTGACGTTTCATCATAGTATTCATCACTAGAGTTGTCAACAAGTAAATCATCATCACCTAGCAAGTCATCTTCATCAACATCAAAATCAACATACTGGGTGTGTTACCTTAGGACCTTCGCCATGAAGCATCTACCAATTCCTTCATTTGGTGATTCAAATATGTTGTAGGAGTTGGTTGACACAAGTGCTAGACCGCAACACCTTCATCTTGAGTGTATTCGAGTCGGAGTGATAGCTTCTCTCGGAGTGATGGTCGGAGTCGGGCCGGATACCCATTCACCAACATGAGCTTGATGTCTTCGCTTTGTGTAGCTCTTTGATGACTTGTCCTTCCTTCCTAATCCTTGCTTCTCCGTGAGGGTCTTCGCTCATAACGATCATCTCTACTCCTTCTCTCTTGGTGGTGATTCTTCTTCTACTTCTTCTCTTGGTAGAATCTTTCTTCTTTTGTAGGGTGTCAGACACTCATTGGAATAGTGTCCGGTCTCCCACAATTGTAGCAATTGCGCCTCGACTAGAAGATCTTTTATCATTGTAGGACCTTGACTTAGAGCTTCTTTCTTTGCTTCTACTCTTGTAGAATTTGTTGAAGTTCTTCACCATTAAGCTCAATTCTTCATTGAAGGTTTGTTTCTCACTTGATGATGTGGGGGCTTCACATGAGGCTTTGTAAGCAATACTCAACTTGTTGTGAAGTTCCTCCTTATCCTTGAGTGACATCTCATGAGCAACAATTCTTCCAATGACTTCTGTAGGCTTGAGATCTTTGTAATTGGGCATCATTTGGATCAATGTGCACACGGTATCATATTTTCCATCCAATGCTCTTAGGATCTTCTTGATGATGAATCTATCGGTCATCTCTTCACTTCCTAAGCCGGCAATCTCGTTTGTGATAAGAGCAATCCTAGAGTACATTTCAGCGACACCTTCACCATCCTTCATTTTGAACTTGTCAAGCTAACTTTGGAGCACATCCAACTTGGATTCCTTGACGGAGTTGGTACCTTCGCGCATATCAATAAAACTATCCCAAATTTCCTTTGCATTCTCAAGACGGCTGATTTTGTTGAAATCTTCGGGGCACAATCCATTGAAGAGGATATCACAAGCTTGAGCGTTGTATTGTAACATCTTCAACTCATCCGCACTAGCTTCACGATTTGGTTCTCTCCCATCAAAGAATTCACCTTGCAAGCCAATACACACAATAGCCCAAACGGCGGGGTTATGTCCAAGAATATGCATTTTCATCTTATGCTTCCAACTAGAAAAATTAGTGCCATCAAAGTAAGGACCTCACGGTGATAATTTCTCGCTAGACGCCATACTCTTCTAGGTTGTGAAACCAAGGCTATGACCACCAAAAGATATGGAAATCAAAGCAAATGGAGACCAAAGCTCGATACCACTTGTAGGACCTTGAAGTATGTCTAGAGGGGGTGATTAGACTACTTGACCAATAAAAACTTAACCTTTTCCCAATTTTAGACTTTGGCAGATTTTAGCTATTTTAGAGCAAGTCAAGCAATCTTCACACAATTCAAGCAAGCATGCAAAGAGTATATAGGCAGCGGAAAATAAAGCATGCAACTTGCAAGAATATAAAGGGAAGGGTTTGGAGGAATCAAACGCTATTGGAGACACGGATGTTTTTGTCGTGGTTCCGATAGGTGGTGCTATCGCATTTCCACGTTGATGGAGACTTCAACCCACGAGGGTAACGGCCATGCTGAGTCCACGAAGGGCTCCACCCACGAAGGGTCCATAAGTAGCAACCTTGTCTATCCCACCATGGCCGCCGCCCACGAAGGACTTGCCTCACTAGCGGTAGATCTTCACGAAGTAGGTGATCTCCTTGCCCTTACAAACTCCTTGGTTCAACTCCACAATCTTGTCGGAGGCTCCCAAGTGACACCTAGCCAATCTAGGAGACACCACTTCCAAGAAGTAACAAATGGTGTGTTGATGATGAACTCCTTGCTCTTGTGCTTCAAATGATAGTTCCCAACACTCAACTCTCTCTCACAGGATTGGATTTGGTGGAAAGAAGATTTGAGTGGAAAGCAACTTGGGAAGGCTAGAGATCAAGATTCATATGGTAGGAATGGAATATCTTGGCCTCAACACATGAGTAGGTAGTTCTCTCGTAACCGTAAGTTGGAAGTGTAGGTTTGTTCTAATGGCTCTTCCACGAATGAAGAGGAGGTGGAGGGGTATATAGCCTCCACACAAAATCTAACAGTTACACACAATTTACCGACTCGGTGGGACCGAATCATCAAACTCGGTCGACCGATTTAGTAAACCTAGTGACCGTTAGGGTTTTCGTGGACTGACATGCATTTCGGTAGGACCGATTTGTTTAGGTTAGGCATAACGTAATCTCGGTGATACCGACATACAAACTCGGTGAGACCGAATTTGGTAATTAGCTAACCAGAGAGTTGGTCGTAAACTCGGTGGGACCGATTTGCTCTTTCGGTGAGACCAAAAGTTGCAAAAGGAAACAAAGAGTTTACATTGTAATCTCGGTGGGACTGATTCGCTTCTTTTCGTGAGACCAAAAGTTACATAGGGGAAACAGAGAGATTATAATCCCATCTCGGTGAGACCAAGATCCCTATCAGTGAAACCGATTTGCCTAGGGTTTGTGGCAGTGGCTATGACATCTGAACTCGGTGGCGCCGGATAGAAAGAATCGGTAGGGCCGAGTTTGACTTTGGGTTTAGGTCATATGTGGATGTGAGAAAGTAGTGGAGGGTTTTGGAGCATATCACTAAGCACATGGAGCAAAAGGCTCATTAAGCAACACATCATCCCTTCTTGATAGTATTGGCTTTTCCTATAGACTCAATGTGATCTTGGATCACTAAAATATAAAATGAAGAAGCTTGAGCTTTTGAGCTTGAGCCAATCCTTTGTCCTTAATATTTTGAGGGATCCACTTTCATCATCCATGCCATACCATTCATTGAGCTTTCCTAAATATTTATCTTGGAATAGTATTAGCTCAATGAGCTATATTTTGTTATGAATTACCAAACCACCTAGGATAGTTGCACTTTCACCGCCACTCGCAGCAGGACCCCAAGGAGATGGCGCCGTCAGAGCCACATCAGATCGACGCCTGCCTCCAGGGCGCCCCTCCATCGTGATAGGAAAGCGTGTCCGGCGCCCCCCTCGGGCAGGTCTCGGGGGCTCTCCTCTGGAGGGCCTTAGACCTTGCCAACCTCACGAGGGAGGCGCTTGGGCACCACTTGGAGGCGTGCTTCACGACATGCCTTCCTCAGGAGAGCAAAGGGCAAGGAGTGCCCAACACCCAAGAGTTCATCACGAAGACCACCCAAGAACTGCAAGAAGCAAGAGCCATGCGCGGCAACAGCCACTCACAGGGCTCAACACCCCATCTAGGCGAGGATGCCGGGCTGCATCTTTACGTCGACATCCCAAGGCTCAACAGGGCCGTATCTCAGGAGCGCTTCTGGCCGGCATGTGCGGGCCGCTGTGAGGGCCCACCACACAGCTACGTTCGCATGCCCTTCGGCTTGCCGTGCGTGGCGTCAGCCCATCAACGCATCTTGCGGCAGGTCCTGGCGTCTCAGGAGGCCAGGATCCACACCGTTCAGGAGGAGATGGAGATACTCTTCAGGGAACCTCCCGAGCCCCCAGAGCCTCCCGAGGCTCAGGGTCCCGGTGGCTCGTGAGGGGTCATTCCTTCAACGCGTGGCTTCAGCTACATCAACTCTACTACTTCTACAGAACCAGGTGACATCTTCCAAGTTCGTTTAAGCTGGGAGCGCCCCTCGGGCTGCATTATTCCCAGGCCACACGGGTCCGTCCCTGTGGCATTTATCCCTTTTGCTTAAGTCTTTAGCTTACCTTGCTGGGGGCGCCCCTTGGGCTGCATCATCCCCAAGCCACTCAGGCCAGACCCAGTGGCATGTATCTTCCTGCATTTATCCAAGTCGACTTGCTCCTTTATGCTTAACCTACGAACGGCTATCGCCTGCCTGATTGCCGCCTACCGCAGGCCTATTCACCTCATGAAATCCGCTTGCACATTAAAAGGGGGGCTCTTGAGCATCGCAACTTAGGAGCTCTTACTGGCTCTCCAGCCCTCACCCCCTGGCCTTGTCCACGGCATCGCGACCTGGCATACCAGCGGTGGCTGAGCTCGCTCGAGGGCCGGGACCTGAGGACGTAGAGTGCTTGCATCTAACCGCTCTGTAGGAATGTACAGACACCAAGACTTAAGACCAGGCGCAACCCGCCTTGAGGTAGGGCCTCGGGAGTCCCGCGCTGGCTCACGAGTGCCCAGATACAGCTCGCAGCCCTGCCGTGCAAGCCACGTGTCAGGGTGGGGTTGTGCACGCCCCGGGGGCTCCTCCCGGAGGGGGGCCCCCATCCCACGCCCAAGTGGAAGCACCATGCTCCGGGCTGGCTGACGACACTATCGAGGAGTGGCTATGCCCATGCACAAGCGGAAGCACTATGCTCCGCGCTGGTGATAAACAACTGAGGGCGACCCCACGGTCGTGCCAACCTCAGGGAGCCCAGAGCTCAACGCCCAGCCTTACCGCAACGCCTCCCTCGAAAGCGCAAGATGGGGTTGGGCACGGGCTGTGCACGGGTCACGCCCAAGCCAAGACGCCACCCAACCAGGTCCCTCGAACCTGGGTATCACGCGCCCCTCCCGAGGCCTCAGCGAGGGCAGGTACGGGATTGTTTGCACGTCAAGGGGGACTCCTGAGCATCGCGACTCAGGAGCCTAACTGGTCACATAGCCCCTCACTCCTTGGTCCGTCCTGGTCTCCAGTCGGCCCAATGGTGGTTGAGGTATGCGCGGGGCCGGGCTCTGCCGACGTAGAACGATAATCTATCCTAGAGAACTCTCCCTATATGTTGTTTGCGTGTCAAGGGGGACTCCTGAGCATCGCGACTCAGGAGCCTAACTGGTCACATAGCCCCTCACTCCTTGGTCTGTCCCGGTCTCCTGGCCGCCCAATGGCGTTGAGGTATGTACGGGCCGGCTCGCCGATGCAGTAACGCAGCAAATAGGAAGGATATCGCAAATCTCAAGCAAATATTACAAACATATTATCCTCACAATACCAAATAAAGTCTAAACGCCCACGAGGCCGTTACATGTCGAGGAACGAACAGAGAATGGGCGCGAAGTCACCTCCGTGCGCGCCAACGCCGCGGAGGCGCCACTCATGATCGATTTTGTCTTCACCACCAGCCGCAAGGTCGATGACGCCGACAGAGGAGCGGAGACAAAGCCACGGAACCTTCTCGCAAGGCCCCCACTTGATCTCAAGATACCGCGGGCGGTTGCCTCAGATTGATCTTCAGCCACCGGTTTCAGCATCTCGCCAAGACGAGCGTTAGTCGCTAAGGTGCAGATGGCTGAAGACTGAGTCGCAGCAGCTAAAGACAGACGCGAGCTTCCGCCTCGCCATAGGAGCGAGGCCGCCGACGCCTCAAGCGCCCGCACCACGACAGAAGCACCGGGTGGGGCCGCCCTCGCCGGTGTCCAGAGGCTTTCCAGCCAAGGCCAGAGAGCATCTCCAGCGCCGCCGGACCTCCTCTTGAGATCGGCAAAGGCCACGCATCTTCCGCCAGACTCCGCTTTGGCGCCAAGATCGGCCTCCTCGCCTTCATCTTCCGCTTCCAGCCCCTCCAACCGGTTGCGCTCGGCAGCTTGCTTTTTTCCCAGCTCCACCGCTCAAAGATCTCGGTTCTTGATGGCTTCTCCTGACCTTCATCTCCTCCTCCTTCTCCGGCGGCACCGCACCTCCCGGCGCATTTGTCGCGCAGAGCTCTGCAACTCGCCCTCTAGCTCTTAGCAGCGGTCACGGGCGGCCTTGGCCTCTTGCAGCGCTGCCTCACGATCGGCTGCAGCACTGGCGGCGCCTTGCTTCTCCTTCTCGGAAGCCTCAACAGCTTGGCCCAGCGCCACGCGAACTGCCAGGTCAGAGCGAAGCTAGCCAGAGGCTAGTTCCAGACGCCCGGCCACCAGGCGCGGGTCTGCGCTCAGATCCGCCTACAGCTGGGTCATCTCTGCAAGGGCATGCTCCAGGACGGCGGCAGGGGCAGAAGGACCAGGGAGTGGAGATGTAGCAGAAGGAGGAAGCGATGTCGTTACCAAGGCTTGGGAGACCGCGGGTTCCGAAACGGCTGGGACCTTGTCAGCCGCGCCAAGTACCGGCACCTCCGGAGCCAAGGGGGCCATGAGGGCTAACTCCACGCGGCGAGGCTCCTCTTGGCCTCGAGAGGACCACCAAGCTGGGGAGACACGGGCGCTGCTGCCTCCTTTCCCTGCAGAGGGAGGCACGGCCGTCGAATCCTCCTTCCTCTTCTTCGCCGAAGGTGTCGGCCTGATCAACCAAGGGCAAGCATTAGGAAACAACGAGTACAAGCAAGGACAAGGCAAAGCTCAAGACACTTACCGATCCACTGCGACATATTCCACTGACCGCTTGAGAAGCTTGAGGCCTGACAGCTGTGGGACCTGAGGGGCAGGCGTTCTGACACAGGCGGCGCCGGGCGGAGAGGAGGTAGAACCGGATCCAGCCCCAGGAGGTATCAGAGCAGAGGCAACACCACGGTCCACCAACGATGACCTGCTCTTCGTCGGGATGGGAGGCTGCTCCCTACCCCCTCGGTGGGCATCGATATCGGCATCATCAGGAAGGGCGCGAAGAATCTCGACCTTGCTCAGAGGGGAAGTCTCCCCCACCTCTTCCAGAGTCTTCTCTGAGTCCTCCTCCTCTTCTCCCTCTCCGCGGGCCTCACCAGAAGACACCTCCACCGGGTTCTGCACCATGGGGGCTTCTACAAGCGCTGGTGGCACCAGCCCGCGCGCATCGAAAGTTGGCCTGGAGTCGACAAACTCTTCCCAGTCTCTGCGCTTGAACAGGGGAAGGAAGGCGCTGGCAGGGTACTCCTGGTTGTCCCTGACTATGAGGCGCAAGACGACGTCCAATTCGTCATAAGGCAGGTCCCCCGCCTCAAAGGGTCTTGGTTTTTTCGTCAAGCTCCCAGCGAAGGCCAAGACGCTCGAGCGGGCAACCCGCATCATCAAGAACTCCCTCAGAGCATCGCCTCGCCACCTTGGCCGCCCTCGCATTGCCCGGCCTCAGATCAGTCATCATCTGCCCCAGCACCAGCGATGCCCGCTCGTCGACAAGCTCCGCATTGGGCCACCCCCCATTGGGAGGAGGCGCCGCTCTGGGCAACTCCAGACGCGGGTCGGTGCGCTGAGCATCTATCACGACCCATTTGGATCGGATGTTGTCGGCCCTCTTCCCGGTGCTCGAGATCGAGTTGGCCTTGCCGCAGGAGACGAAATTAGCGCATCCAGTGATATGCTCGCCGGTGACACGGAGGAAGAAGAAATGGCGCAAGAGCGCCACGGACGGCATGACTCCCAGATACGCCTCACTGTAGTAGGCAAAGATGGACAGGAGGAGGACAGAGTTGGGATGGAGATGCAGCGCCTGTAGCCCGTAGTGGTCGAGGACTTCATAGAAAAAATCAGAGAAAGGAGGGACTAACCCGACGGTGACGCTGCTCGAGAAGAAGGGGAAGAATGTGCTTCCCTCAAGCTCTGGCTCGTCGGAGGCGAGCTGAAGCTTCATCTTCCCCCACTCGTTGCCTTCGCCCGCTGTCAGTAGGCGCACGGAGGCAAGGCTCTTCTCCGTGATGGTGGGCGTCTCGAGGGTCGACTCGTACCAAGCCGGCGTTGAGGAAGACTTGACCTTGCGCAGCGCCATGAGCGCGTAAGCAGCAAGGTGGAGCAGATCCGAGGAAGCAAAGGTGAAGGGCGAGAAAGGGGATCTGGAGCAAGGCAAGAAAGAAGCAATGAAGGAAAGAACTGCCCGCGCCAGCCTTTGTCAGGGCGAGCAGTTGCCGAGGCAGCATGGGGAAGCGAAGACGCCCACGTCCAATCAACCACCACACGTCGACCGAGGCCACAGGCTTTTGGGGCCCGCAGCGCTCCGAACTTGACCCTTGGCTTCGCCGCGAAGCAAAGCCCAAGCGCTCCTTGGGCTCGGGGGCTACTGTCGGGCTTCGGGAACGGGGTCCTCAGACTTGCTCGCTCATGCCCACAAGATGGTTAGGCAGCAGTCAGACGCCCATCTTCATCAACCAGGCATCTAAGACCCTCGCGAGGGTCCAAGCCTCATGAGGCGGACGACACAAGACCTCCTCTGGAGTGGCCTAGCCAGGAAGGCTCACGAGGAGCGGAGATATCAAGGCGGGGCAAACCTCACGAGGCACTCGTGACGTGAGCCATGACGAATGGTGACAGGCGGGCGCCAGTGTGCGCAGCGTCCACATTTCCTCTTTGGTGCTAAGGAGGTAAGCGCAGACGAAGAGTACCGAGCCATCAGGCAAAGGTTGCCATGTTGGTGCAACAAGACCAAGACCAGGAGGACGGCAAGGCGGAGGTCATCGTGGAGCCAAGACGGTGTCACCCTGTGGCTTTTCAGAGGCGAAGACCGCTTTGTCGATAGCTTGTACTAGCTGCCCCCCTTCAAATTTGCCCGCCGTTGTTGGCTCCCTTCCCGCTCAACATTTGGGAAGAGGACCAGGGCCTATATAAGTAGAGCCAGCCACCACTGTAGAGGCAATCTGATCCGAGCCTGATCCAACAGATCGAGAGCCTAGTCACAAGAACACCTCAACCTCAGGAGATTGTTCTTCCCTTGTACTGTTCATCATCAGCCCAAGAGGCAATCCACCACCACCACACTGGAGTAGGGTATTACACCACAACGGTGGCCTGAACCAGTATAAACCCCGTGTCTCTTTCTGTGTTGTGAGTTCGTCAAGTTCGTCTGCAAGATCTTAGTGAGCTAGAGCATAGATCGGGAGGAGGGAAAGACTTCGCGCGCACCCCAGTGTTCAAACCTTAAGGGTTTGCCGGAACCCCACATCCGACAGAGAGAAGCCACTAGTGAAATCTATGGCTCCTGGGTCTATCTTCATCATATTAATCTTCCAACACTTAGTTATTTCCTTTTCTTTTTTTACTTTGCTTTTATTTTACTTTGCATCTTTATCACAAAAATACCAAAAATATTATCCTATCATATCTATCAGATCTCACTCTCGTAAGTGACCGTGAAGGGATTGACAACCCCTTATCGTGTTGGTTGCGAGGAGTTATTTGTTTTGTGTAGGTAGGAGGGACTCGCGCGTAGCCTCCTACATGATTGATACCTTGGTTATCAAAAACTGAGGGAAATACTTACGCTACTTTGCTGCATCATCCTTTCCTCTTCAAAGAAATCCAACGCAGTGCTCAAGAGGTAGCAAGAAGATTTCTGGCGCCGTTGCTGGGCAGTCTACGCAAAAGTCAACATACCAAGTACCCATCACAAATCCCTTATCTCCCGCATTACATTATTTTCCATTTGCCTCTCGTTTTTCTCTCCCCCACTTCAACCTTGCCGCTTTATTCGCCTCTCTTTTTGTTCGCCTCTTTTTCGTTTGCTTGTCGTTATGGCTAGTCCTCTATCTTCTCCGTTGTCTCCCAAGAATGAAGTTCTAAATTTTAAACAAAGGGAGGGAGAAAATCTAAAAGATGCTTGGTATAGAATTTCAATGCTCAAAATAGATCTGCCAGGAAGCAATCTACTTCCGTTCTTCTCCGCAATTTTTCTGTAGGTGCTGATCCTTGGTATAGATATATCCTTGATACCATTACCAGAGGGAATTTCTTGGTTAGCCATACATTGATTCCTATAATGCTATGATAGATTTGTTTGGCTCACCAACTCTTTTGGTTAATGGAACTATGTTAACTTTGGAGCATGTAATGCAAAGACTTGAAATTATTGAAAATAAGGTTGCTACTGTAGAGTTAACCGAAAATTTGGATAAAAAGATCCACAACCAAATTACCCAATATGGATCAAGGGTAGGAGTCACTTTGAAAAATATTAAGGAGAAGGTATCGTCCTCGGGAATATCAAGAATAACAAAGTCCGTTAAAATAGTAACGTTTGCAACCACAACAGGCACATCCTCACAAATACCGAAAGGTATAGCAGTTGATTTATCAGCCATTTGCAAAGATATTTCAGTAGGTGTCAACTTATTCAAATCAAGTATACGATATAAAAAGAGAGGCATAACACTAACACCGGCTCCAAGATCACATAAAGCAGTTTTAACATAATTTCTTTTAATGGAGCATGGTATAGTAGGTACTCCTTTATCACCAAGTTTCTTTGGTATTCCACCCTTAAAAGTAAAATTAGCAAGCATGGTGGAAATATCAGCTTCTGGTATCTTTCTTTTATTAGTAACAATATCTTTCATATACTTTGCATAAGGATTCATTTTAAGCATATCAGTCAATCGCATACGCAAAAAGATAGGTCTAATCATTTCAGCAAAGCGCTCAAAATCCTCATCATCCTTTTTCTTGGATGGTTTGGGAGGAAAGGGCATGGGTATCTGAACCCATGGTTCTCTTTCTTTACCATGTTTTCTAGCAACAAAGTCTCTCTTATCATGACGTTGATTCTTTGATTGTGGGATATCAAGATCAACAGCAGGTTCAATTTCTACATCATTATCATTACTAGGTTGAGCATCATCATGAACATCATCATTAGCATTTTCATTCGGTTCATGTTCATTACCAGATTGTGTTTCAGCATCAGACATAGAGATATCATTTGGATTCTCAGGGGGTTCAGCAATAGGTTCACTAGAAGTTTGCCAAGTCCTATCATTTTTCTTTTTCTTCCTTTTAGAAGAATTAGGTGCATCAATATTATTTCTCTGAGAATCTTGCTCAATTCTCTTAGGGTGGCCTTCAGGATACAAAGGTTCATGAGTCATTCTACCAGTTCTAGTAGCCACTCTAACAGCATAATCCTTTTTCTTACTATTCATCTCATTGAGCAAATCATTTTGAGCTTTAAGTACTTGTTCTACTTGAGTGGTAAGCATAGAAGCATGTTTGCTAACAAGTTTAAGTTCACCTCTAATGTTAGCCATATAATCACCCAAGTGTTTAATCATATCAGAATCGTATTTCAATTGCCTACCAAAATAAGCATTGAAGTTTTCTTGTTTGAAAATAAAATTATCAAACTCATCAAAGCATTGTCTAGCAGACTTATAATGAGGAATATCACCTTCATCAAATCTATACAGAATTTACATTTACTACCTGTGTCGGGTTATCAGGATCAGGAGGTTCTTCAACAGGCGGTAAATTAAGACCATGTATTTCTTCAATAGGAGGTAAATTCTTAACATCTTCAGCTTTAATACCTTTTTCTTTCATAGATTTCTTTGCCTCTTGCATATCTTCAGACTGAGAAATAGAACACCTCTTCTTCGGAGTTGGTTTAGGAATAGGCTCAAGAATTGGAGCAGGAGCTGGCTCAGAGGTGCCCAATTGTTTTCATTTGCCAACATATTATTCAATAGAATTTCAGCTTCATCCGTGTTCTTTCCTCAAGAGAGAACCAGACAACTATCCGTAATCTCGAAGCATCGTTAGTCCATTGTAAAAGATATCAAGTATTTCATTTTTCTTAAGAGGATGATCAGGCAAAGCATTAAGTAACTTGAGAAGCCTTCCCCAAGCTTGTGGGAGACTCTCTTCTTCAATTTGCACAAAATTGTATATTTCCTTTAAAGCAGCTTGTTTCTTATGAGCAGGGAAATATTTAGCAGAGAAGTAATAAATCATATCATGGGGACTACGCACACAACCAGGATCAAGAGAATTAAACCATATCTTAGCATCACCCTTTAATGAGAACGGAAATATTTTAAGGATATAAAAGTAGTGAGATCTCTCATCATTAGTGAACAGGGTGGCTATATCATTTAATTTAGTAAGATGTGCCACAACAATTTCAGATTCATAGCCATGAAAAGGATCAGATTCAACCAAAGTAATTTTTTCAAGATCAACAGAAAATTCATAATCCTTATCGGCAACACAGATAGGTGAAGTAGCAAAAGCAGGGTCAAGTTTCATTCTATCTCTAAGAGATTCCTTGTTCCATTTAATTAATAGCCTCTTGAGTTCATAACTATCTTTGCAAGCTAAAATAGCTGCAGAAGCTTATTTATCAAAAACATAACCCTCAGGAATAACAGGCCTATCTTCATCATCAATTTCCTCAATATAATCAGTTTCAATAATTTCTTTCTGTCGGGGGTTGGGTGCGACATATGCCAAAGGATGGCTTATCATGGTGGGAGCGAGTAGAACGTCGCCGGTGCCTCGGAAGCGGATGAGGCGAGACACTAACGCTGGCTTATTTTACCCTGTGTTCGGGCCTCCTAGGAGATAACACCCTAGTACTCGCTCAAGGGGTCTCCGCATGACCACTAAGGCAAAGTGAGTACAAGGTTGCTCCTTGAGCTGTATGCTAGAGGTAGGAGGAGGCAAGGCTAGCCTCTCCTTCCCATGTGATCCGGTCTAGTTCTAATGGGTTTGAACCTTTGAATGGGTGCCCTAGGGGTTTATATAGGCCTACCCCTGGGGTACAATGGTAATCCTGTTGGGCGCAGGGCCCACTGCTGCTGCCTCGCGTCCGGCTTCTCCGCCGACGGGGCCCACTGACCGGTGGGCCCCGCCGACCGTCTGGTATGGAGCCGATAGGCTGCACTGGCCGCTATGGGTCTTGCCGCCGCCGATCATCGTAGTCGCGCTTCTAATGACGCAGTTGTCATGGGTCGTATACAGCCTCGCCGCCGGGCGGGCGACATCGTAGCTACTCCCCGCCTTGTCTCGTTAATGGCGCATGGGACCTGTGGAGGAGCAGGCCAACTCCCGGGGCCAACTCCCATCGGGTCTCGACCGTAACGCTTGCCGCCTTTCGACTCTCACCGTCTGGTAGGGCCCATCGCCCTAGGGCCGCATCGACAGTCATTATGGGCGCAGGACTCGCCCACCGGTGCCGATGTCGTGGATGGTGAGGAGTCTCGACTAGGGGTGTCCGGATAGCCGAACTATCATCACGGCCGACTCAAAGACTATGAAGATACAAGATTGAATACTTCGCCCCGTGTCCGGATGGGACTTTCTTGGCGTGGAAGGCAAGCTTGGCGATATGGATATGTAGATCTCCTACCATTGTAACCGACTGCGGTAACCCTAACCTATCCGTGTCTATATAAACCTGAGGGTTTTAGTCCGAGGATCTAACAACAATCATACCATAGGCTAGCTTCTAGGGTTTAGCCTCCTTGATCTCGTGGTAGATCTACTCTTGTACTACCCATATCATCAATATTAATCAAGCAGGAGTAGGGTATTACCTCCATCGAGAGGGCCCAACCTGGGTAAAACATCGTGTCCCTTGTCTCATGTTACCATCCGCCTAGACGCACGCCGGGACCCCTACCCGAGATCCGCCGGTTTTGACACCGACATTGGTGATTTCATTGAGAGTTCCTCTGTGTCGCCACCGATAGGCCCGCTGGCTCCTTCGATCATCAACAACGACGCGTCCGGGTGAGACTTTTCTCCCTGACAGATCTTCAGATTCGCGGCTTTGCATCGGGCCAATTCGCTTGGCCATCCGAGCAGATCGAAGCTACGCCCGCCATCAGTCAGATTTGGAAGTTTGAACTATACGGCCGATATCCGCGGAGACTTGATCTTCGACGGATTCGAGCCGCGCTGCGCGCCGCACCGTCTCGATGGGCATGATCTAGCTTTGCAATTAACAAAGGTCCCGGAGGCTGCATCAAAGATCCGCCCCGACCCTTAATCCGGAGCCGATTCCCGATCGAGGACGAGTGGTTGACACCGCCGGGGCTATAATCTCTACGCGATTGAGCCGAACTCCATCCTTTCCTTTGCGAAGACCTCGACTGTGGTGCCGGACTAACCTCCGCTACCGCTAATCGAATCCGACAGCATCGGTCATGGAGTTCATCGCCATAACATCTTTCAAAGACTCGCCTTTGGCGACATCCTGAATTCACTAAAGTCTCTCTTTATCCGGAGAGCCCTGCCCGGACTACGGACATGAAGGTTTGATATGGACGACTAAGAAATTCAACGCCCACCCACCACCCACTTCAGAGCTAATCGCCGAAAAGCTTACACGACGTGCTCGATTTCGATTCAAGACATCGACGGTATGGACGACGATGTAGGAGATAACCATGAACCAGCGCCTATAGGATGCTGGACAACCATTTCATCCCATGATGTATACATGGTGGATACACCTAAAGGAAATGAAGACAAGGAACAACGGACGCTATGAAGGATAAATCCTCAAAAAGCAGCCAAACGGCAACGTGAACGCCAACCAAGTCCCGCCAACAGAGACCCAGCCATAGAGCAGGGCGAACCGTGGACTATTTAGCATGTTATCGAGCAATCGTCCAACAAGACAACTTGATAAACAACCCGCCCTCGGCGAAGACAACAGTCCGGACGATCTCACGGACAAATTGTTGGAGCAAAATAACCTCCAGAAAGGCTCGCCGCCACCGCTGTAGCCTGAACAAGCAGAAGCGGAAGCTCAAAACAGCAGAAGATGCACTCAGGATCAGATGGAGCAAAGTATTCAACACCGCAGAAAAATACAGCGACAGTCTCCGAACAAAGAGCTACCAAAAAAGAAAGCTACTGTCTGAATTTGACGAGGAGGCCTTAGAGCCACCACAATAAAAAATTAAAACGGCCACCCGGTCGGATGGACGACCCCACGGCAAAAAGAGAGCGGCAAAGGGCGCCGCACACAAGCCGGTACGCGATCTGCATAAGGATTCGCATAAAAAGGATGGCCCAGTTAGGTCCATCTATGGGCTGAGAAAGCAATCCCTTCAAAGCAATGCAACACGCCAAATATCCGAACATCACGGCACACCCAAATACAGGGGCACTGCACACCCCCTATGTTTCACCGATGAGGTGCTGGATCATGAATTTCCAGCGGGATTCAAGCCCGTAAACATAGAGGCATACGACGGAACAATAGACCCTGGAGTCTGGATTGAGGATTACATCCTCCACATACACATGGCTAGAGGAGACTATCTCCACGCCATAAAATACTTACCCCTCAAACTCAAAGGGCCAGCACGGCATTGGCTTAAAAGCCTCCCCAAAAATACCATTGGAAGTGGGAAGAGCTTGAGGATGAGTTTAGGGCAATTCAGGGGACCTATGTCCGCCTCCCGATGCGCATTTATCTAAGTCACATAACTCAACAGCCCGAGAGTCAGCCCGAAATTTCGAACAGGTTCCTTACTAAAAGAACCAAATAGTCGATCGTCTCGGACGTCAAGCCTTAGCAGCCTTCAAACACAACATCCAAAACGAATGGCTCGCCAGACACCTCGCCAAGAAAAGCCAAGAACAATGGCCGATTAACAAGCCTCATGACCCGCTTATGCTGGAGAGGATAGCTGGCTAGCAAGATGCAGTACCAGCGACCCAAGTACATCCGAAATCAGGGATGGAAATGGGAAACCACGGCTCAACAAGGACCAGCGCCGGATTAAGAGGAACGGTCCAAAGAGCGCGGCAGTCAACGCCGGATTTAAAAGCTCACGGCAGAACAATAAAAAACTGCCCCTTAAGGACAATAGCGATGAGCTATCCAATTTAAACAAAATTTTGGACAAGATATGTCAAATCCACAGTACTCCCGGGAGGCCTACAAACCATACCCACAGATATTGTTGGGTTTTCAAACAGTCCGATAGACTCAACGCCGAACACAAGGGGCTCGACACACCAAGTGAAGATGACGACGAGCACCACAAGCAGAGCCCCGGAAAACAAAAGAATTTCCCACAAGAGGTTAAAATAGTAAACTCACTTCACGTGATCAAAGGGAAAACAGAGCGGCGCCCACTAAAATGCGCCGCCACACATCGGGTTGTCAAACCAATCAACTTCGATTATCGTGACTATTCCAAAGTATCCTAACGCAGGATGGACTGCCTTGATATTGGATCCTATAATCGATGTATTCCAATTTACACAAGTCTCATGGATGGCGGCAGTGACATAAACCTGATATATCGACACAATCCGCAGAATGGGGATAGACCCAACCATAATTCATCAGTAGCAACACCTCCTTTAAAGGAGTAATGCCAGCCCATACGCCCATTGTATGGCTCCATACTGCTAGAAGTTGTGTTCGGTTCATCCGACAACTTCCGCCGTGAAAGGTTAATCTTCCATGTCGCCCCGTTCAAAAGTAGCCATCAAGCACTATTGGGATGCGAAACTTTCGCCCGCTTTAACGCAATACCGCATTATGTGTCTCTAACACTTAAAATGCCCGGTCCACGCGGCATCATCTCATTAAAAGGAAGTATTAAGTGTTACTCGATCACGGAAGAATGTGAGACTGCCTTGACAGCCCCACACCTATGCGGCTCCGCTAGTCTAAGAGCCTGAATTGGTCATTCAAACCCCGGACACGGCTTGACGAGTCCAGCGCCTACTAGCGGCATACCCCCATACAAGGGGCTGCACGCATGTATCACAAGAGACACTAAAGCTCACTTTATTCACTTCTTCGAATCGTACTCTGCCTATTTAATATAAAGTACATCTTTCGACGCATCCTTTTCTTTAAACTAAGTTCTCTCTTTACAGATGAACAACGTATACACCTGGCCCGTGATACGGCACAACAGACACAAAGCAGACGCAGAGGGACCCGTGGCAAGGATTCTTTCAGATTAAGACCCTCGCGTAAACCTTTTTTACTATCTCTTGTTGATATGCATCCCCGGTTTCTTACTATAACCGAGGAGGAGGTCATGCGTTTCGCATTGGCCGCACTAGAATTTTTATGCTGCATCTAGACACCAGGGCTTAGGGCATTATTCTGCCTGCTTTTATAAAGACCGAATACCTTAGGGAGTATTCGCGCCTCGAAAGTTAGGCTTTATATGCATCAGCTCAATCATATCTTTGGTCAAATGTTGGGTTGCCTGCCCCCGCTTTTTCTGCCTTACGCTCCATTCTATCGCTAACGCGCATGGAGAACTTCGCGATTGTGCCCCGGTTCGCCGCAAGAAAGCACCTCAAGAGAGAAAGCTAAAACTGACTGTCATGATAGAGCGAGAGACTAGTCAACCACTGATGACTCATCGGAATGTTTAGGATTTCTCCAGATTAACGAAGGACCGGTTTTCGTCGTGCACATATGCACCCTGATTCGGGAGAGGCGGTATTCTGTGGGCTATATAGTAGCCCCACCTCGAACTCCTATGTCTAAGTGAAAGTGATAAAGCATTATAGTCCGTTGCCTAGTTTGCTATGCTACCACCTCCTTAATAGGACCAAGACGTTGATTATGTGAAAAGCGCTTCTTTGTAAACACCCCGCACTATGTGCGTAAATAAGCCAAGGACTGCCATCTTTCAAAGTTATATATACATATACACAAACACAGGAGAAGTTTACTACTTGAACGCATAAGTATAAAAAGCTCTTACATCATGTTGAAACATTTTTTCACAAATCATACATGTCATTCAAACATAATATCCTTCGAGCACGTGGTTCTATTAAACGAAGCGCCTCGCAGACTTCTTCAAAGTAGTGCTCGCAGGTACTCTGCCTTCTCGTCCAATCTTGGGATGCAACGTCGTGGCCTTCATATCTTCCCAAAGATGTCTTGACACGGGCTGCAGCCATCCGCGCCCTCAATACACGCCGACCGCTTCATCGCTAATACGCTGCATCGCACCAAGGAACCGCTGCACTAAACCAAATAACTCGCCGGTTGGGGCCGCCTGACCACAAATGAGTCATGACATGCTTCATGGAAAGTCCGGATAGTCGATTCAGCTCGCCCATTCGCCAACCGATCTGTCAACGGAAGAAGACGCCCGACTATGGAATTGCGCACCAATATAGCTCTTCCTTCGGTGCCCCTTCCGCCTCGAAGTGCTCAATCGCTATCCGCAACGCCGCTAAGTCCGATAAGCATCCTCCGAACTCCACAACTTGTCAAATTGAGCATACTTTGATCCAGATATTTCTCCGCAGCGTAAACGGTTTTCCAGCCGCATTGCCCCGCCCGACTCAGCTCCTCCATGGCAGCTCTCAAAGCCGAATGGGCATTCTTGATTCGGCGCGGCCTTTTTCAGGCCTCTTGCTCCACTTGACGCTCTTTTCAAGAACCTCGCAGCGATCGGCAGCATTCTTCAACTTTCCGCCATATCGCCATTTCTTCTTTGCTTCGGCAAAGGAGCAGCCTGTTCGCTTTTAGCTCTTCGCCGCCTCTTAAAGCGGCCGTGACATTATTTCTGGCCTGCTCTTTCCTAAGCGAAGTTCCGCCAGCAGCTCCTCCACCGCAGCGGCACCATCTGACACGCATACAAATAGTAAGAAATGGGCCAAGCTCCCTTACCAGTGTGTCCAGAGAAGTCGATACCTTATGCATCATTAAACCGCTTATTGACCAGCGATGTCCGTGATCCGCTCGCCAAGTTGCCGCTTAGTTCGGCATATTCATCAGTCCGGCCACATCGGACACCCCGCCACCTGTTTAGGAGCGCAATATGTTATAACTGAGATTTTGATCCCGGCACGCTTATCAATTTTGACAACATACCGAAGTTTCTGTGGGCTACTATCTATATAGGGTGCATTCTATATGCATAACTGCTGAAGGTACATCATTTTTATGATTTCAACCCCGCCAAGAAGCTCGACGGTTTCATGCAATCCGCCTCGCTGATGCATCTTTCAATCACCGCACTCCATTAGAGCACGGTGATCTTTCGAGATAGCCGCCCAAGCAGATCCTTCAGCCTCCGACCGCACACCACTTGGCGCCGGACTTTCCGCCTCGCCGGACTTGGGGAACCCTCCCGACGACACCTCGTGGTCGTCCGCCTCGCATGAGGGTGCGATGTGGAGGCGTTGCTCTCCATCATCTCCGGAAGAAGATCCTCAAGACGAGCTCACGAGAAGGGCTAAGGTCCGAACTACAAGGTACAATTTCGCTATTCCATAAATAAATGCAGGATGTTCCTTATTTACAAGACCCCTTCTTTTTTCTTACGGCTCATGGAGGGCTGATCCCTTGGGGAAATAGTGCGGCTGGGTTACTTCCTCAGCTGCACTCTCTCGACGAAGATTCCTTTCCTCTTGAGGCCTTGACCTCCGGATCTTCAAGCGTCCCTCTCTCTCCTCGAAGATGGGACTTTAATCCTCCTTCCCGGATAGCCTCCTTCAGAGGCAGCTTGCTTCCGCCCCCCTTCGCTTTCTTCAAAACGCGCTGCCTTCAACATCTTGGTCAATATGGATCCGGCGCGGATCTCCGGAGGGAGCCGACACCTTATTAACTTAGCCTTGTCTATCCACTCCTGCTCAAGAAACGACTTTAAAGGGCATATATATATATATGATAAATGAATGAACAGCTTGTCCGATTGCAGGACTACTTACTTGAGTATCCGGGTGATTGCAGCTTAGTCCAAGGCCCTCGGCCAGGTCCGACACTTCTCTTGTGATCCAAGAACAGTTTATACATCTCCACGGGCAAGCAGCCCATAAAATTTTGAGAGATCGTGGTCCCTCCGGATTAAATTCCCACAAAGGAGGGGCGACGCTTGCAGGCGTATACGCCAAATCAACATAACCTGTGCCACCACAACCAGATTGATCTCCATCTCTTGAAGGTCTCGGATACGGCCCTGCAGCAAAGGAACGTCCTTGGACGGCCCCCAGTCGAGCCCCTTGTTGACCCATGACGCCAGCCGCTGTGGTGGACCTGAGCGAAGGCGGGAGCGCC
Source organism: Aegilops longissima (assembly GCA_021605205.1). Classification (NCBI taxonomy): domain Eukaryota; kingdom Viridiplantae; phylum Streptophyta; class Magnoliopsida; order Poales; family Poaceae; genus Aegilops; species Aegilops longissima. The sequence goes on from CM038680.1 coordinate 527,412,336, forward strand.
ACCTATTTGGTGTTTCAAGGAGCGTGATATAAAACCACCCCCTGCCACAAACTAAGCTCCTCTTGAAAAGATCCTCGGCCACGGAGCGCCAACACATTTGCTTATGACTGCCCCTCCGACTCGCTTGTTGCCCCTCGATCATCTTTGGCTCCACCTTGAAGGTCTTGAGCCACAATCCAAGTGAGGGGTAATATGGAGGAAGGCCTCACATACTACAATGAATGACGAGATATGGAGGATGGACTGGATTCAAGTCATGGAAATCGAGCCCATAGTAAAACATGAGCCCTCAAGACAAAGGGATCCGCTTGGAAGCCTAAACCTCAAGGAAGTGAGACACGAATACCACGCTCGCTGGGCTCGAGTGGGAATGACCTGCTCGAGCAGCAGCCTATGTAGATTTCGCCGCTAGATACCGCGCCTCGCAACATTAGAACATCTTCTTCTGTGATGGAGGAGGACATCCATCGGCCGTGCTGGTCGGAGCCGGACATCGTCAAAGTTCGGAAGCGCCTAAATCTGAAACTTTGGGTGTTAGAACTCGAAGCGCAAGGCGAACTCGATGGAGGGTGTAAAAAGAAGAGGGCCTTGGTCTCATTATAAAGAGGTTGAATACCAAGAGCCCACCCCGTGGTCGATTAGGACTCGCCTTTGATAGAGAAGGCGTGCCGACGGGCACGGTTGGGTTACCCACGTCCGTATTGATGGGAATCCCGGAATAAGGGGGGCACGATCTATGCCTTGATAAGACGTGCCAAGGAAACCGCCTCGCTAAACGCGCTAAGGTGGAACGTAAAAAACGATCCATATAAAGGCATGGCCGGGGTGTGATGTCACGCCGAGGAATAAGTCAGCAGATCTGTGCAAAAATTATTCTCTACGTGTTATGTGGAACTTGTTTTGCAGAGCCGACACTATCCTCGGTGTTCAAAACCTTCTATGAAGTATTCGGAGGAGGAACCCGCCTTGCAATGCCGAAGACAATATGCGCCACGGACTCGCTGGCCATTGAAGCCCGGTTCTGTGGGCTACCGAGGAGTCCCGGACTAGGGGGTCCGGATAGCTGAACTATCATCACGGCCGGACTCCAAGACTATGAAGATACAAGATTGAAGACTTCATTCCCGTGTCCGGATGGGACTTTCCTTGGCGGAAGGCAAGCTTGGCGACACCGACATGTAGATCTCCTACCATTGTAACCGACTCAGGTAACCCTAACCTATCCGTGTCTATATAAACCGGAGGGTTTTAGTCCGTAGGATCTAACAACAATCATACCATAGGCTAGCTTCGAGGGTTTAGCCTCCTTGATCTCGTGGTAGATCTACTCTTGTACTACCCATATCATCAATATTAATCAAGCAGTGAGTAGGGTATTACCTCCATCGAGAGGGCCCAACCTGGGTAAAAACATCGTGTCCCTTGTCTCATGTTACCATCCGCCTAGACGCACAGCTCGGGACCCCTACCCGAGATCCGCCGGGTTTTGACATCGACAGATGGCATGGCAACAAAGGCACGCCGACGAGATCTCCACGGCATAGCAGACTGTGGGCCACGCCAGCTCCGAAAGGGGAGGGAGTGGGCTTCACTTTAGCCACACCCCGTCCCGTGCCCCTTGATGAGGGCATGGGCTTTGTTGGTGCTGTGGGCCGACTCCTCGGGGCCGGCTTCTCTCGAAGTTGCCAGGTAGGTGTCGGCTTGTCTTGATCTTGCCTCCAGGACTCAGCCGCAAGTGGGTAGTCGGCTGTTTCTCCAGCCAGCTTCCAGAAGGCGGCTCTTCATCTTGGCGTATTGAGGGGCGCACAGCCCCAATGTCTTGAAAGGTTCTGGGCCTCGGGTTAGCCTACCCGTGGCCCATTACTCCGACAGTAGTCCCCGAAGATGGTGAGGCACCGTGGATGATCAACCGAGAGGCCTCAGCAGTTTCTTTCTCCGAGTACTTGAGGTGAAACCTCATTCGACTTCTGCCGGCCCGACTGGTAGGAGTCGGATTCGCCTAGTCTGACTTGTCCAAAATTTTTGAATGCCTCAAGGGATCCAAGTGGCGGCGTGCTAAGCTCCTGTGTCACCGCCTGCTTGGCCCGTCACGTATGCACATGCGGCCGGGCCAGTCTGCCCACCCACGCGCGACGACACGCTTACAAAGGGGTCACATTATCACGATGCCACATGAAAGGATCCGGCGGCCGGGCTGGACGGTTGAGGTTCTCAAGGAGTTATCATACAGCTACTTTTTATGATAAACGGGGGGCGTGGGGTAATGGGCGCAGTGAATCCCACAACCTCCCCCTCGGCTTCGAGGCCCATGAGTCTATAAGTAGGGGGAGGGAGCAGAGCACGCGCCCTCCTCCTCACCGCTTCTTCTTCTTCATCTGCTGCCGCCTAAGCTACGCCGAGCGCCATGTGGTCCGCTCTCGGCGAGCGCTTCTTCCACTATCACGCCTCGCAAGGCGCCTCCCAAGACTGGGTCGTTCGGAGGTGCACGGCGATCACGCCGATTTCTCCCAAAGACGATCGCTGCCCGGCAAGGACTTCAGGGTCCGCCACGCCGAGGGGGAGATCTCGCCCGGCGCCACAGAGGGCGAAGGGTCGCCTTCCGCCGCAGATCGCTCGTGGAGGCCTCGCCTGCCGGGCGAGCGGCTTCTTCGCCTCCTTTCTTGAGTTCTACGGCCTCCATTCGCACCACCTCACCCCCAACACGGTCACTACCTAAAAAAAAGACACATCCGTGACATTTGGGTCGAATAAATTTTTTCTCGCCATAATGATGACACTTCTATGACGATAATTGTGACAAAACCTGGTATCATCATAGATGTGGTGGGCTCCTACTTCTATGACAAAAATCATGACAGAAAATGGGATTTTCGCCCCAAGGGCCGGAGACGCAGCTGCATGACATTCTTTGGGCCGCCCATGACGGAAAAAACCGTGGTAGAAGCGAGGGGAGGAAAATTTCGGGAGTTGCTGGTTACGGTGGAGGTCGTACGAGCGATGCGCGCTGCTTCTCTCGTGACACGTGACGCTGTGTGTGCGAGGCGCTGGGCTCTAATCAACCCGAGCGACAGTAATGAGGCTACGCTGTATCGAACCCGAAAGCGATCGGTCGATGGCTGTTAATCGAACCCGATGGAGCGATTCTTCGCCATCGCCGCTAATCAAGCCGATCGATGGGATGACCAAAGGAGCGCTATGGGGTTTGATGAACAAAGGAGCTGTGGCCCGTCCGATGGGTCCTCATTGCCGTGGAGGAATTATTATTTTCCGCTTAATAAGGAGGCACTTCCTTGCCGCGCAGTGGACCCGGCTGTCACCTCTCCACATACAAACCACGTCCGATGGAAGTCGCCCTCGACCACGTTGACCACGCCGCGCCAAGAGCACCACGGCGGTGAACGACGGCGAGGCCTAGGAAGGGACGACTGACCCGGGAAGACGAGCAAGGGATGCCCACGCCAAGAGGAGTATGAGGGTTCACCGTTGGCTGTGGTGTGAGGTTGCCGCCAGAGATTAACAGGGTGTGGGTGAGTAGAGGGATGGCCTGGCCAGCGGTGGGAGTAGTAGGGAGCGGTGAGGCCTCCGCGGCATCACAGCCGCCACGGAGGCAGGAGCACGCGCACCACCGGGTGCTGGTTTGGGCGGCCAAGCAAGAAGACCAGAGGTTGAAGAAGCACTACAACCATTGGATGAACATCGTGACGGTAACATGAGCTAGAATCGCTCATATTGACTAAGTTGACAAAGCCCTCCGTCCCCGCCAACTTGGTAGGCCCACAAGTCAGCCTCCCAAGATGCCTGGGTTCCACCGGCAGGGGAGTATTCATTTTTTGTGCGTAATAAGGAGGCACTTCCTTGCATGTAAGATAGCTGGTGGGTCCGACAAGTCAGCGGGGCAAGTTTTTTCACAAATATGAGGCCCTTCCGTGAGTCCCAGATGTAGGTGGAGGAATCATTATTTTGCGCTGTAATAAGGAGGCATTTCTTGTGTGCGGTCGTGGACCCGCCTGTCACCTCTCCACACACAGCCTACTTCGATGGTGTCGCTTGCTGACCACGTTGACCACGCTGCCGCCGAGCGCATCCAAGGTGGTGGACGACAGCAGGCCCCTGACAGCAACGAGCCGGAGATGGAAGACGCGGGAGTAGAGTCGCAGACGGAGAGGTGTACGAGGGTTAACGGTTCTAGTGCGTGTCGTTCGCAGTCGGTGGAGAAGAACAGAGGTGTGGAGGGTTGAGGATGGCCTCGCCAACGGTGGAGTAGCGCTCATAGCTAAGCTGCAGCAAGCAGAGCTCCTAGCAGCAGGAGGCGAGAGGTGGTCCCGCGCGCTGGAGGAAGAAGACGAGATTGAAGATGGATGCGGCCGTTGGATGTAAATCCAACGGCTAACATGTCGGAATCATTTGTTGACTAAATTTACAACGACTTATGCTATTTCACCTATTGGCCCACATTTCAGCCTCCAAAATGTGGCACGATTCAACCCATTTTTTCAGAATTTACAGTCTTTTTTATGCCGTAGAATTTAAAATCAATTTGATCTTTTTTGAATTACAGCCATTAGCTGGGCTGGGTGAACAATTAATGTAGCTTTCATGTGGCCCATTTATTTTATTTCCTAAAAATTACAGGCCATTTGCACTTTATCTAGATACACGATTTTGCTGGGCTGATTCTAATTATAATGTTGGGTTGGGCCAGCAATGTTATCAAAAAATAAAAAGGGCTGAGCATTTTGTTATAAATATATTTAAATAATAAGTGATATTATTACATTCGCCCTTAAATCTTACCAAGCTTTTGTACACAATCACTAGGATTTTCGTACAAAACAATCCAGGATTTTATTTGTTAAGAAATTATTTTTATAATTAATAAGATGTGGGATATTGTTTTCTTACATATGTAAGTATCTCATAAATATATGATGACAATAAAAATAATATATAATAACATATAAAATAATTTAAATATATATAATATAGTTAAAAGGAAACATAAGTTGTACTCATGCCCTATTCTTATATAGAAAAATAGAACAGACCGCCATGCTTTTCTTCAAAAAAATACATAAATTGGGCTGCCAAAATAAAACCGGATGGGAGGTCCATAGGCCGGTCGATACATGACGGCCCTAAGAAAATACAAACAGGCCCTCCCATCCGAGGTCGTGGGCTGCGATGTTAAAATGAAAGCCTAGACGGGCAGCCCAAAACCACGCCCAACACTTGCCAAAACTCCGCCCCTCGTTTTCTCGTGTTTCGCACACTCAACATTGTGTGGGCATTTTGGCTGTGCATCATATGAAGATGTGCTATGCATGAATGTTGATCAGCATGATGTTATCTGGCTGGTAGTTCCATTTTGACCATGAATAAAACTTCCAACATGATGTTAACCCTGTTTGAAAAGGCCGTGTTAATATAAATGCTCGCCTCGAAAGTTGCAGCTTATCTCGAAACTGAACTTGCGCTTATCTCAAACTGAAACTTGCAGCTTTCTTCTCGTCTGCACTTTTATACTCCTATGAAACTACATTTTTAAGTGCTAAAATAGATCTCTAGAATTCATAAAATTCTTCATATGCTCAATACTGCAAATCTGAAATTCAAAAGACATTCATATCTGAAAGTACTCTCAAAATACACAACACAAAACACAATTCACAACCTGCAACATCGACAACCCTAAGCTCCTCCCGACAATTCACAACCTGCCCGACTATTGGCTGGGGGCAGTCCCTCCTATTCCTCGGCGCAGACAGCCGCCTGAGACGATGTGAACGGCGAGGGAGACGATGGCGGGAAGCGCCTGGCCAACTGCTTTTCTCCTCTTGCAGTTGGGTTCGGTCGACGAAGACTCCACCGCTCGCTCCGCAGGACACCTCACAAACGGCACCAGAGATGCTCGATCCTTCAATCTCGGTGGATGCTCCATCCGGGATCGATACTCCCACCACCGCTTCCTCACGATCGGATTCGTGAATCTGTTTGCTCCATGGCCCTAAGGAGCAGCTCTATGTACTCCGGGTGCGATTCCTCCGGAGTATCACCGCTTTTCGCTCATTGCAGATATTTGGCCATGGATGTCACCCGCCGCTTAGTTGGTCCTTGTTGTCAAACCAAGACTATATCTCCAACATCCTAGCTAGCTTCACGGTGTCGCTGGTCTGCGATCCTCACAGATCGGTTGTACCTCCATCGATCTATTCTCCACAACACCTTCACTCATCGGCGGTGGTTTTGAATGGAAGAGGAGAGGAGCACGCTGGTTTTGGATTAGAACGGAGAGGAGCGACGCTGGTTTTGGACTAGAACAGAGAGGAGGGCGGTGGTTTTGAAATGGAAGAGGAGAGGAGCGGCGCTGGATTTAGATTGGAACAGAGAGGAGCGGCGGTGGATTTAGAGAAGGAGAAGAGCGGAAGAGCGCGCTGGTCTTGGAAGTATTTTTTGTTTTTTATGATTTTGGGTCAAAGTTTGACCACGCATCTGTATGTGACAAGCAAAATGTGAATGCATGTCACCAAAATTGTATCGCTTGGTTCAGATTCGAATGTACTTTCAAATTATATTATTTTTGCAACGATAACATATATTTTATGTGGAAAATCATGGTCAATTATGACCAAGAATAAAAGGAGACTAGTTAATGTGGGGTCGCTTTCTTAATTGAAGGGTAAATTGATTTTGATTTTGATCCAGTCACAGCTACCGCCCTCTCGCCTAATCCTAAATCGCTGCCGACGCCTCCTCTCCCTCTTCTCCATTGCAAAACCACCTCCTCTCCTCTCCATCATCTCCATTCCAAAACCACCGCCTCGCCTCCCTCTTCTCGATCTTCTCCATTGCAAAACCACCTCCTCTCCTCTCCATCATCTCCATTCCAAAACCACCGCCTCGCCTCTCCCTCTTCTCGATCTTCTCCATTGCAAAACCACCTCTCTCCTCTCCATCATCTCCATTCCAAACCACCTCCTCTCCTCTCCATCATCTCCATTCCCAAACCACCGCCTCGCCTCCCCTCTTCTCGATCTTCTCTCCATTGCAAAACCACCTCTCTCCTCTCCATCATCTCCATTCCAAAACCACCTCCTCTCCTCTCCTCTTCTCTATTGCAAGACCACCGCTCTCCTCCCATCTTCCAAAGCTAGCACCGACCACCGAGGACGACATCTATGGAGAGGATGCAGCAGCGAATCAGAAGATCGCGGTGGCTACTCAGGCAAAGTTAGCCAGGTTGAAGGAGATCCTTAGTTGGTTTGACAATGAGTGAGATTTCGAGGATGGTGCGGCCATGTGGCAATGTATGAGAAAGAGTGAGATGGCGGCGATGTACATGTACTCCTCGGTGGCAGTCACGCCGCAGTCCTTCGAGTTCATCGAGTATCTCTTATGGGCGATGGAGCAGACAGATTCGCCCGAGGCTACAGTAATGCGGAGGTGGTGGGCGTACAAGTCGAACGTCGAGCACCCAGAGGATAACGAATCAATCGAGTATGGTGTGCCGCTCAGGAGGGTGCAGAGCCAGCCGGAGCCACAGGAATATTCGCTTCCCACCGCAAGAGGAGGCTGGATGGCGCGCGTCGCTTCCCCGACGCTCTCCACGGTTCCTCGACGCCGCCTCGCTTCAACGGCGGGCGTAGGGTTTAAGGTAAGCTTCAGACTAACCTAATCTTCCACCTGCTCATGCTTACAATCAGTGTGACAGCTAATGAAAATCATGCTTACAATCAGTCTCCGAGTACTACGCCAATCACCCTAAAATAGCTCGACCTTGGGTCAAAGTTGTGACACAAAGGTACAAATAAAGAAAATAGATTGGTGCTTCTTTCGTAAAAGAGTACTCCTAGAAAACTGCCAATATAAGCTACTAGTATTTGGTTAGAGGATTTGCTGCCGAGAAAGATCCGCCCACAGAGAGCGCCACACATCCCATCGGGTTGTGGTGGATGCCAATGCGCATGCAGCATGGTTGGTGTCGGTAATTTTACTTGGCACACCTCACACTCTGCATATATGCCGTTCCATCACGTACATTTGTGCAGTTCCACCAAAATGCAGCTGAATAACCCTGTTTGCACAGATAATGAAAAAGCGTGATTACATTATAGTGGCACTAGTTTATGAAACACACAAAATAAAAAGAAGAAAATATTGCGATAGTATCATAGTATGCCATGCTACGAGGGCGAGATGGGCCCTGCGACGCCTCATACGGTACGCCTCATACTGGACATCGTCCCAAGTCTCCAAGATACACCTTCTACCAGTGATGAACATTAGTGTACAACAGTAGTACAAGGAGGCACCTATTGACATTCAAATCTCTATTTTTGTACATATCAACCAAAATTAAGCACCCCAGTTTGCAGAAACGCTTAAACATTAACAATGGGACTAGTTGATGAAACATACTTTAACAAAGAGAAGCACTTTCTTTATCTACGTTGGAAATGAAATGATAGAGATGACACTCGCTCTATTTTAACTATATTATTACTTCATTTTATCAAGGACACTAGGGTCGAGCAGGTGGCAAATGAGGTGTACCGCAAGGCCGCAAGGATGGAGGTCGGGGTGCTTAGATCGATGTCAAGCTGGCTCTTTCAGTCACCAACATGGATGATTCAATTCATGGGACCTTTTGGTGCAGTTCACCTAAAATGAAGCAATGTCCCGTGAGCTAGCAGCTTCTTCTTCAAAAAAATTTAAGAAAAGGGTTTCCAGCCCCGTTCCATTTCCATCGTAAAACGAAACCCATAGAGCTTCTTCTTCATTAGTTGCAATAAAATTGAGCAACATCAAGGTTGGTTGTGAAGCTCTGGAATGCTCAACTATAATTTGATATCATTTGTGCAGTTCAACTAAGATCGAGCGTGAAATGTATATCTCTGCTTGCACAAAAAGGTGGAAAGGAGGGTGACTAACAATAACAAGTGATGAAACATGCATCAAATGAAAAGAAGCATGTTCCTTATCTAAATGGCAATCCTACAAGGACAAGAGTAATTTCTAAAGCAGTGGCATTGCTAGATATTAGTGTGGGCATCAGGATTAACTATGACAACCGTTAAATACGACATTACTTTGGGCACGGGAGAGTAGGCGGTCCAGACAGTTGCA